>CM067334.1:116895000-117632500 GCA_034376525.1 Nicotiana benthamiana
AAGAGTCCATCGGCTTCCTCTTCCGTGAAGATGATATCGTATTCAAAGACTTTCCAGAGTATTCTACAATGGGACATCGATACCTTTGTCTTTCTTGCGGAGGAGGATCTATCGCGTCTTCGAGGGTTCTACTTTATCCCTGTTACGGGTGTAGCCTGGTCGCTTAAGAAGTCTTTGAGCTATTTTTCAGCAATGTCGCCACCCCCTCACTAAAATTTCGGTAGTCCCTAGTACATTAGTTGTTAGTCCCATGATACTCACACCATAGATTAGGATCCCTCTGATTGGGACCCAATCTCATAGGCCTCGGGAACTGTGCTTCCTTATTGTTCCTCATCGCCGATACCAGTTCTACCATGCTAACATTGAAATTGTAGCTCAGATGGTCTGGGGTATGTGGAGTCCAGGGAATTGGACGTCTTTTTATCATAGAACGATATGTTATTTCGACCACGGTCGACTCTCAAATTAGTAGCGAACCTGTTCGCAGATCGGAAACCTCTGCCACATCCTTCATCTCTTTTGTAGGGCAAAAATCGACCTTTAGAAGGCTGTCTCTCTGTATCGAAATCATCTTTCAACTTTTATTTATTCTTCTCTTGGTCTCGACCCTTGGTTGATGGCGGGAAACCAAGTTGGTCATCCCCTGCTCTTATCTTTGATTCTTAGCAGTTGTGAACATTTGCCCATGTTGTTGCCTAAAACTCGGGAAGACTTTCTTTCAGTTTTCAGGAAGTGTCAGAGCTGCTGAGGTTGCGCCTCTTAGTAATTGCCCCAGGTGCCCATTCATCTGGAACGGCCGGTATCAAAATCATTTCCATCCAAAATCTTGTCACAAATTTTCGTAGCAGTTCAAACTCTCCTTGCGCAATTCTAAATATACCGGCCTTTCAAGCCTGTACACTCATGGCCCCGGCATGGGCCTTGATAAAAAAATAATCGAGCATCTTTAAGGAATATATTGAGCGCATTTCGTGAGGGTCTTCCCGAACTTCTTCGGCAAGACTGACTCAAGCTCGTGCGAAGCTAAGTCGTTTCCTTTCACTGCCATTGTGTAGGTAATGATGTGATCTTGAGGATTAGGAGTCCCATCATACTTTGGCATGTCTGGCATTTTCAACCACTTCGGGATTAGCTCTGGTGCCACTCTTTGTTTGAACAACAACTAGGTGTGTTTTTTTGAGTCTGGTCCTTTCAAACACATGCGATGCGCCCTGGATTTTTTTCATTCGAGCGTTTATTTCCCTCATAAATAGCATGACTTTGATTTTAAGGGGATCATTCCCGTTATTATTACTAGATCCGCTGCCGTTTCCCCCGGCCCCTTTGATGTCGACGTCAACCCTCGGGGTGTTGTTATCAACTTTTTGTACTGTTTTGTTTATGGGAGCACAGGGAGGAACTGGACCTCTTCCATTCACGTTCTAGGAAGCACACGACAACGTTTACCGCAACTCTGCCATGACCTGATCTTGTCGCGAGAGATAACCCATAATAGCCTTTTGTTGTTCCCTCAGGATTTTCATTATTTTCGCAACGTGCTCGTATTCACCATCATTATGAGTTGCCCCCTGAATGTGTCGTGTATATTACCCGCCATGGACCGGCGTGGCTACAGCCTCCTCGTTGCGAGTATCACTGATCGAATCTTCGTGTTGATGCTAATTTTCTTGGCCCAACATCGTGTGTGATGTTGATATCGTTATCTTCCATTTTTACGACTTTTTGCTAAGAAACAATGAATTAAATATGTTAGTAATAGATGCAAGGATCAACTCAATTACGCAACTCTCTAAATTCCAAGGTGGGCGCCAAACGTTTTACTCGCAAAACAGTACAGTTGAACTGATAGCATGTTTTATGGACAAGTGAATCGATTTGATCCCAAAATGATAGATAAATTAAGAAAATGCAAGACCCAGTATTGAAATAAATATAAACCATCAAATAGCTTGGTTCCGGGAGCAGAGCTTTTGAAAACAGTAGTGCGAATATCAATAGACAAGAAATAAAATAGTATTGAGCCTTTAATTGTATATACCATAATTTTGTCAAAAAATTTGTATCCCTTACAATGACTGTTAAAGTCACTATTTATAACTATACCTAGGGAATAAGGTTCTAGGATCATGCCCCTCTTAAATGACAATCATGGGGGCCATTGATGAATATGTAACAACATGCTATGAATGCCAAAATTCTCTAAAATGGACCGTATTCAATACTGAAGAATATTCCTCATTGAATGCCCTCGTGTGACAAATATTCATTTGTCTTCATTAGCAGCATTCTCTTCGGGGTTTTCCCGGTGCCAACCGAAGTTGTTGTCCTTGATCTTGGTTTCTTCTTACCTTACTTTCCGTCCATCTCCTGTTCCATGTGTCGCTCCATTATTCGAGTATTTAATACGAACCGATTTTATCCTAAACAACTTCTAATTTTTCAACCCAAATAAAACTGAATTACGTACGCTTTGATTCATGGAGAGAAGTCGAAAGAGTTGCTGTTAAATTGTGAGTCCGTTTGTTGCTTGTCTGACATTTTGCTATATCATATTTAGATAGGGCACGTACTCTGTCAATGAAAACAACCACGTCAAACGTGTTGAAAGTCCAAATATATATTGCCATTATATTCATTCAGTATGTTTAATTTAGTAGGTAAATAATGTTCTTCTTAATTCTGGATAACTTATAAATGGTAATATTCCATAATTTTATATTTTTCCCTATTATTTCATGTAGTCTAGATTTTCTTCATTTCTAGTAGTAGCATAGTTATAACTAATTAAAATTAATTAAGTTTTCTTTGATTCCATAATATAGCTTGAAAATTTGCTTGTTAGTATGTTTGTTTAAGCATTTTCAAGATGATGAAGAATTTAGTTTTTCTTGCGTTGTATCTTACTTTAGTAGTGCAAACAAGTGCCGACAAAAATCTAGTACAAAACACATGCAAGAACACACCCAACGTCCAGCTATGTCTCAAAACCTTACTCGCTGACGCACGCAGTACCAACGGCGACGTCCATACGTTGGCGCTGATAATTGTGGATGCCATCAAAGTTCAAGCAACGCAGGCGGCGGCCACCATTTCCAAGCTCCAGCAGTCAAATCCTCCGGCAGCTTGGATGTCCCTTTAAAGAATTGCGCTTTCCCGGACAAGGTAATTAATGTTGGATTGTGGAAGTCCAGTAGGTGTCCTTAATCAAGTGACTAATATTTTTGTCTAGGGTTAAATCTGGCTCATAACGCCGTCACGTCGAGTGTGCGCGTCCCTTATAATAAGGGCGACCCAAGTGAGGGCATGACCCAAGTTCGTGAAGAAGAAGTGACGTCGTTTAGTGCCTGACCTTTTTAGTGAGTGAAAGCCACCAACTTTTGCATTTTTACATTATTTCGAGGAAGGTCTCCTACTATATAAAGGAGACCTTCACATTATAATATGCATTATTTTATTCTCAGATAATACAACTTCTCTCTCTGTCTCTATCTCTTTCTTGGTTTTCCAACCATGGCTTCTCTCTTAAGCAAAATCCATTTTTCTACACATATATAGGATCTACAAACATCTTGAAGTGATAGTTATCTTTTGGGCTTATTATACTTGATTACGATTTACCCTTACATATTTCCGATTGTTTTTAAGCTTATAAAGTACGAATATAGTTTTTGAGCCAAACAATTTGGCGCTGTCTGTGGGGATTTCGAGAATCAAAACCATAGTTCGCACCTAGAAAACCATTGAAAACCCTTTTCTAGAACACACAAACGAAAAATGGCTGACAACAACGCAAGAATGAAAGCAATAGCAAACGTTGCAACCAATCTCATCGGTCCTCTCAACGAAGCAGTGAGGAGGGGATTTCGATCGCAACCCCCAGCACCACCACAAGGGGGGAAATCCCACCTCCACCACCCGAAGATCTAACGATCTTGCGATAAAAAGAAGCTTCTACATCCGCATCTGAAGACGCAACCCAAGAGGTCAGGAAACTACTGGAAGAGTGGTTAAAGAGCACTCTAAGTGGCTTGGTTAAGAAGTCACCCCAAAACAATGTCAGATGTAGGCCGACCGCAGATCTTGCTGCAGCCGAAGGTGAAGCCCAGATCGCACAAGCAAACAATGCACTCCTCGATACTCGAGCCAACGGTGGCACGCTCACAACCATCCTCAAGAAGATGGAGGAAATGGAAAACGAAAATAATTCACTCTATGACCACATGAAGGAACACCAGGAGAGGGTGGACAAGATCCCTGGTGCCCCTAAACTGCTGCCAAAGTGTGACGTGGGGAGGTTTGTTGAACAATCCTACACGGAAGATGCTGCACCGTACTCCATTCCAAAAACCTTCAAAATGCCGCCTTATTTGTGAGTGTACGACGGGAACTACAGATCCCGAGGATCACTTGATCCACTACGTCACTGTTGTAAAAAGGTAACAACCTATCAAAAAAATAGGTATCGTCTGTGCTGCTGAAAAAGTTCGGATGAGCACTGACCTGGTATTCCCAGCTACCGCCCAAAATCATTTCCACGTTCGAGGAGATGGCAGACAAGTTTGTCACCGCCCATGCAGGAGCAAAGAAAGTAGAAGCGAGGGTCAACGACATCTTCGCTGTTTGGAAAACTACAGGAGAAGGACTCAGGGACTTCCTAGCCAGGTTTAATAGAGTAAGGATGAGCCTACCAAACGTATCGGAAGGCATGGGGTCGCTGCTTTCCAAAATAGGTTAAGAAGGGATGGCTCGAGGGCAACCAAAAAACTACTGAGTCGCCTCATGAAGTACCCACCCACCACGTGGGAAGAGATTCACAGCGCCTATTGCGCTGAGGTACGTGCAGATGAGGACGACATCAATGGACCGACTCAATGCTTAACGGTAATACATGCAGAAATCAGGAGGGAACGATGCAATGAAGGACGACGAGAACAAGTCCCACGTCCCAATAGGGAGAGACACCAACCCTACATCAGATCCTCTCACCTACCGCCACCCAGGCACGCGGACGCACTACAACGACATGTCTCTCCACTATTAAACGACAGTGGTATGCCCCTTTTATTATCTGCTCATATTTTTGTATGTCCCCTTGAAAGATAGTGTACGCACTCGAGAAGCTGGGCAACAAGGTGCAACGGCTGGCAAAGATGAAGTCGGACCCCGTAACTAGAAAATCAAATGTCTTTTGCGAGTTCCACCAAGAGCGAGGGCACAAAACAGAAGATTTTATTGACCTACCGCAAAAGGTGGTCCGGATGTTGAACCAAGGGTTCCTTAGAGAGTTTCTCATTGACAAAGGAGAAATCAACTTTGCACGTGGACGAGAGCAGCACCATGGGCCACCAAAGCCGCCTTCGCCAAAATGCACGATCAACATAATCATTGGAAGTAGTTATGACTCAACAATCAATCACATCAAGTTCACTACTACGCACAAGCTGAAGCGAACCATCGCCCATGAACAGTATGACGACTTCGAAGATAGTATGACCTTCGATAAGTCCGATGCCAAAAGTTTGTTATCCCTCATTGATTTGCTTTAGTCATCACTTTACGTATCGCAGATACGGATGTTAAAAGAATTATGGTCGATGATGATAGTGGCGCCTGTATTATCCACCCGAGGATCCTCGTACTAATGAGACTCAAGGATAAGATAATACCGCACTGCATAACACTAACTGGTTTCAATAATGTAGTAGAATGCACCTCCGGGGAGATATCACTACCCATCCTAGCAGGAGGGGTCACGCTAGAAACAACTTTTCGAGCGAAGAACTAAGAAACGACACACAACACCATCATCGGACGATTGTGGGTATACGCCATGAGAGCCGTACTGTCGAGATTTTACCAAATAATCAAATTTCCCACCCCGTGAGGAGTATTGATCATTCGAGGCGAGCCTCGCACCGCTCAGGAATGCAATAAGATAGCTAAAGACTGCACCCACACCAAATAGCTTAAAGGGGCGAGCGTAGATGCATAACAACCAGCTATGTCGGGAACTAAGGTCTACCCGATAGAAAATGACATTAAAGACCCTGATGTCATAGAAGCTGTAAGGCTACGGTCGAAAATCTCGGCCCAGTCCAACTGGAAAACGATGACCCTGCAAAGAAAGCTTACATCGAGTACGACCTCTCAAATCTAAGTAAGTATCGTGAATTTTTAACTAACTATGCAGACTTGTTTGCTTATTTGAATTCAGATATGCCGGAGATACCATGAGATATCGCCACTCACAAGTTGAACATCGGACCGCTACACCCACCCGTGAGGAAAATGAGAAGAAAATTCAACGCTGCAATCAACGAAGCGGTTAGTGAGGAAGTTGAAAAACTTTTGGCCAACGGCTCCATCGTGGAATCAAAGTACCCCCTAATGGGTCGCTAATGTCGTCATGGTTAAGAAGAAGAATGGGAAGCGGATAATGTGTGTAGACTTCACCGACTTGAACAAGGCGTGCCCAAAAGATTCCTTCCCACTGCCCCACACCGACTCGAGGCATACGGTTTAGCAAAACTGGCTACGCCCACTCAGAACATCAACAAAGAAAGCGTGGTCACCCTTCTCCAGTCCACCATTGATCACACCGAGGTATTCTCTTTAAATTTGACTTGGGACTGGCGCAACCAGTTTGTATCCTATCTATAGGACGGAATGTTGCCACCCGACAAAAAAAGAGGTAAAGAAACTTCGCACACAAGTTGCTCGGTATTGCGTAATAATCAATGGCCTCTACAAAAGAATGTTTGGCGGACCCTTGGCCAAGTGCTTAGGGCCGCACCAAACGAGGCGGGTATTCGAAAAAGTACACGAGAGCCACTCCGGGCAACCGTAACCTCGTACGATGCATCATATAGGCAGGCTACTACTGGGACACTATGAAGAAGGAGGTAATAGAATACGTTCACCGATGCAAATAATGCAAAAAATACGCCCCCATGATACACCAACCAAAAGAGCCCCTCCAGTCAGTCACCTCCCCATGGACATTCATCAAATGAGGAATGGACATAGTAGGCCCCTAACCGCAGGAATGGGAAAGGTACGCTGTTTATTAGTTTTAACTGACTATTTTTCTAAGTGGGTAGAAGTAGGTGCGTACCCACATATACGTAAACAGGAGGTGATCGCCTTCATGTGGAAAAATATTATATGCCGCTTCGGCATCCCCAATGAAATCAGTTGTGACAACAGATCGGTCAAAAAATGGCCGAATTCTTTGAGAAATGGCGTATCAAGCGGATAATTTCAACTTCATATCACCCCGCCGCCAACGGCCAAGCCGAATCTTCCCAAATAAAAATATTAAACATACAGAAGAAGAAGCTCGAGGACGCCAAAGGGCTATGGCCCGAGTTGCTACCCGAAGTGCTGTGGGCACACATGACCACAACCAAATCCAACACGGGGGAAACACCATGCTCGCTGGTCTATGGAATGTACACGGTCATACTCGTTGAGGTCGGTAAACTAAGCCTAAGATATTTCATACACCAGTGGAACAGAAAACGACACAAACATGCTCCAAGACCTCGACGAAGCTGAGGAAAGGAGAGAAATGGCCCATATCAGAATGGTGGCCAAAAAACAAAAAGTTGAAAGATACTACAACAAGAGGGCCAAAATAAGACCACTCACGGTGGGAGACTATGTCTTCAAATCCAAGACATTGGCATCCGAAGACCCAAGTGAAGGAAAACTGGGCACCAACTGGAAAGGACCCTACAAAATCACACCAGTAGCCAGCAAAGTGGCATTCCAGTTGGAAAGAATGGAAGGGAAAATGCTCCGAAACAACTGGAACGGTTCCCACATCAAGTATTTCCACTTCTGAAAGGCGTCTCTACTCTTTCTCCCTTACTTGAGTTTTGTCCCAATTGTGTTTTCTCGGGGAGGTTTTTAACGAGGCGGAGGAGGGGACACCTGGAGATATTTGCGGAATGAGTTTATCATATCAACCCCTCCTTATGACTTCCAGGAAAACATGATAAAGGGACTGGACTAGCTTGATCTCCAATGTACGAAAGGCAACGACGATCTCTAATGTGTGAAAGGCTACGACGATCTCCAATGTATGAAAGGCTACGGTCATATCCAATGTATGAAAGGCTACGACCATCTCCAATGTACGAAAGGCTACGACCATCTCCAATATTTGAAAGGCTACGACCATCTCCAATATATGAAAGGCTACAACCATCTCCAATGTTTGAGACTACGACCATCTCCAATGAATGTGGATAAGGCCATCAATTCTATTATGGCTAAGGCAATCGCCGCCAATGGTCCACCTAGATTCGACTACGGTGAGTAAAAAACTTGACGATAGTCGAAGTTGCCTACATGGCTATGGCCATCAATTTTATCATGAATAAGGCCATCAGTTCTATTATGGCTAAGGCCATTGCCACCAATGGTCGACCTAGATTCGACTACGGTAAGTAAACAACTCAACCACAATCGAAGTCGCCTACATGGCAAAGGCCATCAATTCTATCATGGCTAAGGCCATCAATTCTATTATGGCTAAGGCCATTGCCGCCAAAAGTCGACCTAGATTCGACCACAGTGAGTAAATGACTCGACGACAGTCAAAGTCGCCTATGTGGATAAGGCCATCAGTTCTATTATGACTATGGCCATCACCTCCAACGGTCAACCCAGATTCGACTACGATAAGTAAATGACTCGACGACAGCCGAAGTCTCATACATGGCTAAGGCAAGCAATTCTATCATGGCTAAGGCCATAATTTCTATTATGGCTAAGGCCATCGCCGCCAACAGTCAACCTGGATTCGACTACAGTTAGTAAACGGCTCGATGATAGTCGAAGTTGACTATCGTGGCTAAGGCAATCAATTCTATCATGGCTAAGGCCATCGCTACCAACGGCCGACCTAGATTCGACTATGGTAAGTAAACAACTCGACGACAGTCGAAGTCACCTACATGGCTATGTCCATCAATTTTATCATGGCTAAGGCCATCAATTCTATTATGGCTAAGGCCATCGCGCCAACGGTCAACCTAAATTCGACTACTGTAAGTAAACGACCTGACGACAGTCGAAGTCACCTTTATGGCTAGGGCCATCGATTCCATCATGACTAAAGTCATCAATCTATGTTCGACTAGGGCCACCATCACCGACGATCGACAAAAAGCCCAATAAAAGCTCTAAAGAACGAAAGAAAAATAACGACAAAAATAAAATGGAAAAGATATATACATCTGGCCTTAGAAAAGGCCCCATCTACACAAAAAATATATATACATAAAAACCTTAAGAACCTTCACCGCTCCTCCCATCACGACCCGTCTGGTCGTCGTCCGGTCCGTTGCCGTCTCCAGGCTGATAAGCCTTAGAAATCCATGAACTAAAGTCCAAATGGTTGATATCCTTAGAGTTGCAACCCTCCCTACCAGGCGAGTCAGAGCTATAGGTGGCCGCTTCACGGGCAACACGGGTTAAGTGTTGTTGCCTTTCAACTTCCGCCTCGGAAGCTCGACCTGTCGCCAAAACCTCCTAAAAAACAACCAACCTGGCATCATGATACACTAACATATCATGCGCATCACGAGTCACAACATCTTGTAGGAATGTTCGCCTTAGAACTTCAACTTCGGCCATCCTAGCATCAAGATCAGCTGTAAGGACCGTGACCTGGGCCCGCAGTACCGCAACCTCTATTGCCACCCAACGGCTTATCTCCAAGTCCTCCTCTGTTGACTGAAAGAGGGTCTCCAGCTTGACGTTTTGAGCCAAAGCAGCCATCACCTGCTCATCAATCTCCTTCATCTCGATCGTTGTCTTCTTCAAAAGAGCCTCTAATTCCTCAAGGCCCTCATGGAACGTCTGGAACTGGGGATCCTGCTTAAGTACGTCTGACAACGCCTGATGCTTGGCACAGACCTCTTTATATTTCTTTACCATTTTAGTAAAGGTGGACGCTTTATTTTGTTCACGCCACCTCCTATCCACTTCCAAGATGAGGGTCTGAAAAGAAGAGAAAAAATGCGTCAGTACATACCAAAGTCATTTTTTACGACAAACAAAAAAAACTGAAAGCTACATGCAAAGCTGAGCCGGCTATCCGCCTCGACAGATCCTTGTTGCTAACACTTCTCAACGTCTCATGCTCCACAGCAGCACATAACTAGGTCATGTACGTTGCGGCTTGCTCGCTATCTTCTAACATATTATACCCGCCAAGGATCACGATATGGCGAGTAGACTGGCCCTCCCTCATCTCCACGTGGGCCAAGCTGCTCAATGCTTCTCGAGGAGCGGCTTTAGAGCCCGTCCTCTAAATCTCCATGGATGTTTCCCTAACCTCAGAAGATGACCTGCCTTTTAAGGCACGGGCTGAGTGGACGGTGGCAGCTGTTCTCCGAGGATTCATTCTCCCTGAACGAATGGTCTCAGCCATAAAAATTGGCCTCGGCTCTTGATGGGCTCACTAGGCCTCGTGCCCTTAGTTGCAATTCCTTTGCCAGTAATCAGTTGCCACCTCTTTCTCTTCGACGACTCCTCTTCTTCAGAAGCCACCTCCGGTGGATCGACTTCAGATACCGCACAGGAACAATTTCACGCGCCGCTATTGGTACGACCTCAGGTATCTCTACGGAAGTATCCTCAGGTCCCGTCTCTAATGTAGCCACCGGTGTAGCCCCTTGCTGAGGAGTCAAAAGGGGGTTATCTCTAGGAGAGCTTCCCAAAAATATATCCTCCCCATCGGAGTCGGACTCTACCCTAGACAAGCCATCATCAGTTTTCTTCTTCTTCGTCTTTGTAGAAGTACCTCGATCTATCAAACGAAAACACATTGGGTAAAAAGGTCTCCAAGCCGAAATAGAAAGAAAGAAAATAGGAAAGGTTGCTACCAGTTTGGTCGTACAAACTACGGATCTTAGCCCAAGTAGGACATCTCTCTGCATGCGATATCAACCCCGCCACCCACGACCTAATGTCTTCAACGGGACGAGGTGAGCGAGCCACCACTATAAAAGAAAAGAAAGTATGATCGGTAAAAACAAGGCGTCGCTAAATTTCATGTCGAGGTACATACATACCCCATTCCATATCTCTAGAAACCCTTCGGGATTGGATACTAGATGGCTCGTCCTAACATAAAAGAATTTACGCCAGAAATTGCGGTTAGCTTTGTCGTCAGCCCTCACCAAAAAGCTCTTCTTACAATGGCTCGTCAATTGAAGCATCGTACCTCTAATATAACTAGGTCTGAACATTTGCAGTAGGCGGTGAACATAAATGAAGGTCCTGGCCTCACCCGCAAGTGTGGTAAGAATTTGACACATCAGGGCGTAAGGTATGAGCTAAGCCGGACATACATCATAAAAGAAGCATAGCTCTTCCAACATGGGGTTAAGCGAAAAGCTATATTCGATCCTAAGTGCATACTCATAGAATGTATAGAACCCGGGCCTATGCACATTGACATAGTCCGTCCCGGCCGGAGCCATTTCAACATGGCCGAGAATGTTGTATCTAGTTGTGATGGTGTCCAGGTGAGACTTCCATAACTCACTATGCTCCCAGGGATAAGAGGGACATGTCGAGTTGAAATCTTTTCAAATGCTCAGGTCTTTCAGTAGAACATTATCCACCGTTAAAGGAACAAGGGTTTTATCCACTTCTTCCCCTTCACCATCGGAAGAAGGGGAAATCCTAGAAGGAGCGTTGTCCTTAGTCCTTTTGCTTTCCTGACGGTGCTTCACCATGATGTTGTTTATAAGCAAAGGTGTTAATAACAAGAGATACCATCCTCAGAAATGGTAGCTCTCTGAAAGCGATGCAACGATTACATGAAAGAAAGATGAAGAAAGAAATAAAGGGAAACTCTCTAAAGGTTCGAAAGATGAATCTCATTGTACCACTCCTCTATTTATAGGAATAAGGTACACAGAAATCGAAGAGGCACAATTCTAAAAATGGCGCGGGAAATTCAAACGCCACGTCATGTTCTGAACAGTCTCGAGAACAAGTATAATGATGAAGCATGTGACTAGTGACGTCACCTTAATAAAGGGGGTCGCTTGTCAACGGCCCAACAAATATTATCCACGCATGCTCTTTGAAAGAGGTGCCTATGGGTGCGGCCAAATTTCCAGAAAAAACGAATCGTGCATGTCCGTCCAGTGAAGACAGTCATCGAGTATGTCTCCAACGAACGGAGGGACTAACTGTTTAGGGTTATATTTGGCTCATAACGTCCCCACACCGAGTGAGCACGTCCCTTATAAAAGGGCGACCCAAGTGAAGGCATGACCCAAGTTGGTGAAGAACAAGTGACGTCGTTTAGTGCCTGACTTTTTTTACTGAGTGGAAGCCACCAACTTTTGTACTTTTTAATTATGTTGAGGAAGGTCTCCTACTATATAAATGAGACATTCACATTGTAATAGGCATCATAGTTATTCTCAGATAATACAACTTCTCTCTTTGTCTCTATCTCTTTCTTGGTTTTCCAACCATTGCTTCTCTCTTAAGCTAAATCCATTTTTCTACCCATTTACAGATCTACAAACATCATGAAGTGATAGTCGATTTACCCTTACATATTTTCGATTGTTTTTAAGCTTATAAAGTACGAATATAATTTTTGAGCTAAACAATTTCATTTTTTTATATAAAATTAAAGACTATTTCCTCCGTCCCAACTGTGTAAAAAAAAAACTAAAAGATTTTATGTTTAAATTCACAATCAAAATTAAGAAGTTTAACTCTCAAAAGTGTTAACATAAAGTGGAACATAAGGAGTACTTTTTATTTTGGGATTTATTTTTGTAAAAGAAAATCAGTCTTATTTTAAATTGAAGTCTTAATTCTTACTACTATAGTTGTTCAAGAAAAGAGTTGTCTGTTCAGAGTAAGTTTTTAAATTAATTCTATTAATATAAGCCTTCCTCAAGGAAGAAGTCAAGTTAAATTTGTAATATTCTGTTGGTTTTGCTATATCCTGAAGTAATTTCTAATGGCTAGTGATCTTGTCAGCCCGTAGACTCTGTCTGAGTTCTTTGTAAGTCCTAAGTCTAACTACTAGTAATATACTTGTCCAAGAAAAGAGATGTCTTTTCAAAGAGTTTCTCCAATCAAATTCTATTAATCTGAGCCTTCTTCAAAGAAGAAGTCAAGTTGAAGTTGCAATATTCTATTGTTTTTGTTATGAAATTTCTACTGGCCAGTGATTCTGCAAGATCCTAGACTCGTTCTGAGTTCAATCAAGTAATTAATGTATGAGTTCCCCTTAAAGAAAAATAGGACAAAAGTTTTTTCACACCTCAAAGCTTTCTTTCAGTATACTAATATATAATTATGTCATTCTATTTTGTTAACAGGTAACCCTACCGGCGAGTGTGCTAGAAGCCATTGAAGCTTTGACAAAAGGGAACCCAAAGTTTGCTGAAGATGCAGCAGTTGGGTCATCTGGTGATGCTGATCAACGTGAGAAAAATTTCGGTGGTAATAAGTCACCTCTCACCTCTCAAGCTATTATTAGAACTTTACTACTACTCCAGTTAGAAGTATGTACGTACCCAGTCATTGGAATAATGGTCAAATTGTTTCGACCAGTAATGACTTTGATTTACCCCTCAAATATTCAGATTTGATCCTAGAAATAGAATATCGAATTTTTTTGATAGTTACGAGAGAATTTGTTTTATGTAGTCCTAAATATTGTTCTATTTTGTTTTCAAAAGCAAAACGTTTTTTACAAATATGACAGAACAAAATATTATGTTCTCTTGGATAATGTAATGTAACTTCAGGTTTAAGAAAATTGAAGACAATCAACATGCCTACTATTATACCAATAATGAACCAATGTTGAAGCAAGTAGTCAATTAAACCTTTCCGCTGGAAAAAATGTA
This sequence comes from Nicotiana benthamiana, assembly GCA_034376525.1. Lineage (NCBI taxonomy): Eukaryota > Viridiplantae > Streptophyta > Magnoliopsida > Solanales > Solanaceae > Nicotiana > Nicotiana benthamiana. The sequence continues at coordinate 116,908,911 of CM067334.1, forward strand.
TTTATAAATACAAATTATATTTTAAAAGTAATTAAATAGTTATATAGAGAGCCAACAGAATAATAGCTTGACAATTTAGATTATAAATTTTAAGTTCAAGCAAATCAAATTCTAGTACATTATCAAATTAATACTTCAATAAAAATTTACAGAATTTTCTTTATCTTTGTGTTTTTAACAATAACAATGACTATTCTTAAGTTGTGTATCACTTATCCATTATTACAAGATTTATACCTACTCTTTGAGTTGAGAAATGGGTTTATTACATTATTGAGGAATCGTGTGGAAACTGGAACATATATACCCATGTTTAAAGATTTTACTTGAAAGTTTATTGAGTTGTTTGAATCCTTAAACGAATTGCAAAAGTTTTCAACCTTACAACAGATCTTAATTATTAAAATGGCGAAGTAGACATACATCTATATATCGCCTATTTATTTAAACAAATTGATTCCTAGTAGGCATAAAGAAAGAAAATAAGTAGGCATATAAAACATATATGTCGGAGTAAGTGCATTTTAATATTAAAATTATAATATTAAAGGGCAATATTTCTTCTGAGGTAGTGATTATAAATTGGCAAGAAATGTGATCATTATTTTGATGCAACTCTTGAAACCACTAATATCATGATATGATCTATTACTAATTACCCACTCTAAAAATTGATTGGGTGCCCCTTTTAACTTGTAGCCGCTTTATTTTCTGTTTGCACCCGTACCCATTTTTTGTTAAAAACCTTTTGAAAAAACTATTTTTCCCTTCTTTATTAAAAGACTACTTTCTCTCCAAGTATACGCTAGTCCTATATTGTCTCCGTCTCTCTCTCCCGTTATACTCGTTTTTTGATTTGTTCTTCTCTGAAATGAAACGGTTTTCGTCGTTGTTTTTGATTTTTCAACTGCTAGTCGTCGTTGATATTGTTCCCCAATAACATTACGATTTAATCACAAGTACATTGCATTAGCTTTCTGGGTTTTATTTTAGTATTAATTTTTACGATTTAATTTCTGATTTTTGTTTTGATAGTCATGTATTTATGATAAAATAGTTTCTTAGGGTTTAATTTGATAAATGCATTAGTTTACTTTTATGATTGTATTAGGTTATTTGAACGTGTGTTTGTGCTGTTGATGAAAATTCTATAAATTCTTCGTTAATTAGACGTCAAAATTTTTAAAATTTTTTAGAGTTAAATAGATGATACTATTAAAGTGTGAAGTTTATAATACTTCAATGGCACCTTAGGTAGGAGCTGAATTTTTGTTTCATATTTTGTGCTTTTTTGTTATATTTTTTATGAACTTTAGTATTATTTTGGATTTGAATTTGTATTTTGTTTTTTTGTAAAAACTACAGCATGTGTTTTTGCTGAATGTTTTGTTTTGTAACTGGCAAACTTCAACTCTAGAGCTGAAGTTTTTGTTTTTGTAACTGGTGAACTTCATGCTCTAGAGCTGAAGTTTTTATTCTGTAACTGTCAAACTTCATCTCTAAAGCTGAAGTTTTAGTTTTGTAACTGTGGAACTTCAGCCTTCTTAGAGTTGAAGTTTTTATTGATCTTTTTGATAATGTCCTGATGTTATTTTTTGTATCTTTTACTTTTTTTGAACAGATGGCACCTAAAACACCTAAAGATCCTAATGCAGCTAAAGCACACAAAGTAGCTAATGCACCTAAAATACCTAAAACACATAAACAACTTATAATACCTTCTGGTCCTTATGTCTCTACTCTTCCACCTACAAGACCAGGGCAAAGATATTTTGAGTTTCGAGATTGATTAAATTGTAAGAGTTATTAGAAGGGGAACCATGATTTGAAGAGTTTAATTGAAAGTTTCTTGACTCACACACAACGGGATAAGTTTAATAATGGTACATTTCGATATGGCTATGGAGAATTTCAAATGCAGCATGAAGTTGGTTCATTGTTTGTGTCTTTCTCGGATATTCACCAATGATCAAGACTGCATTAGTTTCAAGATTTTTGGCCATGATGTTTCCTTCACCCTTGAAGACTTTCACATTATGTGCGGTTTGCGGATCACAACACATAATGTTGAAAAACTAATTAATCGAGAGAGCAATATTCTGAAGTGATATTTTGGTAAGTCCAAGGGTGTGACCTTGAAGAATATTCGAGATTCTATGACTTGGAATGAAATTCTAAAGAATGGTGTGAATCACAGTCATGTACGCGAGAGTGATGATGATGTTGTGAAGCTTATGCAAATTATTGTTGTAGAGTTTATTTTATTTGGTAAAAAGACTGAGTCATTTGTGTTGTAGGAGTATGCAACTATTATTGAAAATGATAAGGTTTGTGCTGAATATCCTTGAGGTAATGTGGCTTATGAAAAACTCATTTATTCACTGCAACATGCATTGGATAAACATAATAACTTTCATTCAACTGAGTATAAAGTTGATGGATTTCCATATCCGTTATGTGCTTGGTTCTATGAGCGCTTCCCACATATTCGTGGGCATTATATAAGAGAGGATTAGTATCTTGATGCCATCAGGTTCCCAGGATGATACGTTATGTATGTGTGGGAGAGCCTGATTATAACGAACTTTTTTATTTCTTCAATATTCATGATGTAAGTTAATTTTATTTTTTTTGTCTTTGTGTTTATATGTTGACGTATTAGTTTTTTCCCTCATAATATACTTTTTTGTATTAAATAGAATTGTCGCAACTTTAGGGTATTTGATCTAATTCCTACAGAAGAGGAATTGTATTCAATGCCTTCAATAGGACAATTACCATGTAGCCAGATTCATTCAGATGTACTTAATGCGGTTCCTTCAACTGCGAATCGAACTCCTGTTATTGGCCAATCACTACGTAGTTTGAGTCAATCCATAGAAGCAAATAGAACTCCTTTTATTGGCGAATCATCTCGTACCCAGAGTCGTTCTAACCGTTCTACAACTGAGTTTTATTACAATGAATTACTCGACACAATATGTTCTGTAAGTTTTGATCTGAAGTTTTTTGGTTTTTTTTTGTAAAAGTACAATACGTTTTTGAGCTGAAGTTTTGTTTTATATCTGAATTTCTGTTGTATGTCAATACTAGAGGGTAACGGTGAAAGTTCAAAGGCATGTAGAAAAAGAAAGAAGCATAGTCGTGAAAGAATTTTTCGATAAGTTTCAAAAGGATGAGCGATCTGCTATTATGGATGCGGTTTTTTAAAAAGTGAAGGTAAGAAAATTTATAGAGAAGTCTTTTTATGTTTGCTAATGTTATTCAGCTTAATCATTGTTAGTAATTTTTTTTCTAGAAATATTTTAATGAGAAGTTTGAATAGTTGTTTAACATTATCAACTTATCAAATGGAATGGACGATGCCAATTTTGATTTGAGTAAGCATCAAAAATATGATAGGATGAACGAATGTTACAAATATCTATCAGACATTAATGTTGTTGATGATGCATCGCATAAAGTCGCAGATGTAAATGCTATAGGTGAGGAGGAGGCTTTTGAAGGTGATCAAAATGTGCAAGAACAAGTTGAAAAGGAACGTTCCAGTGCTGATATATTGAGCAGAGATGGAAATGATGAAGAATAGTTATCAACTGAGAATATTGGAAGCAAGCAAGGTGTAGATAATCAAGTTGTTGATACTGAAGAACATGTTGCTCATGATGCATCGCATGAAGTCACAAATGATAATGCTACACGTAAGGAAGCAAATTTTAAAGGCAATGAACATGTTCAACAATAAGTTGGAGAGAAAGATGTAAATGATGAAGAGTTAACAACTGAGAAAGGTGCAGATGATCAAGTTGTTGATGCTGCAAAACATGTACCGAGTTGTGCTTTGCGAAGTGATCTTGCAAAAGGCAATTCGTTTGGTGATGGAGATCAAGAATTTGTTGGTACTTTAGAACTGACATCAAGTGATGTGTCTAGCACTATTGGGAAAGATAATCGGTATGCAGAAACACTAGCTATATGCAAGGAACTTGTAGGTGAAGATACACATGAAATTTTCATTACATGCATAAAGTGTGAAGTTTATAATAGTTCAATGATACCATAGATAGGAGCTGAAGCTTTGTTTCGTGTATTGTGTTTTTTTTGTTATATTTTGTATGAAATTCATCATTATTTTTGGATTTGAATTTGTTTTTTTTTTTGTAAAAATTACATCAGGAGCTGAAGTTTTTGTTTTTGTAATTGTCGAACTTCAGCTCTAGAGCTGAAGTTTTTGTTTGTGATTGGCGAACTTCAACCTTCTTAGAGTTGAAGTTTAACCGACTTTTTTGATAATATCCTGTAGTGAAATTTTCAATGTAGATATAAATTTTTTCTATGTTGTATGTATAGAAAAACTAGTTGATCTATTTCCCCTCTTTATGAGTATGGAGTGAAAATTGAAACTAATTGTGCTTCAATTGATACAACTCAAAAACTCTCTGATGACGCTGAGTTGAATGAAGGTAGAGTTGAGAAAAACCTTACAGAGAATACTCCAATGCTCCTCGACGTTGGTGCACAATTGAATGAAGCTGGAACTGCTAATATCAACAAAGGCATGGAGCCTGGGGAAACCACAACGGAAGACAAACGTCAAGGTATCCTATAGATAATGAATTTATTGTATTTGATCGAAGTATATTTTTTACAGTTTGAAATTTACATACTTTATTTTCTTTGTTATGTTTTTGAATGATTTTTCAAAAAGACTCGTGGCAGCTCAAAAAGAATTTGGTGAGCTTATGAAACAATATCAAAAAGGAAAAATACATTTATTCACACTTGTTGGCTCACAGACTGGTGTAAAGTGTGCTTGTATTATTTTATAATATTTAGTCAGTATTATTTGGTTTTTTTGCATGAAGATACAAGCATATTTGAAGGTAAAGGAAGTGGATCTGTTGGAATGCCAATACCATATCTGTCTCAACTGTTAGACCAGATAGTTATTTTCTGCAATTCGATTACAAGCTATTTTTTTTTCCTAATGTGTTTTTGTATAAGTTTTATTTATGTTTATATTTTCCTTGCTTTTGCAGATCTCATATCGCAACTTCTTCCAAATCCTAAGAGAATGAAGATTTCCGGTACTCCTATGTGTGACACTAGCGATATCTCTAGCTTCAATTTATGTTCATTTTTACTTGGTAGTACACAAGGGACTGATTTAGAAGGTAATTCTGATGCTGTTTTTGTTTGTGAAGAGAGAGAAGAACGTCGTGAAAAACAAGGAGTTGGTCAAGTATCAGCCATGATAACTGTGGTTTTTCCCTCTACTGCTGAACAATAACAGTTAGTTATGACAGAATAGCAGGAAGAGCAAGCAAAAGGAAAACCAGATAAAAAAGGGAAAAGGATTCGTAAGGACAGTATTTGGTTGAGATCTCCTCACATAATTCATAAATCGTTCCACTATATATGGAGTTGTAAGTGGATCTCTTTAAGAGCTGAGAAGGAATCATTTTCATCTGTGCTCATCCTGCACATTTATTATGGTGATTTTAATTATGAGAAAAATCAAGAATCATTTTGACTCAAAAAATTATCACTCTTTTTAAAAAGTTTTTATAAAAATATCCGGCTTTGCCAATACATCCTTTCAACACTTCGAGGAAGAAGAATTTAAGGTTGTGTTCGCTAACCGGCCAAAAACCTTGAAAAATGACCAAAGGTGGTTGCTCTTGCAAAAACGGCCTTCCCGCACCCTTTTGAGGACATTCAGCTATTTTAGACAAGAATGGAATCACCTTACTTATTTACAATAAAAATAAAAATTTTGTACTTTTTGGGATATTTTTGCAAAATAGGAAGTTGGACCCGATAGGATGGGGGTTGCCTATGTATCCCACATCCGGTGAGAATCAAACTGGCGTAGTTTGGGCAAATTTTCACGAAAATAAAAACCACCTATGTTTTAAAAAAAAGAAAAACAGAAATTTTTTGTCAGATTTTTGGAAGAGTTTTAGTATATTTTTGGACACTGATTTTCAAAATAAATAATTATCTCTCTGAGACCTCACACTGATTCATCCATTCCAACTCTCCTCTATTTATTCATAAGCCAGCCAGCATGCCAATTCGAAGCAAATAAATACAGAAGTAGCAAGTAAGATATATGATGATGGCATTTTTTCATTTTTGGTACACCTGTCCTCGACATACCCTACCCCTGTGTTGAGTCTCCAAAGTCAAATACACGTGATGCAAACAAAAGTTGCTACTAGGTATCCGGCATGATGTTTTGTTATACTAGGTTTAAAACCATTATTTATTGTTCTAGACCTGGCTTACCCGAACGGTCAACTTGAGCTGGGGGGGGGGGGAGGGAGGGGGAAGCGGAGGAGGGGGAATGGAGGGCAGTGTACTGGGAATACAGAAGCTTCATTGGCTTTACAACTTGTCTGTACCTAGTTCTAAAATATTGGATATGACTCTAACAGAAGAGACGTCACACGAATGCACTCTTCTCCTTGATTTAGAAAACTCAGAGAGAGGAAGGATTTCGTAGCAGTTTATATAAAATTCACAGAATATCAAAGCGGTAAAGCGGCACTTAGCACATTAGGCCCAAACATGTAACAAAATAATATAACAATGTCAACTAACAATTCATCTAAGCTCTAATTCTGAACCTGAACCAGAGATTCTAGGTTCTGTTCCCCAGCAGAGTCTCCACCGGTGTCACACCTCTTTTTTCCTACACCCCCGCAACGGTATAAGGGAGGTTTTTCAATTTAAGTGACAATCGAAATGGGATTATTATTTTAAGATCAGAGTCCTCACTTGGGATAGTTTATAATGTCCAAAGTCACCGGTTCAAATCCCGAATCGAGGACAAGATTGACTACATATTATAGTCCGCGAATACAGAAATTCGGGTAAGGAATTTTGTTTACTCGGGAGAAAGTGTTAGGAATTCTCGAGTTCCATGGTTCTAGCATGGTCGCTCAACTGTTATTATTGGCCTAATTATATGATATTAAAACATGTTTAAACCTATGTTCATTTTTTACTTTTCAACCGCATTTATAATTATTTATTTTTAGGAAGACTTCAATGTCATATAAAAGACGTCTTGAACCATGTCACATAAATGCACCCCCGGTCCACAACATATTCTATCTAACGTTGTTGAAATTTGGATTTGGGTCACATAAATGAGCACCCGAGTCTAGGAAGGTTGTTTTAGTTACGCGCCTAATGCAACTACGAATGTTTAAATTGCGAGGGCCATGAAAATTCGCTAAATGGCGCGCTTCGAATTCTAAATATTTTAAGGAAATAATTCAATAAGGGCCATGCATTTTGAGGTTTTATTTGGCGCCACGCACCTGAATTCCAATTTTAAAAAGGAAATTCAAACTAAATTTCGAAGGGCCACAAACTATTTGTATTGTCTAATATGGCATACCTCCAATTTACTTTTAAAAGTCAATTAATTAATTAGAGAAAATTTTCAACACTTCCACTTATTTAAATAAAATCTCAGTCCTATTGACTGATTAGCAACCACCAAATTGAAGGGCCATAATTATTCATTTAACTAGTTGGCAACTTCAACCCACTTTTAAAGAATAAAAATAATTAAAAAGAAACGCGCGATTTCTGAATATCTTTGTACTAAAAGTCGAAACAAAATTTCCTATCATCAAAAATTGGCTCGCGAAACCAAGGTGGCCAAAATGATGAAAAATACATCGACTCTCACAACTCTTTTCCAACTTGGGCCCAAGGTGAGCCCAGCTCCAGAGTCCCGGAGCTGCAACAAACTGGATCGAGATCGAGCCCTTGCAGCGTGCAAGCAGGGATTGAAATAGCATAAAACTGCGGAACTAACATATATACAACAGTTTTAAATCATCCTTTAATGGACAAATGGACAATTATATGGCATTTTAACATGGGATTTTTACATATACATACCATATAGCAAACCTTATTACCACCCATGTTTAAGGTTTGTGTTTATCATATTTAAGTATACCACCTTTCAATTTATGTACCAAAATTATATTTAAGGTTTAAGTATCAACTTATTAATTATAGCCTTGATTTGTGGAACTGAAAATCTTTTCAGATTTTATTCTACACGTTTTTCTCTCTCTTACAAACAAAACCCATGATTTTCTCCCCTTTTTTAATTACCATCCCCCCACTTTTGTTTACCAAAACAGATTTCTCTCTCTCTCTCTCTCTCCTCTTATTTCATCCCCCATTGTCGAAGGTTGCACTGTTTCATATCGAGAATTTCATCCGCCATATTTTCACTCCTACTGTTGTAACAAAGTCCGAAACCCTCTACAAAACCATTTTCTCTATCTTGGAGAGCATTGGTTCTGTAGGATTCTACACAATTAATCTATTGGATGAACTTCTCTCCCTCTCCCTCATCTCTCAGTACACTAAGTCAGGAACGTTTGCAAACTGTATACATTTACAGTTTATCCTGTTTCATAATTTTTATCATTTTATATAAATCACCTCATACGGAGCCAAGCCTGCAACTTTGCCTCATTTGGCAAACGTTCTTCTGGCTTCCTCACAGATTTTGATATGCTTTTAATTGGTTATTTTTCCTTTCTCTTTTGCCATTGAAAACACCATATTTAAGTATAATGACTACAATTAACTACAATTGAACTACATATAACTACAAACGCATATAGCTACAAATTGGAATGACAATGCTACAAACTACTGTTTCAGTACATTTGCGCTGTATGAATGTTTCGTCCATTCGGCAGCTGCTGTGTTTTCGGCTAAAACTTCTTATCTTGAACAATGAAGAATAATTAATTGACGTTGCCAATAAATGCCTTTTGCAGTTTTCAGCTACACAACAAGCGAGTAGATACAAAAAATACATTAGTCAGACATATTTATTAAATACTACACTTAACTACAACTGACTACACTTAACTACAAACTGACTATAATTAACTACAAACTGACTACAATTAACTACAAACTGAATACAATTAACTACAAACTGACTACAATTAACTACAAACTAACTACAATTAACTACAAACTGACTACAAGTAACTACAAACTGACTAAAATTAATTACAAACTGACTAGAAGCAACTACAACTGACTACAATTAACTACAGCCTTACTACAAGTATTTTATTTCTATAATTTTATCCAATGTATCAATCGATAATTGTTCTGAAATTGTAGACTGGAGAATTCCGTAGCTTGCATTATCATCAACCAAAATGGCATCAACTTCAAAATCTCGGAATCTGCCATAGTTATCCCAATAACCATTAGATTTCAGCATTATCGGGATTTTTGACATAGTAGAACCTCGACACTGATTGGCTATCACGGTGTCAATTCTGATTTTCGGTATTTGAAGTAGAAGAATGAGTGATTTTCGAAACTGAAATCTGGAAGAACTACAATTTTATTGACTATCACGCTGTAAATTCTGATTTTCGGTATTTGATGTAGACGAAGAGAGATTTTCGAAACAGAAATCTGGAGAGAACTACAATTTCTCACGCTGAAAATTGTATATGATTTTCGATATTTGTTGTAGAAGAATGAGTGATTTTCGAAACTGAAATCTGGAGAGCATTGGTTCTGTAGGATTCTACACAATTAATCTATCGGATGAACTTCTCTCCCTCTCCCTCATATCTCAGTACACTAAGTCAGGAACGTTTGCAAACTGTATGCATTTACAGTTTATCCTGTTTCATAATTTTTATCATTTTATATAAATCACCTCATACGGAGCCAAGCCTGCAACTTTGCCTCATTTGGCAAACGTTCTTCTGGCTTCATCACAGATTTTGAAATGCTTTTAATTGGTTATTTTTCCTTTCTCTTTTGCCATTAAAAACACCAGATTTTCGGTATTTGCTGTAGAAGAATGAGTGATTTTTGAAACTGAAATCTGGAGAGATTCATGCTGGTTAAGATTTTTTACCGTTTTTGATTGTTGCTTTAATTGGGACATAATCAAATATTAATTGGGAGCCTTAAAATGTGGCACAATTTTAGGCTATAAAATCAGCCACATATGGTTTGGTACATATTTGGTAACGAAATATGCGGGTAATAACCAAACAAGGCACAATAATGGAAATAAGGTTTGCTATATGGCATATTTAGATAAAAATTCCTTTTAACATTGACTTAACTTTGAAAAACAATTGAAGCCCAATTTTAATATGTAGTAGTATGCAAGCTTTTATCTCCAAATTTTTAAATTGACTTGAACTATAGACCTGAAACTTTAAATCTCAAACCAATCTAGTATAAGTAGAGCCCATATACACCAAACTAACAACTCGTCATTTTTAGGTAAACTTAAACCTAGATCTACACTAGAGAACCCCAACTAGTCTCAACCAAAACCAAAGGAAGCGCAAGATATACAACAAACAAAGATTGCTAGCAATAAAAATCTGAAAATCTTCTTAACACATATCCACACTTATTTAAAGGCTAAAGTCTATAGTTTAACTGATATTACAAAACAAACTTAAGGCTAAAACGGTAAACATGATGAAGGGGGAATTAAAATACTGTACAAATATGATTAATGAAAAACATGAATGACATTTCATGAACAAATGAAAAGGAAGTATGGCTAAGCTATAAACAATAAAAGTTGATGCATTGCAAACTCTTCTTCCATTTCATTTATCAATCTGAGAATATTTTGCAGTTCTCAAGAGTAAGTACCTGGATATTGAAGGAGCAACGAAAAAAAAGGAATCAGTAGTACTAACAGCAGAAATCAGCACCAGCAACACCAGTTCCAACTAAAAAATTGAATTTGAAGCAGTAAAACAGCCTCAATCACAACCATAAACACAACAACTTCAAACCAAATTTTAGAAGACCAAATTCAACCCATTTCCATATCTGATGAGTCATATATTGTTTCAGAAATTAGAAAAAATAATAAAGTCACTGAAGAAGTTTAATTAAACGGCAACAAATTTTAGCTGTTGGTATTTTTCTTAATCCGACCCCCCCCTAAAGATTTAGCTAACGGGACATTTATAGAAGGGTGTTTAGGGCATCAATAGGATTTCAGATTATATCATTTAACCCTTACCCCCTTCCTATTAACTCAATTCAGATGCCTAGTTAAAAACCTATTCTGTCAATTTACTCCCAATCCCACCTTCTTGGAAATTTCCAAAGCAATTAAGGAAGATTCCCTCATCTACAATTTCCAATTTACCACTTAAGCCTCAGTATTTTTCCTTCAGCTCATGGTTTGATTTAAACCCAATCCCATACCTAACCCGTGGGCTTGACAGCCCGACATGACCCTCCCCTTTATGGGCTCCTGACCTTCGGAGCCCAGACTTCAATTTGAAACCGCCAAACCCAAAAGCAAATAGACTGGCAGAGTTACAACCTCCTAACATTGTGAATCCAACGAAGCCAAAATTAAACAAAATTGAGCAAAATAAAACCACAACAATAAATGACCTAATAACAAAGGTCGTACTATGACCCAATCCTAAAACTCAGGCAAAATGATTTGAAATAGAAAAAAGAAGAAGAGAGGAATCAGAAATAGACGAAGAGGTGAAAAACACCAAGGACGAAAACAAAACAAAAATAAGGCGAAATACCTAAAAGACAAACAAGCCTGTATGTACCTCCGTCATCCCTCATTTAGATCAAAATTGGCATTATCCGCATGCTCCCCTCGAAAATGAATAGACAATACTAGTTTCAGTCTAAATCGTGCTTGAAAATTTGGGAAAAATATCTTTTCTTCTTCTTCTCTCTTTTTAGATCCAAAGCTGACCAGATTCTGTGGGGCTTTTGTAGAAATTAATACCACATGGTACTTGAAGGATTATGAGGAGTGTAGGGTTGACTTTTGGTGGTGTGTGGTCAACCACCTATGAAAATGGCGGAAGTCCTAGGCTTGCACTAGGGTTGAAAAATGAGAGAGATGAGAGAGAAGAGAACCGACTTGTCTCTGGGGGGGGGGGGGGGGTTAGATTTAGAAGTGGAGATAGTTTCCAGGCCGTTGGATGAGTTAAAATGAAAGTCTAAAATCTATTTTAAACATTAAACTCAAAAATACATAGTTCCACTCTCGTACTACGTCGTTTGAAGGGCTTGGGAGACTGACTTCTCGGACCGAGTATAATAGCGGGTCTTTGGGCCAATTAAACGGCTATTAGAGGAGTTTAATTGGGCTTGCTGGGAAGATCTATTTGAAGCCCAAATTCTGATCTCTTCCTTTCCTTTTTTTCGAATCCAAATTATCTAATCAACTAATTACTACAAAAAATATTTACTACTATTAATTACAACCAAGCTAAAGAAAAAACTACCAAAGTTCAAAAATTAAAATTAAATAGAAAAAATAAACTATTTTTTGTGATTTTTCCAATTCTTATAAAACAACTAATTTACTACTTCATTCAAAAATGTAAAGTTAAATTATAAATGTAAATGAAACATATTTTTTTGTATTTTTATATATTAAATAAAATAAACATGCACAGCCAAATGCAAACAATTGACAGAAAATGCGACAAAAATGGATAAAATTGCAAATAATGAAAAACTTATTTTATTTTGAATCTGTGGGAGTAATTCATATAGGGAATAAATTACGTGCTCATAGCTGCCCCTCTTTGCTTAGAAACATGAAGAGTTTTTGTGCAAAGATAAAGTGAGCATGTACGAGCGATTTTTGCCTACTTGAATACTCAGTGGGAAGCATTTTTTGATAGATTTACCACACCCTGCTTCCAAAGTTGCATACATATCCTTGTCTATAAAGGAGTTAGGTCAGTGTAGTTCGAGAAGCTTTGGTAGCTGGGACTACCATGAAGCTATGATTTCACTATTGCTCTTGCTGCTACTACTGCTTATTGAACTCCGTATTACACCATGTCAAAATAAAAAGAAGCATAGACTAGACTATGATCTATGCATTACAACAATCCTATATATATCTTTAAACTTGCTCTTGTGATTCATATTGCCTTGTTGATTTGTATTTCCCAGGTGAAGTTTCTTTGTTGCCGACATGAATTGTGATATTAGATGCTTTCCCTTTTCTTCAGGTGGGCGCCTGAGTTTTGAGCTCAAAGGATAATTGAGATGCTTTCTTTTTCTCCAGGTGGACGGCTGTTACTAACAATTAAATTGTTTCCTTTCCTTAAAACTGGTGTTGTTCTCCCTTGCTCTCCAGGTGATCGCCTGATTTCCAAAACCTTCTGTATTCCCGTGCTCTCTAGGTGGGCGCCTGATTGCTGAACTTTGAATTGTATTCTCGTGATGTCCATGTGGGTGCCTGATTGCTGAACTTGAACTGTATTCCCGTGCTCTCCAAGTGGGAGCCTGGTTGTTGAATTTGAACTGTATTCCCATGCTCTCTAAGTGGGCGATCCTGATTGCTAAACTTTAATTTTATTCCCGTGCTCTTCAGGTAGGCACGTTTTTGCTAAACTTGAATTGTATTCCCGTTCTTTCCAAGTGGGCGCCTGATTGCGGAACTCGAACTGTATTCCCGTGCTCTCCAAGTGGGCGCCTAATTGCTGAACTTGAACTATATTCTCGTGATCTCTAGATGGGCGCCTGATTGTTGAACTCAAATTGTATTCCCGTGCTCTCTAGGTGGGCGCCTGATTGCTAAACTTGAACTATATTCCCATGCTACGCAAGTGGGCACCTGATTGCCAAACTCGAATTATATTCCCGTGCTCTCCAAATGGGAGCCTGATTGCTGAACTCGAAATGTATTTCCGTTCGCTCCAGGTGAGAGCCTGATTTCAGCAAAATAGATAAAACAAAGAAACTTTTATGCCACAGTTTGGTAGTTGGGCACATATGTAAGTGTTAACTGAATCATGTTACCAAATATTACTAAGAATTTGAAAGCTAGATCCCATTATCCAGAAGGGTCCCGACAACTCTTAATTAAATGACAGTTTTAAGTCTAAGTTATATGTTCTAAAGGTGTGACTTCTGCTAAATCATTTTATCTAAGAGGGTCTAAAAACCACATCCCATTATCCAGGAGGATCCTAAAAATAAAAAATCAAGTATTATATTAAGAGTGACAATTTTTATGGTTGAATTACACTACCCTACAACAGAGCTTACGCTAAATCTTGTTATCTAATGGATATCTTAAATCTAAGTCCCATTATCCAGGAGGGTCCTGAAAACTCCTAACTCAATCCTATCTTAAACATGAAAATTTTGAAACCAACTTATATTCCTTAGGGTACATTTATGCTAGATTTTGCTATTTATGATTGTTTTGATTTTTAAAATAGGTCCCATTTCCAGGAGGGTCCTGAAAATTTACCGTCAAACCATTTTGGTGCCTGCCTTTCCTTACGGAGGGTTTCTCTGAAACAAAAAAAATTTTCTGCCCCTGTTTCAATAAAAAAAAATCTTGTCTGTTTAAACGTATGGTGGTTGGCTTGTGGCCTTGACTTTGAGGGTGATCGCTCCTTCACTTTCCATGATCAATTTTATTTCCACTCGAAGACCTTGCTTGTTCATTGACTAACCACTTTCTCTATCACCCTTATCACAGAAAATACCTCTTCTCCGTTCAGACCCAATACCCTCTATCTGCTGCATTGCTTATAAACCGACATTTACCACACCTTATGTTTCACATGAACTCCAAAGCATATTGATTGTTACCAACTCAATGCGCACGTTTTTTTTCCTAATTTAAATCACTGGCCTTGGCCTTGAGGTCTATTGCTCATCGCTTACCATGATAACTTTTATTTCTTAATGGAAAACATTGTTTGTCACTGGTGAACCACCTTTTTGTCAATCCTACCACAGAAAATACCTTTGATTCGTTCACCTAACACCCTCCATCTATTGCATTATTCCTGAATTGATATGTACTAAACCTTTGTATTTCACAAGGATCCCAATGTATGTTGATTGTTACCAACTCAGTGCGTTTGTTATTCTTTCCTGACTTGTGACAGCTTGATGTGCTAGCTAGATCCTGTTTTGTGCCATTGGAAAGCTGGTGGCAAATTTTGAAGTCATTTTTCACTTGATCTGACCAAACACACTTAGGAAGAGTAAGTAAACAAGACAAAAGAAATAGAGCAAAGGACTAAGGAAAGAGATGATTCCTAACAAGAAAGCTACAAAGTAGAAACCTATCAGATGTGGATACAAACTCTAACGACCATTACATGCACTTGTGGCATATTCTATCAAACAGGTATGATGTTCACCTCTTGTTGTATCCTTAAATCATGAAACTGGGCTTCAATTCTGCGATTATCCAATCTGATTTACAATCCTTATTAGACTTGTAGTGCCTGAAGGGTTTTCGCCATCAAGCCTCTCTCATTTCGTTCTTTCTCTCAACTTACAGTCGCCTCAAGGTGCCCGTGAAGGTTTTCACAGATAATATTCTCTCATTTTTTATTTCCCTCAGCTCTCATTGCCTTACGGTGCCCGTGAGGCTTTTTACCAATAAGACTCTCTCATTTTCATTACTTTTCCTGCTTAGACCATAGATTTGCCCCCCGATATGAAATACCTTTACTAGCTCGACTTGGCATCTCTCGAAGACTGACCCAAAGGTCTTTCTTTGGACTGTAATATGGGTTTTAGAAAGAAAAGGGATCGAAAGGCTCAAGACAATTAAAATGGGTTCAAGATTACCACTTTCAAAATCAGATTTCTTATAACAACCACAACTTCTACCCCAGTCTCTTCGCTTTGGGAATTTTTGAATTCTTATTTGATGGGACAGAACTGTGAGGCTGCCTACATATCCTTAAAAAGAACCAGGTCAAACTTAGTTCATAATATAGGAATTACTTTGTTTGTTGTGATTTTCCTTTTATTTTCTTTTCTCTTTTTTTCCTTCTTTTTGTTTTTTTCTTCTTTTTGTTGTTGTTGTTGTTTTTGTTCTTTTTTCTCTTTTTTTTCCTTTCTATTTTCCTTTATTTATCTTTGCACTTGCGTTTTTGAACTTTGCTAGTGATTCCATAGGAGGGGTATGAAAGAAAATAAATAAGGTTCAAAGGGGTAGCCAAGGATAAAGTGTTTAGATAGCAAAACAAAAAGCATTCGTCATTCCAATCTTTAGAACATGCTAAGTACAAACAATACAATTAAACCAACCAGAGAACCCATACGTAATATCTTCTGATTGCACTAGAATTGATAGCCATATCTGCACATTTTCTTTCTTTATTTGTTAAATAAAAAGCACCATTGGACAATACTCTAACTTTCAATACCACGAGCGGCCCCTGCCAATTTTGGGACAACTTGACTTTAGCTTCAACCTGATCAGACAAGATGCATTTCAATAGGGTTTCATTTTGTTATATCTTCCCGAGTTTTACACAATTCGGGCTTGAAGTGATCTCAAAATTCCTTCACTTATTTCCTTCAAATGTCCATATCATCTTCCAAATAGTTTCATCGCTTCATGATTAAACTAACTTTAGAACCAGACCTAGAATTATGCATGCATATCATGTCATCAGAACCAACATGAAGAGAACTATTAAAGGAGAAGAGAACTAAAAATATGACTAGAAATAACAGAAAGTTGCATTAGACAGATGGTGAAAGGGTTGGACAATAAAACAAGCAAACTAAACTTGGGTTACAACCCTAGAACGAACATAGACAACACTAAATGAGTTACTACGACTTAATAAACCATGTAAAATAAAAGAATAGAAGGATTTGAGCCACAAGACAATATTTGAATTATAAACCTGAAATAAACAGGACAACAAAAATGACAACAAAATAAACCACCAAGACTACTCTCTGGCTAACCAACAAAGGAGCATCTTTCCAATCACCAAGCTCAACATTCTAGCCAATGAGTTTCGCATCAACATTACTAGGACCTTCACAAGTCTTCATCACATTGTTCTGAACAAATTGTTGTTGGGTTCCCTTTGCCTGCTCATACTTAAGATCAACCTCTGGTAGTGTTGAAAGCTTTGTAGTGCGTGGACCACCGAGGATCTCAGAAGAATTCTCATATTCCTTTTCAAAAAGATCATACCCTCCATGTGCGTCTCATTAGGAATAGGCGATGGACTTTTGCTAGTGTCTGCTGCATCTGGATTTTGCACGACAATGTCGCCTGCATCAATAAGCTTCTGAAATGCCTATTTAAGGTGCCAACATTTTCTGTTCTGTGACCTGCGGCCTCAGAGAAATATGCACACCTTTGGAAAAATCAAACTTCTTTTGCAAATGGTTTGACATTTTTATCTGAATTGGCTTCAACATGTCCAATTTCCTTAGCCTCTAGAACAAAATGGTATATGACTCTCCCAATGGAGTGAATTTTTTCTTCTTCTGCAACCTCTCATTCTTAAATGCTTGATTGGGCTGGAAACCTGATCCAGGAGGGTTTCGGTAGGCTCATGGAGGCGGGTAAGACATTTGTGGATGTCATGCGGGCCATCGCATGCCTCTTGGGTGTGGAGCATATGGTGGAGCATTATGGACATCGTACTAGGAAAGTGATGTGTGATATTGGGGTTTCTGTGGAGAGAAGTAGCGTTGGGAAGGGTCATCTGGTGCACAAAGGTATCCATGGGGACGATATGGGGGCAGAAAGTGTTGAGCAGGAGTTCCCAGTGGATCATCTTTTCTATTTCTCTTTCTTCCACCCAAAATTACTAAGATGTTTTAAATGTCTTTCGTGGTACCTTTCAATGCCGAACAACTGATGATCTTTCCTGAATTAATTCCCTCTTCTACTATCTCCCCCATTTGTAACACATCATTGAAAGGCTTACCCAAGGCCGTGATCAAATGACTAAAGAGGGTGGGCCCCTGGGCTTGTAAGAAAAGTTCAACCATTTCTTCTTAGCCAATTGGGGTACTGACTCGAGCATCTTGCTCCCTCCATCTGAGCCCAAACTCTCTAAAGCTTTCCTCCAGCTTCTTTTCCATTTTATATAGAGAGGAATGGTCTGGGGTATCACCTAATTTGTATTGAAAGTATCAAACAATATCTTGAGCCATGTCACCCGGCCACTTACCAACATCTTGATGATTATGCCATTCCAAAGCTGCCCCAGTCAAGCTCTTACTAAAATAGGCCATCAAAAACTCATCTTTCTCTCCAAAACTTCTAATTTCACAGTAATTAACCCTCAGATGGGCTACCGAATCTCCCCACCTATCTTACAAGTTAAATTTTGGCACTATTATTCCCGCTGCCAGGCGAACGTAAGGGGACACAGACAATTCTTTGTAAGCCATGCTACCCTGGGCTCCCATTCCTTGCTTGTTCTTTAAGGATTGTTCTACGCCTTTCAGATTCCTGGATATCTCATCTCTCTCTTCTTTTCCTGTGACTTTTTCATGTTCAACATGAAACTCATCCCGAGGGGTCTTCTTGTATGAGTTAGGAACCTTGTGGGAAACCTCTAACGGGTAGTATTGGGAGCTTTGAGTGGATAGTCATGGTTGGGAATAGTGGATGTGACAAGAGGGTAGCTTTGGGGAGAGGCAATTAGAGGATGAGTGATAGAGCTACTAGTACCGTTGGGAAAGCTGTGATAAATGAGTGGATCTGGAGAATATGAGGGATCATCCGACACTATGACCGGAGTTTGGGTAAGGTTAGCATCTAAGAAGCTAGGTGGTGGCAGGGATGGTGCCTTCCCAGTCATCTAGGGCTGATACATGTCCGTCATGTGTTGTCTTAACATCCTTACCTCATCAGCCAAACCAGTTTCATGTTCAACCAACTGCTTTTGGGCACCAGTATCAACCAACCCAATTTTGTTGTTGTCTTCCATTGCCTTTTGACCTTATGTTGTGGAGAGGAGTTATTACTTCGGGAACCAGAAACGAACTTTATGTACTGAATTGTCAACAACAATTTGTTAGTGACTAGAGCTTAACAAATAGGAAACCACACATTTAAGAAATGAATGCACCTAAGCAGTTAACCGTTCATATTATACATTTGATCGGTTGCTTGCGTCATCCCGATTTTTCCTTATTTCCATTTGCAACATCTCTTTTTATCTTTTTCACTTACATCTTTCTCTTTTTGATTTCTCGTTGTTCTTTATTATCTCATTTTCTTCCTTGTTTTGCCATTGTTTCATTCTAACAGTTTCTTATTTTTCTCTATTTTTTATTTTCTTTTCTCTTATTTTTCCTCTCTTTTTTTCTTTTGCCTCTCTCTTTTTTTTTTCTTTTGGTTATGATTGAATCTTATGGAGATTTTTACGTACCATGACCCCGTATGAATCAGACGAAGCATTGTTCTGGGGAAATAAATGTAAAAATAAATAATATAATATTTTGGGATTTTCAATTTTTTTTTCATATAAATAAAATGTTTCGATTACAACGACTCATCCTACTGAATTTTAACCATAAAAACCATCAGACTTGGAAAAGGAAACTAATAGACTCCAACAGCTAGATGAAAATGCAGACTCAAAAGCCAACTAACAGACTCCAACAGAAAGAAAATGCAGTCTCCAAAATGAACTAATAGATTCCAACAGAAAGATAATACAGACTCGAATAAAAATCATGAATACATCAATGCCTCAAATTCTCCTAGGGCCCGTGGGACATCATTCAGTCTCGCTACAAGCCTATGCGTGAGATCCCCTTGCAACCGCTCCAGATCACTCATTATTTGGCGGACAAACATCATCAGTGCAGCGAAGAAAGTGTACGAGTCATGTCCTCACACGCTTGGCATTTAACAACAATGTAATTAGCAATGGCTCTGATCCTATCTCAGATTCTACCCATTTCCTAAAGCAGACACCCTCTCTGCTGATTCCGGGATTCCAAAACCTGAGTATTGTGATGGTTTTGATTTTGCAACTGTTGTATTTCTTCCTCCATTTCAGCCATCAAATCATAATTGTGTTCTTATTTAGCTTTAAAATCCTTGTCCTGATTGGCTGCCTCGTTCTTAAGCTTCAGATTGGTGATTGTCCCTTCATAATTCCTTTTCATTTGTTGCTCAAACGATGCCTGCCCTTCTGATTTTTTTTGCCAATTGAGCTCGAACTTTCGCTAGATTGTCCTCAGACTTTTCTAGGTCATCTTGACATTCAAGGGCTTTCTTTCTCAGACCATTTATAAGCCTTTCATCCGATAGGCTTCTTCCCCGGTTTCTAGCAGCTATTCTCATTTTCTGGATTTGTGCTTTGAGGGCATTATTTTCCTGAGTTAGCATTTTCTTTTCACCTTCATCTGTGGCCTCGTGGGTACTGTTGCCTAACTTATTTTCCTTCTAACTTGCTTATTTATCCCTCTATCTTCCGTCTTTTGCTAACCAGCTCCACTGTTCTTGCGAGTCGTTGGTGAATTGTTGGACATGAGCTCTCTTAGCTAGTCTCTCAGGAATCTAAAATCTTTTGCCCAACCAAATAACCTACTTGGGTGTTACAACCCATATTCACGTATGTTAGCTCATGCCATAAGGTAATCAACATAAATCCATGAAAGGATTATCCTTAAGATGATAAGAAGTTAATTCTATTGGGCTTAAATGATACAAAGGTGTATATGGGTGGATAACAAGTACTAGATGTTAAACGAATCAAAGATGTTTTCAGCCGTATTTTTGGATAAACCTAGAGGTGCTTAGTACACTCAAGAGCTAGTGTTTTAAGGTATTTTAATCATATAATATCCGTATTATAAGTTTTGAATTCAAATGAGTTATGAGACAAAAGTCGACAAAAGTTGTCGCAACTTAGGTTCATAATTTTACTTAAACATTAGGTCAAATGTTACTAAGTTTTTGTCCCAAATTACTAAGAATTATGGATTTATCTAACCACAAAATTGAATATCTACGAGTCTAGTTTCTAACTCAGTAAACCGTTTGTTGATACGATCTCCGAATAGAGAGATATTCACGTTTTTGCGAGACTGCGCCAAGCACCTCTCCATGGGGCCCACTAAAGCGGTTTAAGACATTTGGACTTATATATGCAACTTCCAACCAGTTTTAAGTCATTTATTTTCACTATTTTCAGACCTTAGAACCTCAAGAACATCCTCTCAAGGTTCTCTCAAGGTTCAAGACCCAAACAAAGGGCAAACAACACAAATCAAGTGTCGGGAATTCCGTGGCGCTAGTAAGTCTCTTGTTCTTCTTGTTGTTGCTCATTTTTGTGTTGTTCCAGCCAGTTTGGGAGGTTTTTTTAGAGGGTTAGTGTTCTGTAAATACTCCCTCATGTTATTAATATAAACCCTAGGTGATTTCAAGTCTCCTAAAGCAATTCCAGTGCCGAAAAATACTAATTGACCGCTTGTTTTGTTTTCTTGTTGTTGTGGCAGCATTGTGGGGATATTTCATGAACATTTAAGGTCAAATTGGATTTTATCTTTCTGTATAAAGGCAAGAACCTCTTACTCTATATGTATTTAAGATTATGCAAGTTGTGGCTAAGCTATTGAAGCTAGAACTTGTGAAATATATATCGAAAGGCTTGGTAGTAATGTTATCACTTGGTGGACTGTTTTGGAAGACTCAATATGATTAATATTGATGTTTTTTGGGGCTGTTTGGTGATTGTTTTAAATGGTGTGAAGTCATAAATATAGGGTAGGTGTTGTCCGTTTGTCGTAAAATAGGTTGTGGTCGATACACAATCGCTATGACGCTTATATGATAACGATAGTATCGTTTCTCTTATTGTAGACTAAGGGTTGTGACAATTGCATAGCTTGAGATTTGGGCAATATATACAAGGTATGTGAGGCTATAACTTTCCTTCTTTTTCACGACTCTGATTATACATAATGTAATGAATGAGCTTCCAAAGATACTCTACTCTTAGAAACTAGCAGTACTTTCATTGTTTCCCCTCTTATGGAACAATTGATGTTAATGTTGGTTCTCTTATTCTTATGTTATCAATGTTGTTGGTACTTCCTGATTCTTACAAGTTTCATAGTGAAGAGTTAGTCCTAATAACGTGTACAGAGGATACCGACCTTACGTCATTCCAAAAGGTTTAGAGCGTGATTCGATGAGTCGAGCATGCATCATATATATGTATCTATTTTACTCTACCCAACTGCACTAT
Organism: Nicotiana benthamiana; assembly: GCA_034376525.1. Classification (NCBI taxonomy): domain Eukaryota; kingdom Viridiplantae; phylum Streptophyta; class Magnoliopsida; order Solanales; family Solanaceae; genus Nicotiana; species Nicotiana benthamiana. The sequence continues at coordinate 116,930,975 of CM067334.1, forward strand.
AGTCGGCCGGGTACGGAACCTACTGTGCAACCACTGATCAATTGGGACCGAGCTCCACGTTGCCGGGTACGATCTACCAAGCCATATGATGGCCAGGTACGTTTTTACCGAGCCAATTATGGCCGTGTACGATATGATGATGATGATGCCCACAGAGGCGTATATTTTAAAAGTTTATGTAGTTATACATATGTATCATGCACTTCATGTCAGTAGCCCTCAGAGGTACTCAGATGTTACAGGTTGTATATTCTCTATCCATGTTTACATTACTGTTCGTATTTATGTTTTCGTGCCTTACATACTTGGTACATTATTTTTTCTTTAACGTCCTTTTATTTGTGGACGCTGCATGTTGTGCTGCAGGTCCTGATAGACAGGCAGGTGCAGCTCCCCCACCACAGTAGGCTGTCCAGTTCAGCGGTGATTGGCGAGATCCCTTCTCCGGACTTGCCTTGGTCATGGTATGCGTTTTTGTTATAGATATTATGGGTATGTCGGGGCCCTGTTCCGGCTATGTTGCAGCACTTATGTTCCTTTTGAGGCTCATAGACAGGTGTGGATTCATGTATAGTTTGGTATGCCTTGTCGGCTGGTTGTAATTGTATAGCCTTTCATGATAGCGTGGTAGCTCGTACCATGTACATATAGTTTCTTGAATGTCTGGTCATCTCAGGTTATGTAGGTTCATGCCATCATATTTTATCGTTGCTTGTCCAGGATCCATGTTTACCATTTATTTTGATCTCCTCATCCCTAAGAGATAATAAAGAAGGTTAGATAAAATGTACGTTGGTGGTCGGCAAGTATGGTCGGATGCTAGTCATGGCCTTCCAGTTTGGGTCGTGACATTGGGGTCTACCTCACCTCTAGCTAAGTCCCGAACCACGGTCTTAGGTTCAAGAAATCTGCATTGATTACACACATGGAAAAATCTTCCTTCCGGAAACGCGACCTTTGGGCCCATTCTATGACATGTGTACTCAAATCGTCGTAGTGGGGAATGGTTTCAAATCTACCCAGTTGACGCAACACCCCTCGAGGAGCATATGGTTGGAGACTCTGGATGCCCATAAGGAAAAGATAACATACTTTAGCTGACTTTTACACTGCTTCAGTAATAGGAAGCCATCCGAATACCCACTCAAGTTTATCGACAGTCGAAGAACTTAAGAGTGTAAACCAAGCCTAAGTATCCTCGGGGAAGGCAATACGCACCATTCGGCTTTTAAATTCTTCGATGCATTTCAAATCGGTCAAATCGTGGTTCATATATCCAACACAGTGGCAGAGATGCTCCTGTATCCACAATTGTAGTAGCAAATTTCAGCCTTGGGAAAATTTTTCCCCTTCCCGATAAATGGTCAAAGCGCGGTAAATCACATATAAAATCATGGGATCCAAGGTATCATTATCTCTCTTAATCGAAACATTAACCATTCCCACGAGGCATAGTTCTATGTTGCCATCTACTCGTTGACAGATTACAGTACCCAAGAATGCTACTATAAAAAGTAAACCTCTCCTTGCCTCACACTTCTTTATTTCCGGCATGAGTCAAACCAATTTTTGGCGCTTCGAATCCTTAGGGGTTACCATAGTTATGATAGAAGAACTGGAAAGGGCAATACCCTTCAGACAAACTCCCATCCTGAACGTCCTGGTTAATACTCAACATGTAGAGAAATTTGTGTGGACATACCGGTCTTGGTGATACGGGGTAAAGGCTTTTAAGGTTTTCACTAAGTCCGGCGTAACTGATAAGTTGGTATTTTGCCAGCTTATCTTTCCTTTAAACCTATATTTTTTCTATGTTTGAGTAATGAAATCCTGCAATTAATGTCATTTACTTATATTTTACAGGGTGAGTGAGATTTTGAAGTAATGGTGAAGAAACCAAGTGAAAATAAGCACAAAAGAAGCTAAAATGGAAAATTGAGTATGCCCAGTGATTTACTCTATACGATTGCAATGCATTGAACGCGATCACATGGGTCTACAGGAGTGAAGTAGTGCGAACGCGGTTGTATCTGTGTGAATAAAGAGAAGAGTTCTCAGTCAATTGATTTGTCAAAAATCCTATGTGAACATAATGGCCTTTGTGTGATCGCATAACTTGTGAAACCATCTCTATGCGATCGCGATGACACTAATACGAACAAATAGTGTATTTTCTGGGCGGTTCTGGGAAAAATTAGAATTTCACATTTGTAATCCCAAACCATTTTTATACATGACCAAGATGATATTTTACACATCTTTGGCTTATTTTCAGTCCATAGAGACTAGAGAGAACAAGTTTTGTTGCTAGGGTTTGCACAAATACATATGGTTCTTGAAGATTAAAGCTTGTGGTTAAGATTTTCTTACCCATTTATGTTTGTTTCTTTATTTCCTTGATTTGTATTGAATATTTAAGTGTGTAGTATTTATTTCCAACACTTGAATCTTGTTTATGGGAATATTCATATTTAAAGCGTGGATTAAATACCTTGTTGTGCTTAATTTATGAAGTTGTTACTTTAATTATTCTTGTTCTTTAATGTTTCCAAAAGGATTAGCTAAACCTAGGAATCTCCCCACAACTTCGAATTGATTTTGGGAAAAATAGTTTGGGGTTGGGAAATACTAATTAACAAGAACTTGAGGCGTTAACCCTCACTTTATAGATTCTACCTAGGGATAGAATTGAACTACTTGTAGCCTTCCGGGTGTGCTTAATCTTCTAATTGTGATTAGGGATAATTATATTAGAAAGTCTTGTTAGTCGTCGGAAGAAGCTAATTAAGAATTATTATCCGTGGATAATTAACACAAACTCGCTCATATTTGTATAATCGTGAAATACATTGGATTGTTACTTGAGTGTTATTCCTGAAGCATTCATACTTGTAGCCATTGATCATTTTACTTGATTTCTAGGTTAGTTTACATTTCCACATTTTAGATATAAAAATAATTTTCAACAAATATTCTTATTGTTTGCCATTGCACAACTAGCGATAATTTTCTTACATTCCTAATCGCCTATACATTGTTCTCTGTGGGATTTGACCCTGACTCATAGTTGGGTAAATTATATTGCATGCGACCGTGTCTATTGCTTTTTAGCGGTGGATTTGGACGTCATCAGTAACCCGCAATTTCCTCTAGAGTGTGTGTGAGCTCGAAGTCAGAAAAATGGAACACATTGCGAGTCGGATCCCAAAAAGATATCAGGACTTCAATCAGTCCAATCATGTCTTGATGTTCAAAATTCTGGTAAGGCCACCCAAAACTTTTACCACAGTTTCTCTATTGCATTTTCCTAAATCATTCCACCTTATGTGGATCTATAAGGGGATCTCTTTATAAGCTGAGAATGGTTCATCTTTATCTGTCCTCATCCTGCGCATCTATTAGGGTGATTTTAATTAGGAGAAAAAAAAGACTCATTTTGACTCAAAACATTATCACTATTTTTTCAAAATTTTAGAAAAATATCCGGCTTTGCAAATACGGCCTTTTAGCACTTCCAGGAAGAAGATTTTAAGGTTGTTTTTGCTAAACCTTGAAAAATGACCAAAGGTGGTTGCTCCTGCAAAAACGGCCTTCCTGCGTCCTTTTGGAGACATTAAGCTATTTGAAAAAAAAAGGTAGTTGGACCCGATGGGGAGTTACCTGTTTATCCCACATCCGGTGAGAATCAAACTGGCGTAGGTTGGGCAAATTTGACGAAAATAAAAACCACCTATTAAAAAAAATCAAAAAACAGAAATTTTTTGTCAGAATTTTGGCAGAGTTTTAGTATATTTTAGGTCACTAATTTTCAAAACAAGTATTTATCTCTCTGAGCCCTCACATTGTTTCTTTCTTTCCAACTCTCCTCTAATTATTCATAAATCGGTCAACATGAAAATCCAAAGCAAATAAATAAAAAAGTAGCAAGTAAGATGCATGAGGATGGTCTTTTTTCATTTTTGGTACACCTTTCCTCGACAGACCCAACCTCTGTATTAAGTCTCCAAAGTCAAATGCACGTGATGCAAACAAACGTTCCTACTAGGAATCCGACATGAGGTCTTGTTATACTAGGTTTAAAACCTATGTTTAATGTTCTAGACCTGGCTTACCAGAGCGAACAGAAGCTTTACCGGCTTTGAAACTTATCCGAACCTCGTTCTAAAATTTGGGATATGACTCTAACAGAAGAGAAGTCACACGAAGTGCACTCTTCTCCGTGATTTAGAAGACTTAGAGAGAGGAAGGATTTTGTAGCAGTTTACATACAGTTCACAGAATATCAAAGCGGAAAAAGAAACACTTAGCACATTAGGCACAAACATGTAACAAAATCAAATAACAAAGCCATCTATAACAATTCATCTAAGCTCAAATTCTGAACCATGAACCAGAGATTCTACGCTCTATTCCCCAGCAGACTCGCCAGCGGTGCTACACCCCCGTAAAGGTATAATGGAGTTTTTTACAATTTAAATGACAATCAAGACGAGATAATTATGTTAAGATTAGAGTCGCCACTTGGGTAATTTTATGGTGTCCCAAGCACCGGTTCAAATCCCGAATCAAGGAATAGATTGACTATGTATTATAGTCCGCGCATACAAATATTCAAGTAAGGAATTATGTTAATCTGGGAGAAGGTGTTAGGCATTTTTGAGTTTGGTGGTTCTAGCATGGTCGCTCAGCTGTTATTATTGGCCTAATTATCTGATTTTAAAACATGTTTAAGCTATGTGCATTTTTCACTTTTCAACCGCTTTTAAATAATTATTTATTTTTAGGAAGATTTCAACGTCATATAAATTACGTCTTGAACCATATCACATAAATGCACTCGCGGTCCACGATGTATTCTATCTAACGTTGTTGAGATTTGGATTTGGGTCACATAAATGCGCACCCGAGTTTAAAAAGGTTATTTTATTTACGCGCCAAAGAAACTACGCGTTTTTAAATTGCAAGGACTATGAAAATTCACTAAATGGCACGCTTCGAATTCTAAAAATTTAAAGGAAACAATTAAATGAGGGCAATGTATTTTGTGGTTTTATTTGGCACGGCAAAATTCAATTCCAATTTTAAAAAAGAAATTCAAACTAAATTTTGATGGGCCACAAACTATTTGTATTGTCTAATATGCCACACCTCCAATCTACTTTTAAAATTCAATTAATTAATTAGAAAAAATTTGCAGAACTTCTACTTATTTAAATAAAATCTCACTCATATTGACAGATTAGCAACCATCAAATTAAAGGGCCATAATTATTTATTTAACTAGTGTCGCAACTTCAACCCGCTTTTAAAGAATACAAATAATTAAAAAGAAACACAGGGATTCTGAATTCTTTGCACTAAAAGTCCAAACAAAATTTGCTGTCATCAAGAAAACAGGCGAAGGAACTGGGCTCGCGAAGCCAAGTAGGCCCAAATGATGCAAAATACATAATTCCAGCTCTCACAATCCTTTTTGTCACGATCCAAATCCGATCATGAATGCACCCAGCCCTAAAGCTAGATAAGCCTGACCAACAATCGTTTCCAAATTATCGAATGTCTCAAAATCGAGAATTGAAAAATAATAATCCAAGAATATTAATAGTGTAATATAGATAAGTACGAAAAACCGATAACACACCCATAAGATCTGGGGTCACGAGTCTAGAGCCTCTAAACTAAACTGAGTAATAATAATTGTATCTGAATAACAATATAAAAATCTGGGTAAATATATAATAATAATAAATTGGGAAATATAATTAAGAGCAACCAGATCCTGGGAACGTCATGCAAATACCTCAACGACTCTGGAAATATCTCTGGAGACTACGTATATCAGCTACGCCTCTGGTGTACCTTAATCTGCATACAAGGTGCAGGGAGTAGGGGTCAGTACTACCGACTCAATGAATAATAAGCATAGAAAATGTTTGAAAGTAAGAAATCCACGAAATGGCAAAAGGTAAAGCTAAACTAACAGTCCTATTCCTTAGCTACGAACTAATAGCATAACAATATCAAATACAACAGTCAAGTATCAGGTAAAGATGCAATACAATGCACATGAATACGCTGCGGCGTGCAGCCCGAGCCAACCATATTTATTTAACGTCGACGGCGCTCACTAGGGGTGTGTACAGACTCCAGGGGGGTACTTCAGCCCAAGCACAATTTCAATATATAGCCGCTACGGCATGCAGCACGAGCCATCCTCAGTCCATAGTATACATGTAAGTCACATAACAGATTCAATATGATTCTTTGCTAGTTTCCAATTATTAAGGTGAATATAATTTAATAAGTCAATTTCAGAAATAAAGTGACTTAGCATTCAATGACAGTGATTAAGAACAGGAATGAGATCAATGATTATGTAAATCATGTTATCACACATATATTCACCCTTGACGGGCACTATAGATTGGCACAAGGCCCAAACATGGCATTAAGCCCAATTATCAACAACACAATGTGCGTATCAGACGAAAATAATATGTATTCAGCTCTCGGGATAGAACAAGTCACAATCCTCAATCATTTGCAACCCCGCACCTGCCATGGGGTGCGAGTCACGCCCTAACATAGCGTCACGATGTGATAAACCGAGGGTTTCAAACCCTCAGGCCATCATCTATACAAACTACTCACTTCTAACCGGTCGTAGACTGGTCTGCAATGCCTTTTCCCTTCGAATATCCCTCTACGAGCGTCGAAACTATTAAAAACCACAACGAATATGTTATTATAGGCTAAATAAATATGACCCAATTCAAATTATTCAAAAAGCGCTAAAAATCACGAAGTTGGTAAAACCAGAGTCCCGGGCCCACTTCTCGAAAAATTCATAAAATTACATCTTTGGATTCTCCGTCTCGCCACGAGTCCGTATATATAATGTTCGCCAAAAACGGAGTTCGTTTGACCCTTCAAATCTCCAAAATTAATTTCTAAAAAGTAAGCCCTAGTTCTTCACAATTTCTAAACAATTTCTTCAAATTAGGGGTTGATTCTTCCTAAAAATTGCATTTTTAAGTAAAGAGATTTACCTCCAATCGATACCCGCTTAAATCACACTTTAAATTGCTCAAATAGCTCCTTTGGTTGCTTAACAATGGAGGAAAATAATTTTAAGTCGCGGGTGAAATAACCTTTAAAACATTCTGTCCGCCCAGTTCTTTCCTCTATGCGATCGCATCACCCCTATTGCGATCGCGTTGGCCAAAACCCAGGCTCCCTAATTTCCTTCTATGCGATCGCATTCTCCACTATGCGATCGCATAGTACAAACCTTTGCCAGGGATCGCAGCCTAAACTACATTACGCGATCGCACACCCCCTTATTCGAATGCACAGACCAGCCTGCCCAACCTATGCGATCGCAATGCTCCCCCTGTGATAGCATAGAACAAAATTTAACCCCTTCCTGGTCCTCCTATGAGATCGCAATGCACCCTATGCGATCGCATAGGGAAATATCTCTGCAACACGCCAACAGTTTTTCTGCAACATCCTAAGTCCAAAAACCTTCCGTTGACCATTTGAAATCACCCCGAGGCCCTCGGGACCTCAACTAACAGCACAAATACGTCTTATTATGTCATTCAAACTTTCTCCTAACATATAAACACTATTATAAACATCAAATTCATCAAATTTCCATGGATTCAAGCATAAGTTAAAATAAACTTCCGAAACTTGCATTTGATCCAAAACCCGACCTAAACACCTCCGAATGATATGAAAATTTGCCCGCATATCCAAAATCACCTAACAAGGCTATTGAAATTTTCGGAATTCCATTCCGACTCCCCCAAATTTCACCTATCAACCGGACTTCGCTAATTTTCTAACTTAGCGGATTCAAGCGTAATTCTACACTGGACCTCCAAATTTAGTTCTGATTTCACTCCTAAGTCACAATTTACCATCCGAAACTAGTCGAATCATTGAAAAGCCATTCCGAGCCCTCTAACTCATATGTCAACGTTAGGTTGACTTTTCCAAACTAACTTTCTCATAAAGAGAGTAATTGTCTCATTTCTATCCAAACACCATCTGAATTACTTGAAACTCTCCAAATACATATATTGAAACATATAAAATAATAAAACGGGGAAAACGCGGCAATAATTCACGGCACAACGGGTCAGGTTGTTACATTCTCCCCAACTTAAACAAATGCTCGTCCTCGAGCTAGTCAATAAACATACCTAGAGTATCAAACAAGTGAGGATATTTGCTACGCATTTCCTGCTCGGTCTCCCAAGTGGCTTCCTCCACGGGCCGACCTCTTCACTGCACCTTCATCGACGGTATGTCCTTAGATCTCATCTTTCGAATCTGGTGACCTAAAATAGCCACCGGCTCCACATCGTAGGTCAAGTCTTCATCTAACTGGATCTTACAGAAGTCTAACACATGAGACAGGTCCCCAGCATACTTCCGGAGCATAGAAACATGGAACACCGGGTGAACTCCTGACAAGCTAGGTGGTAAAGCAAGCATATAGGCCACCTACCTAATCCTTCTAAGTATTTCAAAAGGACCAATGAACCTTGGACTCAGCTTTCCTTTCTTTCCAAACCTCATAATGCATTTCATAGGCAAAACCTTCAACAAGACCTTCTCGCCCACGGCATAAGATACATCTCAAACTTTTCGGTCCGCATAACTCTTCTGACGCGACTGAGTTGTACAAAGTTTCTCCTGAATCACTTTCACCTTCTCTGAGGCATCCTGAAATATATATGTCCCCAAAAATTTAGCCTCGTCGGGCTCAAACTAAACAACCGGAGTTCTACACCGTCTACCATATAAGGCCTCATACGGCGCCATCTAAATGCTGGATTGATAGCTGTTATTATATGCAAACTCCACAAGTGGCAAGAATTCAGCCCAAGAACCTCCAGTCAATAGCACATGCATGCAACATGTCCTCCAATATCTGGATCGTACGCACGGACTGCCTGTCCGTCAGTGGACGAAATGCTGTACCAAACTGTACCTGTGTGCCCAACACCCGATGAAAATTCTTCCAGAACTAGGAAGTAAACATGGTACCCCTATCTGATACAACGGAAACCGGCACCCCATGCAATCGTACAATCTCTCGAATGAAAATCTCAGCTAACTTCTCCGCAGAATAGGTAGTGCATACTAGAACGAAGTGGGAAGACTTGCTCAGCCTGTCCACAATCACCCAAATATAATCAAACTTCTTCAAGGTACAAGGGAGAGCACTCAAAAAATACATAGTAATGTTCTCCCATTTCCACTCCGAAATATCCATCCGCTGGAGTACACTACCGGGTCTTTGGTGCTCGTATTTTACTTGCTGACAGTTGAGGCACCGAGCCGCATAATTAACAATATCCTTTTTTATTCTCCTCCACCAGTAATGCTTCCTCAAATCCTTGTACATCTTCGCGGCACTCAGATGAGTCGAATACCGCGAGCTGTGAGCCTTATCTAATATCAACTCGCGGAGACCATCCACATTAGGCACGCAAATCCGGCCCTACATCCTCAATACACCATCATCCCCAATTGTCACATCTCTGGCATTATCATGCTGGACCCTATCCTTCAGGACAAGCAAATGCGAGTCATCATATTGCCGCTCTCTGATGCGGTCATACAAAGAAGACTGGGAAACCATACTAGCGAACACCCGACTGGGCTCGAAAATATCTAACCTCACCATCTGATTCGCTAAGGCCTCAACATCAACCGCAAGGGGCCTCTCCCAACTGAAATGTACGCCAGACTACCAATGCTGATAGCCTTCTGGATCAAAGCATCAGACACTACATTGGCCTTCCCGGGATGATACAAAATGGTAATATCATAGTCTTTGGGTAACTCAAGCCATCTTCGCTGTCTCGGATTATGATCCTTCTATTTAAACAAGTGCTGAAGACTGCGATGGTCCGTATATGCCTCACAAGATACACCATAAAGATAATGCCTCCAAATATTTAAGGCATGAACAATTGCAGCAAATTCTAAGTCATGGACAGGGTAGTTCTTCTCACGAGGCTTTAGCTGACGAGAAGCATAAGCAATAACTCTACCCTCATGCATCAATACATAGCAGATCCCAACTCTCAAAGAATCATAATACACCGTGTAAGAACCCGAAACTAATGGTAATACTAACAACGGAGCTATGGTCAAAGCCGACTTGAGCTTCTGGAAGCTCTACTCACATTCATCCAACCACAATAATTGAGCATTCTTCTGAGTCAACTTCGTCAAATGCAAAGCAATAAATGAAAAACCCTGAACGAATCTTTGGTAATAACACGCCAGACCGAGGAAACTCCGAATCTCAGTAGCTGAGGACTATCTGGGCCAACTCTACACCGCCTCAATCTTCTTTGGGTCAACTTGAATTCCATCACTGGACACCACGTGTCCCAGAAAAGTCACAGTATTAAGCCAGAATTCACACTTGGAGAATTTTTCATAAAGCTTCTCCTCTCTCAGTCTCTGCAAGACCACCCTCAAGTGCTGTGCGTGCTCCTCCTTGCTATGCGAATACACCAGAATATCATCAACAAACACAATAAGAAAAGAATCCAGATAAGGCAAAAATACAGTGTTCATCAAGTGCATGAACGCGGCTGGGGCATTAGTCAGCCGGAAAGATATCACTAGAAACTCGTAATGCCCATATCTCGTCCTGAAAGCCGTCTTCATAATGTCTGAATCCCTAATCTTCAACTGGTGATAACCCGATCGAGGTCAATCTTAGAGAACACCCTTTATCCCTCGAGCTTATCAAATAAATCCTCAATACGGGGTAGATGGTACTTGTTCTTCACTGTCACCTTATTCAGCTGTCTGTAGTCAATGCATATTCTCATTGTGCCATCTTTCTTCTATACAAATAATACTGGTACGCCCAGAGGTGACACACTCGGGCGAATAAATCCCTTATCTAGGAGTTCCTAAAGCTATTCTTTCAACTCTTTTAGCTCTGGTAGTGCCATATGATAGGGGGGATTAGAGATGGGCTGAGTGCCCGGCACCAGATCAATACTGAAATCAATGTTCCTTTACGGCTGCATGCACGGCAAGTCCGCTGGAAACACGTCAGGGAAAGTTAAATACGATAGACAACCCTTTACAACCATCTGTTGGGCTTTTAAGAAGGAAATCACCCTGTTGGGTACATAGTTAGTCACACCTCGCTACTGAATCCTCGGAATACCCACAATAGCTAACGTAACTTTCTTAGAATGACAGTCAGAATAGCATGGTACGGAGATAGCCAATCCATACCTAGAATCATATCGAAATCTACCATGCCTAACAATAACATGTCAACTCGGGTCTCCAGACCCCCAATAGTCACCAAATAGGATCAATACACATGATCCACAAAAATAGTATCACCCACTGGGGTAGATACGTGAACGAGCAAGGCAAGACAACCACGGGTCGTACCCAACTGATGAGCAAAATAGGAGGGTACATATGAATAGGCGGATCCGGGATCGAATAAAACAAAGGATTCCTATGGTAGACTGAGATAATACCTGTGATAACAACATTCGAGGCAATAACGCCCCTCCGATCTGGAAGGGCGTAGAAACGAGCCTGGACACCACCACTACGGTCCTCACCCCTGGGACGACCTCAGGCTACCTAGCCTCTACCCTAGTCGTCAAAGTGGGAGCTGAAGAAACCTTTGCAGAAGACGAGGGTTGATCCCTCTGCTGAGACTGCATGCTGCGGGGTGAGGACACTGTCTCTTGATATGACCCAACTCACCGCATTCATAGCAATGAACTGAAGCTGGTGAAGGGGACTGATGAGAACCCCTCGCTGCAGACGAACCTTGAGCTGACAAAGCAAGAGCAGAGCTCTGAGCTGGAAGAGCACTCAATGCAGGCTGACTCTGCTGATAACCCTAATGGCCCCAGCCTGAAGAGGCTCCACTAGACTATGTGCGTCCGGACTGATGAGTTCTGAAGGAACAACCTCTACCATCCTGGAAATGGCCCATAGACGGAGCGCCATTGAAATTACCTGAACCTCGAGGCCTCTTTGTCTCCCTCTCCACACGCTCCCGACGGAGATATGTATCAATCAGACGATTCGCATCAACAACCTCCTCAAATGTAGTTTTGTAGCCCTCTCTCTAGTCATCAATATAAGGATGGGATAGTTGAGGCCATCTATAACCTCTTGATCCTCTCTCTATCTATCAGGATCATCCACATAGCATGCATAGCCAGCTGTGCAAGCTGAAGCTCATACTGAGTCACTAACATATCTCCCTGAGTCAATCACTCAAACTGACGACGCAACACCTTCCTATGAGACATGGGCACATACTTCTCCAAAAATACCGTGGAAAACTACTGCCAAGTGAGGGGCGCTACCCCAATAGGCCTACGCCTCTCGAAATCTTCCCACCAAGTAAATGCATCTTCTCTGAACTGGAAGGTGGTAAAAGCCACTTTATTAGACTTCTACATACCTGCAGTATGAAGCATACGCTAGATTTTATCCAAAAAACCATGGGCATCCTCGCCCTCAACACCACTAAATGTCGGAGGCTGGAGCCTACCGAACCTCTCCAAACGCCACTGCTCGTCATCCGGCATAGCTGGAACCACATGAGCTGGAGCAGGTGCGACCGGTGCAACTGGAACAACAGGTGCAACAGGCTAAATTGGCGGAACAGGCTGAACTGGAGCTACCTCAGGTGTCTGTAAGCCCTAAACACCCTCTTTGAGAGTGCGAGCATCGGGGGTCTGATTACCATCCCGGGTCTAGGAAGTAGCCGCTGGTGTAGCGGCTGAAACCGTATGAGCTAGGCCAGTGCGAACGGAAAAAATCTGAGCCAAAGCCTCCTGAAGACTAGGAATCTCGATGGTCACTGCTAGTGCCTAAATAGGTGCTGCTGGAGCATCTACAGTTGGACGCTGATCCTGGACCTAGACAACGTGTGGGTCTGCAGGTGCTGCCCCTGCTGGTCCGCCTCTTCTAGCCCCATGACCACGTCCACAGCCTCTAGCGGGTGGTACTAGTGGTCGTCTACCACCTCCATTAGAACGGGTTCTCGCCATATGCAAGAGAATAGAGTACGGAAATTTAGTTTTCACGTTAACGAAGACGCACGTATGAAATTCAAGAAAGTGAGGTGTTTCCTAAAAGTGTTGTAGCCTCCTTCTTATAAGTGTGGTGCTCGACACACCCATAAACAAGACTCTACTAAACCGACTCATGAATCGTGAGGCGTAGTAACCTAGGCTCTGATACCAACTTGTCACGACCCAAACCCGGTCGTGATGGCACCCAACTCTAAAGCTAGGCAAGTCTGACCAACAATCGCTTCCAATTTATCGGATGTCTCAAAACCGAGAATTTAAAAATAATAATCGAAGAATATTAATAGTGTAATATATATAAGTACAAAAAACTGATAACACACCCATAAGATCTGGGGTCACGAGTAAGTAATAATAATAGTATCTGAATAACAATATAAAAATCTAGAAAAGTATATAATAATAATAAACTGGGAAAAATAATGAAGAGCAGCCAGGTCCTCGTCATGCAGCTACCTCAATGACTCTGGAAATATCTCTGGAGACTACGTGTATTAGCTAAGCCTCCGGTGTACCTGAATCTGCACACAAGGTGCAGGGAGTAGGGGTGAGTACTAACGACTCAGTGAATAATAAGCATAGAAAATGCCTGAAAGTAAGAAATCCACGAAATGCTACACAGCAAAGCTAAACTAACAGTCCTATTCCTTTGCTACAAACTAACAGCAAAAACATATCAAATACAACAATCAAGTATTAGATAAAGATGCAATGCAATGCACATGAATACACTACGGCGTGCAGCCCGAGCCAACCATATTTATTTAACATCGGCGACGCTCACTGGGGGTGTGTACAAACTCCGGAGGGGCTCCTTTAGCCCGAGCACAATTCCAATATATAACCGCTGCGGAGTGCAGCCCGAGCCATCCTCATTCCACAGTATGCATGTAAGTCACATAACAGATTCAATCTGATTCTTTGCTAGTTTCCAATTATTAAGGTGAATATAAATTAATTAGTCAATTTCAGAAATAAGGTGCCTTAGCATTCAATGACAGTGATTAAGCACATCACTGAGATCAATGATTATGCAAATCATGTTGTTACACAGATATTCACCCTATACGGGTACTACAGATCGGCACAAGGCCCCAAACATGGCATTAAGCCCAACTATCAACAACACAATGTGCGTATCAGACGCCAATAATTTATATTAAGCTCTCGGTATGGACCAAGTCACAATCCCCAATCATTTAAAACCCCGCACCTGCCATGGGGTGCGAGTCACGCCCTAACATAGCGTCACGATATGATAAACCGGGGTTTCAAACTCTCAGGCCATCATCCATACAAACTAGTCACCTCTAACCGGTCGTAGACTGGACTGCAATGCGTTTTCCCTTCGAATCTCCCTGTACGAGCGTCGAACCTATTCAAAACCACAATGAATACATTATTATAGGCTCAAAAAACATAACCCAATTCAAATTATTCGAAAAACGCTAAAAATCAAGAAGTTGGTAAATTTTGAGCCCCGGGCCCACAACTAGAAAAATTCTAAAAATTACATCTTTGGATTCCTCGTCTCTCCGCAAGTCCGTACATATAAAGTTCGCCAAATACAAAGTTCGTTTGTCCCTTCAAATCCCCAAAATTTGTTTCCAAAAACTAAACCCTAGTTCTTCACAATTTGTACACAATTTCATGGAATTAGGGGTTGATTCTTCCTAAAAATGGCATTTTTAAGTCAAAAGACTTATCTCCAATCGATACCCGCCGAAATCACACTTCAAATCGCTCAAATAGCTCCTTTGGTTGCTTAATAATGGAGGAAAATATGTTTATGTCGCGGGTGAAATAACCCCTAAAACATTCTGTCCGCCCAGTTCTTTCTTTTATGCGATTGCATCACCCCTATTCCGATTGCATAGGCCAAAATCCAGGTTCCATAATTTCCTCCTATGCGGTCGCATTCTCCACTATGCGAGCGCATAGTACAAACCTTTGCCAGGGAGCCAAAACTAAACTACGCAATCGGACACCCCTTATGCGAACGCACAGACCAGCCTTGCCAACCTATGCGATCACAATGCTCCCCATGCGATCGCATAGAGAAAAATTAAACCCCTTCCTGATCCTCCTATGCGATCGCAATGCACCCTATTCGATTGCATAGGGATATATCTCTGCAACACACCAGCAGTTTTTTTGCAATATCCTAAGTCCGATAACCTTCCGTACAACAATCCGAAATCACCCTGAGGCCATCGGGACCTCAACCAACAGCAAAAATACATCTTATTACTTCATTCAACTTACTCGTAACATAAAACCACTATTGTAAACATTAATTTCATCAAATTTCCACGGATTCAAGCCTAAGTTAAACTAAAACTTCTGACACTTGCATTTGATCCAAAACCCAACATAACCACCTCCGAATGATATGAACATTTACACGCATATCCAAAATCACCTAAGAGAGCTAACTGCAACTGTCGGAATTCCATTCCGACCCCCGGATCAGAATCTCACCTATCAACCAGACTTCCCCAGATTTCCAACTTAGCCAATTCAAGCCTAATTCTACACCCGACCTCCAAATTCAGTTCCGACTTCACTCCTAAGTCAGAATTCACCATCCAAAACTTGTCGATCATCGGAAATCCATTCCGAGCCCTCTAACTCATAAGTCAACATTCAGTTGACTTTTCCAAACTAACCTTCTCATAAAGAGACTAATTGTCTCATTTCTATCCAAACTCCATCCGAATTACATTAAACTCTCCAAATACATATATCGAAACATATAAAGCATAAAACATGAAAAATGGGGTGATAATTCACGGGACGACGGGTCAGGTCGTTACACTTTTCCAACTTCGGCCCAAGGTGTGCCCAGCTCCAGAGTCCCGGAGATGCCACAAACTGGACTTGAGATCTAGCCCTTGCAGCGTGCAAGCAGGGATTGAAACAACAGAAAACTATTTGCAGAACTAACATATTTACAACAATTTTAAATCATCCTTTCATGCACCAATGGACAATTATATGGCATTTTAACATTGTCTTAACTTTGAAAACAAATGAAGCCCGATCTTAATATCTAGCAGTATGCAAACTTTAATCTCCAATTCTCTAAATTAACTTGAACTATACCTGAAGCTTTAAATCTCAAGCCAATCTAGTGTAATTAGAGCCCATATACAACAAACTAACAAATTGTCATTTTTAGCAAAACTTAAACCTCGATCTACACTAGAGAATCCCAGCTGGTCTCATCCAAAACAAAACGAAGCCCAAGATATATCTTAACAACAATCCACACTTATTTAAAGGCTCAAGTCCATTGTTTAACTAATATTGCAAAACAAACTTAAGGCTAAACAATTAACGGTAAACATGCTGAAGGGGGAATAAAAAATACTTTACACATCTGATAATTCAAAAAACAAAAATATGAATGGCATTTCATGAACAAAGGAAAAGGAAGCATGGCTAAGCTATAAACAATAAAACTTAATTCATTGCTTCAAAAATCTTCTTTCATTTCATTCATCAAATTTGAGTTTACATTCTGCAGTTCTCAAGAGTATGTACGTGGATATTGAAGGAGCAAAGAAAAAATAATAATCAGCAGTACTAATGCAGAAATAAGCACTAGCAACACCGGTTTCAACCATAAAATTGAATGCGAAGCAGTAAAACAGCCTCAATCAAAAACGTAAACACAACAACTACAAACCAAACTTTAGAAGACCAAATTCAATCCATTTCCACACTCAAATGAGTCAAAAATTGTTTTAGAAATTGAAAAAATTAAAAATCACCGATGAAGTTCAATGAAATAGAAACAAATTTTAGGTGTTTGTATTTTTCTCAATCTGACCGCCCCTTCCCCCAATATAAATTTAGCTAATGGGGCATTTATAGAAGGGTTTTTAGGGAAGCAATAGGATTTAAGATTTTATAATTTAACCCTTCCCCATTTCCTATTAACTCAATTTAGACTCCCAGTTAAAAATCTATTTTGTCAATTTACCCCCAATTCCACCTTTATGGAAATTTACAAAGCAGTTAAGGAAGATTCCCTATCTACAATATCCAATTTACCGCTTAAGCCTTAGTTATTTACCCTTCAGCTCATGAGTCCATTTAAACCCAATCCCACCTAACCTGTGGGCTTGACAGTCCGACATGACCCTACCCTATATGAGCTCCCGACGTTCTCAACCAGACTCCAATTTGAAACAGCCTAACCCAAAAGCAAATAGGACGGTTGAGTTATAAACTCCTGATATTATGAATCCAACAAAACCAAAATTAAACAAAATTGAGAAAAATCAAACCATGAAAACAAATGGCCTAATAACAGTGGTTGTACTATGACCCAATCCTAACATGTGAGCAAAATAATTTGAAATAGAGAAAATAGAAAGAAAAGGGAGGAATAATAAATAGACGAAAAGGTGAATAACACCAAGGACGGAAACAAAGGAAAAATAAGGAGAAATACCTAAAAGAAAAACAAGCCTGTATGGACCTCCAACGTCCCTGATTTAGACCAAAATTTGTATTATCCGCATGCTCCCATCGAGAACGAATGGAAAATACTAGTTTCAGTCTAAATCCTTTTTGAAAATTTGGAAAAACTCTATGTTCTTCATCTCTCTTTTTAGATCCAAAGCTGACCAAACTCGGTGGGGATTTTGAATAAGTTAATACCGACATGGTACTTGAAGGATTATGGGGAGTATAGGGTTGAGTTTTGGTGGTGTTTCGCAGGTCAACTGCTAGTGAAAATGGCAAAAGTCCTAGGGCTGCTAGGGTTGAAAAATTAGAGGGATGAGAGAGAAGAGAACCGACTTGTCTCTCAGGGAGGGGGAGTTTGTACAATTTATGTAAAAGTGGAGATAGTTTCCACACCGTTGGATGATGTAATGACCCGTAAAATTTGGTGTTAATCCGAATAGTGTAAGGGCGTTTTGACTCGTTGATAGGAAATAAAGAACTTGATGTCCATTAAGTTGAACCAATTGGTTTTGAGAGTTCAATTCTTTAATTTAGTATTCTTTTGGGTGTTTCGAGGGTTTGACTAGGTTTACCTCGTAATTTCAAAACTTATCGGTATGTTCGGGCAGGGCTCGGGAGCCCCGAGCGTCAAATGGTTGACGTTCGAGCGAAGTCAGACTTTGAAAGGAAGAAAGTTTGCTGCTTCTATCAAAACCGTTTATGCGGCTCTTTGACCGCAGAAGCGTTGACCGCATAAACGGCCACCTGGTTGCAGAAGCGGAAGGGCCAGGAAGTGAAGGGACCGCAGAAGCATCCCTTGGACCGCAGAAGCAGTACAGCATGTGCGAACTTAGCGACCACATAAGCAGTCTTGTCGACTTGTCCCCAAACCGCAAAAGTGGTTATCCTTCCGCAGAAGCGGACGCTGCATATGCGGAAATTCGTCCGTAGATGCGAAAATCGCTAGGGCAGTAAGGGTTTGATAAATACAAACCCAAGTTCATTCTCACTCATTTTCACTCTACTTGGGCGATTTTGGAGGTTCCAAAGAGAGGGTTTCCACATAACATCACAAGGTAAGTAATTCTCACTCACTCTTAGCTTAAATACATGAACATTAGATAGATTTAACACTTATAAGCAAGTAAAAATAAAGGATTAGAGCTAGGCCTAGGGTTTTGATAAAATTAAGATTCAACCACCTAATTAGCTATGTAATGAACTAAAAATCATATATTAGTAATCCTTAGGTAATAGGGAGTAATCTCCTTCGAAAAATCTCGGAATCCGGGCACGTGGGCCTGGGGACGAAATTTTGTACACTTGCGGAAAAGGTTGGGAAATAATTTAATTAGTTGGAATTCAACTTTGTGAGCACTTATTGACTAGTTCTTCCTTTATTTAACTAGTTGGTGCTCGTTCGACTTTGAATTAATGTTGGAGCCTATTCTTAATATTGAAGGAACTCTTCGAAGCAAGGTGAGTCTCCTTTCTAATGTTGTGAGGGTTAAATTACCCCCTAGGTGAGTTAAATTGATTATGTGCTCCTATTGGTGGGACTATTATACGGGTAGTCAAGGACCCAAAAGCATGCTATACTTGGAATGTTTGAAGTCTTATTGACATTCGAATTTCTTAAATCATATAGAACTAGTAAATGAATTTCAAAAAGGATTAAACTCCATTTCTTAAAACTGTTATGGAGAATTGATTTTATTTGAATAAATATCCCCCGATAAGTCCTTATTTGACTGATTGAGAATGTATTCTTATATGTACCTGCGTCGCATGCATGATTCGCGAGTAGGGTATGTGTTTATTTTTTGAACGGGCCGATCGCCTCGGTAAAATAGATGCATCTATGGTACGGGCCGCTCGACTCTCAGCAGTGCACACTTTACATTTCTATTGGAGTGTCACGACCCAAATTCTATTCCCGGTCGTGATGGCGCCTCTCATGAATACAGGGCCAACCAAAAACTCAATATCCTCTTTAGTTTTTAAACATAAATGAATGGAAATACTAATTAATGACATTTAAATATGAAATTTCATTCCAACACAACCCGATCGGGGTGTCACAAGTCACGAGCATCTAATGAGTAGGGACTCTACTACTGGACTAACAAGGTATATATATACAAGATAAAACCGGAATACAAAGATGGAGTGTCGTTCCGCGAACACTGGCGGGTCACCTTGCTCAACTACCACAATAATGCCTGCGGTCATGCTGATAACCCGCTACCGGGTGGACAATACCTGCAACTGCACGCAAGGTGCAGGGAGTAAAGTTAATACTTCCATCTCAGTGGTAATAAGAGAGAATAATATTTAAGCGATAAGAAAACATGTATGAGCACACCAAACTGCTATAAAAGATAAAACAACCCCTTTTTGAGAAAATCGAAGTATGGTGTAAATCCCTTTAGAAAAATCCCAAGTTCAGTTCAAAACTCTCTTTTGAAAATATGCTTTTTCAAAATTTTACAAAGGTAAATTTAACAGGTAGGATATAATCAGAAACCTGCCCCTCGGGCTCAGTATCAGCCCTGCGTGCTCACTCCTGACTCATAACATGTAACATCAGCCTCTCGGGCTTAGAACTCCTTAACATATAACACTAGGGTATCTGGTCAACAAGGCAAG
The DNA here is from genome assembly GCA_034376525.1 of Nicotiana benthamiana. NCBI lineage: Eukaryota > Viridiplantae > Streptophyta > Magnoliopsida > Solanales > Solanaceae > Nicotiana > Nicotiana benthamiana. Next base: position 116,951,209 of record CM067334.1, read on the forward strand.
TAACAATATGTATGTCAATGATATATGAGTGCTAAATGTCGTGCCACGTAGTACAAACAGGAGTAAATACATGAATGCAATACAATGCAGATGACCGCTAAAGTGCGTAGCCAGATCCATGGATACACTGCGCTCATTGGGGTGTGTACAGACTCTGGAGGGCCTTCTTCAGCCCAAGCGCAAAAATGTTGCGGCGTTCAGCCTGATCCATGCAATATGCTACTGCAGCGTGCAGTCTGATCCATGCAATATGCTACTGCGGCGTTCAGTCTTATCCATGTATGTATATGCACTTGCTCGCACAACACTCGGGGCCTGAAATCCTCCATACAGCATCTTCATACCCTCACAAATGGCCCTCAGCCTCAATCAGTCCAAAATAGTCAAAAGCCCTTCGAGCATCCGTAAACAATTATACTCAGCTGAAATGATACTCCAAATATCGTTTAAAACTCCAAGTTTGAGTAAAAATATAGTTGAGTTCAATAAATAGTGTAAATCACATGGATTGAGTTCGATGATATGTAAAATAGTGAGGAAAAACTGTGGTAATAGTTCAAGAAGGGTTCAAATAATCGGCAATAAGCCCCAAGTATGGCAATGAGACCAAGTCATAATGATAACAACAAAACATTTACAATTTAGCGGTAAAAACCAATAACCGGGACGGACCAAGTCATAATCCCAACAGTGCTCTACCCCACGCTCAGGTCCAGCGTGCAAGTCACCACAATACAACACTAAGATGTGCAAATCCAGGAATTCAAACCCTCAGGATATCATTACCAAGTATTACTCACCTCGAACCGGCGAAATATCAAGCTCGCGAAACCTTTGCCCCTTAAATCGGCCTCCACCAACGTCGAATCTAGCCAAAAACAGAGCGAATACATCACAATATGCAAATGGGACAATACCCAATCGAAAACAATCGGATTATAGCAAGAACCTCGAAACTAGCAAAACACGAGCCCCGAGCCCACTTCTCGAAAAATTAGGAAAGTCACATCAACGGTTTCTTCATCTCTCCACGAGTCCGTACATACAAAATTTACCAAAATCGGAGTTCATTTGACCCCTCAAATCACCAAAGCTTATTTTCAAATCCCTATGCCTAAAACCTCAATATCTAACATCCAAACACAGATAAAAACTTGAAACCAACAGAAATAATCATGGATAAATATCAAAATAAAGGTCATATATTCACCCCCTTGATGAGACGAAAACAACGCCGCGAATATCACCTCAATCGGAGCTCTAAAACTCAAGATATGCCCAAAATACTAAACTTCTCGGTTTATACACTGACCAGGCCGCTTATGCGGACCTTTTTCCGCTTCCGCGGAATTTTTGTCTTATTCGGCCATTTTTTCCCTATCAAGGACCGCTTTTGCGGTCATTTTTCCACTTCCACGGTCAATTTCCGCTTCAGCGGTTTTGACAGCACCAACACTTTTCTCGGCCCGGAAACGATCATAACTTCCTAATACGATGTCCAAATTCGACGATTCTTTTTCCTATGGCTCTGAAAATTTGGATACATATCAAATGGTTCAAACAAAACGGAATTTGGAGCTCATTTGAGTATTAGGGTACCCCTTTATTTCCGAAGAAGAAAACATTGAAATATCGAATAAGAGCAGAATCACAACCCGAAACACACCTGCGGCCCCCCGGGACCCCGGATAATCACACCAACCAGTACCAAAACACATTACGGAGTTGCTCGAGGCCTCAAATCACAGCTAAAATTTCTTAAGAACTTCCGAAATGCGCACACAATCAAAAACCCAACCAAACGACGTCCGAACGACCTTGAAATTTGCAAACATATCCAAAATCTTCTAACGAAGCTACTGCAACTCTCGGAATTCCATTCCGACCCTAGAATCAAGATCTCACCTATCAACCGGAATGCGCCAAAATTCAATCTTCGCAAATTCAATCCTAATTCTACAACGGACCTCCAAATTCAATTTCGATCTCTCTCGTAAGTCACAAATAATCTCCCGAATCTAACCGAAACATCGGAAATTACATCCGAGCCTTCTAATTTACAAGTCAACTTCCGGTAGACTTTTCCAAAACAAGCTTCCTTATAAGAGGCCAAGTGCCTTATTTTCAACCAAAACAAATTCAATTACACCCGATCGACTCTAATATTAATATTGAAACATGAAACAACACAACAAGGGGGAAACAGAGCAGTAACACATAAGACGATGGGTCGGTTCGTCACATCCTCCCCAACTTAAACAAACGCTCATCCTCGAGCATACCAAGAGTTGTTCTAGATGCAACCCAACAATTGAGTGACCTTACCAAGCATATACTCGGGTTATCCCACAACACCCTATCTCACAAAGGTTCGATAACACAACATAACAGGAATTTCACAGTCCATCTAAACCAGAAACCACATTTATACTCAGAATCAACCCGAACCAGCTATAAAAAGCCGCACCTACAACCTCAGGTGAATTCATACAATATACCACACATTCCAACACTCGGAACTATAGTCTCTATCCACCGCAGTTGCCCACAATACTCAATACCAATAGAGAACATGTTATTTAGCTAAAGTCTTATTCCAACACTTTCGTATACTGCCAATGACAACTGAAACACACGATAAACCGAACCCATCTCGCAGACTACCCATTCATAAGTCCATTCCCTTTCTGACTGATACTACAACCGATTTTGGAGCCAAACCTCGATAATACCTTTCTAACAAGCTGAAATCAAATATGCTCGTACTCATTGGTGACTCCAACGATAATCTCAACTACAATACGCCAATCTGGTGAGGACTCTACTTCTGGACTAACAAGGTATATATATACAAGATAAAATTGGAATACAAAGATGGAGTGTTGTGCCGCGAACGCTGGCAGTCACTTTGCTCAACTACCACAATAATAATGCCTTCGGTCCTGCTGATAACCCGCTACCGGATGGACAATACCTGCAACTGCACGCAAGGTGGAGAGAGTAAAGTGAGTACTTCAAACTCAGTCGTAATAAGAGAGAATAATATCTGAGTGATAAGAAAACACATATAAGCACACCAAATTGCTATAAAGATAGAACAACCCCTTTTTGAGAAAATCAAAGTACGGTAAAAATCCCTTTAGAAAAATCCCAAGTTCAGTTCAAAAATCTCTTTTGAAAGTATGCTTTTTCAATAATTTACAAAGCTAGTTTCAACAGGTAGGAAATAATCAGAAACCTACCCCTCGGTCTCAGTTTCACCTCTTACTACAGTATCAGCCCCGCGGGCTCACTCCTGACTCATAACATATAACATCAGCCTCTCGGGATCAGCACTCTTTAACATATAACACCAGGGTATCTGGTCAACAAGGCAAGTAACAATATGTATGTCAATGATATATGAGTGCTAAATGTCGTGCCACGTAGTACAAACAGGAGTAAATACGTAAATGCAATGCGATGCACATGACTGCTATGGTGCGTAGCCCGATCGATGGATACACTGCGCTCATTGGGGTGTGTACAGACTCCGGAGGGCCTTCTTCAGCACAAGCGCAAAAATGTTGCGGCGTGCAACTTGATCCAATATAATATAAATAATGCAGCAGTGTGCAGCCCGACCCATGCAATATGCTACTGCGGCGTGCAGTACGATCCACGCAATATGCTACTGCGGCATGCAGTCCGATCCATGCATGTATATGCACATGCTCGCACAACACGCGAGGCCTGAAAGCCTCCTTACATCATCTTCATACCCTCACAAATGGCCCTCAGCCTCAATCAGTCCAAAATAGTCAAAAACTTCTCGGGCATCCGTAAACAATTATACTCAGCTCAAATGATAGTTCAAATATCATTTTAAACTCCAAGTTTGAGTAAAAATATAGTTGAGTTCGATAAACAGTGTAAATCACATGAACTGAGTTCGATGATATGTCAAATAGTGAGGAAAAACAGTGATGATAGTTCAACAAGGGTTCAAATAATCGGCAATAAGCCCCAAGTATGGCAATGAGACCAAGTCATAATGATAAGAACAAAATATTTACAATTTAGCGGTAAAAACCAACAACCAGGACGGACCAAGTCAAAATCCCAATGGTGCTCTTCCCCACGCTCAGGTCCAGCGTGCAAGTCACCATAATACAGCACAAAGATTTGCAAATCCGGGGATTCAAACCCTCAGGATATCATTTCATAGTATTATTCACCTCGAACCGGCCAATTCTCAAGCTCGCGATGCCTTTTCCCCTTAAATCGGCGGCCACGCGCGTCGAACCTAGCAAAAAATAGAGTGAGTACATCACAATATGCAAATGGGACAATACCCAATCGAAAACAATCGAATTATAGCAAGAATCTCGAAACTAGCAAAACCGAACCCTAGGCACACTTCTCGTAAAATTACGAAAGTCACATCACCGGTTTTCTCGTCTCCCCACGAGTCCGTACATATAAAATTTACCAAAATCGGAGTTCATTTGACCCCTCAAATCACCAAATCTTATTTTCAAATACCTAGGCCTAAATCCTCAATTTCTAACCTCCAAAACGGATAAAAAATTTAAACCAACAGAAATAATCATGGATAAAAATAAAAATAAAGGTCAGATATTTACCCCCTTGAAGAGACGAGAACAAAGCCGCAAAAATCACCTCAATCGGAGCTCTAGAACTCAAGATATCCCAAAATACTAAACTTCTCGGTTTATACACTGACAAGGCCGCTTATGCGGACCTTTTTCCGCTTCCGCGGAATTTTGTTTTATTCGGCCATTTTTGGATTATCTAGGACCGCTTTTGTGGTCATTTTTTCGCTTCCACAGTCAATTTCCGCTTCAGCGGTTTTGACAGCACCAGCACATTTCTCGGCACGAAAACGAGCATAACTTCCTCATACGATGTCCAAATTCGACGATTCTTTTTCCTATGGCTTCGAAATTTTGATACGAATCTAATGACTAAAAAAAAATGAATTTGGAGCTCGTTTGCTTATTATGGTACCCCTTTATGTCCAAAGAAGCAAACATTGAAATATTGAATAAGAGCGGAATCACAACCCGAAACACACCTGAGGCCCCCGGGACCCCGGATAATCACACTAACCAGTCCTAAAACACATTACGGACTTGCTCGAGGCCGCAAATCACATCAAACAGTGCTAAAATCATGAATTAACCTCCAATCCAAGCTAAAATCTCTTAAGAACTTCTGAAATGCGCATACAATAAAAAACCCAACCAAACGATGTCCGAATGACCTAAAAATTTGCAGACATATCCAAAATCTCCTAACGAAGCTATTGCAACTCTCGGATCTGACCATCTGATCAAAATCTCACCTATCAACCGGAATCCGCCAAAATTCAAACTTCGCCAATTCAAGCCTAATTCTACACCAGACCTCCAAATTCAATTCTGATCGCTCTCGCAAGTCAAAAATCATCTGCCGAAGCTAACCGAAACATCAGAAATCACATCCGAGCCTTCTAACTCACAAGTCAAGTTGCAGTTGACTTTTCCAAAACAAGCTTCCTTCTAAGAGGCCAAATGCCTGATTTTCAACTAAGAGTAATTCAATTACACCCGATCGACTCTAATACTGATATTGAAACATGAAGCAACACAATAAGGGGGAAATAGAGCAGTAACACATAAGACGACGGGTCGGTTCGTCACATCAGGTCGTCGACCTCAACATGATTTGTGTAGGTTTGTGCTGTTGTCTTGAACTCATTTAAGTTGTTTTATGCCACATTATTGTTCGAGATCATTTTATTAATAATAACAATAAAAATAAGGAAATTTTACATGAAAGAATTATGTGACTACTGGTTTTCCCATATCCGGATTAAAATCATGTTTATAAAACAAATCCATTGCTTGAATATATTTATCAAGGATAAATAGTCATTGGACTGTTAGTGAGTATCAGAGACCATGTCGTCTATACCCCTTCAATTTTAGGCGGGACACTCATCGGGTACACTTTTTTTTACTCATACTACACCTGCTGTGCATTTTGTTGTACAGGTATATGTGATTCCAGTAGTCTACAGGACGTAGCAACACGAGTGATTCTAGAACTACGTGAGCTACATCATTCGAGACGGCCGCAATTAGGGTAGTCCCCTTCCAGCACTGTATTTACATTTCGTCCACTGTATTCCGGACGAATGTTGTATTTTTATTCCTCTTATCAGTAGAAGCTCCGGCACTTGTGACTCCGGGTTCTAGGATGGTTCGAAATATTGTGTTTCTGGCTTAACTATTAAATTGGATTCGAAAATCTATATTCTTCAAAATTTCTAAATGTGGAAAAGAAATCATGTATTTCCAAAAGTGTTAAAACGAGATTTGATTAAGTAATTTGGTTGTCTTGCTTGACAGTAGTGTCCGGCGCCATCACGATCCTTAGTGGATTTTGGTCGTGACAGATGAGTTAAAATGAAGGCCTGAGATCTATTTTAAACTTTGAACTCAAAACGACGTAGTTCCACTCTCGTACTACGTCGTTTGAAGGGCTTGGGCAACTGACTTCTTAGACCGGGTATAATAGTGGGTCTTTGGGTAAATTGAACGAGAATTAAAGGAGTTTAATTTGGCTTGCTAGGAAGATCTATTTAAAGCCCAAATTGTGATCTCTTCCTTTCCTTTTTTTTTAAAATTTTTCTAATTTCTTTTAATTTAAAACTAAAAGTAAACCTATATTAATTCCTAATCCAAATTATCCAATAAAATTAATTACTAATTATAATTTTAATACTATTAATTAAAACCAAACTAAAGGAAAAACTACAAAGTTCATAATTTAAAATTAAAAAGAAAAAATAAATTATTTTTTGTGATTTTTTCTATTCTTATAAAATAACTAATTTACTACTTAATTTAAAAATGCAAAGTTAAATCCTAAATGAATACGACATACTTTTTATTTTTCCATTAATTAAATAAAATAAATATGTACAACCAAATGAAAACAATTGACAGAAAACGCCAAAAAAATCTGAAAAACTACAAATAATGGAAAAATTATTTTTTGAGTTTGTGGGAGTAATTCATATAGGGAAAAAATCACATGCTCCCATGCAGTAACAAATTTAATTTTTGATCTGTATATGACTAAGCTGGCTGGTATTCATCCTTCAGAAGAACAGAATGAGAAAATTAGAAAAAGGAAGGAAAAGATAATGGAGGATAAAAAAAAGAGCAAATAAAAAAGAAAGAGGATATCAAAACAACAGGTTGAAGAAGAAGCCATTATTCAACCACTTATGGACTTTAGTTGGATTATTGAAGAATCAACGAATGAAAATGTGGCCAACTATGTAAAAGGTGTTGACCTTTCCTGTGGTTTCTTATGAGCATTTTCCAGAAAAGTATTCTTTCCATTTCGACTTAAGCAAAGGACGGGCCATCGATCCACGCCATACTTTTTTGAAGTTATGGACTTTAAAGATAAAACTATATATGTGTATGATTCCATGGGTAGAGCAACATATGATCGTGCACTAGAACATGTCAGAAATTATGCCCGGTTGATTCCATATTGTCTCAAATGCTTGCACTTTGGGGTACACAATAAATTTCATGGGAAAAGGCATATGAAAAAATTTCTAATTAAGTGGATGGAGACACACTACAGGGTAACAAGTACGTGTTTCGCATATGTTTTACCATGTATCTTATGTTTATTATTTTTTGCCCCAGTGTTAACTATTCTTCAATTTCTTTTTCATGTTCTTTTTGTAGCGTTGATTGTGGTATATTTGCTCTTAAGTTCATTGATATTCGGTTGAAGAAAGAAGTTGTCTTCAGTTTTGATCAAAGTCAAGCCTTGCAATTCATGAGAGAATTGGCCGCCAATCTTTGGGATCATGGAAAGTGGAAACAAGATAGCAGCAATGAAATTTCAAAAGAACAACAAGGACATGAATTATGGAGATTTTGAAGAAACTTTGTGTCAATTTTTTGATTAGAGGATTACTTGCAAAAAATTTTGAATTTTATGAATATACAAATTATTTTTTATGTTGACTTTTGATCAAACAAATATGTGTGTGTCTTTTATCATGTATTTTAAGTACCTTTTTGTTGAAAAAACTTAAGCATGAAGTAAATGACTTATGCTTTTAAAGTTGAAGTTTTGGCTAAAAGTCATAACGAAAGTATCGACTGTAGGACAAAAACGTTAGCTTATCAAGTGTTGAAGCAGATTGTGCTGAAGTTTTTTGAAAAAGCTCTACGAAAAAAACTATTGAATCTAGGACAAAATTTAAGTTTATCAACTGCTGATGTTTTTAGAAATACGCTAAAAAACATCAGCATTTTCTGCTGAACTTTTTTTGAAAAAGCTCTACGACATAAACTATTGAATCTAACACAAAAAATTCATCTTATCAAGTGCTGAAGTTTTTATAAATACACTAAAAAACTTCAGCATATTAGGCTGATGTTTTTTGGAAAAGCTTTACGACAAAAACTTTAGCATGTTTTGGTATTTTTTTAACTTGATACTTATCTTTTTTGCATTTACTAGCATCTTTTTGTCCTTTATCACCTACTTTATCTTTCATTTAAATTTCTCTGACCATATAGTAAATGAAGTTATTTTTTTGCTCTAGAAAAAATATGGCCTTATTTTTTACTATTTTTTATTTCATTTACCAACTACTAGCCTTTACTACTTACTTGTTGTCACGATCCTAATTCGCCCTCCATGAGCATGTTGTGATGGCACCTAGTCCCTGCGAATAGGTAAACCTAACAATGCGGAAAAATAACATAACTCTCGGAATAATTAATTAAAACTGAACAACTAAAAGAAAAACTGTATATAAATATCGCTCGACATATACAACTCAACAATGCAGAAGTTTACAATATCACCCCAAAACCCTGAAACTCATGGGAACACAAGCTAGAAGAAGTACTGTAAATGCTCTAATCTCCATAAATGTCTACAACAAGAGTACGATAGAAGGCTAACTACTACAGATAGAGTAAAGAAGGAGACTCTTCGGTCTGCGGACGTGGCAGATATACCTCGAAGTCTCTGTAGCTCTCCCTTCCTCAAGGATAGTGCTCCTGGGTGGAGGTACCTGGATCTGCACATGAAAAATATGCACAGAAGGGGCATGAGTACACCATAGCAGTACTCAGTAAGTACCAAGCCTAACTTCGGTCGTATAGTATTGAGGCAGGTCAGGGCCCTACTAAAATAAAATATAATTATAACGTTGCAACAGTATAAAAGGGACATAAATAATGGATACAACTGTGGAGTAAGACAATTTATTAAAAGCAACAAACAACATAAAGAGAATAAAGTAACGCAAGTAAAGCAGCTTAATGTCAGTACCAACAACAAGGATCTTCTAGGATACTGTCCTATAGTCCATTTCATCAAGTGTTCGAAGAGCTCTCAGGATACTATCTCGTAGTCCATCATACGAGTATATCTGAAGGATCTCCCGAGATACCGTCCTGTAGTCCAACTATCAATGTGTATGGAGGATCTATCGAGAATCTGACCCGTAGTCCCAAAGTAAAAGTTTAAGAGAATTTACCGAGAATCTAACCCGTAGTCCCAAAGTAAACAAACAAGGGAGAGCTAACGGAATCCCACATCCGTAGTCCCAATATAAATGCGCAACCACAACCAGAAGATATTCCAAAATGAAATACAAAAATACAAGACATAGGTAGTACTAGCCTAACATGATTCACATAGTACAGTCAAGGTAACTTAAGCAAATAGGCAATTTAAATCAACTAAGTATGCTTTTCTAATCTAACACATGCTATAATTGCAAGTAGAATAAAGAAAATACGAAAGAAACTCAGTCTCAATATCTTAAGTAAAATCCAGGTTTCAACAGTTAGCTCAAGTACGCGCTTGTCAGCTCACGTACAAGGAATTCAATTACCAAATATCATATACTAAGGGAGGAGATCCCCCACACAAGATTAGACAAGCTACTTACCTCGAACGACTCCAAAATCAACTCGAAAGCACACTTTTGCCATGAGTATCCGACTCCAAATGGCCCAAATCCATTCAATTCAATTACATATCGTAAATAACATCTCAAGAAACTGATTCTACTACTTTATTCAAAGATAAGACCCGAAATTAGATAAAATGACTAAAATTCCCCTCAAGCCAACATCTCAAAATTGAATGAAATTAATATTTTACAAACTCTCGTACTCTCATGAGTCTAACCATATAAAAATATCTCAAATCGGAGGTCAAACACCCACTCAAAACTCAATAATTTGGTCTATGATATTTTACCCATTTTTCATCCCAAAATCCGAAAGTAAGAAGGAATTCCTGATTAGATTGGTGAGTTTTAAGCATAAGAGAGTATATAATTGTTAGCCAATCGTTTCCCTTGAAAATCCCTCAAAATCGCTCCCAAATCCGAACTCCCAAGCTTGTGTTTTGATAAAAATCGCTAACCATCGGATTTTGAAATGTTTATAGTTGTCCAGTCATTTAATGCATCGCAAAGACAGAAGTAGGCTCTCGTTCACGAAGAAGAAAAAAATGATGGCTAAAAATTGCCATTCACAAACGCGTGGAAAGGTATGCGAATGCGAAGGCCTGTACTAGCTATGCTATACGAACGCGACTAGGGGAATGCGAATGCGATGAAAAAAAATGGGCTCACCATTCAAAGCCCAATTGAACTATGCGAACGCGATGCATTGGCTGCGAATGCGAAGGAGGAGTTGGTAGGGCTTCACGAAAAGGGAAGGATCCAATGCAAATGTGCAGAAGGAACTGGCCCCCTTCCATGATTACACTATGTGAACGCGGGATAGGGGCCACGACCACGAAGAACAAAAAGTATGCAACAAGTGAGGTTTAGTTTTCTGCAATTTCAAACAACACAAAAATGCCCGTTGAGCATCCGAAATACACCTGAGGCTCTTAGGACCTCAACCAAACGTATGTACACATCCCATAAAATCATTAAAATTTGTACCAATCCATAAAAAACCTAATATGATGCCGGAAACACGAATTAATTAATGATTTAAGCCTAAGAACTTCAAATTCTCTCAAAATACGCTTTCGATCGGAAACCTAACCAAACCATATACGAATGACCTGAAAGTTTTCACACGCATCCCAAATGACATAACAGAGCTACTGAAACTTCTGAAATTCTATTTTGACCCTCGGATCAAAATCTCACTACAGAAACGGAAATTTTAAAAATTCAAAATTCGGCATTTCATGGCTAAGTTAGCTATGGACCTCCAAAATACATTCTAAACACGCTCCCAACCCTAAAATTACCTGACGAAGCTAACAGAACTGTCAAATTTCCATTCCGAGACTGTCTTCCTACTTTTCTGACTACGAACAACTTTCTAACACTTAAGCTCTCCTTTAGGGACTAAGTATCTCAAAACTCTCCAAAACATTCATTTTCTTTAAAAAAAAATAGTTAACAATCTCTTCAGTATTTATAGATATTAAATTGATATCTTTTATATTTATATATATTAAATTTATTAGGTGCACGCTTTGGCTATATTAATAATCTCTTCACTTAAAAATTTCATAGTCATCCATAGACTTCTATCATATTTTTTAAAACTTTTATTCATAGAAAAACAAGAAAATATTGGCAAAGACATGCTTATTGGGTGTAGTGGAGAGTTCATGGGAAGCAAAGATAATGATCTAAAAGTCGAAATACTTCATATGTGAAGGAGAGTGACCATATCAAAAACTTGAGCTCCAGGATAATTTGATCTTTTTACTAGTTGATAAATCTAACTTTTAGGAAAAAGAGAAAATTTCCTGAAGCTTGAGTTTTTTATGTGGCATCTCTCCATCACATATGAAGTATTTTGGAGTTCTCCTACATTATCTTTACTTCCTACGAATTTCCAGCTGCACACCAGTAAGCATGTATTTGTCAATATTTTCTTATTTTTTTTTATGAAAGAAGACAGGAGTTGCTAAAAAAATCATAGTAGTAAATTTCATCAACCCGTTTCTGAGAAAACGTATTGGTGGAATTAAATTTGGTGAAATGGAGTGTGACTGTCTAATATCTCATGGCACTGCAGCGAATTTGTATGAACGCCTTTTCACACTTAATGACTCCTCCCTGATGCACATATGTGGGAAATTCAAGAATATGGCAAATGTAATTCATTTGTCCGTACAAGGTGGTAAAGTAAGGTGCTCGTATTGCCGCTTTTGTGAATCAGTTGAAGACATAGTGAAAGCTGATGTGCATATGGTGCAAAGTTATTGCTAGGAGCTCTTCATCATGGGCTATCTCTTAAGTTTGACATCGATATTTGCTAGTGTCTAGGTCTAATCTAAAAGCGTGAAATCATAGTAGTAAAGTTGTTATGAAAAAAAGGGAGTTCCTAAAAAATATTATTGTAATAATGTTCAGTTGGAAGAAAATTTTAGAGTTCTATAACCAAAGACATGCATTGGTATTCAACAGAGAATTGGTTGCTAATCTTTGGACTCATGGAATGTGGTTAAGAAACTCAAGAAGAGCAACTAGGACATGACTATGGAGAATATGAAGACACTATGTGAATTTTTTTAATCGAGAATAACTTGTAAACAAAAAACTATTTTTTTCTTTTTTGTCAAGGATGTAAGAGGAAACAAAATTGGATTTTGTGAATATATATTATTTTATGCAAATTATATGATGTCTTTTAAATTTTTGTTTTATTCGCATTAATTAGTTTCTTAGTTGAATTGTACTGATTCAAATATGTTTGTATCTTTTTTCATGAATTTTTAATATATATTTGTTGAAATCCAGCATGCTAAACTTCAGCATGAAGTAATAACTTCTGCTTTTTAAGCTGAAATTTTTGGTAAAAGTCAGAACAAAAATGTCGGCTGTAGGACAAAAACTTGAGCTCATCAGGTGCTGAAGTTTTTAGAAATACACTAAAATAACATCAGCAGAAACTGTTGAAGTTTTTTGAAAAAGCTTTACGACTAAAACTATCGAGTCCAGGACAAAAACTTCAACTTATCAAGTGCTGAAGTTTTTAGAAATACACGGAATAACTTCAGCAGTTTCTGCGTAACTTATCAAGTGCTGAAGTTTTTAGAAATGAACTAAATAATTTCAGCATATTGGGCTGAAGTTTTTGAAAAAGCTTAACGATAAAACTATTGATACTTATCTTTTTTGCATTAACTAGCTACTTTTTGTCTTTTGTCAGCTACTTCATATTTCATTTAATTTTGTTTGACCATATAGTAAATGATCCGAAAAGTTACTATTCAGGCTGAAGTTATATTTTTACTATAGAAAAACTGTGAGCTTATTAAGGCTGAAGTTATATTTTTTTTGGCATTTACCACATACTTGTTTTACCACCTACATATCTTGTTGCATTCAATTTCTCTAAACGTAAAACAGTAAAAATAGTTGAAAGTTTACATCTATAGATATTAAGTTGATTAGGTGAACTCTTTGTCTATATTAACAATCTCTTCACTTGAAAATTTCATCGTTATCCATAGACTTACATCATATTTCATTAAATTTATATTAATCCTTAGTCTTTTAGCTTTTGCTAAAGAAAGAATGTCCGGTGCAAGCGGAAGTAGGAAACCTAATATGGATGAAATTATGCAAAAGGGGAGAGTTTGAAGTGTGAGTGGTACAATAACAAACCGATGTTTAATCTTGTGCTTTTGTGGATCAAATAAAGGGCGATTGGGAGAGAATCAGACCACAATGCATCCTTCCAGAACAAGCTTAACCTGGAATGTAGTCGTGGAGGTTATTCAACCTCGTTTGACAAGTTTGTGCAGCATCTTGATAGTTTTAATTTTCCCATCATGGATGACTATTCCAAGATGCAATACAACCTAAAGACTCTTCTTTCTCTTATGGACAGAGTAATCGTTGAACAAAGTCAGCTGTGTAATGAATTCAACAAGTTGAAGAGTGATCTCGTTGGACTCTGTGGTCTTTTGTCTGAGTACCCTATTGTTATCTCTAATACTGATGATGATGAAATATTTAGAAAAATTAAGGATTATTGTGATGATGATGATGATAATGGTGATGATGCTTAGTGTTTATGATTCTTTTTTAATGTTTTAATGTTGTGCTTTTTTGATTACTTCAACATATTCATTAGAGAATATGCTGAAGTTATTAAGTTCATTTTGTATAACTTCATCCCAGAGATGCTGAAGTTTTGTTTGTACTTTATGTGTTGTCCTCATCTCTTTCTGTATCAATGTAATTCTCATCCTCTTTCTTCTTAGCTTTCTTTTGAATTATCATTATTATTGTTGGTATTTCCTTTTTTACTTCTAGTCAGTTCTGAGTTAATACAATTAGTTAGCTTTTATATTTTGTTTTTCTAATTCTTTTTTATGTTTTTATTTTGTGATTTTTTGTTTAATTCATCATGTTCATTAGAAAATATTCTGATGTTATTAAGTTTATTTTCTATAACATTGGCCTTGAGATGTGGAAGCTTTTATTTATACATGTGTTTCCTTTGTGTGTTGTACTCGTGTGTGTGTGTGCGCGTTTGTTTGTTAAAGGATAAGTATTTCAAATACTATAACCTGAAGTTTTTTCTTACTGAAGTCATTGTGTACCTTTTTAAAATGCAACTAAACATGGATGCCCGTGCAACTAAAACGAGTGATTTGTACTTTAAAAGTATATAAAATAGTCCAAGAGCTTTTTTTTTTATTCCTATGAAAAAAATCACATTCGAAATATGCCATACACAATTAAAGTATAAATTCAGACAAAGGATTATTGATGGGTGGAGTATTTTTCAGTGTGTTTCTTGGAATATGGATGAGGTGATGGAGTAGACAAGCAATTTGTTCTGTTATGCCCAAGTTGTTTACATCGACTGCATTTGGTAGACTTCAATGGTACTTATCCAGTCGTAGGGATATGCAACGACCCAGACGGTTATTTTTAGAATTTACACCCGATCCCCTATTAACCGTTTGTCCTAAGTTTATTTCTGCTATTTTGGTTTGCGGGATGTTCGGTGTTGGGTTTCGGAGAGTTTTGGGACACTTAGTCCCTAAATGAGAGCTGAAGTGTTGGAAAGTTATCCATAGTATAAATAGTATGAAGACGGCCTCAGAATTGAATTCTAATGATTCTGTTATCTCCATTAGGTTATTTCATTGATGAGAGCGTGTTAGGAATGCATATTGGAAGTTCAGCTCATTTAGGCTTGAAATGCCGAAGTTTGAATTGTTGAAGTTTCCGTTCCGATAGTGAGTTTTTGACCCCAGTTTCGGAAAGGAATTCAGGAAGTTGTAGTAGCTCCTTCATGTCATTTGAGATGTGTTTGCAAAATGTTAGGTCATTCAAAAGTCTTTTGGTTAGGTTTTTTATCGAAAGTGTGTTTTGATGAAATTTGAAGTTCTTAGGCTCAAATTCGTGATTCATTCGAGTTTCCAGCGTTGTTTTAGGTAGTTTAAGGATTGGTACAAGTTTGAATAACATTGTGGGATATGTCCATAGGTTTGGTTGTGGTCCCGTGGGCCTCGGATGTGTTTTGGATGCTCAAAGGAGCATTTTGGAGTTGTGAAAATTGCAGAAAATCCTACAGCAGTTGCATGTTCCATTTCCTTTTTTGCATTCGCGACACCCCTATCAGGTTTACATATCTTTGACCTTATTATTCTACGCGTTCGCGTCCTCCTTCATGCATTCGCATAGAGTAATTCTGGAGGACGACCACTTTCCTCAACGCGTTCACGTTTAGTCCTTCGCGTTCATGAAACTTCACGTTTCCCTCAATCGCGCTCGCATTCCATTTGTCGTGTTTGCGTAACTTTACTAGGCCTTCGTGTTCACGATCTCTTCCTCGCGTTCGCGAAGGGCATTTTTGGCAGCATTCATTTTTCAGCTTCGTGAACGCGAAACTTCCTTCGCGTTCGCGATGCTTTAAATACCTGGGCAGATATAAACATTTCAAAATCTGAGGGTTAGCATTTTATACAAAACACAAGATTGGGAGCTCAGATTTTGGAGACATTTTGAGGGAAACTACTAGGTAACGATTTTCTAATCCCTTATGCTTAAACACACTAATCTAATCATGAATTCAACTTTAATTTTCGATTTTTGAATGAAAAATGGGTAAAACTTCATAGACAGAATGATTGAGCTTTGAGTGGGTGTTTGATCTCTGATTTGTGAGATATATGATTAGACTTATGAGAGTAAAATATATCTGAAAATATGAAAATTATCCGATTCCGAGACGTTGGCCTGAGGGCCATTTTGGTCATTTTACCTAATTTCACACCTTAGCTTTGAACTAAATAGTAGAATCAGTTGCTTGCGATATTACTTACGATATGTAATTAAATTGAATAGATTTGGGCTATTTGGAGTAGGATTTTATGGTGTTAAGGTAGGTAACAATTTTAACTCTGGCTTTTAGGGTATAAATCAAGAGAATTTGATATTAATTGATTGTTTGGAGGTGATACCCATACTAGGTGACGCGCGTGTGGGTGTATACCTCGAGGGATTGAAACCTAGTCCATCCCGTGAGGCGTCATGGCTATCATGTGTGCTTACATAGTTACTTGTTGTTGAACTTGTCTACCTTTATGTTAGAGATCATACTTCGGCTTTATTTGTGCTCACATTATTTTTACGCAGGCATAGAAATTATTGTACATGTTTACCTCAATCTCTATGATTTTCTAATAAGTTTTGATACTTGATATGGGTTGTGTCCCCTTATTTATTGGTGATGGTGACGCTAGTGAGGTGCATGATTGAGTGTGGTCGAGGGCCTGGTTGTGAGGATATTAATACCATAGAGCATGAGTTTTCCGCGTAGCATGTGAGTTTACCATGTGGGTCCAGGTATTGATACCATACCGCGTGAGTTTTCATCGGAGCACGTAAGTTGACCGTGCGGATCCAGGTATTGATATGGTAGCACGTAAGTTGTCCGTGCTTAGTGCTTGGGCTTTGGGAGCCCCTCTAGAGTGTTTAAACACCCCCAGTGAGCGCAGAGTGTTGAGTGGTGAGTGTGTAGTGCGAGTGCTGAGTGATGGAGTGGCATTTCTGTGAGGTAGCATTTACTTTTGATGTTGCTTCATTTATCTGTTAAATTTCTTTCTGGTATTTACTGAGTTATATCATTTACCTGTTTATTAATGTTTATTTTTTTTAAATTGTGAAAATAAATTATTAAAATGTTTTATTTAGCTAGTCAATACTGCTCAGTTCCTCAGTTATTTATGTTAATACTGAGGTGGTTGTACCCATACTACACCCTGCACTTTATGCGCAGATCGAGGTAAGTTAGAGTGCGGCGATTCTTGAGTTCAGGCCGACTATCTTTGGAGACAGCAAGTAGCTGCAAGCATTGCAGGACCTTGTTACTCCTTTTGTAATTTCTTATTTGGACAGTTAGACAGTTTATATATCTTAGGTCATAGTTTTAGACGCTCATGACTTAGTGACACTCCGATATTTGGGGCCAGCTTCCGTATTTTCTATAGTATATTTAGAGTTGATTTAGTTTATGAGAAATTCAAATGCTTAAAATGTTTTATTAAATTATTAATCAAATAAGTAGTAATATTTTTGGAATAGGCTTGCCTTGTAACACGATCGGTGCCATCACGACCATGGTAAGATTTTGGGTCGTGATAAGGTGGTATCAGATCGTAGGTTACATAGGTATCATGAGTCATGAGTGGGTTTAATAGATTCTTGCGGATCGGTACGGAGATGTCCGTACTTATCTTCGAGAGGCTGTAGAATCCTTAGGAAAATTTCACCTTCTTGAGTTGTTATCGTGGGATATTGACTCGGCTTTAAGTGTAACTCTCTAAATTCTTTCCACGCATTCGTATGTGTGCCCAGTATCTGTTGTGCATCGACAGATTGTGATTTTCTGGATGAGGCACAAGATTTGATTTTTGTGTATAGATGTTGGGCTATTCTGGAGGACTGGAGGACGGGTTTGACTTTAGATTGAGAATTGATGTGTATATTGTGTGAGCACGTGCTTGTGGACCCATATGTCCTATAGTGTCCCTATATTGAAAATGGTGGTTGGTGTATACGAGATGAGTATGATGTGACTGCGAGGTGAGTTCATATGATATGAATGTGACGAGAATGTATTGCTGAAGGTTTCGCCTATTTGAGACTCAGGTATATTTTTAAACTCGTTCGAGAATGAACGTTCAATTAAGAGGGGGAAGATGTAACGACTTGGTCATTCGTGCTGAGAGGTATAATACCATTTCCCCCATCTATGCTTCTTTATGTATTTTTTAAGCTGTGTTGAGTTGTATCGAGTTGGTAGGTTTGTGTTCAGAGTAGTTTTGGAGTGAAATGGACATTTAGTCTCTTAGTTAGAAAGCTAAGTTAGAATAGTCAATGGGAATTTGACTTATGAGTAAACAAATTCGGATTTGGATTTTTATGATTCGGTTAGCTTTGATAGGTTATGTTAAACTTAAGAGTGTCTTCGGAATGTAATTTGGGGGTCCATGGTAGAAAAAAGCATGAATTGGAGAAATTTGAAAGTTTAGAAGATCTTAGGCTTGAATTCGAGGCTGATTTGGTGTTTGGTGTTGTTTTGGATGTTCCGCAGGTTCGACTAAGTTTGGGTAGTGATATATGAGTTTTTTACATTATTGGTTGAGGTTATGAGGGCCTCGGGTGAGTATTGGAGAGCTTCGGGTTGTGTTGCACTCGTTTTTCTTATGTTTCGATGTCGTTTCTTCAAGCATAAATGATATCATATTGAACAAATGAGCTCTGATTCCTTTTTTATTGAAGCATTAGATTCATATCGTGATAATAGAACCGTAGCAAAAAAGAATTATCGAATTTGGACATCGTATGGGGATTTTATGGTCATATTACTAAGAATTAGGCAAATTTTTTTTAGATTAGGTACGAAATTGCCACTAGCAGCTATTTAAAAATCTGCACTATTTGCAAATATTAAAACCTACATATCTTATTCATCATAAGGTAAAATTGAGTGATTCAAAAGCCTAACTTGATTACAAGAAATCCACTGGAGGCATAAAATACGAGTTTCAGGGTCGTTTGGCATGAAAAACGAGGCAAAATAGCTGGAAGAAAAATATATAAAACTAAAGTTTGTTCGTTTGATCATATTTTGAGCCGGGGAGCTCTGATTTGGGCGATTTTTGAGGCAATTTTCATCATATAGATTGGGATAAGTTATATCTACTCGGTTTTAGTTGTATTTCATGCATTCATCATCGTTTTTGGATTTAATTAATGATTTCAACATGAAATTAAGAGAGTTAGGGTTTGAGTTTTGGAGAGTTTTAAGTGAGGATTTGAGGGACCAAACAGAGTCCGATTTTAATAAATTTATATGGTTTGACTCAGGAGATGGAGAGGTTCATTATTCTTCCATTTTTGACTGGTTTTGAGACGTGGGCCTGGGGGTCGGATATTGGGTGATTTCGGATTTTTGGCATATTTTGTAGTTTTTATTATAGAATTCAATTCTTTAGCACATGGTGATGGTATTAATCTGATGATGGTTAGATTCAGAGCTTTTGCAGACCGAATCCAGAGATGAGGGTATAAACTTAGAGAATTTGATATTATGTGATTTCTTGGAGGTGATATCCATGCTAGGTGACGGGCGTGTGGGTGTATACCTTGAGGGATTGAGATTTGGTCTGCCCCGTGAGGCCATATGTCTTTCATCTGTATTTACATAGTTACTTGTTGTTGAACTTGTCTACCTTCATGTTAGAGATCATGCTTAGGCTTTATTCATGCGCACGTCATTTGTACTCAGACATAGAAATTATTGCACATGTTTACCTTTGTCTCTATTATTCGTTAATATGTTGTGGTACTTGATGTGGGTTGCGTCCTTTTATTTTTTGATAATAGTGATGCTAGTGAGGTACATGATTGAGTGACGTGGAGGGCATGGTTGTGAGGATATTAATACCATAGCACGTGAGTTGTCCGCGTAGCACATGAGTTATCCGCCTAGCACGTGAGTTGACCGTGCGGGTCAAGGTATTGATTCCATAGCGCGTGAGTTGTCCGCGTAGCACGTGAGTTGACAGTGCAGGTGCAGGTATTGATATGGTAGCAGGTGAGTTGTCCCTGCTTAGCGCTTGGGCTTTAAGGGCCGCTCTGGAGTCTGTACATACCCCTATTGAGCGTAGAGTGTTGAATGTATTGAGCTTTGAGTGTTGAGTGCTGAGTGATGGAGTGACATCGCTGTGAGGTTGCATTTACTTTTGATATTGCTGCATTTATCTATTAAATTTCTTTGTGGTATTTACCGAGTTATAGCATTTACCTGTTTATTCTTGTTTATTTTTTTAAAATTATAAAAATAAATAATTAGACCGTTTTACTTAGCTCGTCACTACTGCTCAATTCCTTAGTTATTTCTTTTACTACTAAGGTGGTTGTACACATACTACACCTTGCGCTTTATGTGCAGATCCAGGTAAGTTAGAGTGTGGCGATTGTTGAGTTCAGGCCGACTATCTTTGGAGACACCAAGTAGCTGCTAGCGTCTGCATGACCTTGTTACTCCTTTTGTCATTTATTATTTGGATGGTTAGACAGTTTATATATCTTAGTTCATAGTTTTAGGCGCTCATGACTTAGTAACACCTGATGTTTGTGGCCAGCTTTCATATTTTTTATATTATAATTAGAAATGATTTAGTTTATGAGAAATTCAAATATTTAAAATGTTTTATTAAATTATTAATCATTTAAGTAGTAATATTTTGGGAATATGCTTGCCTTGTAACACGATATGTGCCATCACGACCATGGTTCGATTTTGGTACATGACAGAAGCACGTTAGACTAGACTATTACTTGTTCTAGGTTTAGCATGTATCCAAATGTTTGAGCTGTTATTGTGTGCTTTAAATTGGGACTATGGGACGGCATCCCGGGAGATCTCCTTGCACTTGATATGTCTTGGATTAAGGATGCGAGACACCAAGAGATCCCTGACACATGTATATATAAGTTTTGAGGATACCAAGAGATCCTCGGGATACCAAGAGATCCCCGGTCATTATTACTCCTGTTGTGAGTAGTATTTACTTGTATTTTCTTATTTCTAGTTTCATTTACTGCTTTCCGTATTTGTCCTGTTTAGATTCTCGTAGTCGACTTTATCTATACTATTTTTCTTTATCCTATCATTTATTTTTATCTCGGTATGTCACTAATTTCCTTGTCACTACTCAACCGAAGTTTGGCTTGGAACTTATTAAGTACCGATGTGGTTTACTTATGCTCCTTCTGCCATGTTTTTCATGTGCAAATCCAGGTACATCCACCTAGGCGTATCACTCTCGAGGCGGAGAGACCTATCTGAGACTTCGAGGTACTTCTGCTGTTGATACCTAAATTTTCCCTAGGTATGTTTTAAACTCGAAATACTTTTAATATAACATATATATACATATATAAGCATTCCCAAGTGTTCTAATATTTTTTTCCATTTTTAAATATTTTCAAAATCAATTTACTGTTTTTTAGTAGTACAAAATCCAATAATTATTTTAAAACTATCATTTTTGTGAATAGATTATTTTACTATCATATTTACACTAACATATAATTAAGGTGATTTTTATAAATATATTACGAATTATTTAGTATTTTTAAGGCTAAATTGCATATAATTACAATGATAGCCTTTTTACGATTAATAGCATTTTACAAATATTAAATCATTTTTAATATTTTTAAATTATTAGTAACATGTTATTTTTTAGTTCAGCGTTTTTAATTTATTTTTAAAATCATTCTTATTATTTTTTAAAATAAAAAAAGGAAAAATGTGGCTATTTATATGTTAGCGAGATATTATTTTAATTTTAGCCCGAATTAAACCCCAACTTCAACCCCCAAATCCCATGACCTAATTCTTAAATCACCTGACCCATAGCCCATTTACAATAACCCACCTGATCTCCCACCTAACCCCTTTAATCCCAACCGTTGATCTAAAACGTTGATCTTTTAGATCAACGGATCCCCTCATCCCTTTCCTTTTTAATATAAACGACCCCTTTATCCTACCTCAATTCTCCCAGTAGCTCTCTCGAAGGTTCTCAAACCCTAGCTGCCTCCTGCCATCTCTGCCTAGAGATCCACCAGAATCTATGGCCACCAAAGCTATGGGAGTCTTATACCCACCTTCAGCTCATATACACCTGTTTTCTTAAGGTTCAAGGCCTGACCTTGAAGATTTGTATCCAGACCTCCATCGATTCAAGGTTCCATGGTCGTTCGAGCCTGAATCTAGTCTCTCTAACTCGGATCGGATTTGGTCCCTAGCCATTCAAGGTTTTTCCCCGATTTTTCTTATATCTGTTGTGTATTCGTGCTCTATCTGAGTTTGTTGAATGATTTTTCTAAATTTTCTTTCAAAACAATTACTTTTTGATGACTTTTTTTTACGATCTAGGGTTTTCTGAAAATGTTTATGTGTCTCTTTGACTTTCCTTCCTTTCTTTTGTATATATTTTCCTCTACTGTGTTCTTATGTTTTTCCTGCTACCACGTATGTTCTTCTGCTGTGTTTTCAATCTTCCGTTCTTGTATGTTTTTCTACAATGCTTTCGATACTATGCTTTTCTACTATGTTCTGTCATTTTCTTGTGCCATGTTCTGGTATGTTTCACCTACTGTATTCTTTTACTCTGTTCTTAAGTGTCCTTACTATTTTTTCTCCTACTGAACCATGTTTAAGTCTCTTTTAAAATATCTTCTTTAGCATGTTTTTCTACTGTACTTATCAGTCTTTCTCATCATGCTTTGAATTGGTTTCTTTCCTCTGTTTTATTTGAACCTTTCTGCTATATTTAGATGCTATTTATGAGTTCTATTGTTGAGAGAAGCATGTTAGGAGTTTTAGTTCTTTTCTGAATCCTCTAAACATGTTTCGATTCAAGTGCTTGCCCTCTCACATTTGATTTATGGTTCGCCCGAACTAGGGTTCTTATTTCAAAACCCCCAACTCAGTTAAGTTTCATATGATTCTGACCTTTTGATAAACTCTTCTAAAC
Source organism: Nicotiana benthamiana (assembly GCA_034376525.1). Taxonomy (NCBI): domain Eukaryota; kingdom Viridiplantae; phylum Streptophyta; class Magnoliopsida; order Solanales; family Solanaceae; genus Nicotiana; species Nicotiana benthamiana. Next base: position 116,974,318 of record CM067334.1, read on the forward strand.
TCTGTTACTGGGTTTTCTACTAATTTTACAATGTCATAACAATTATCTTTCATACTTAACGTGTCTGTATGTTGTTTATATGTGATGAATCTTTCTTCAAAAGGCTTTCCAACTTATGATTGATTCATAATTCCTTTTAAATAGGTCTAATTGATTGATTGTTGATTTCCCATATGTTAAAACCTTTTTTTTCACCTTTCTGGCTTGATTCATTTGTACAAAATCTTTGATTCCTGATTTCTTGGCTGATAATTGATTTTCTTTCCTTAAATGTTACAATCGTGTACTTCAGAAACCCTGTCCTTAATAACCTTTATGTATTTTCCCCCAATTGTAGGCTTTACAGAAAGTGTTTATTCAATTCCTTTCCTTAAATAGATTTACCCCTTTTAATCTGAATCCCCTAATTACAGGAAGCCTTATGTAATTGATTATCAATTAGGTTTCAAATTATTTCTTACCTTGTTTTCAATGCATTATGCACTATAAATACGCGACTTCTTTATCACAAACAACAACACTGAATCCACTTCAGAGCTTCACTTAATTCTCACAACCTCTTCTAAAATTTTTTCTGCACTTATGCTTTTGCAAGACTTCTGCTTTCATCTGCTTTCTTTTCTGAAACTGGTATGTCCTAGTTTTGATTCTAGCATCAACTCCAATGTGTTTACTTACTAGTTCTCGTGTCCATGCCTATTTTACTGCTTTGTGGAATTCAACCTTTTTGGTATTATGCTTATGCCTTGCTGTATGTTACTGCAATGAGTCTATTCCCCATATCCATTTCTGTGTTTGAGCTGAGGTTTAAGAGATGGCAATATAAAAAGTTATTGTCCATGGATAAAACTAGATCCATTGGGTCCTAGGCTCTTTAAATTTCCCATAGCACATTCCCTTATGTGTGTTTGAGTTAAGGTATAGCCTGGCAACATCAAATTTGTTGTCCAGGGATGAACCAGACCTTCAATAGGTCCTAACTCTATAATTTTTAGCTTCCGGGCTGGTCAGGGGTGTGCCAGCATTCTAGTTGCTGGACATGACCACCAACCTGCCTTGGCATTCCCTGATCCCCTCTATTGTACTTACACTTACTCGTAGACTCTAAGTTCTACCCCCCTCCTATGAGCCTTGCCTTGGGACCTTGAGTTCCTTCTGAACTTGAGAATTGGAGGGCTGGCCCTTCCACACTACACTTTAATCCAATTCTGCAATGATAACTGGGGTGTATGCATTGCTTGGAGTTCTTGAAACTCCTTGGAACTTTGACACACCCCCAGATAAGCGAGTGGCTTTGGAACCTGATCTCGGAAGTTGGTCAATCTCATATTGTTAGACCTTGCGTCTGAATTAGGCTCCTTGGTTGTAGCTTAAATTTCTAATGTAACTTTACTTTTCTTGATTCATTCTAGTCTGTAATAATTTGTAATAACTTATGGGGTTTTAGTAAAAAAGGGGGAGGGTCACTTATGTATGCATACAGGTAGACATCATGATATTTACTCCTGTAATCACAGCCTGCTTTTCACTTCTGCCTTTCATGAAGAGATCCTGACTATAGGATATCCTGATTATATGATTCTACACTTCTGCATTTCATATGGAGATCCTGACTATAGGATTTTGCACTTACGTGTATATAGAAACCATGTCTTTAAGGTTCTGGAAATATAGGATCATGCCTACTGTTTTTTTTTCTGCACTTATGCATATATAGTAACCATGTCTTTAAGGTTCTGCATTTTACATCTATCATTAGGAAAACATACATAGGTTAATTATAATCAATTGCATTCTAGATACCATGTCTATAGGACTCCTCACTTTCATAATCGTTTTAAAAACAAAGAAAGCTTAGAAATCATGCCATAGGGTGACAAATAGAATCTTATTTGTTTATTTACAAGTCTAAATTTAGTAGTAGTGTCATTTAATATCTGTAGTGCTAATGTTTGTTTTCTTAAAATCAGTAAGCCTTCTTAAAAATCCGAGTAAGCACTGTTAGATATCATGCCTATTTGTTTCACTTAGGCAAACCATTAAGTAATTAATTAACTACATCAGTCTTCGGTAATTACAACCAAGGTAGGCTTAATTTGAACTTCTCATCTGATAAATATGTGATGAGTCAGCCCGCCTAGTGTTTAAGTTTAATTCAGACCTAATCAGTTCCTATAAGACATGCTAAACTACATGTTGTTTTTCTTGATTTTGAGGAGGATTATTTGAGCCTTTTTACTGTAATGTGCACCCCATAATTGCCTTATGTGTTTTATTTATCGCCCCAGACTTTTTAACTTTTGAAACTCTAAAAAGCCTAAAACTCCCTTCCCCTTTAGGATTAGTAGTCCCAAATGCCTCTGGGACTGATAGGATTGTGACAGATAGTAGCATGCAATAAGTAATGATAATATTTCGTGATTTACTACCTTAACGGGGTGGGAAGGGTAGAATACGAACATGATGACCGGTGTGCTAATATCACGTGTGACCCCTCTTCTAAGGAGTGATTGTTGGATGTTGCACTGATGTCATCCATATTAATCATATACTAGAACCCCTATTCCTTTATTTTCTTTCATCTTTCTTGTAAAAATCATTAAATCTTTCTTCTTCGTAAAATTCTGCCCTCTTTGCTTATCTTCACAGGTTTTCAACTTATTGCAGTAATATATGCAAATTCTTATTTGAGCCTTAATTGTTAATGTAAATTTATAATTGTGGATCCTGAGAGGTACCTAACACCTTCCCCTGGGGATAATTTCTATCCCTTACCCTAATCTATGATTTCTTCAACTAAAACCCTTCTTAAAGTGTCCTAATGCACTATAATCATTAAGTGGTGACTCTTCAACTCAAAATCCCAATTCTGGAAAGGGAATAGAGTTGTCCTCCCAAATGTTGTAAACCCTATTTCGCCATAGAAAAAGGGGGCGTCGACATCTTCCACATCCGCAAACCAAGAGTCTCTATCTTACTCCAGCTTTAGTAGATAGTCATTCATTTATTTCAGTTGTTTAGACATTCGGCAGTTAGAGCAATGTATTACTCTTCTATTAGCCTGTGTTTCCCATGAGTTTTCGGGTTTTGGGGTGTTGTTATAGATTTTTCGTGATAATTGGGTTGTAGTTGTCGGGCGGCGCTTATACATAGTTTCTCTTATAGATGTTCAAGCTTAATTATTTATTTTCTACAAGTTTAATTTATTTTTTCTACATTATTAGGCTTACCTAGATGTAGGGACTAGGCGGCGTCACGACATGCTCATAGTGGGTTAACTAGGATCGTGACAACTTGGTATCAGAGCTCTAGGTTCATAGGAGTCATTGAACACATGCTGATTTATTAGAGTTTCGCTGATCGTTACGGAGACGTCTGTACTTATTTACAAGAGACTATGTAGGTGTTTAGGAAAAATCTTCACTTCGTTTGATTTCCTTTTCTTGAGATATTTTGACATCAATTCTAAACTTATGTCTTCTATTCACTCTCATATGGTGAGGACACGTGCTACTGAGGACAATCAGGCACCCTCTCCCCCTACTGGAGCTTTCTAAGGGCGGGGCCAGGGTTGAGGCGTGTACGCGCACGTGGTGCATCTAGAGCACACGTGCGAGCTGCTACTGAGGTACCACCAGCAGATCCTGCCGTAGTTCAGGCACCTGACACGCCTATAGTCACTACTAATCCAGCCTTTTAGGAGACATTGGCACAGTTTATGACTGTGTACACCATGTTGGCTCAGGTAAGGTTTCTTCCCCTCACTGCAACCACATCCCAGACTGGGGGAGGAGCACAATCTCCCGCTGCCCGTACTCTTGAGTAGCGAGAGCATGTTGAGCAGGTTTAAGAGATTATTCCTGTATAGCCTGCAGTACCTGTTCAGCTTGAGGATGGGGCAACTACTTCTGAGGATGAGAAGTGGAGGCTTGAGAGATTCAAGAAGTATGATCATCTGGTTTTCAATGGATTAGAATCAAAACATGCCTTGGGATTTCTAGAGGATTGCCATCGTATTCTTTGCACTATGGGTATATCCGGATCCAGCAGGGTTTCCTTTACTGCCTTCCAGCTTCGGGAAGCCGCCTATGATTGGTGGCACACTTCTGAGATAGACAGTCCAGTCGAGGCTATTTCACTAACTTGGACCCAGTTCTCAGATATGTACATGAGATATTTTGTCCCTCCAAGTGTTAAGGATGAATAGCACGTAGAGTTTGAGGATTTGCGCCAGGGTGCTACGACCGATTCGGAATATGATATCCGTTATACCAGATTAGCTAGGCATGCACCAACCGTGGTTGCTACTGTCTGCGAGAGAGTTTGCCGGTTCATTAAGGATCTTATTCCACCCATGAGATTTAGAATGGCTCGAGGGTTGGAGACGGACATTACTTATCACTAGGTTGTGAGAATTTCTAGGAGGATCGAGGGTATGCTCGCTTAGGAGCGAGATGTGACAGAGGCTAAGAGGATTCGGGCCATTACTCTAGTGGCCGTACCCCAGCAGTAGGTCGTCATGTTACGGGCTATATGGGTCACCCCATTCATTCAGCTCTTCCATCAGCCAATAGTGCTCCAGCTCCTCTTATACCCCATGAGCCTTGTATGCATCTTCGGTTTATGGCGCGCCTCCTGCGCGAGGTGCATTCAAAGGTCACTCCAGCAGACCTGGCCCTAGCCATTCATAGCTACCACATCCTCCTAGATCTTGTTTTATGTGTAGTGACACCCACCATATGGTGAGGAATTGCCCTAGACTTGGGAGGAGTGCACCTCCTCATACTTCTCAGCCACAGCGTGCTCAGCAGAGTTCTCAGGCCATGGTCACAGCTCCAGCTGCTACCCCATCTGCTAAGCCAGCTGGGGGTGGAGGTCAGGGAGGTAGAGGTCACCCTCGAGGGGAGGCCACGCCAGATATTATGCCATTACTAATCGTACCGAGGTTGTTGCCTCCGATTTTGTCATTATAGGTAATATACTAGTTTGTCACTGAGATGCATCGATTCTATTTGATGCAGGCTCCACTTAATTTCTTATGTGCATTCTTGTTTTGCTCCACATCTGGGTGTAGCCCGATATTCTTTGAGTTCTCACATTTATGTTTCTACTCCTCTGGGAGATTCTCTTTTTGTAGACCGTGTTTATTGTATCGTGTTTGGTTGCTCTTCGTGGTTTTGGGACCGGACTAGATTTACTGTTACCTAATATGGTGGATTTTTACAATATCTTGGGCATGGACTGGTTGTTGCCCCATTATGCTATTCTTGATTGTTACGCCAAGACTGCGACGCTAGCTATGCCAGGTATTCTTCATATTGAGTAGAGTGGTACTTTAGATCACACTCGCAATTGAGTTATCTCTTTCCTTAAGGCTTAGCATATGGTTGAGAAGCGGTGTGCCGGGTATTTAGCTTATGTAAGAGATGTCATTATTGATACCCCTTCTATTGATTCAGTCCTAGTGGTACGGGATTATCCCGATGTGCTTCTAGCTGATCTTCCGGGCATGCCGCCCAATAGAGATATTGATTTTGACATTAAATTATTGCAGGGAACTCAACCCATTTCCATCCCTCTATACCGTATGGCTCATCCCGAGTTGAAAGAGTTGAAGGATCAGGTATGGGAATTGCTTGATAAAGGTTTTGTTCGACCCAGTGTTTCACCGTAGGGTGCTCCTGTTTTGTTTGTGAATAAAAAGGATGATTCTATACGTATGTGCATCGATTATTGTTAGTGGAATAAGGTTACAGTGAAGAATCATTATCATTTTCCTCGTATTGATGATCTATTTGACCAGCTTCAAGGCACACATATGTTTTCTAAGATTGATTTGCGCTCAGGTTACAATCAGTTGAAGATTCGGGAGCCAGATATCCTGAAGATTGCCTTCATGACTCGGTATGGTCATTACAACTTCCTTGTTATGTCATTTGGGTTGACCAATACCATTGCAGTTTTTATGCATTTGCTGCACAGTGTGTTCAGGCCATATTTCGGCTCATTTGTCATTATTTTCATAGATGATATTTTTGTATACTCTCGAAGTCGAGAAGATCATGAGCAACACCCGAGGAAAGTTCTTCAAACCCTAAGAGAGAAGAGGTTATAACTAAATTTCTCAAAGTATTAGTTTTGGTTGAGTTTTATGGCATTCTTAGGCCACGTGGTATCGAGTGAGGGCATTCGGGTGGATTTGAAGAAGATAGAGGCCGTGCAGAGTTTTCCCAGGCGATCCTCAGCTACATAGATTCATAGTTTCTTTGGTTTGGCAAGCTACTGCCGCCATTTTATGGAAGGGTTTTCATCGATTGCAGACCCTATGACTAGATTGACCAGGAAGGGTGCTCCATTTCAGTGGACAGAGGAGTGTGAGGCGAGCTTTTAGAAGCTCAAGACAGCTTTAGCTACACCCCCAATTTGATATTTCCTACTGGTTCGGGGTCTTATACTGTTTATTGTGATGCCTCACGAGTTGGCCTTGCAGCGGTGTTTATCCAGGAAGGTAGGGTGATTGATTAGCGCATCTAGACAGCTGAAGATACATGAGAAGGATTACTCTATCCACATCCTTGAGTTAGCTGCTATTGTTCATGCTTTGAAGATCTGGCATCATTATTTGTATCAGTGTGCCTTGTGAGATTTATACTGACCATCGGAGTTTGCAGCACTTATTCAAGCAAAAGGATCTAAATTTGCACCAGAGGTGGTGGTTAGAGTTGGTGAAGGATTATGATATTACTATTCTATATCACCAGGGCAAGCCTAATGTAGTGGTGTATGCCTTGAGTCACCGGGCGGAGAGTCTGGGGAGTTTTGCATATTTACAGCTTTAGAGAGGCCTACATCGATTGATGTTCAAGCCTTAGCCAGTTAGTTTGTGAGATTGGATCTTTTGGATCCCAATCGGGTCCTAGCTTGTACGATTTCTCGGTCTTCCTTATTTGATCGTATCAGGGAGCGGCAAAATGGTGACCCTTATTTACTTGTCCTTAGGGACACGGTTCAGCATGGCGATGCCAGACATGTGACCATTATAAATGAAGGGGTATTGGTTGGATTTGTATGCCTAATGCTGATGGGCTTTGGGAGTTGATTTTAGCAGAGGCCCATAGTTCGCGGTATTTTATCTATTCGGGTGCTACGAAAATGTATCAGGATTTGAGGCAGCACTATTAGTGGAGGAGGATGAAGAAGAATATAGTTGGATATGTAGCTAGATGCCTCAACTGTCAGAGGTGAAGTATGAGCACCAAAGACCTGGTGGTTGCTTCAGCGGATAGAGATTCTGGAGTGGAAATCAGAGAGGATCAGCATGGATTTCGTTGTTGGTCTCCCTTGGACTGCGAAGAAGTTCGATGCCATTTGGGTGATTGCGGTTTAGCTTACCAATTCTGTTCATTTTATCCCTGTGTGTGCTGCTTATTCATCGCAGAAGTTGGCGGAGATTTATATGTGGGACATCATTCATCTGCATGGTATTCCAATTACTATTATTTCAGACAGATGCACTCAGTTTACATCATGGTTTTGTAGGGATGCTCAGTAGGAGTTGGGTACTCGGGTAGATTTGAGCATATCATTTCACCCCTAGATGGACAAATAGTCCGAGCGCACCATTCAGATTCTTGAGGATATGCTTCGTGCATATCTGATTGAGTTTGGAGGGTTTTGGGATCAGTTTTTGCCATTTGTGGAGTTTGCTTACAACAACAGCTATGAGTCCAGCATTCAGATGGAACCGTATAAGGCTTTAAATGGTAGGAGATGCAGGTCTCCGGTGGGCTGGTTTGAGCCGGGTGAAGCCAGGCTTTTGGGCGCAGAGTTGGTTCAGGATGCATTGGAGAAGATCAAGGTGATTCAGGATAGATTTCGTACAACCGGTCCAGACAGAAGAGTTACGCGGACCAGAAGGTTCTTGATGTTTCATTTATGGTCGGAGAGTGGGTTCTGCTTCTAGTTTTGCCTATGAAGGGCGTCATGAGGTTTGGGAAGAAAGGGAAGTTGAGTCCGAGGTTTATTTGACCTTGTGAGATTTTGAGGTGAGTTGAGGAGGTTGCTCATGAGCTTGACTTACCTCCCCGTTTGGCTGGGGTTAATTCGGTAATTCATGTTTCGATGCTCTGGAGGTATCATGGGGACCCATCGTACGTGTCGGATTTCAGTTACGTCCAATTGGATAAGGGTCTATCCTATGTTGAGGATCCAGTGGCTATATTGGACACGCATGTAAGAAAGTTGAGTTCAAAGAACATTGCTTTAGTGAAGGTTCAATGGCGGGGTCAGCCGGCCGAGGAGGTGACTTGGTCGAGCGGATAAGTGCATCCCATACCCTCATCTTTTCACTACTTCAGGTATGTAACGACCCGGCCGGTCATTTTTTTAGAATGTATTCTCCGATCCCCAATTAGCTGCTTCCCCTACATTCATTTCAGCTATTTTGGTTTGCAGGGACATTCGGTGTTGGGTTTTGGAGAGTTTTGGGACACTTCGTCCCTAAATGAGAGCTTAAGTGTTGGAAAGTTTTTTGTAGTCTGTACAACATGAATACGACTAGAGAATGGAAACCAGATGGTTTCGTTAGATCCGTTAGGTGATTTCGGGGTTGGGACCATATTCGGAATGCATTTTGGAAGTCCGTAGCTCATTTAGGCTTGAAATGCAAAACATTGAATTTTTGAAGTTTTTGGTGCGATAGTGATTTTTTGATCCGAGGGTCGGAATGGAATTCTGGAAATTGAAGTAGCTTCATCATGACGTTTGGGATGTTTGTGCAAAATTTCAAGTTATTCGGACGTGTTTTGGTTTGGTTTTTTGATCGAAAGCGTGTTCTGATGAAATTTGAAAGTTCTTAGGCTCAAATCCTTAATTAATTCGAGTTTATGGCGTGGTTTTAGGTGGTTTACGCATTGGTAAACGTTTGAATGATGTTATGTGATATGTTAGTAGGTTTGGTAGAGGTCCATGGGGACTCAGGTGTGTTTTCGGTGCTCAACGGAGCATTTTGGAGTTGTGAAGATTGGAGAAAATCCTACAGTAGTTGCAAGTTCCATTTCCTTCTCCTCGGTGCATTCGCGTAGCTTTGACCTTATTCTTCTATGCATTCGCATAGAGTAATTCTATAGGAGGAACATATTCCTCAACGCGTTTGCGTTTAGTCCTTCGTGTTCGCGAAGCTTCACGTTTTCCTTATTCGCGTTCTGTCTATCGCATTCGTGTAGCTTCACCAGTCCAGGCCTTCGCGTTCGCAGTATCTTCCTTGCGTTCCCGAAGGGAATTTTGTGAAGCCTTAATTTTTCTTCTTCACGAATGCTAGATTTCCTCAGCGTTCGCGATGCTTTAAATACTTGGGCAGATCTAAACATTTCAAAACTTTAGGGTTAGCCATTTTTATCAAAATACAAGCTTGGGAGCTCGGATTTGAGAGCAATTTCGAGGGATTTTTGAGGGAAACTACTGGGTACTGATGCTCTACTCCCTTATGCTTAAACCCACTAATCCAATCATGAAGTCATTCTTAATTTTTGATTTTTGAATGAAAAATGGAGAAAACTTCATTGACCAAACTATTGAGTTTTGAGCGGGTGCGTGACCTTTGATTTGAGCGATTTTTATATTGTTAGACTCGTGAAAGTACGAGGATTATGAAAATGTTAAAATTATCCACTCCGAGATGTTGAACTGAGGAGCGTTTTGGTAATTTTATATAATTTCATGCCTTAGCTTTGAATTAAATAGTAGAATATGTTTCTTTCGATGTTATTTACGAAATGTAATTAAATTGAATAGATTTGGGTCATCTAGAGTCCGATACTCGTGGCAATGGCGTGGTTTCTAATTGATTTTTTAGCCAGTTCGTGGTAAGCAGCTTGTCTAACCTTATATGAGGGACATTTCCCCTTTGGAAATCGTATTTGATATTTGAATGCCTCGAACGTGAGGTGACGAGCGCGTACTTGAGCTAATTGTTGAAAATCCATTTTTACTTGAAGTATTAAAATTTTGTTTCTTGCTTACCTTTTTATTTTAATTGCAAGTTTACCCAATGTTTGCTTAGAGAAGCATGTTTAGTTTACTTACTTGTCTATTTGTTTAAACTGTCTTGTTTGCACTCTGTGAAGCATGTTAGACTAGAATTTATTATTACTTGTTCTGAGTTTAGCATTTATCCTAATGTTTGAGCTGTTACTGTGTGTTTTAAATTGGGACTATCGGACGGCATCCCGGGAGATCCCCTTGCTCTTGATATGTCCCGGATTAAGAGTGAAGGATACTAAGAGATCCCTGGCACATGCATATAAAAGTTTTGGGGATACCAAGAGATCCTCCGGATAACAAGAGATCCCTCGTGTATATGATGAGTACACCAAGATATCCTCGGGATACCAAAAGATCCCTGGTCATTATTATTCTTGTGGTGAGTAGTACTTACTTGTATTGTCTTGTTTTTGCTTTCATTTATTGCTTTCCATATTTATCCTGTTTAGGTTCTCATTGTAGACTTTATCTATACTGTTTATTTATCCTATCATTTATTATGTTTATCTCAGTAGGCCCCTGAACCTCATCGTTACTACCCGACCGAGGTTAAGCTTGGCACTTACAGAGTACCACTATGGTATACTCATTCCCCTTATACGCATGTTTCTTATGTGCATATCAAGCTACCTCCACCTAGGCGTATCACTCTTGAGGCGGAGATACCTAGATGAGACTTCAAGGTACTTCTGCCGCGTCCGGAAACCAAAAGTCTTTATCTTATTCCAACTTTAGTAGATAGTCTTTCCTTTCTTTCAGTTGTTTAGAAATGCTGGAGTTAGAGCAGTGTATTAATCTTTTATTTTCCAGTGTTTCCCGTGAGTTTTCGGGTTTTGGGATGTTGTTATAGATTTTCAATGATGATCATGTTGTAATTGTCGGGCATCACTTATATACAATTTCTCTTACAGTTGTTCAAGATTAATTATTTATTTTCCACAAGTTTAATTAGTTTTTTTCGCATTAGGCTTACCTAGTCATATGGACTAGGTGCCGTCATGACATGTTCATGGTGGGTGAACTGGGGTCGTGACAAGATATGCCTCTTCTTTTGTCTTCTTCGTTGTAAAAGCTCAATATCGGGAGGTCTGTGTTATTAAATTGTATATTTTGTGGTATATCCCATTATTTTTTATCTCTCACGGTATTCACATGTCATTCATATGTTTTCAACCATGTTTCCTTTGAATACAAATTTGAAAAATAACCATAATTCTGCAAATATCTCTTATTAATAGCAGCAATTGCATATGGACAGGTCAATTCATCAAGTTGGAATTCCAGGCAGTCACAAGTTCTCTTCTTTAAGTCTAAAATGAATTCGATTCCTTCACTATTTGTTCTAAACAATATTGAATCAAGGTTGAACACCTAACAAGGAATAAAAAATTAATATAAACTATATTAGTGTATTGTTGATTCAAAAAGAAAAAGTATGAAGTTTTTTAAATGTAAGCAGTAAATCACTACAACAGATATAGAAAGCTGAAGTTAATAAATATACTCACAAACATTTTGCAAGCTAAGTCCATCTTCTTAGTCATCTCTTCTTCTTCCCATATTGATACTCAGTGAAAAGTTTCATTTGCCTTTTTTCTCCGTTCGTAAAATCAGTCTCCCAACTTTTCTTGGATGAAATTTAACATTCTTAAAATAGGCATTTTTCTCCCTTTTACCAATACAGAATTCATTGATTCTACCATGTTTGTTGTTAGCATATCATAACGTCATCGTGGAACCACGATCGAGCCCATGTCTTTGGAGGCTCCTCCATTATGCAATTGTATATTTTCTTGTCAACACTTTTGGGTTGGGACATTAACTGATTAAATCTTCACGTTTGTATGACCTTGCAACACTTTGAAAAAGATTTATTACCATGGCTTTTGCATGTCTTTGCTTTGAATTTTTCTCAAAGTACTATAGGCAGATACCATGGTGAGCTTCAGGAAAAACTTTTCTAATACCATTTGCGATCGATTGGTTTCCATCTAATAAGAAAACCAGTTCACGGCGGACTTGAATTGCTTTTCTCATTTCCCTGAAGAACCAAATGTATGCCTCATTATTTTCTAAATCTGCTACACAAAAATATAGAGGAAAGATTTGTTTGTTTTCATCATTTGATACAACAACAAATAGAACACCACGATATTTTGACTTTAACAACATTGCATCTACTACAATAACGGGTCTACAGTATGACCAACCAGCTACTACTGTCACAGGAGCAAAGAACATATAAGAAAATATGTACAATGAAACACAAAAAATAAATCATAAGGTGTGAGGTTTTTCAAATAAGAACTTTTGAAACTTCAGGCTGATGGTAAGTATTGTTTTGCTAACCTATTCTGCCCATCTCTTTTTATGCTTGTGTACGTTCCTGAGGTTTTGTGCACCATCATGTGTAGGTATGTCACGACCCAAAATCCACTAAGGGCCAACGTGGCGCCGGACGCCGCTGTCAGGCCAGCCAACTCAAATGCTAAATTAGATCTCGTTTTATCACTTTTGAAATACAGGATTTTTCCTTCAATATTTAGAAATTTTATGGAATATAGTTTAATCAAATTTAAAAGTTAAGCAATTAAAATAATACTCTAATCCATCCCAGAACCCGGTGTCACACGTGCATGGGCATTTACTGATAAGAGAAATAAAATATAACATCCGCCCGAAATACAATAGACAGAAAGTAAATATAGTACAAAGGAAGGGACTAATCTAGTTGCGGCCATCTCGAATGATGCAACTCACCTAGACCCAAAATCATCCACGCTGCTATGCCTAGAAGACCACTAGAGTCACATATAACTGTGCAACAAAATGCACAGAAAGTGTAGTATGAGTACAAATATAATGTGTACCCAATGAGTGTCTCGCCTAATCCCAAAGGTGTAGATACGAGATGGTCAACTTTTACACCCTCTAATGGTGCAATAATTATCCTTCTTTCATAATTATATTAAACAGTGGATTTATTTTATAAACATGATTCTAATCGAGATAGAGAAACAAGTAAACACCTAATTCTTTCCTAGGAATTTTCCATGAGTCCTCTTTATTATTAACAAATAAGTCTCGAGCCAAGGTGAGGTAGTGACAACTATAATAAGTTCAAGACAATAGCACAAACATATGCAAATCATGCCGAGGCTGACGGCATGCTCCAACAGAAATGTAAATTATGCACTGCCGTGGGTCGAGCGGCCCGTACCATATATGTATCTATTTAATCTGCCGAGACGTTCATCCCATTCCAGAAATAAATACATATCCTGCTTGCGAATCATGCATGCGACACATGTACACATAAGATTATATGCTCAATCAGTCAATTAAGAGCTTATCGGGGAATATTTGTTCAAGTAAAACCAATTCTCCTTCAACAATTTTTAAGAAAAGAAGCTTAACCACTTTGAAAATCATTTACTAATTTTTAATGTGATTTAGGCAATTCAAGCCATCAATGGTTTCACCATAATCCAAGTATAACATGCTTTTGAATTCTACACTACCCGAACAATAGCATAATAGTAGCTACGCACGGACTCTCGCCACCTCGTGCGTACGTAGCCCCCACAAATAAAGCACATAATCAATTTAGCTCACCTATGGGGTAAACTCCCCCTCAGAAGATTAGAAGGGAAACTCACCTCGCTCCGAAGATCCACGACCGACATTCTAAATTCTTCCGAATACTTGCACCGACGCACAATGCTCCAAAACTAGCCAATGATCATACAAATCCATTAATATATGCTCAATTATACTTTATAACCCAATTTATAACAATTTCTAACCCCGAACGAAAAGTTTCGACAAAACATCCCTCAGGCCCACGTGCCCGAAATCAAAAATTTCTCGAAGATAAAGTTTACCCATGAACTCACGAACTCAAATATATGATTTTCTCTTAATTTCATATCCAAAATCGTGGCTAAATTCAAAGAATACAATATTTCTAGGTCTTTCTCAAACCCTCAATTTTCTACCCATTTACATGCTAATATATATACATAATCAATGTATTTAACTCATAATATGTAGGAATAACTTACCTTAACATTGTTGATGAAGATCCTCTCTTGAACCGTTCCAAGAGTCGCCCAAGCAATGAAAAATGTGCGAGAAATGGCCAAAATCCGACTATTAATATAACCCTCTGCCTCCAGGCTACTTTTGTCTCTGTGGAGAGAATCCCTCTTCCGCGGTCCCGCTTCCACGGTCCCGCTTTTGCTGACCAATAGCCGCTTCTGCTGCTTCCACTAAACCTCCCCATTTCGCTTCTTCTATGCACCTTCTGCAGATGCGGTCCCGCTTCTGTAGAATCTAGACCGCATCTGCGGTCCTCGAGCCTCAGGTCCAAGCCTCTTCTGCGATTCCCTTCATCGCTTCTACGGGGTTGCTTCTGCGGTCCCATTTCAGCTGAAGTCAAAATACCAGAATGCAACTAACTTAGCTTCTTCCAGAAACCCAAATTTCGATCTGTTAACCACCCGGAATCCACCCGAGGCCCTCGGAACCCCAACTAATCATACCAACCAGTCCCAAAACACATTACAAACTTGCTTGAGGCCTCAAACCATAACAAACAACGCTAAAACCGTGAATTACACCCCGATTCAAGCTTTATGAACTTTGAACTTTCCAACTTATACTTCTTATGTTTAAACTATCAAATCATGTTCGATTGAGCTAGAATTTCGCACAAAAGTCATATTTCACATTACGGACGTACTACAACTTTCAGAATCAGATTTCGACCCCGATATCAAAAAGTCCACTTTCGATCAAACTTCTCAAAAACCTTCAAATTTCTATATTTAGTCAAAGGACTTCAAAATGACCTACGGACCTCCAATTGCACTTCCGATCGCACTCCCAACTCCAGAATCACCATACAAAGCTACACCCAGTCTGGGAATCCCAAACGGACATAAATAATACTGAAATTCACTTCAAGCCGAACTTATTAAATTTCTTCCAAAATGTTAACTTCCACAATAGGCACCAAAACACTCCCGGGTTATCAAAAATCCGCACCGGGCATACGCCAAAGTTCGAAATCATCAACGAACCTGCTGAAACCTTCAGATCTAGATTCCGAGGTCGTTTAATCAAAAATCCAATCCTAGTTCATTCTTTCAACTTAAGGCTTCTGAAATGGGAAATTTTCATTTAAATTTAACTTCGATCTTCCTGAATTTCTATTCCGATCATACGTACAAGTCATAACACTTGAAATGAAGTTGCTCATGGCCTCAGACTGTTGAACGCAACGCTATGGCTCTAAAAGACCGGTCGGGTCGTCACATTCTCTCCCACTTAAACATACGTTCGTCCTCGAACGTGCTAAGAACTACCGAGGTAGACTAAACATATTGTTTGGTGCCTTATGCACCTTCCCGTGCTACCACAACTTAGTTGAGCACATTAGCTCAATAATTTTTGAAGATACTCCCCTGTATTCAAGAAATAAGCCTTAGAGCCCAATTCCAACATCCGAAATTTCCTACCAATCCTGTTTCAAACATATGATCACCATATCATTCACTACACGATGTATCCACATGGCTGCATAACTTTGCCGAATTCACACCTTGTGTCTTTTTATCCGTAGGACCACAATATCATCCTCTAAGCATAATAGTCAAAATTCCACAATTCTGATGCTCCCTTCACATCTCCTAACACATAGGTCTTACTCTCACTCTAACAATACCGCCACATCGGAAGAGATGTACCAAATTCCTTATCAACTACTAAATCAACAAATCATTTAGTCTATACTTCTAGCAAGAACCATTGCCTCATTCTTAACCAAAGAATGATATTTGCTCTTTAATATACTTTATATCATCAGATTGCACTGATCCTAAACCCAATAACCTCCTCTTACCCAGTACGAACTGCTCACGCAATAAGCCACTTCGGTCAAGATCAAAAGTCCCACATGATGCCACAATTGCCTAATTCAAACGCGATATAAAAGAAGTCAATCTCTAAAATGGAAATTTAATTACCCCGCACGCGAACCATACATGAGATGCGGGCTCACAAATAGTACGAGCTTTCTCGAAAATGGGAAACATAACACATAAAAGCAATTATTGGGGACTTCATTGAATACCACACTGTTGCGGTGCACAACCTGATCCTAACAGCATAACCATGGCGGCGTGCCATCCGATCCCTACAACATAACTACGAAAACGTGCTACCCGATCCATATGACATACCCATGGCGGCGTGCCACCCGATCTTCACGTAATACTCACATAAGGGGATATACATAGAGCTAAGTTGCTCATTACAACGAAATACCAAACGTCGGTCATAAACAATCTATGTGCATAATACCACTCCATGGGGAGACATACAATACCGTAATCCGCAACTCGAGCACACTTGAGGTGCGATACAAGATCTTAATCTCACGAGCCTTTCTACTCACATAATATCATCGCCACGCGGAACCTCAACACATATGAATTTTCCAAGCCGTCTCACAACTCATATGGCGCAATAACACCCCGACTATTCCTCAATAGGGAACGGTCGGTGAAACGAACACAACTAGCCTGATATAAAGCCATGTTCACATATGAATCAATCTGCCAATCTCAAGCTGATTTCTGATTGCACCAACTTGGATATTAAAATTATAAGGGTCCATAGTAACTCATTCTTCCTCATAACACATAAGGACAACCATCATAACCGGAGCAACCTCCTCCGTTCATAACCCAATACACAAAGTGCCCTCCAGAGCTAAATTCTAAAATTAATAATATTGCCACAATCCTCATACTTGGTTCAAATATTTAGTCAATCAAATGACGACATGTCATACTTATACAACCTTCCCGTGGGGCACTCTCCCAAAAATCTTTCGAAATAAATGATTGGTCTGCACATCCAAACTACTGGACGCACTAACGCTGAAAAGCGATCAAGAATCCTGATCCAGGATGCAAAGCCTCTTCCACAACACATTGATCTTAGGTGATGCTGAAGACAATACCAATTTACTCTAATCATTCAACCCTTTCCTTGATCATCTGAACTCGTGACGTCCTTGTCAACACCGAACTGCAACCTTGATCCTCGCTTCACATTTCCATAAGTCTCACTACACCCAACGTGCCAATATATGATAAGACAAGATTTTCATCATAACTTCAAAATCATTAATATTTTAACACTTCATCACATAATAATATGCAAATGTACAAGTAGTGGTCCAAGCCACCATAGCCCTTTCGGAATCCGCTTCCACTTAGCAAGCCACAACAAAGAATGCTTCTGAATAACATCAATTACGGCAGCTGAAAATTCTCACATGTACCGCCACAAATCATACACATAACTTGATCACGCAGAATGAACTGATTGCTGGCACCAATGTGCCAATTCAACTGTTGATAATCAATTTACCTTCTTCCAATTAATCCTTGCTTGCCTTAGAAATAAGAC
This sequence comes from Nicotiana benthamiana, assembly GCA_034376525.1. Taxonomy (NCBI): domain Eukaryota; kingdom Viridiplantae; phylum Streptophyta; class Magnoliopsida; order Solanales; family Solanaceae; genus Nicotiana; species Nicotiana benthamiana. Next base: position 116,991,841 of record CM067334.1, read on the forward strand.
TAACTTCATTGAATGCTCCATCCACACTCGCCCCGAGTGACCTTGAATCACGAGACCGAGCTGTCTCAATTCCAAGGAACTATTTCATGTCACTCAAATGCTCACAAGTCAAATATCATAGACTATTCTGGGCACCTTCTCATCAGCTACTGCGAAGCTTGATTCCTAGCTGTACTCATAGACTCAAAATTATTGAGCACCATACTTAAACTTCTGAATTACTAGGACCATTATTGAGAGCCACCCGCTCCGACTGAGTCCCGAACATAGCTCACTCCATAGATCTTATAACATGCCAATACTCTCACGGCGAAGCACCCGGCGGAATCACCTTCTCTGAGACCTGCATGTATACAAGGCATAAATTCTGAACCTTTTTCCAAGTATGAACATGAGCCAATAAGGCCAACCATAGCATGCCTCCAATAATTCATTTGCTCGAATTACCACTTATAGTCTTTTATCTTAGCTGAAATAATCCATCAATATACTAATTGCCAAAAATCACGCAAGTAGTCAATCATATAGCCCAATCGTAAGCGATGGGACTCTCCCACTTATCTTGAAGCCATCCTTTCACAATTCTTGAGTTCACCCAACCTTTTTACCTCTTATTGACATAACCTCGCGCCATAAATTATTAAAATTTCTCAGAATCTTCCCATAAATCCTCATCTTTAATATTTTGAATTATTAACTAGACTCGCATGACCAATCTCCTTGTTGACAACCAATACAATTCTTAGCAGAAGCTTCGCCAACCACGCCACGGCTAACCTGCTCACAGGGAATCCCCTAGGAAAACACCTCCCGACATCTACCCACGCCGTTGCACGGGTACATTCACTATGACACCAATAGCCCATCCTGAGTCCGAGCACACCTTTAAGTTGCACAACTCCATTCACCCCTCGCGGACATCAACCAAAAGTGTGGCAACATCTTCCACTCAGGGTTATGCTGGACCCTCCGTTCCACCATATCAATATTTTACCACCTAATTGGCCCTACTTCACATCATACCTGCAGGCTTCAATCATCAATAATTAAAATCCCAATTCGATCCAACTCTTTTTAAGGCGCGTAGTCATATTCAATTGGATTGAGTTCAAATAATATTTCAATTCGTGAGAAAAATGGTGATGTAAATTCATAAAAGATTTCAAATAATTGGCACGAAGCCCAAGTATGGCAATGAGCCCAAATCATGGTGAAAAAATAGTAAATATTTATCAAATACGCGGTAAAATATCAACCGGGATGGACCATGTCATAATCCCAAATAGTAATTGACCCCGCGCTCGTCATACAACGCGTGTCTCATCTCAACAGAGCAGCATGCTATGCATTTCAAGGTTTCAAACCCTTAGGGAATCACCTAAAATCATTATTCACCTCGAACCAGTGAAATCTCTAGCCCACGACGCCCTTGGTCCTCAAATCGGCCTCCACGCGCGTCGAATCTCAAGATTTCCCATAATTTATTGCTCAAAAATCATCCCAAGCCGTGTTATTTTGCAAGAAAATAGGTAAAAAAATGAGCATAAATGCAGCAGCTTTTAATAAGCAAATCTGGTCGCTAAAGGTGCTAATATGGTCGCTAAAAGTGCCACACTCAACCTGAGTCACCAACACTCTTTAATTTTACTAAAAAGGCTCTAACTCCTTCATACGAACACGGAATTATACGATTATTATTCCTATGAGTCACTAATAATAATACGAACACAATCCTTTAATCGAAACACAATTCAACGTTCATTTACCCAGTGCGGTTTTCATTTCGCTCGTTAAATAAGTACTCATGTTTCACTTCAAAACCCCAATCGAAACTTGATGAAATCAGACCAAAATTTCCAAATCAGTCCAATAATTCATTATCAAAATTTCGGAAGTATCGGAATCAAATTTGGATCTCTACAACAAAAAATGAACCTTTAGATCATTACATTTTTGCTCAAAACGACAAAAATCTTTCAAAAACTCTTCCAAAATTTATCCGAGCCTCATAGGATCCCAGAAAAGTATAATAACAAGTCCCATAATATATTAAGGACTTGCTCGAGGCCTTAAATAAAATCAAACAGTGCTAAAATCATGAATCAACCTCCAATCCAAGCTTTATGAACTTTAGAATTTCTAACTTTTATTTCTGATGCCGAAACCTATCAAATCACGTCTGATTGACTTCAAATTTGGCGCACAAGTCCAAAATGACATTACAAAGCTAAGCAAATATCATAATTCCATTCCGACTCCCGAATCAAAATTTCACCTATCAACGGGTAATCGCCAAAATACTAACTTCGCCAAAATAGGCTAACTTCTTCACCGGACCTCCAAAATTACTTTAGATTACGCTCCTAAGCCTTATATCATCACCTGGAGCTAATTGAATCATCGAAATTCAATTCCGAGCACTCTAACTCACATGTCAACATCCGGTTGACCTTTCCATCTTAAGCCTTCTTAAAAGAGACTAAGTATCTCATTTCTTATCAAAATCATTCCAAATCAATTCTAACACACCCAATACTAATAATGAAACATAAGAAAGTAGAAAATGGAAAGGATAGGGTAGTAACTAATGAGACGACGGGCCGGGTCGTCACAAGGTCCCGGGGGCCTCGGGATGATTTCGGAGGGTTAACTGGGAAGTTGGAATTTTATTGAAGCTGCTGAGGTTGTGCTGCTTCTAGTGTTTTCACACCAACGATTTGGGCACCATAGATGCAGGTGATCTATTGCAGAAGCTTAAATGGAGCAGGTGAGAAAATACCGCAGAAGCGGTATAGTGACCGCATCTGCAATGTTGCAGATACGAGAGTTTAGTCGCAGATGCGATATAGGCTAGGTAAGTGATTTACGCAGAAGAAGAGGATTTGACCACATATGCAATATCGCAAAAGCAGATTTTTGGACCGTATATGTGGGTATGCCTGGGCAGAACATGTAAATTATTTTACTTCACGATTTTAAGTTATTTCCACCCTTTTTACACTCGGAATTGGGAGCTTTGAGCGATTATGAATAAAGATATCAAAGAGAATTCATTGAGGTAAGGATTTTGGACCTAAAACACACTTCTATGGTAATATTTCATGATTTAAATTGAAATCAAATGAATTAAAGGGCTAAAAAGGGAGGTTTAGGGCTTGAGTTTAAGACGGCTTTAAATGGGGATTTGAGGGGTCATTTGGACTCCGATTTTGATATTTTGATATATATGAACTCGTGGGGAGAGAAGGAACCGTTGATGTGAAAATTTTTGAGTTCTGAGAAGTGGGCCCGAGACTCGAGTTTTGGTCAATTTCAGAATTTTTGGTATTTTTCGATTGTTTTCTCTTGGGATTTGTTCCCTTAGCATATTTTGATGGTGTGATTCTAATTTTGAATAGATTCAAGGTGAGTGGAGGCCGATTCGAGGGACAAAGGCATCGCGGAGTTGTATTTTCACCAGTTTGAGGTAAGTAAGCATTGTAAATCTTGAACTGAGGGTACAAACCCCAGTATTTGGCTTGATTTGATGAATGCAGCGACGCACATGCTTGGTGACGAGCATGTGGACGTGCACCAGCAGGGATTGTGACTTGGTCCATCCCGTATCGACTATTAAGCCACGTATTTGATTTGGAAATCTTATATTATTTCGTATTTCAGTAATTTACACTGTACTATGGGTTGTATGACAGGTTTGGGGCCTTTTGCCGATCTTTAGATACCCTTAGGGGAATTTTGAATGTTCTCCTCACTTTACTTGCTAAAAATATACCCTCAGTCATGCTTTACCCATTAATTGTTTAAAATTTATTTCATTACTCTACTCCTGTTGTGAGACTGTTTGGACTGAGTCCCCTAGTTTCTATTGTTGTGCCCGAGAGGATATGTGGTTAATGACTGAGAGAGGTTGAGAACCTAATTGTGAGGATATTTATACCTCTGTTTTAAAAGGCAGAATTAGGATTCGCTCGGGACTCGCCCTGGGATGGGGAACTCGTAAAACGCCCCTGGGCTTATGTGTAAGGCTTAGTTCCATGATACTTACGCCTTAACGATTGGGGTTTATGCCCCAGACATGCCCAATGGCTTACGTACTGGGCTCGCCTAATAGAACTTTAGGAAATTGTGTGTAACTAACCTTAAAAATCCACAAATTTTCTTAATAAATCGTTAACTATTCAAAATTAATTTGTTCTTAATCATAAATTATTAAGTTGAGAGTATTTTATGTCATAATTAACATAAAATCTATTGTATGTTATCCACTAAGATTGCTATGATAGTAAATTCTAAATAAAGCTTTCATTTAAAAGTATTTATTTATTAACTTCTGTTATGTCTTTATTATATTCGGCCATAATTTTTTATAATTGTATTCCTAAATATTATTTTTCATGTTTACAAAATACAATACTTATAAATTTAATAGCTCAGTATTAGCTAGTAATTATTTACAACTAATTTGTTATCATGATAAAGTTTCTTGAATTATGTGTCACTTTATTAACTTGTTGAAACATAAAAATAAATGATGTTAGAGAATCATATTTAAATTTTGAAACATATTTTTATACAATACTCTTTCAAATAGAAATTCTTTCAAGATTCATTACGCCTTAAGAGATACATATGAGATTTATCATCGAATGCGTACTTATTGATGTTTGAGTTGTAACGATGTTGCTGCAAATTTGCATATTATGATATCTGGCATACGTTTTATACTATTCATAGTTGAATTATAGTTTATGAATATTTTAAAAAGATTATTTGTTATAATTTTGTTACGTTAATGTAATTTTAATAATTATTTTTATTTTATATTATCTTATATTCTTGAAATTAATAAAATTTAATGATCCATGGGACTTACATCCCATGTATCAGAGCTTATGCCTCGCCTCGTTAGAGGTAAAATACCTCTCCTCACACCCCCGCCTTTTAAAATATTGATTTATACATATGTTAGTTATGGATCGGGCTAACGCCGCAGCGATACTTATATGGATCGGGTTGCACGCTACAGAGATACATATATTGGTTCGGGCTACATGCCGCAATAATATGATGCTTTGACTGTTGGAGCTCCTCCGGGAAGATTCACCCGTCGGACGAGTGACACGAGTCGGGACCTCAGTTTGAGAAGCAGCCTCCGCAATAATAACCACAACCGCAGACTCAACTAAAGCACCCCTCGACGACCGAGCATCCTGCAGCAAGGCGAGCAGACGATGCAGGCTAATGAAAATCTAACGGAGGAGTCCCCTCTCTCTGCACTCTCCCTGGCATCGACAAACAACACATAAGAAACTAAGTAAAAAGAGAGGAAGAATAGCAAACAAAAACGACATCTCGTCTGTAAGGGGCCTGCATCCAAACCTTTTGTAGAAGATCTACCATGTGCGAACCCCCACCATATGGGGAAGGATGGCACTCACCATTCACGGATACCTTCGACCGATGGATGGGGAAATTTCTCAGCTGCAAAGATATGATAAGGCTTGGTACTGTAATAGATAGTGGTCGGTCATCTCACCGGCTAAAAATATAAGAATCTTTCGCGCAAAGTTCAACTTCTCTGGGAATCACGTTGGATCCGCCACAAAGTGCTCGGTCCGCACATAAAAATAATTCTCGTACAAATGACAGTTAGTCCTGTGGTCCATCTTTACCACCATGAAATCAACACTTTCAATTTAAATCTTAAAATCATATATTTGACAGTATTTCCAACAGAGGCTTAAATCAAAAGAAGAGTGAAATCAATAAAATATCACAACTAGGCCCCTCGGGCAAGAAATCACTCGGGATATGGCCTCTTGGGCAGCCTCTCAGTCACTCGATACTCACTCTCAGCACTCAGGCTCATTCATATATCATAATAGTATAGTTCATATTAACCACTGCGTCGTGCAGGCCGATCCATTATTTATAGTTAAATACGCTCACTGGGGGTGTGCAGACTCCGTGTTGATGAAGAAGAAGGGTCGTCTAAGAGGCGGAGAGTGGAATTCAAGTTGAACCCTCCAACTGTAATTCACCTGGACAATGCTTCCTTGATAGGATCTGGGGAGGGGATTGATACCACTCCGCTCGTAGAAATGGATTAGCCATCGCATCTGCTCCATCGATGAAGATTCCTTTCATTGTCGCTGATCAGCAACCTCTCATGGCAGAGCCAGATTATTGGGGAAACTGCAATGGTTTTGGATATACCTTCGTCCTTCGCACCTGGTCGCGCTTGCTCCTCCACTGCTGAAAGAGGAAAAGGCATTGTTGTCGACGATTATGAATTCGAGTCGAACCTTGATGCTGATAATTTCAAGATGTTTGAGGAAGGTATTACGCACTTGGTGGTTCGTGCAGGAGGCCCGGACCGTATTCTGGAGATCTCTTTGGATGTTTATCTCTCGGGGGATACGGAGGATTTAGTGTAAGAGTTCAGCATTTTGTGCTCCGCTGCCGAGAACTCAGCTCTGCGGAACATTCCTGGCAGCGACTTGATGAATGAAGTGGCCGCTATGGCTTGAGGGTACGTTACACTTTTCTTTTATTCTTCTCTCATTTTTCATGGTGATATGGTTTTGACCCATATTCTTATTTTCCAGACGTACATGGTGGAAGTGGAGAGTATATGCAGGGCCGACATTTGGGCAAAGATTTTCTTGATAATGTAGGAGAGATTTAGCCGCATGGCATCAAGTGTAGTGAGATGCACGAGCGGCTGAGGGAGAATCCTGGTGCTGTATGGCCCGTGAAATAAAATCTGTTTTCAAAGCTTAGTACTTCGTGGTGTCGGGTTATTTAAATGTCTTAAAATTCAAGAATCAAAATTTTCCAGCAAATTTCCATTTTGCGGTCCAGAAAGCGATCGCAGATCAGGTATGTAAAACGCATTTCAATCGCGGAGTTAATCAGAGAGTTGGTCGAAATTGATGTTAGAAGTGCGATCCATTATGCGATGGCATAATTAATATGCGGACCGTATAGTCATTGCATAAGTCCCTCAAGGATTTGTGAAAGTCAGTTCAGTGGCGCATTATGCGACCACAGAACAGGAATGCAGACGGCATTCCCATCGCATACCCAGGCAGAGATGCTCAGTGATTGGGAAACTTCTGCAGTCCAATCTGCAGACCGCATTTTAACTCTGCGATCGCATAGAGTGACCCTAGATCCTGCTCGGGCTTCTATTTTTCTAAAATTTTAAACTAGGCCCATTTTTAATAAAACACCCCCAATCCCTCATTTTTAACGATCTTCTGCGAAAAATAATGGAGAGGGAAGAGGGGGTTCTAGAGAGAGAAAGGAAGCTTCATCAATTTGATTCTTCAAACTACCCGGGCTGGAAAAATTCTAATTGATTGTCTTCATCCCCAATTTTGCAGGTAAAATTTTTAACCCTTTTTTCCTCGATTCAATTCAATTAGCTAAGGGAGGGAGTCTCATACATTGATACTTGAAAATAAGGGTTGAAACAACTCATGCATTCCTTTTTTAAACTTAAAACCTACCAAGGGGAAATTGGGTAGTAGTAGAGTTTTTTAAAGGGAGAGTTGATAACCTAAATAAGTTTGAGTAGAAATTGTAAACCCCAATTCTAAGCCATATGTCTTAACTTGTTCACTAGATTGACATTGCTAGATTATTTAGTGAGTTGAAACTAAAAGTTAAAAAAGGGAATTCGGCTCTAGATAAATATGGCTAACCCTGATTCTTGTAGAATCGCCTTGATGGTGTACAGATGTTTGATATATGATACCTTGGTGGCTTAATCATGAAATTGTTGTGATTGGTATGATTTTTATTGTGCTTGTGGTTAGAGCTGAGAAACAAATGACGGAAGAAAATTGTAAATGATGCAACTGAAAAAACTATGATAACCCCATCTATGGCTTATTGTGGGCAATAGTCGTTGTGATGTGAAACACATGTGAGTTGTTGGATATGATGGAAAATAATATTGATGGTTATGGAAATATTTGTGAATAGTTGTCGTTATTTCATAAGACGTGTTGTTGTAGATGTCACACCTCCTTTTTCGCTATAAACCCTCGCAAAGAAGGCGTAAATGAGTTTTTCCACTTAAAGGACAATTGGAATGAGATTTAGTTTATTAATTATTCAGAGTCGCCACTTGGAAAAATAATGGTGTCCCAAGTCACCGGTTGAATCCCGAACCGAGGAAAAATATGACTCTGTTACAGCCCGCGAACCAGAAATCCGAGTAAGGAATCTTGTTAACCAAGGAGAAGGTGTTAGGCATTCCCAGGTTCCGTGGTTCTAGCACGGTCACTTAACTGTTGCATTTGATTTTATCTGATTTTATTACATGCTAGCTTATGTGCCTTTTATTCATATACCGCTTTTACCATTAACTATATTAAAGACTTGCGACGTTGTGAAAATGCGTCTCTGACCACGTCGCCATCAAGGCACCCATGGTCGTCAACACGTTTCGACTTCGTCGAGATTTAGATTTAGGTCGCATCAATGCGCACCCGAGTTTAAGAAAGTAATTTATATAAATCGCACTTAAAGGTTCTAGTATAATATTGTTTGGGAAAGACCGTTGAAATTCGCTAAACGGACGTTCCAAATTCTAATCATTTTTAATAACCAATTTTTGAGGGACCCACATTTATTTTATTCGGTGAGGCTCGTCTCATTTTATTACCACTTTTAGATCATTATTTGTTTTATAAGAATTATGACGTAATGAAAACACGTTTTTAACCCCGTCGCCATCAAGGCACCCGTGGTTATCAATACATTTTGACTTCGTCGAGATTTGGATTTGGGTTGCATCAATGCACACCCGAGTTTAAGAAGGTACTTTAATTAAAGACGCGTTTAAAGATTCTAGTGTATTATTATTTTGGGGAAGGCCGTGAAATTCGCTAAATGGCCCGCCTATATTCTAAATTAATTCTTATGAGTATTTATCGAGGGCCCCGCATTTGTTTTTATTTGGCGAGGCTCGTCTTGACATTTTATTAAAATGTCAACTGAAAAGTGACTGCAATTTTTATTTTGATCAAGTGTATTTAAATGAACAAGGACGCAATTTTCCAAATGAAACTAAGCTATGTGGTCTTGTGACCCCAAAATCAAATAATAGATGGTTTATTTTACTGGGCTTCGATGCAGCCCAATAGCCAAAGCTGACATGAATGGAACTCGGCCCAGGCTGTCATGACCTTGTTAGGATTTATGCCGTTCACTACAGGGGGGGTGAATAGTGAGGCACGAGAATATTGATAAATAATGCGGAATTAAAACTGCAGGAATAAAGTAAATACGGTAATTGAAATAATCAAGAAAGAACACACCGTATTTTATCCTGGTTCACCACAACCCGTGGCTAGTCCAGTCCCCGAGAGACTCTCTCGAGATTCCACAAACTTCGTTAAGCTTACGGGTGCCTAACAAACCGTTACAATTGCTCGTAGATGTACACTCTACAAGACTTCGATTGCTCGAGGATACCGCACCCCAAGACTTCACCTTGCTCGTGGATACCGCACCACAAGACTTCAACCACTAAGACTTAGGGTACTTAGCGAACCCGACAAATGAGAAGATATGTTCTTCTCCAACACCTCTGTTTTACAACAAGCACTCTCTCAAAAGAGTAGATAAAGAGATAGAAATTTAGCTCTATGAACAACACAAAGTTGTCTCTCAAATGGCTCAACAAAAGCTCTAAAATGATGCTCAATTATGATCAATATGTATATCAATATATGGAGGAGTTGTGTGTTTAAAATCAGCTCAAACCTCTTTTTATAGGTGAAAAATGGTGCATAACCGTTGCTTAATTGACAATTAATTATGCTGATTTTATACTCATATAATCGATTATTTGATTTCACATAATCGATTATTTGTAACGTTAATAAAATCTGCCAGATTCTGCCCACACATAATCGATTATTTCATCCTGGATAATCGATTATGTGTGTAACGTTCCGAAAATCAGATCACTGATTTTCAGCCAGATAATCGATTATCTTATTTGATATAATCGATTATATTGAGACAGTGTCTCAAACGCTGGCAACGGTAATCTCATAATCGATTATACACATTTGGATAATCGGTTGTTTGGTGGCAGTGTTCAAACACTTAGGCCACGGCTACCATATAATCGAGTATGCCTTATTGTATAATCGATTATTTACCTCCAGAATTTACAACTTACTTCAAAAACCATTTTGGTTTAGATGAAAACTTTAACAACATTTTATTTGAAGTATTTAAAATATATTTATGATAAATATGATTTAATAAAATATTTTATGCATGTTTATGATGACCTAATGTTGAGCCAAAAGACGAGATAACTTAAGCGTTGCTCTTACGTTGGTTCTACCTAACTACCTACGCCTTGGGTCTACGGTCTTTGAACATTTGAGCTCGTCTTTGGCTTGTCTATGCAATTCCGTCATCAATATGCTTCTCGCCATTTGATTGTTAGTCATATAGTATCGTTGTTTGACACTTGACTTTATTGTTTGTCATTCATCAAAACCTATACCTGAAAATCATGCTCATACAACCAAAGCACACATATCATAGATAGAGTGATTTTCTACAATTTCCCCCTTTTTGATAATGACAAACAACAGAGATATGCATATTGAATTCCTCCTAAATTCATGCTATATCTCAACATACAATTTTATGCAAACAATTCAATATAAACAATTCAATATTGTTCCCCCTTAATTGAATATTCCCCCTCAATTAAAGCATGCATATCGCCTATATTCTTCCCCCTTTTGGCATTAGCAAAAAGAATATACCAAATGTTATTTAAACTATTGACGACACCAATTGTTATAAACAAAATCATATTAATATCAAATAATACCAAATGTTAGTAAAGGCATACTAACCATAATAACGGTCATTTTTCTCAAATGTACCAACTGTTATTTAAACTAAAAATATTCATCAAAACATGAATCAATCATTTAATACAAAACTAATTGATACCAATTGTTATTCAAAAAAAAACTTATCGAGACATGAATCAATAAATAATATCAATTGTTAGCACATATCAACTATTATGTTTTTATCGAAAATACGATAACTAACCGACGTTCCCCCTCGATGCATTAAGGTTTCGTGCTTGGTGCATCTACTACGATATTGTAATCTTCAAGCACACCTGCAAACGTACCTAAAAATAGGTTTTCGGTACCCAACTTCTTTTGGGTCCTTGGGGGTTAGGATAATAATAATCATAATCAACATATGATTCTCTATGTTTAGCAAAACATATTGGTGGAATGTGTCCTACCCGGTTACAATAATGACATATAACATTAGGATTGTGCATATGTCTAGGTTGAGCCAAATGCGTTCTAGGTGGTCTAACGTCGTTATTCCTAGAAGCGTTGAAATTCCTAGAGTCATTTCTAGGCGGTCTAAAATTATTCATTCTAGACTTATTGATAAAATTCCTAGAATTGTGTCTAGGTGGTCTAAAATTATTTATTCTAGACTCATTAACAAAAGTCCTAGAGTTGTTTCTAGGTGGTCTAAAATAATTAATCTTAGACTCATTAGTAAAGTTCCTAGAATTATTTCTAGGTGGTTTAACCTCATTTTTATTATCCTTTTTAATTTCTTCAATTTTAGGATTATCAACACTACGTTTTTCTAGTGCATTCCTAAGTTCTATGTTCTCCATTTTCAAGGCACTACAAGAAGAACAATTGGAACATTGATCAATTGAAGAGGCTTCATTCAATTCCTTGATCTTATTTTTAAAAACAACATTGTCATTTTCCAAAAATTTGTTTTCTTTTTCTAAAACTTCAATTTTATTTTTAAGAGCACTAATGTCATTTTCAAAATCTTTTTCTTTCAAAGAAGGTCGTTTTTCAAAAACTTTTTCTTGCAAAGAAAGTGTTTTCTGAAAATCTGTTTCTTGCAAAGAAAGTGTTTTCTTCAATTCTTTTATGGTTTTGGAAGCTTTAACAAATTCACCATATAATTCATCATATGCATTTTGCAATTCTTCAAATGAGTGAGAGTTAGAATTACTTACCTCTTCTTCCTCGTTAGCCATGAGGCATAATGCGGCAATTTCATCGCCCGAGCTGTCCGCTTTTTCAGACGTACTTTCATACGTTACCTCAAGCTTATCCCACATCTCTTTGGCAGCTTTGCAGTGGGAAATTTTCCGATAGTCTTCCTGATTCAAAGTGCTATACAACATATTCATTGCCTTGGTTTTGTATTCACTTGCCATGGCTTTCCCAACTTTTGTCGTCATTTGTTCACCATGCTTGATGATTTGCCATAGACGAAAGTTGTTTGATTGGATGAAGATTCTCATCCGATCTTTCCAATATGCATAATTTCTTCCATCAAATAGTGGAGGCAAAAAGGTAGATTGACCTTCGCTTATTATACCTGCGTTCAACATTCTCAACAGAAACATATATATAGCTCTCAACCGGTTAAGGCTTTCAGAGAGTTAGGCTCTGATACCAATTGTTAGAATTTATGCCGTTCACTAGAGGGGGGTGAATAGTGAGGCACGAGAATATTGATAAGAAATGCGGAATTAAAATTGCAGGAATAAAGTAAATACGGTAATTGAAATAATCAAGAAAGAACACACCGTATTTTATCCTGGTTCACCACAACCCGTGGCTAGTCCAGTCCCCGAGAGACTCTCTCGAGATTCCAGTAACTTTGTTAAGCTTACGGGTGCCTAACAAACCATTACAATTGCTCGTAGATGTACACTCTACAAGACTTCGATTGCTCGAGGATACCGCACCCCAAGACTTCACCTTGCTCGTGGATACCGCACCACAAGACTTCAACCACTAAGACTTAGGGTACTTAGCGAACCCGACAAATGAGAAGATATGTTCTTCTCCAACACCTCTCTTTTACAACAAGCACTCTCTCAAAAGAGTAGATAAAGAGATACAAATTTAGCTCTATGAACAACACAAAGTTGTCTCTCAAATGGCTCAACAAAAGCTCTAAAATGATGCTCAATTATGATCAATATGTATATTAATATATGGAGGAGTTGTGTGTTTAAAATCAGCTCAAAAGACCTCTTTTTATAGGTGAAAAATGGTGCATAACCGTTGCTTAATTGAAAATTAATTATGCTGATTTTATGCTCATATAATCGATTATTTGATTTCACATAATCGATTATTTGTAACGTTAATAAAATCTGCCAGATTCTGCCCACACATAATCGATTATGTCATCCTGGATAATCGATTATGTGTGTAACGTTTCGAAAATCAGATCGCTGATTTTCAGCCAGATAATCGATTATCTTATTTGATATAATCGATTATATTGAGACAGTGTCTCAAACGCTGGCAACGGTAATCTCATAATCGATTATACACATTTGGATAATCGATTGTTTGGTGGCAATGTTCAAACACTTAGGCCAGGCTACCATATAATCGATTATGCCTTATTGTATAATCGATTATTTACCTCCAGAATTTACAACTTACTTCAAAAACCATTTTGGTTTAGATGAAAACTTTAACAACATTTTATTTGAAGTATTTAAAATATATTTATGATAAATATGATTTAATAAAATATTTTATGCTTGTTTATGATGACCTATTGTTGAGCCAAAAGACGAGATAACTTAAGCGTTGCTCTTACATTGGTTCTACCTAACGACCTTCGCCTTGGGTCTTCGGTCTTTGAACATTTGAGCTCGTCTTTGGCTTGTCTATGCAATTCCGTCATCAATATGCTTCTCGCCATTTGATTGTTTGTCATATAGTATCGTTGTTTGACACTTGACTTTATTGTTTATCATTCATCAAAACCTATACCTGAAAATCATGCTCATACAACCAAAGCACACATATCATAGATAGAGTGATTTTCTACAGACCTGGGGTCGAATCTCCATAGATACCAATGCCATTCAATTCACAATGTTACACTGTCCATCTTCAATCCAATCAATCAAACTAGCTGCCTCTTGTATTCTAATTGCCTTTTTTTAATTACAGTTGCCTAAGGCATTTAGTAGTTGAAGATCACACTCGTTTATCAATATTGAAACATTGCAAACAACATATTAGGCCCATACTTCTTCAAAAAACTTTGTCCATGGATATACTGGATAGCATGCTAGAGCACAAATAAGTAAATAGATTGTTAATTGGTGATTCTATTTATCAATTTTACACAACCTACTTAACAAAAGAACAAAATTGCTAAATCCATAATGGTAGTCTCTTAACACGAATTATTATATTTCGTAACTGAGTATTACTAGATTATAGTCTACTGTCCACAATCCTATTACGACATCAATTGTCACAAGCAAGCAAGCCTCTACTTCCACTACTGTTAAGCTACAAATGATATTGACACAAGGTTGCACACATTGATATCACAGTAGCACGATCTAGCTCTTATTTCCTTAATTAGACCAATATACATAGATTCAGCTCTTCAATATCAAATGAAGCTGGAAACATACCTGGAAATGGACAGAAATGAGTAAGATAGAAGGTCAGTAGCAGCAACAATCAAACAACAACACAATAGCGCTCGAAAAACCTAGACAATAGGAGGAATAGCCTGGAAGTGAGTTCCAACCAGAGAAGAAGTAATAACAAACAGCCCGGAGATGATTAAACAAAATTGGCTCAAATAACCAGCTATGAACAAAGGGAGTATAACCAATTGACTTCCAAATATACCTAAACATGAGCAAACCAACAAGAATTGTTGTAATCAAACTCAAATAACACTACCATTATCCGGATGATTTCAGGTTTTAACTACAAATCAAATTGAGCTACCAGCTACCCGAATCACTTAGAACTTTGTAGAAAAACTGAAAATAATACAGAAGACAACTATGAAAATGTAGGATATTTTTTTGTATTTTTCTTTGTTTTTGCTTTTTTTTTTATTTTTGAAGGTTTTTCTAATTTTTTATTTTTTGAATCTAAGGAGAGCTAAGATCTAAATTTCTGAACTGAAAATGAACTTTAAATGTGTAAAATTGAGCAGTATACTTGGGGGAATTTTTTTCTGAAGGAAGAGAGCTTTTCTAAGGCATGAGACATGCCTTTTATAGGAAAGAGTGAGGGCAGCCCTCGGATTTGTATTAACACTAACAGCCCCTAATTATTTTTAGCTTAAAACCCTTATTTTTTGACTTGCTCCTCAAGTTACTTCTCTAAGTCTATTGAAAACTACACTAAAGTCCTATTCTAGAAGCCTATAGGGTACTCTTTTAACAAGACAATTCCTACACTACCCTTTCCTAGTTATAAAATTACAAATCCTAAAGATTCTACCCTTTCATATCCCTAAAAAGCCCTTGTGAACCCCCTAAAATTACTATCTTAGTTAACTACACCAAGCCCTTACCCCAGTTAAAGCTTAACCCAAGTTAACTAATTAAAACTTCTCGGCTATATCCAAACAACCAATTAACACTACTAACTAAATTAAAACCCAAATAAACCTATCAAACAAATTGAAAGAACCGAAATTAATTCAATTAAAATCCAGCAATATTCAAGACAGAAATAACACATACTAAAACTGAAATCTAGGATTACTAAACCAAATTAATCAAGGAAACAAACTCACTTCTAATCAAACAATAGCCTAGCAGAATCATTCAAGAAACGGGCAACCAAAAAACACAAATTCTTGGGCCATGAGTTCAAAAATACGAAGCAAACTTGAGCAATGCACAATCAAACCAATCAAAAAAAATGCAACTGAAATAAGAATAACCTAAAACTAACGAGCCAAATTTTAGCATCAAAAAGAAGAAAAGAACAGAATACAGAAATAAATTATTGCAGAATTCAAAACGAAATTTGAAATTAAGACGAATAAAACCTAATGGAGTCGAATTATACTAACTAAACCGATTTTTTGATCTAAAATTCGGGAGGCTGGGTAGGGATTTGAACGAAACTAATGGTGGATATGGGAAGAGGAGGAGGAGAAGAGTCTGGGGTGTTAGTTTGGGGGTGATTGGAGGTGGCGCCGCAACTAGTGGGAGTGAGGATTTTAGGGCGTCATTCTAGTGTTCTTCAGGAGAGGGGGCTGTGAAGATGACGATGGACTTGGGTGTGGGGGGAACGTTCGGACATATATATATTATTTCCTCCTCAGTTCGCAGCCGTTCGATCATTTAACCTCGACGGTCCAGATTAAAAATCATGGAATTACGTCGTTTTAGCGGAGGTGATGGACCAGGTTTTGAGGTATTTAGGCAAGACCGGGCGTGGGGCGGGTTCTTTTGACTTGGGCCAGTCGATATTTGAGCCCAAAATGAGCAAGCCCTCTTTATTTTCCTCATTTTCTCTTTTCTTTTATCTTATTATTTTCCTTTTTCCCCTTATTTTCTAACTCTTTTAATTCCTTTTTTCTTGTTTTTCCCCAATATTAAAAAAATAAAAAACCTAAATTAAAACTAAAAATAAAATTAACCTATCAAATTGAATTAATTAACTCATAATTAATTAAAAATCCAACTAAAGAAAGAAATATGAAAATAAAAAAATCAAATTTCAAGACTAAAACTAAAAAGTCAATATAAACTATTTTTGTGATGATTTTTTCGTTTTTATGAAACAATTAATTTGATAATTAATCCTAAAATATAGAATTAAATCCTAAAAATGCAAATGCATATTTTTAATATTTTCATGTGAATTAACACGCGCAAATAAAATGCAAACAAATAAAAGCAATAATAGAAAAAGTCACAAAAATCGTAAAAATAAGGAATAGTTGTTTTTGTTTGAATTTTTGGAAATTATTCATATATAGGGCAAAAATCACATGCTCACATCTGCCCCTCTTTACTCGGAAACACAAAGAGTTTTCGTGCAAAGACAAGTGAGCAAATACGAGCGATTTTTTCCCTTTTAACAATTCTGTATGATGCGTTTTTGAATAGTTTGACCGCACCCTGCTTCAGAGGTTGCCTACATATCCTGGGCTAAATAAGAATCAAGTTACTGTAGTTCGTGAGTCTCTGGTAACTGGGACTACCAGGAGATGTGATTTCACTGCGTTTGTTGTTGCTGCTACTGCTCGCTGTCCTTCCTTATAATACCATTTCAAAGATAAAAAGAAGCTAGCCTAAGCTATAAACTATGAATTACAAAAAATATCCTATATACATTCTTCAACTTGTTCTTGTACTTCCTTTTTGTCTTGTTGTCTCGTATTCTTGTTGCCTCATTGTCTTGTGTTTTCTCGGTGAAATCCTTGTTGTTACTTCAACTGGTCAACTGAGATATTGTTCCTTTTCTCCAAATTGATGAACTTGAATAGACTTGAACTTGAATGTATTCCTCTATTATCCAGGCGGGCTCCTGGCTTTACAAAAATAGACAAAACAAAGAAAGCTTTCTGCCCTAGTTTTGAAAAACTGGGGCTTGTTACCATACATTAATAAGAATAGCAAACTAAAAGTTGAATTGCGAAGACTGAAGTGTGACCTTAAAATTTAAAGATTGAAATGTATGTCTCTGTTGTCAGGGTGGGCCCCCCACTTCAAAACTTGAATTTAAAAACTAACATGTATGCCTCTGTTATCGGGGCGGGTACCCCACTTCAAAATGTCAATTTTTAAAATAAAATGCATTCCTCTGTTATTGGGGCGGGCTCCCCACTTCAAAACTTAAATTTAAAAACTAAAATGCATGCCTCTGTTACCGGGCGGTCTCCCCACTTCAAAACTTAAATTTAAAAACTAAAACGTACGTCTCTGTTATCCCGGCAGGCTCCCCACTTCAAAACATAATTTTAAAAACTAAAATGCATGCCTATGTTATTGGGGCGGTCTCCCCACTTCAAAACTTAAATTTAAAAACTAAAATGCATGCCTCTGTTATCGAGGCAGGCTCCTCACTTCAAAACTTAAATTGAAAATCTAAAACGCATGCCTCTGTTATCGCGGCGGGCTCCGCACTTCAAAAATTAAATTTTAAAACTTAAATGCATGCTTCTATTATCGGGGAGGGCTCCCCACTTTAAAACATAAATTTAATAAATAAAATGCATGCCTTGTTATCGGGGCGGGCTCCCCACTTCAAAACTTTACAATTTTAATTTAACACGTGAACCTAAAACAACTTACCTCTCTCTATGCTACTCCTCATTTCTTATATTTCAACAATGCCACACTTGCGGTTAAACTTGATTACTGTTTGCGTTTTTCACAGAGAATTCCTCCTGACAAACAATTTTTCTGCCCCTGTTTCAATCACCGAAGATTTTGTTAGTTTAAAAATGGTGGTTAGTTGATGGCATTCTTTGCTGCGTCATCCTTTCATTTCCTTGCTTTGTGTTGCCTGATTTCCTCTGACTTTCTGACTCACTTTCACATTCCCCAATTTCTAACAACCTGAATTCTTTTGTACTCCCACTATTGTCTAACCTTTTCGACTCTTTTGCCTGAACCTTCACATTTCCCATAATATTTTCCAAATATTCTGCCGATGAAACTTTCGGCGACTTCCCTTATTTCTCTTTACATCGCGTTCTCACAAACATTCTCTGGCAACATTATGCTTTACCTTTTTCGGAAGCTGGTAGTGGGCTTTGAATTCCTTTCCTCTTCTCCTTGAACAAAACTGACATTGAAACATTTTAGACCAAAAAAACCCTAAAAGATAATGAAATGCAATAATTTTATGAGTTAAGGATAAGAAGAATCCAAAATCAGATGACTGTTGAAAAAAGAAAAGAACCTTATCTGGCCGGAACATCTAGCGCCAATGATCATGACATGCATTCCGGACTAACCGGCCCAACCGATCCAACTAACCAACTCTCAATTGGCATACTTTATTGCCCAGAACTTCCATCACTTGATTATTTTACCCAAACCGTAACCTCATTTAACATGCAATGCCACGAAACAGTTTTCACCAACAAACTTTCTCAGCTTGCCATTTCTCATCTCACTTTTTCCTTAGGGTGCCCGTGAGAGTTTTCACCACTAAGACTCTCTCATTTTTATTTTGTCTCAGCTCTCACCTCCTTACGATGCCCATGAGGGTTTTCACCAATAAGACTCTCTCATTTTTATCTTTTACTTTTCTTGCTCGGACCAGAGTGTTGCCCCTGTTGCGAATTACCTTTTCCTGCTTGACTTGGCATTTCTCAAAAATTGATCAGAAGGTCTTTCTTTGGACCGTAATGCAGGCTTTTGGATGGGTTAGAAATAAGGGTATAAAAAGGCTCAAAACAATATCAACATGGGTTAAAACCTAAAACTTTCGGAATCCAATTTCTCAAGACCATTACAACTTATTCCCTAGTTTCCTTCTTGGGGACTTTCAGATTTTTATTTTAGTGTGAATGAACCTCGGAGTAAGGTTGCCTACGTACCCTTTTGGGATCAACTCAAAAGTAGTTCACGTTATCGTAATTACTTTTGTTGTGATTCCTTTTCTTTTATTCTTTTGTTTTCCTTTTCTTTTCTTTTCGTTTTCTTCTTTTATTTTCTTTTTCTTTTTTTTTCTTTTCTTTTCTTCTTTTATTTTCTTTCCTTTTTCCTTTCTTTTCTTCCATTTATCCTTATGTTTGGCACCTGCGTTTCTTGATCGTGCCGTTGATTCCGAAAGAGGGATATGAATGAAAATAAGTAAGGCTCAAGGGGGATGAGAAGGAATAAAAGTGTTTGGGTAGCAGAACAAAATGCCTTCATCATTTCAATCTTTAAAATATGCCAAATACAAAAAGGTGCATTCATAATAAAGAAATCATACATAATATCTCTTGACAACATCGAAATTGATGGCCATTTCTGTTAGAAAATACGCTTAACCCTAGAGGGTGGTGAATAGCGTTATAATAAAATTTAGCGTAAACTTGCGGAAATTAAAATTTGCAGGAAGTAAATAAGTGCGATGAATAATAACTTACACACAGATATATCCTGGTTTACCAAAACATGTGGCTAGTCCAGTCCCCGAGAGACTCTCTCGAGATTTTCCACTAACTTGTCAAGCTTCCGGGTGCCTAACAAACCTTTACAACTTGAGGACGCAAGCCTCAACACCTTTGCTCGGAGTTACAACACTCCAAGACTTCAACCAAGGAAACACAAGTTCCTTACAACAAGAGAATCACAATTCTCTTCCAAGTGTACAAACACTAAAACACTCAAACAATATACTCCTTTATGAGTAGGTATGAGTAAAAAGAAATAAGCTCTAGATCACAACAACTTTGGACAAGAATATGGCTCTCAAAAGCTTTATGAAATTGAATATAAAATGATAAACAAAAGTATGCAAGCTTATAGCAATGTAAGGATCAGTTGTAGTATGTTGTTGTGCTTAAAACACTGAAATGAAGCTGTATTTATAGTTGAAAAACTTGGCATTACCGTTGCCTAATTGCCAATTAAGAGTTGCTGATTTTACTCACTGACAATCGATTGTCAAACCCCAACAATCGATTGTCTGCCAGTCAGACAAAAATTCAATCCCAGATTTTACGCTTGATAATCGATTACTTACAATTCATAATCGATTACTGGCAACGTTCAAAAAATCCTTTCCAGATTTTACCACAAACAATCAATTGTCCAGAATCAACAATAGATTACTCAGCAACGTTCAAAAAATCTTTTTCGGATTTTAATCAAAATAATCGATAATACAAAATCAATAATCGATTACCCAATAATGTTCAAAAAATCTTTTCCGGATTTTAATCAAAACAATCGATTACACAGAATCAATAATCGATTACTTGACGGTATTTGAAAACTTTACGACAACGTTCAGCTTCACAATCGATTGCACAAAGTCAACAATCGATTACTTATCAGTTTTTGAAAAACATTTTAGACACTGTCTCTTTGACAATCGATTGTCCAATGTAACAATCGATTATATAATAAATTTGAAAATCACTGGAAGACACTGTCTCAACATAATCGATTACCATTAGTTCATAATCGATTATTCTGAGTTTCGAAAAACTTTGGACACTGCCTCAGTCACAATCGATTGTCATTAGTTCCCAATCGATTGTCATGCAGGTTTGAAAAACCTGATGCTCACTGTCTTACTCACAATCGATTGTCATTAGTTCACAATCGATTGTCATGCAGTCTTGGCTTAAAACAATCGATTATCTTAGTCCACATTTTTAAGGCATGTCTAAAAATTATTTTGACTACTGTAAATATGCATGATTTAAAATCATTTGACATTAAATTAAATATGCATGATTTTGGAAAATAGTTTTATGAGAGAAGCCATGTTACGAGTCAAGTTGTAGGATCAAGATCACAATTAAGAATGACTCAATTAAACTATAAAACTTTGTCTTGAGCTTGAATCTCGTTGTATATCAATTGTGCGCTTATTTCTTGAACTTCGTCATATATCAATTTTCACTTCGTTTGTCATTCATCAAAACCTATACAAAAGAACACATGTTTTAGTATATTGCATTGAGAATGTGTTTCCAACAATTTCCCCCTTTTTGATAATGGCAAACATTAAGTGGGATATGCAAGACAAGCAATTTATATTGACGATTCAAGACAAGTATATACATGCAACAAGTATGTAATTTGTTCCCCCTCAATTTTAGAATTCCCCCTCAATTTAAGCTTATAATTTGAGAGTGCATCATACCCGTTATCTTCCCCCTTTTGCCATTAGAAAAAATAATAATAAGATGCCAAAGATGAAATAAACCTTGTTTATTTATTAAAAGAATTACAGCAACAGGGAAGACAATACAACATATAAAAACAAACTTAAAAAAAACTACAATTATTCATTCATCATCTTCCGCCTCATCATCCGGCGCTGCTTCATATGGAACAAGACCCCCATATGGATAATGAACGTGGTCAAAATATCCAGGGATCTCGTGAGTTAATTGACCGAAAGAAGAGGTCAATGAAGCAATTTGGTCGGAAATGAATTGGAGGGAAGGCTCTTGAGGCGGAGGAGCACGACGGGTTGGAGGAGGAGCAGGCGCTACATGATCACCGTCATGATGAAAGGAGGATTCCGAAATTTCCCACTATTTGGTACTCTTTTTGAGAGGACCATTTCCAGTGACGAATCCGGTGGCTTCAAGAAAGTTCATGATGAGGAGAGCATAAGGAAGAGGCCTATCATCTCCGATAGCGTCACGCATGTGACTTTTGATAAGCCGACACCAATTGATGTTAGCTCTAGTAACTATGGCATGCATGAGCTTGGTGTCCTCTTGGGAAATGGTGGTATGGTTGTGCTTACGAGGCTTGAGGACTCGGGTGACGAAATAGAAAATTAACCGGTAATTTGGATCCATTCCCGTAATTGTAGGACGACGGGAGGAGAGATTTGGATCATAAGAAGTAAGACCGATTTGGTGTAAGAGGGTTGTTTCATCAAAAAGGGCTCCGGCCTCTCCGGTGTACCGAAAAATGTCTTCACCATTTTGAGGAAGACGGGCAATGGTATGAAGATTTTCATCGGAAAGAAGAATTTGAACACCATTAATCGTGGTGACAAGCTCACCATCATCATCCTCATGGAGGTTGGAATAAAATGCTTGAACCAATGTAGTATTGATGTAAGGATGGATAAGGAGTAAAAGGTCAAGAAGTTGAGAATTTTTGAGCATATTTGCAGCATGCCCAAATGATTCAAGATACTTGTGGGTTGAAAAGAGGGGTGGAAGAATGTCGCGCTTTTCAAATTTGGTTAAGAATCGAGTAAGCTCGATGTCGGAATTAAAATATAGAACGGAACCATCTTGATAGGGATAGTCCGGACGAGGAGGGGCAGCAGAGGCGGATGCGCCATGCCTAGCAGAACGGGAACGTTTTGAGTGACGGCCCGACATTTTTAATGAAAGCTGCTGGATTTTGCAAAGGATTAGAGGGAATTTGATATTTTGAAAGCTAAAATTGATGCTTGAGTGAATGAATATGAACATATATGAAGCCTATTTATAGAGGGGAGAGTGGCTTATCATTTATGGAAGAAATCTGCTGAGAATTTAAAGCCAAATTAGTCAGAAACGGTAAAATAAATTCACTGACCGTTAGACAATCGATTGTTGAGATGCAATAATCGATTGTTGAAGAGTTATGACCTGACTTGGAACTGACACAAATCGATTGAGGAGCCAAACGGTAACAAGAGTTTAAATTTCTGACATGAAATAATCGATTGTCAAATGTGGAATAATCGATTGTTTTGGAAAAGCATTGCTGAATGGCTGAGATAGAAATCGATTATGCAATTTAAGGAATCAATTATTAAACAAAACTGCATAATGAACATAAACCATAAACAATCGATTAGTGATACCGCTAATTGATTTTCAGCACAGTAAAATAATCTATTATTTGCTTGGAACAACCGATTGTTCTGTGCCAAAACTTTATAATTCACCCTATCTTTTAGGGCGATACCTGCAAAATAGAATTAAACGTCTCCGACGCTCAAGTGAGTAATTTGTAAAGAAGTAATGACTTAAACTAGTGTTGCCAAGTGAGAACGTGAGCTCTTAAGAAGTGTGTCCTAATGTGTTCTTAAGAGAGTTTCGGGTACTTACCTTTCCTCCGACGTCTCCAATTACCTGTTCAAGAGGGTGATCTTTGATCGTCCTCCACTCATTTGGCACTTTTTCCGTTGGTTGTTCCTCAATTTCATCTTTATTTTTCTTGGGTGGTTCCTCTTGTATTTTGTCTTTCAAGCTATCTAAGATACCTGCAAGATCAAAACCGGAATTCTTTCTCGCCAAGCGAGCATTATTTTCGGAAAATACAACATGAGGGGATTCCTCCACAATTTGGGTTCTTTTATTAAAGACCCTATATGCTTTACTACGTGAGGAATATCCAATGAAAATACCTTCATCCGACTTAGCATCAAATTTACCCAATTGGTCTTTGCCATTGTTATGAACAAAACAATTGCAACCAAAAACTCTAAAATGGGAAATATTTGGTTTTCTGCCCTTATAAAGTTCATAGGGGGTTTTCATGAGTATCGGCCGAATTACTACTCTATTTAGAACATAGCAAGCGGTACTCACGGCGTCCGCCCAAAAATGTTTGGGTATCTTAGCTTCGTCGAGCATGGTTCTAGCCATCTCTTCGAGACACCTATTTTTCCTTTCCACCATCCCATTTTGTTGTGGTGTACGTGGAGCGGAAAAGGTATGCTCGATTCCGAGTTCGTCACAAAAGTCCGCAAAGAGATTGTGATCAAACTCTCCCCCATGATCACTTCTAATTGAAGTGACGGTTGTTTCTTTCTCATTTTGAACACGCTTAAGAAAATATTTAAAATTTTGAAAAGCATCACTTTTATTGGCAAGAAATAAAGTCCAAGTAAATCTCGAGTAATCATCAACAATCACAAAAGCATATCTATTTCTTCCTAGACTTTCAATGCGAGAAGGACCAAATAAATCCATATGAATCAATTGCAATGGTCTAGAAGTTGAAATAATGTTTTTAGATTTGAAAGATGCTTTTGTTTGCTTCCCCTTTTGACACGAGTCACAAATAGAGTCATTTAAAATTTTAAATTGGGAAGACCAACAACTAAGTTTTGAGAAATCAATTTGTTCAAAAGATGCATATTGATATGTGCTACTCTACGATGCCATAGCCAAGTATCATCCTCATTACTCATTAGACAATCAACATAATCGGGTGAGGATTTAGCAAGATCAACAATATAAATGTTATCCACTCTAAAACCACGGAGGATAATTTTGAAATCACTACGTCTGAACACTAAGCATTCATCCGAATCAAATAAAGCAAGATTTCCCTTGTCACACAATTGGCTTATGCTCAAGAGATTATGCTTTAATCCTTTAACAAGTAATATATGCTTAATAGAGGATTTTTCATCCTTACCGACCGAGCCGATGCCGATGATCTTTCCTTTATTCTTATCACCGAAGATAACACTTCCTCCTTCTTTGTGCTCTAATTGAAGGAATTTGGATTCATCTCCCGTCATATGCTTGGAGCATCCACTATCAAGGTACCATAGTACACTTTATCCCTTCAAGCACACCTACAAAACAAATTAATGTTCTTTAGGTACCCATGCCATTTTGGGTCCTTGGGGGTTAGGCATATAATAATGATGCGATTCAGTAATATGTCTATGACGTGTAAAGCATGCCGGAGCAATATGACCAATACGTCTACAATAATGACAAGTCACATTTGGGTTATGCATCCTACTAGGTTCATAGTAACTAGACGGATGAAAATTTCTTACTCTATTTTGAACACTATGACTATTTCGCATTTCATGAGAGTTATTTCTCCTACTATGAGCTCTAGGATGGGCAGCCTTTCTAGAGTGATTGTTTCTCGGTTGAGGGCCATTGCTAGGTCTTCTAAGGGGTTCAAAATTTGGCCTAAAGTATGCATCATTTCTAGGGTGATTATTTCTAGGTGGTAAGTCATTCCTAGGTCTTCTAAAATGTTCAGCATTTTGTCTAGCGTGCATATTGGCTCTAGAGTTGTTGTTTCTAGGATAAGCATTTCTATTGTTAATCCTAGGTTGAGCTTTAGGTTGTTGGGGTTTAGCTTCAACCTTTTCTTCATTTTTAAAGCCTATTCCATGCTTGGTTGATTTCAAGTTAACAAGAACATCATTCAAGTTTTTGTGCGAAGAATTAAACTTATCTAATGTGCCTCTAAGCCTACTTACTTCGTTCTTAAGATGCAAACAAGAAGTGCAATTTCTAGTAGAGCTTTCGGGCTTATCGGAACTTCTTTTTCCAAAAAACTTGTTTTCCTCTTTCAGCTTCTCATTTTCTAAAACCAGTTTTTCTAAATCCTTTTCTTTTAAAGAAAGCTATTTTTGAAAATCTTTTTCTTTTAGAGAAGCATTTTCTTTTACGCTTTTGACTGTTTTTGAAGCTTTAATAAATTCAGTATATAATTCATCAAAAGCAGTTCGCATTTCATCAAGAGTAAAGAAGTTTTGAGACGAAATTTGACATACCTCGTCTTTGTTATCTTCTTGTGCCATGAGGCAAAGATTTGCTGCTTCGTCTTCTTCTCCTTCGCTTGACTCATCTCCGGAGTCACCTCCCCAAGAAATATATTCGCGTTGCTTTTTAAAAGGTTTCTTTTCCTTTTTGAGGTTTGGGCAATTTGACTTGATGTTCCCGGTTTCTCCGCATTCGTAGCATTTTATTTCTCCTTGTTTTTTCCCTTTGCGTTCATACTCCTTGCGCATGAACTTTGGAAATCTTTTGATAACGAGTCCAAACTCGTTGTCTCCTTCCTCATCAATTTGCGGTTGACTTGTGCTCGCCTTTAGAGCTATTCTTTGCCTCCTTTGATCATCAACAAGAGGGTTGAGAATAGTAGATTCATAGGTCTTGAGATTACCTCTTAATGCGTCAATTGTGACATTTGAGACGCCGATGGATTCTTGGATTGCGTCGGCCTTTGATCGCCATGCCGGAGTGAGACTTCTAAGGATCTTCCGTACAAGTTCTCTATTCGTGAATGTCTTTTTGAGGGCATGTAGATCATTTACGATTATTGAAAATCGTTCAAACATTTCGTCCACCTTTTCTCCTTCCTTCATGTGAAATAATTCATAAGAATGGGTTAGGAAATCAATTTTTGCTTCCCTTACCTGATCCGTTCCTTCGTATGTAACTTCTAGCTTGTCCCACATCTCCTTTGCTGTTGTGCAACACGATATTTTCCTGTAATCGTCAGCATTAACAGCACAATATAATAAGTTTATTGCTTTAGCATTATTTTGGACCTTTCGGATGTCATCCGCGTCATACTCATCCTCGGACTTGGGAACCCATTCATTTTCCACCTTCTTGGTTGGAATTTGATTTCCCTTTGTAAACACCTTCCAAAGGTGAAAACTGTTGGATTGAACGAAGATCATCATCCTCTCCTTCCAGTACGTGTAACTTGTACCAGTGAATAGAGGTGGTCGTGTGGAGCACTGTCCTTCATCAATTCCTGCAAAAGAGTCACGAGTAGAAGCCATGGATGGTTCTCTCAAACTGTTAAGTCTTCAGAGAGTATGGCTCTGATACCAATTGTTAGAAAATACGCTTAACGCTAGAGGGGGGGTGAATAGCGTTATAATAAAATTTAGCGTAAACTTGCGGAAATTAAAATTTGCAGGAAGTAAATAAGTGCGATGAATAATAACTTACACACAGATATATCCTGGTTTACCACAACTTGTGGCTAGTCCAGTCCCCGATAGACTCTCTCGAGATTTTCCACTAACTTGTCAAGCTTCCGGGTGCTTAACAAACCTTTACAACTTGAGGACGCAAGCCTCAACACCTTTGTTCGGAGTTACAACACTCCAAGACTTCAACCAAGGAAACACAAGTTCCTTACAACAAGAGAATCACAATTCTCTTCCAAGTGTACAAACACTAAAACACTCAAACAATATACTCCTTTATGAGTAGGTATGAGTAAAAAGAAATAAGCTCTAGATCACAACAACTTTGGACAAAAATATGGCTCTCAAAAGCTTTATGAAATTGAATATAAAATGATAAACAAAAGTATGCAAGCTTATAGCAATGTAATGATCAGTTGTAGTATGTTGTTGTGTTTAAAACACTGAAATGAAGCTGTATTTATAGTTGAAAAACATGGCATTACCGTTGCCTAATTGCCAATTAAGAGTTGCTGATTTTACTCACTGACAATCGATTGTCAAACCCCAACAATCGATTCTCTGCCAGTCAGACCAAAATTCACCCAGATTTTACGCTTGATAATCGATTACTTACAATCCATAATCGATTACTGGCAACGTTCGAAAATCCTTTCCAGATTTTACCACAAACAATCGGTTGTCCAGAATCAACAATCGATTACTCAGCAACGTTCAAAAAATCTTTTTCGGATTTTAATCAAAACAATCGATAATACAAAATCAATAATCGATTACCCAATAACGTTCAAAAAATCTTTTCCGGATTTTAATCAAAACAATCGATTACCTGACGGTATTTGAAAACTTTACGACAACGGTCAGCTTCACAATCGATTGCACAAAGTCAACAATCGATTACTTATCAGTTTTTGAAAAACATTTTAGACACTGTCTCTTTGACAATCGATTGTCCAATGTAACAATCTATTATTTAATAAATTTGAAAATCACTGGAAGACATTGTCTCAACATAATCGATTACCATTAGTTCATAATCGATTATTCTGAGTTTTGAAAAACTTTGATGGACACTGCCTCAGTCACAATCGATTGTCATTAGTTCACAATCGATTGTCATGCAGGTTTGAAAAACCTGATGCTCACTGTCTTACTCACAATCGATTGTCATTAGTTCACAATCGATTGTCATGCAGTTTTGGCTTAAAACAATCGATTATCATAAGTACATAATCGATTATCTTAGTCCAGATTTTTAAGGCATGTCTAAAAATTATTTTGACTACTGTAAATATGCATGATTTAAAATCATTTGACATTAAATTAAATATGCATGATTTTGGAAAATAGTTTTATGAGAGAAGCCATGTTACAAGTTAAGTTGTAGGATCAAGATCACAATTAAGAATGACTCAATTAAACTATAAAACTTTGTCTTGATCTTGAATCTCGTTGTATATCAATTGTGCACTTGTTTCTTGAACTTCGTCATATATCAATTTTCGCTTCGTTTGTCATTCATCAAAACCTATACAAAAGAACACACGTTTTATTACATTGCATTGAGAACGTGTTTCCAACAATTTCCACACATTTTTCTTCTACATATGTTAGATACAATTCACCATTACATAACACTCTGGTCACAACAAACGGTCCTTGCCAATTTGGAGCGAACTTTCCTTTTGCTTCGGCCCAATGGGGAAAAATACGCCTTAGCACTAACTGCCCGACTTCGAACTTTCTCGGACGCACCCTTTTGTTATATGCTCTTGCCATTCGTTGCTGGTACAGTTGACCATGGCACACTGATGCTAACCTTTTCTCATCAATCAAGCTCAATTGCTCCAGACGGGTCTTTACCATTAATCGTGATCAATCTCGGCTTCCGCAATGATTCGAAGTGACGAGATCTCTACTTCTGTGGGTATTACTGCCTAGGTGCCATATACCAATGAATTAGGAGTTGCCCCCACCGAAGTACAAACGGTGGTGCGATATCCCAACAATGCAAAAGGAAACATCTCATGCAGACCCTTCAACAATTTTTCACAGTATTTTCTTTATGTTCTTGTTGGCCACTTCAACGGCACCATTTGCTTTAAGGCGATATGCCGTAGAATGACGGTGAGTAATCTTGAACTGCTCATATGTCTCCTTCATCAAATGACTGTTAAGATTAGCCCCATTGTCTGTGATAATCACCTTTGGTATACCGAACTATAATGTTTGCATGCAAAACATCTACCACAGCTTTCTTAGTCACGGACTTGAATGCCATCGCTTCCACCCACTTGGTAAAATAATCTATTGCTACCAGAATAAACCTGTGCCCATTTGCTGACGCTGGATCAATCAGCCCAATAACATCCATGCCCCAAGCCACGAAAGGCCATGACGCTGACATCGTGTGAAATTCCGACGGTGGAGATTGAATCAAATCTCCATGCACTTGGCACTGATGACATTTTCATACAAAATTGATACAATCTGCTCTATAGTAAGACAATAATAACCTGCCCGTAAACGTATCCACTCATATGCGGTCCATAGACTCCCGAATGTACTTCAGTCGTAATAGATGTTGCTTTCCTTGCATCCACGCACCTCAACAATCCGAGATCTGGGGTCCTTTTATATAACACTTCTCCACTAAGGAAAAACCCGTTTGCTAACCGCCGAATTGCTCTTTTTTTTATCACTGGTGACCTGTTCTGGGTATTCCCCTATCTGATACATTCGATGATGTCGTGAAACCACGGCTCGCCATCGAGTTCCTCTTCTACCATATTACAGTAAGCATGCTGATCACGAACCTGAATCTACAGTGGGTGCACGTAATCCTTGTCTAAATGATGTGACATTTATGCCAAAGTAGGCAAAGCATCAGCGACTTCATTATGAATCCTTGGAAAGTGCCTGAACTCTATAGACTTGAATTGGTGGCAAAGCTCATGTAAGCATTGCCGGTACGGTATAAGCTTTAGATCCCGTGTTTCCCATTCTCCTTGGATTTGGTGCACCAGTAGGTCCGAGTCACCCATGACCAAGACGTTGCGGAGGCCCATATCCACAGCTAATCTCAACCCAAAATACATGCTTCATATTCCCCCATGTTGTTCGTACAATAGAAACAAACCTGAGTTGTAACAGGATAGTTATGACCTATTTCAGAAATAAGTACGGCTCCTATTCCCACGCCTTTCATATATTCCGCACCATCAAAGAACATATTCCATCCTGGTTTTTCTACCTGCTCCAACTCATCAATATGCATCACCTCTTCACCAGGAAAGTAAGTTTTCATTGCAGTCTGTGTCACATAGATAATATCAAACTATGTATGCATAATCTGCCACTTTGCAACCCTTCCCGTAGGCATAGGCTTCAAGAAAATATACTTCAGTGGATCTAACCAAGATATGAGGTAAGTAGTGTAGGACGACAAATAATGTTTCAATTTCTGTGCCACCCAAGTTCGGGCGCAACACGTCATCTCCAGATGAGTGTACTTAACCTCGTAAGATGTGAACTTCTTGTTGAGATAGTTGATTGTCTGCTCCTTCCTGCCAGTAACATCATGCTGCCCCAGTACGCAGCCAAATGATATATCGAGGACCGTCAGATACAAATCAAAGGCCTCTCTAGTTCTGGCGGAACCAACACGGGTGGATTCGACAAATATCCTATATCTTATCAAAAGATTTCTGACATTAATTTATTCATTTAACCGCAGAATCCTTCTTTAATAGCTTGAAAATGGGCTCACAAGTAGTTGAAAGTTGAGAAATGAACCTGTTAATGTAGTTCAGACGTCCCAACAAACTCATCACATCAGTTTTGCTTCTTGGAGGTGGCAATTCCTGAATGGACTTAACTTTCGGTGGATCCAATTCAATACCTGCGACTGACTATAAACCCCAGCAACTTTCCAGATGGCACCCCGAAACCACACTTTGCAAGATTGAGTTGGAGATTGTACCTTCGAAGCTTTTGAAAGAATTTCCTTAAATCCATGACATGGTCAAACTACTTCCTTGATTTCACAATCACATCATCTACGTACACCTCAATATCTTTATGTAGCATATCATGGAAGATCGTTGTCATAGCCCTCATATAGACTGCCCCGGCATTCTTCAGACCAAATGGTATGACCCCCGATAACAGTAGGTTCCGTACGACATAATAAATTTCGTCTTCTCTGCATCTTCCTCATCCATTAAGATCTAATGATAACCTGCATAACAATCCACAAACGAACCAGTATCATGTTTGCCACAATTGTCGATCAATATGTGGATGTTTGGTAATGGAAAATTGTCTTTTGGACTCGCCTTGTTGAGATCTCGATAATCAACACACACCCTATTTTTTCCATCTTTCTTCAGCACATGCACAACATTAGCTAACCAGGTGGGATACCATGTAACCCAAATGACCTTTGCATCAAACTGCTTGGTGATCTCTTCTTCAATCTTCACGCTCATGTCTGTTTTAAACTTTCTCAGTTTCTGCTTAATAGAAGAGAGTGATAGATCGGTAGGCAGTTTGTGAGCCACCAAATCAGTACTCAGCCCCGGCATATCAGCATAGGACCAAGAAAAAACGTCTTTATATTCCAACAACGCTGCCAATATTTCTTCCTTGAGCTGTGGCTCTAGATGAACACTTATTTTAGTTTCACGGACATTATCTTTGTCCCTAGGTTAACCGCTTCTGTGTCATTTAAGTTTGGTTTGTGTTTTTGCTCAAAATGTTTTAGTTCCTTAAGGATTTCTTCATAGGCTTCATCATAATCGTATTACTCTTCATCGTCACATTTAATTTCTTGTATTATTATTTCTGAGTTAGGTTGGCTTATAAAACTGGGCCGAGAAGTCCTCGTGCATGTCATGTCATTGATATCAGCATAAAGAGAACTATACATAAAAGAAAAGAAAAATGGAAAAAAAAAATAGGAAAGGAAAAAGAAAGAAAATTGCATATCATTAAAACGTAAAGATAACATGGCTTAGCTCATCCAAATGGATGAAACATAGTCACAAGGATTACAAACCCTGGAATAATCCAGGTGAAAGCAAAAAGGAAAAACAAAGTCCCACTACCACGACTCCTCCGAACTAGCAGAGGAGTGGCTTCCCAATAATTGATCCTAGAATGTGGCCCAATGTGCTGAATGTCAGCATTATTGGAACCTTCACCAGCCTCAACCATGTTTACTTCAGCAAATACCCTCTCAAAAACTTTGTCCAAATTCCCCTCTGCACCATTCAATGGACCCGTCGCCTGTGTTGACAACTGCTTCTTGGCCCTCGGACTGACGAAGGACTTGGATAGACGTGGAATTGGTTTGGGAAGAACACAAGCTTTCTTTTTCAACTTACGAGACCTTCTGATATGTAGTATTGTTGGATTGAACACCCAGCCCGAAGGTGTCCAAATTCTTGGGAAAGGGAAATGAGTTGAACAATGCCCTGAAGCTTAGCACCCAAATCTTTTCCTGGAACGAACCCATTACCCAACATCTCTCAAACCACCATGACAGTCGCGGCCGCTACCCTGGGACGTGGGATACTTTTACCCTCTGGCCCTCGATTCGCCGAGATCGTGTCGAAGATTTGATAAACCCATGGTCACTTATTATAATTAGTATCTATAAAGGGCACAATGGCATCACTTACAACACATGTAGGATCTTCTCCATGCAACACAATTTCTTGCCTATCCTACTCAAACTTGACTATTTGGTGCAATGTGGAGGGCACTGCCTTGGCTGCATGGATCCATGGTCAACCCAGCAAAAGATTATAAGATACTGCAGCGTCCAGCACTTGAAATTCCATAGTGAATTCGACTGGACCGATAGTCAGCTCGATTATAATATCTCCCACCTTGTCTGTTCCTCCCCCGTCAAACCCTCGAACACAAACACTATTTTTGTGGATCATATCATCATCAATCTTCAACTGGTTCAACGTAGACAACAGACAAATATTGGCACTAGACCCGTTGTCGATCAACACCCGAGTCACCTTTGAGTCTTCACACTTGACTGTTAAGTAAAGAGCCTTGTTGTGTTCTGTGCCCTCCACGGTCAATTCGTCATCAGAAAATGTTATCCTGTTCACCTCGAAGATCTTGTTCGCAAATGTTTCCAGATGGTTGACTGAAATTTTTTCAAGGACATGATCCTCATTCAGTATTTTCATCAAGGCTCGGCGATGCTCCTCTGAGTGGATCAATAATGATAACAATGAGATCTGAGCTTGAGTTTTTCTCAGTTGTTCAACAATAGAATAATCATGTGCCTTCATCTTTTTCAGAGCTTCTTCCGCCTCTTGTTCTGTTGCTGCCTTCTTAACTAGTGCTGCATTTTCATTAGTGCCCTTAGCTTTTCTCAACTCTTCGGGGGCAAAACAACGTACCGATCAGGTCAGAACTTGCGCCTTACAACTCTCTTCCTCAATTTCTTTTCCATTGTATGTTACTACAACCTTCTCATATTTCCATGGCACGACTTTGCAATTGACCATGGGTAGTTGGATTACCGTCTTTATGATGATCGTTTCTACGCAGGCCCCTTTCACAACAAACACGGGCGCGGGCGACGCCCCTTGGTACCACTAAATCGAAATGACCATTTTATTCTATTTTTCTTTTGCTTTTAATAAAACAAACTAAGGAAAAAAACTTTTTTTTAATTTTCAAATTTTCGGCAGAGTTTCGGCAGTATTTGGGCATTGAACTTTATCCAAATATTCACTCCCTAATTGCTATTTATCTCATTTTTCTTTTTTCTGTCTTTTCTCAAATTCCGACATTCCAAGATTCAAAATCTGGTCAACATGCAGGTCTGAAACAAATAAGTGCACAGAAAACAAATAGGATGCATCAGGATGGTCTTTCATTTTAGGTTGCTAGTTCTAGACGGACCCAACTCCTGTGTTCAGTCCCCTAAGTCAAATTCAACGTGATGCAAATAAGCGTTCCTACTAGGGATCCGGCATGAAGTCACGTTATTCTATGTTCAAACATGGGTCGGTGTTCTAGACTGTGCACCCAAGCGGACAAATCGAGTCGACGAGGGGGCAACTTACCAGGGACCAAAAGGCCATCCGGCTTCGTAGCTTATCCGGCCTCTTTTTTATTTCAGGATAGGACACTAATAGAATATGGTGTCTCATTCAGTAAGCACATCCCCGGAGGTAGTGAGAGAAGGGTGTCGGGACAGTTTATATGCAGTTCAAATAATATCAAAGCAGTAACATTTAGCACATTCAGCACAATACATGTAAGAAAATTAGATATATCCAAATACAACAATTTATCAAAGCTTAAATTCTGAACCCGAACAAAAATTTCTAGGTTCTTCTCCCCAGCAGAGTCGCCAGAGCTCTCACACCTCTTTTTTCGCTATACACCCCGCAAAGGAGGCGTAAAGGAGTTTTTTTCACTTAGTGGACAATCGGAATGGGAATTAGTTTATTAATTATTCAGAGTCGCCACTTGGAAAATTAATGGTGTCCCAAGTCACCGCTTGAATCCAAAACCGGGGAAAAAATAACTCTGTTACAGTCCCCGAACCAAAAATCCGAGTAAGGAATCCGGTTAACCCGGGAGAAGGTGTTAGGCATTCCCTGGTTCCGTGGTTCTAGCATGGTCGCTTAACTGTTGCATTTGATTTTACGTGATTTTAATACATGCTAGCTTATGTGCCTTTTATTCGTATAACGTTTTTACCATTAATTATTTTAAATACTTGCAACGTCGTGAAAATGCGTCTCTGACCACGTCGTCATCAAGGCACCCGTGGTCGTCAACACATTTCGACTTCGCTGAGAATTGGATTTGGGTCACATTAATGCTATCTCGAGTTTACGAAAGTAATTCAATTAAATCGCACTTAAAGGTTCTAGCGTAATATTATTTGGGAAAGGCCGTTGAAATTCGCTAAATGGCCATTCCAAATTCTAATTATTTTTAATAACAGATTTTTGAGGAACCCACATTTATTTTGTTCGGTGAGGCTCGTCTCATTTTATTACCATTTTTAGATCATTATTTGTTTTATTAGAATTACGATGTCATGAAACGCATTTTTAACCCCGTCGCCATCAAGGCACCCGTGGTTATCAACACATTCCACTTCGTCGAGATATGGATTCTGGTTGCATCAATGCACACCCAAGTTTAAGAAGGTACTATAATTAAAGATGCTTCTAAAGATTCTAGCATATTATTATTTTGGGGAAGGCCGTGAAATTTGCTAAATGGCTGTGACGACCCAAAGGGTCATCACCGTAATTATCCCTTTCCTTGTGCTTCAGAGGCCTTGAAAACCTCTTATTGGGTTGCCTCGATATGCGTGCTAAGTCGGGGCGCGAAGCACAAAAAATTTTATGTAAAAATCTTTTAATTCTATGTTAAAAACTATGAATTTAGATACCAATATCGTTATGGTTGACATTGGTCAACGTTTTGGGTAAACGGACCCGGACCCGTGATGTGACGGTCTCGGAGGGTCCGTAATAAAAATTGAGACCCGGGCGTATTCTCAGAATCAAAATTCGAGGTTCCAAGCCCGAGTTCGTAGCTTTTCTGTGAAATTGTTTTATGAATATACTTAAAGAAAAATAAAAAACGGAAATTGATCAAAAATAATGATATAGGGCTCCTATTTTGGTTCCGACACCCGGTACAAGTCTTAAATGGGCGTTAAGCGCTATCTGTAAATTTTGGTTGAAAACGGACGTCGTTTGACGTGTTTCGGTCTAAAAGTGAAAAGTTGGAAAATTTGAACTTAGAAATGAAAATCAAGAGTTTTGGGGGTTGATTTTGTGATTTTGATGTTATTTTGGCAACTTGATCGCTCGAGCAAGTTCGTAGGATGATATTGAGTAAGTGTGTGTGTTCGAGGGCTCGGGAGTGATTTTGGGGTGTTTCGGAGTGTTTTGAAACTTAAAAAATTACCAGATTTTCCAACAACTGTTGCAGAGCCGTTTCTTCTTCGCGAACGCGGCACTTGGCTCGCGTTCGCATAGGCCAAATTTCTTACCCTTCTCGATCGCGTCCAATTCCATGCGTTCACGTGCCTGTTTACGCGTTCGCGTAGAGCTACCCAGGACCCCCTTGTTTTTCCTTCTTCGCATTCGCGTAGGTCCCATTGCTAACGCGATGCCTTATCAACTTCTTCATCGCGGACGCTGGAGTCGCGTTCGCGAAGCACAAAATGCCCCAGTGGTTTTAAATAATTCCAGAATAGTGTGCACGGGAGTATTCATAATTTTCACTCGAACCTCTTCTTCTCCAAGGCTCCCAAGTGTCCATTGAAGCCCTATTTCACCTAGACTTCATCGGTTAGTAAATTCTAACTAATTTCTTCCATTTTCCATCAATAATCATTGAAATCCTAGCTCTAAAACATGAAATCAAAGTAGGATTTAGGGGTTTTTGGGTTTTATTAGGGTTTATGGGATTTTGGGTATTTCAACCTCAATGAGGTCGAATTTCAAAAATCTAATCACATATTTGAACTCGTGCAGTTATGGGGATTGGGGTTTGGTCCGAGCCTCGAGTTTGGATCACGTGGGCCTGGTGTCGGATTGTAGTATTTTTGAAAGTAAGCTAGGAAATGCATTTCTAGGCTATGGGATTGTGTTTTTTGATTCTTATTGATAATGTTGAACCTGATTATGTTAGATATAGTTGGTTCGTGTCGAATTCTAGAGGAAAGGCGATTGTGGAGCTTTAAGTTTCCATTTTTGAATTCGAGGTAAGTGTTCGATCTAACTTTGGCTTGAGGGATAGGATTAGGTTGTTAAATGCTATGTTCTATGTGGAGTCGGTGTATAGGTATGGTGGCGGTCTATGCGCCCGAGTCAAGCATGACCGTGTTGTCATTTTTGTTATAAAAATTGTGAAAGAAGTGAACAATTGGGATAAATTCTTGTTATAAGAGCTATGAAGTGAAACATAAGAAGTAAATGAAGTAAAAATGAGTTGCTGGTATTTTTCCCTTGCTGGGACTTGTTGTTAGACTGTTTCCCTTGCCGGGACTTGTTGTTAAATTGTTTCCCTTGCTGGGACTTGTTGTTGCATTGTTCTCCCTTGTCGGGATGGTTAATCTTGTTGTTTACTCCTTTTACCATTAATTGTGATCATTGTTTGGGTGAGGAGGAGCGATAAAGCACGATGGGTGATGCCGTATACTTATTGATTTCCTCTACAAGATGGAGTGGGTATTTATTGATTTCCTTCACAAGATGGAGTGGTACTCGTGGATTTCCTCCACAAGATGGAGTGGTACTATTGATTGGGTGAGGACGAGAGTTAAAGCACAATGGGTGGTGTTGTGCAATGTGGTTTTATTGGCCTTATCTTATTGGTGTTCCTTATACCATTTTCCTATTTTAGTTGTTGGTTCATTGGTTTCTCTTATTTAAATGCTATCTATTCAGTTCCATCCAGTAGAAGTTATAATTGAGCTGTTATTTCCCCCGGCATGTTCCCTTCCCTTTATTTGTGGAGACTTGACCGGCCATGCCTTCGGATGCTTTGTGGAGACTTGACCGGTTCTCCAAGCTTTTCACTACCACTTTCAGGGTGCTTCATCGGAGCATCCTCAAGATTTTCTGTTCATTTGTCATGAGATCCTCAGGACTATGGGGATAGTGGA
Source organism: Nicotiana benthamiana (assembly GCA_034376525.1). Classification (NCBI taxonomy): domain Eukaryota; kingdom Viridiplantae; phylum Streptophyta; class Magnoliopsida; order Solanales; family Solanaceae; genus Nicotiana; species Nicotiana benthamiana. Next base: position 117,029,719 of record CM067334.1, read on the forward strand.
GACCAATGGGGTCGATTTTTGCACTTTCAGGCTTTTGGGTTCCGCCAAGACTTGGTGGAGAGATTATTGTTTGTCTAGACCAGCAGGGTCCCCATCTTTGACATGGGATCAGTTTGCAGAGCTATTTTTTCTGAGGTTTCTCCCCGTCACTCAGCGGGAGGCACTTAGCGGACAATTTGAGCACATTCATCAGGGATCTATGACAGTTACACAGTATGAGACCAAATTTGTTGACTTGGCACGCCATGCAGTAGTGATACTCCCTATTGATTGGGAGAGGATCCGGAGGTTTATTGGCGGATTGATTCAGCCGATTCGCCTTCAGATGGCTATAGAGTTGGCAGTGATATTACTTTTCAGGAGGCGGCCAATGCGGCCCGCCAAGTAGAGATGGCATTGGCTCGAGGAGGTAGTCAGGGTTCGGACAAGAGGCCTCAACATTCTGGCAGATTTAGTGGTACCTCATTTGGAGGTAGGTACTTCCATGACAGGGGCCATCCCTCCAGACCTTTCCAGTCGGCATTTCAGGTTTCTCATGGTACACCAGAGGTGATAGTCATCAGCAGTATTTCTCGGACCAGCAGTCTTTCAGCGTACCACCAGCCCCCATCAGTGCACCACCACTTCAGAGCGTCAAGGGAGGACATACAGGTCGACAGGGCCAGCAGTCTCAGCAGCCAAGGGCATGTTATGATTGTGGTAACCCAGTTCATATTGTTAGGTATTGCCCTCAAGCCTCGAGTAGTTCTCAACAGCAGGGTCCTCGCCCTACAATTCAGGCCGGTGATCCACATGCCGCCCAGCCAGTGACAGGCGGGGGTAGGGATCATAGAGGTGGAGGGAGAGACCGTAGAGGTGGAGCCCGAACAGCCAGAGGTAGGGGTCACCCCGCAGCAGATCATCCCTACGACAGTTCAGGGAGGTGGGGGTCAGCCCCGTTGTTATGCATTGCCAGCCAGGCCAGAGATCAAGTCATCTGATGTTGTGATTACAGATACTATTCTGGTCTTTGATAGGGGTGCTTCGGTATTATTTGATCCGGGATCTACTTATTCTTATGTGTCATCCTATTTTGCACACTATTTGATCATGCCTAGTGAGGCTTTGGGTATTCCCGTATATGTGTCAACACTGGTCGCTGATTCTACAGTGGTCGACTGAGTGCATCGTTCTTGTGTGGTGGTATTTGAGGGTCTTGAGACCCATGTCGACCTATTGCCTTTAGACATGGTGGACTTTGATGTTATGTTGGGGATGGACTGGTTGTCCCCGTATCATTCCATCTTGGATAGTCGCGCCAAGACCGTGACTTTGGCCTTGCCAGACTTGCCCCGACATGAGTGGAGAGGGACCCCAGGTCATTCCACCCGTAGTGTTATTTCGTATGTCAAGGCTCGACGTATGGTCGAGAAGGGGTGTTTAGCATATTTGGCGTATGTTCGCGACTCTAGCGCAGAGGTTCCATCTATCGACTATGTCCCTATTGTTCAGGAGTTTCCCGAGGTTTTTCCTTCAGACCTTCTATGTATGCCTCCTGATAAGGATATTGATTTCTGTATTGTTCTGGCTCCCGGCACTCAGCCTATTTCTATTCCGTCGTATCGCATGGCCCCACCAGAGTCGAAAGAGAAGCTTTTGGATTTGCTTGATAAGGGTTTCATTAGACCCAGTGTATCACCTAAGGGTGCACCAGTGTTGTTCGTGAAGAAAAAGGACGGGTAGATCAGGATGTGCATTGATTATCGGCAGTTGAACAAGGTGACGATAAAGAACAAGTATCCATTGCCGAGGATTGACAATTTGTGTGACCATCTCTAGGGCGCCAAGGTGTTTTCGAAGATAGATTTGAGGTCTGGTTATCATCAGCTGGGGATTAGGGCGTCTGATGTCCCTACGACAACATTTCGTACTTGGTATGGGCATTATGAGTTTTTGGTCATGTTGTTTCGGTTGACCAATGCCCCTGCAGTATTCATGGAATTAATGAACCGAGTGTTCAGGCCTTACTTGGATTAATTTTTTATTGTGTTCATCGATGATATCTTGGTATACTCTCAAAGTTAGGACGAGCATGAGCAGCACCTCAGAGTGGTTCTTCAGACACTGAAGGATAGTCAGTTGTATGCCAAAGTTCTCAAAGTGCGAATTTTGGTTGAGTTCAGTAGCATTCTTGGGTCATGTCGTATCAGCAAAGGGTATTCAGGTGGACACGAAGAAGATAGAGGCAGTCAAGAACTTGCCTCGACCAGCTTCAGCTACAGATATTTGGAGCTTCTTGGGGTTAGCAGGCTACTACAAACGTTTTGTGGAGGGGTTTTCATCCATCGCAGCCCTGATGACTAGATTGACTCAGAAGGGTGCCCAGTTCAGGTTGTCGCAGGAGTGCGAGGCAAGCTTCCTGAAGCTTTAGATAGCTCTTACTACGGCACCGATATTGATCTTACCCACGGATCCGGGTCTTGTACTGTATATTATGATGCTTCCCACATCAGACTTGGCGCAGCTTTGATGCAGAACGGCAAGGTGATAGCATATGCTTCGAGGAAGTTGAAGATCTACGAGAAGAATTTTCCAGTTCATGACTTAGAGTTGGCTGCCATTGTTCACGCCTTGAAGATCTGGAGGCATTATATGTATGGTGTGACGTGTGAGGTGTACACGGATCCTAAGATCCTTCAGTACTTGTTCAAGCAGAAAGAGTTGAATTCGAGGAAGCAGAGGTGGTTGGAGTTGGATTATGATGTTTCTATTTTATACCACCCACGGAAGGCCAATATGGTGGCCGATGCACTGAGTAGAAAGTCCGACAGCATAGGTAGTCTTGCATATATTCCAATCAGCTAGAGACCGCTTGACTTGGATGTTCAGGCCTTGGCCAATAGATTTGTGAGATTAGATATTTCTGAGCCCATCAGAGTGTTAGCTTACACAGTTGCTCGCTCATCATTGATGGGCTGTATCTGGGAGCGGCAGTTTGCTGATCCCCATTTATGTGTCCTGAGAGACACGGTGCAAAGAGGAGGTGCCAAGGAGATGACTTTGGGATATGATGGCATATTGAGGTTGTAGGGTCTAGTTTGTGTGCCCAATGTTGATTGTATTCGAGAGTCGATCTTAGCGGAGGCCCACAGTTCTCGGTATTCTATTCATCCGGGAGCCGCGAAGATGTACCAAGATTTGAGACGGCATTATTGGTGGCGTAGAATGAAGAAAGACATTAATGCATATGTGTGTTGTTGTCTAAATTGTCAGCAGGTTAAGTGCGAACATTAGAGGCCTGATGGGTTATTTCAGAGGATTGAGCTTCCCCAGTGGAAATGGGAGAGGATCGCTATGGATTTTGTGACTGGCCTTCTGATGACTCAGAAGAAGTTTGATTCCATATGGTTTATTGTTTATAGGCTGACTAAGTCAGCATATTTAATCCCAGTTTCCACCACCTATTCATCTGAGAGGTATGAAGAGATTTATATCATGTAGATCGTTTTCCTTCATGGGGTGCCCATATCAATTATTTCGGATCAGTGTCCGCAGTTTACCTCGCATTTCTAGAGAGCGGTGCACCATGAGTTGGGTACCTAGGTCCATTTGAGTACATCATTTCACCACCAGACGGACGGTCAGTCCAAGAGGACCATTCAGATTCTCGAGGATGTGCTCCGAGCCTCCGTTATTGATTTTTGAGGGTCGTGAGACCAGTTCTTGTCGTTAGCGGAGTTTTCCTACAACAATAGCTACCATTCCAGCATCCAGATGGCCCCGTATGAGGCGTTGTATGGTAGGCAGTGTCGGTCCCCGGTCGGATGGTTTGAGCCGGGAGAGGCGCGGTTATTAGGTACAAACTTAGTTTAGGAGGCCTTGGATAAGGTCTAGATCATTCAGGACAGACTTCAGTCGGCTCAGTCTAGACAGAAGAGTGTTGCAGATCGTAAGGTCAGAGATGTTGCTTTGATGGTTGGCAAGCAAGTATTGCTCCATGTATCGCCTATGAAGGGCGTTGATAGGTTTGGTAAGAAAGGCAAGCTTAGCCCTAGATATGTTGGCCCATTTGAGATTCTTGACCGTGTGGGGAAGGCGGCTTATAGGCTTGCGTTGCCTAGCTTGTCAGGTGTTCATCCGGTTTTTCATGTATCCTTGCTTCAGAAGTATCACAGTGATCCCACCCATGTGTTAGATTTCAGCAATGTCCAATTGGACAAGGATCTGTCTTTTGAGGAGGATCCGGTGTCTATTTTAGACTGGCAGGTTTGATATTTGAGGTCGCAGAGTTTTCCTTCAGTGCGTGTTCAGTGGAGAGGTCAGCCTCCTGAGGCATCGACTTGGGAGTCCGAGTCTGATATGCGGAGTCGTTATCCCCATCTATTCCTCGACTCAGGTACTCCTTTCTTTTGTCTGTTCGAGGACGAACAGTTATTTTAGAGGTGGAGGATGTGACGACCCAAAGGGTCATAACCGTAATTCTCCCTTTCCTTGCGCTTCTGAGGCCTTGAAAACCTCTTATTGGGTTGCCTCGATTTGCGTGTGCAGTCCAGGCGTGAAGCCGGAAAATTTTTATGTGAAAATATATTAATTCTGTGTTAAAAACTATGAATTTTGATACTAATATTGTTATGGCTTACTTTGGTCAACGTTTTGGGTAAACGGATCTGGACCCGTGATGTGATGGTACCGGAGGGTCTGTAATGAAATTTGGGACCCCGGCGTATTCCTAGAATCAAAATTCGAGGTCCCAAGCCCGAGTTTAGAGCTTTTCTGTGAAATTATTTTATGAATATACTTAAGGAAAAATGAAAACGGAAATTGATCAAAAATAATGGTAACGGACTCGAATTTTTGTTCCGACGCCTGGTACAAGTCTTAAATGGGCGTTAAGCGCTATCTGTAAAGTTTGGTTGAAAACAGACGTACTTTGACGTGTTTCGGACTAAAAGTGAAAAGTTGGAAAATTTGAACTTAGAAATGAAAATCATGAGTTTTGGGGGTTGATTTTGTGATTTTGATGTTATTTTGGCGACTTGATCGCTCGAGCAAGTTCGTAGGATGATATTGAGTTAGTGTGTGTGTTTGGTTGGGATCCCCGAGGGCTCGAGAGTGATTTCGGGGTGTTTCGGAGTGTTTTGAAACTTAGAAAAATACCAAATTTTCCAACAACTGTTGCAGAGCCGTTTCTTCTTCGCGAATGCGGCACTTAGCTCGCGTTCGCTTAGCCCAAATTTCTTACCCTTCTCGATCGCGTCCAGTTCCACGCGTTCGCGTAGCCCAGCCTCATCTTTAATCGTGTATGCGTGCTTGTATACGCGTTCGCGTAGAGCTACCCAGGACCCCCCCCCTACACTGTTTTTCCTTCTTCGTGTTCGCGTAGGTCCTATCACGAACGTGATGCCTTAACAATTCCTTCATCGCGGACGCGGCCCAGGGGTCGCGTTCGCGAAGCACAAAATGCCCTAGTAATTTTATATAATTCCAGAACAGTGTGCACGGGAGTATTCATAATTTTCACTCGAACTTCTTCTTCTCCAAGGCTCCCAAGCGTCCATTGAAGCCCCATTTCACCTAGACTTCGTGGGTTAGTAAATTCTAACTAATTTCTTCCATTTTTCATCAATAATCATTAATATCCTAGCTCTAAAACATGAAATCAAAGTAGGATTTAGGGGTTTTTGGGTTTAGTTAGGCTTTATGGGATTTTGGGTATTTCAAACTCAATTTGAGGTCTAATTTAAAATCTAATAACATATTTGAACTCGTTGGGTTATGGGGGATTAGGTTTTGGTCCGAGCCTCGAGTTTGGACCACGTGGGCCCAGTGTCGGATTTTAGTATTTTTTGAAAGTAAGCTAGGAAATGCATTTCTAGGCTATAGGATTGTGTTTTTGGATTCTTATTGATAATGTTGCACCTGATTATGTTAGATATCGTTGGTTCGGAGTCGAATTCCAGAGGAAAGGGATTTTTGAGCTTTGAGTTGCCATTTTCGGATTCGAGGTAAGTGTTCGTTCTAACTTTGGCTTGAGGGAATAGGATATCTGGAGTCGGTGTATAGGTATGGGGCGGTTACCTATGTGCCCGAGTCAAGCATGACCGTGTTGTCATTTTTGTTATAAAAATTGCGAAAGAAGTGAACAATTGGGATAAATTCTTGTTATAAGAGCTATGAAGTGAAAGATAAGAAGTAAATGAACTAAAGATGAGTTGTTGGTATTTTTCCCTTGCCAGGACTTCTTGTTAGACTGTTTCCCTTGCCAAGACTTGTTGTTAAATTGTTTCCTTTGCCGGGACTTGTTGTTGCATTGTTCTCCCTTGTTGGGATGGTTAATCTTGTTGTTTACTCCTTTTCCCATTAATTGTGATCATTGTTTGGGTGAGGAGGAGAGATAAATCATGATAGGTGATGCCGTGTACTTATTGATTTGCTCCACAAGATGGAGTGGTATATGTTGATTTCCTCCACAAGATGGAGTGGTATTTATTGATTTCCTCCACAAGATGGAGTGGTACTCATGAATTTCCTCAACAAGGTGGAGTGCTGCTATTGATAGGGTGAGGCGAGAGTAAAAGCACGATGCGTGGTGTCGTGCAACGTGGTTTTGTTGTTAAATTGTTTCCCTTGCCGGGACTTGTTGTTGCATTGGTCTCCCTTGCCGGGATGGTTAATCTTGTTGTTTACTCCTATTCCCATTAATTGTGGTTGTTGTTTGGGTGAGGAGGAGCGATAAAGCATGATGGGTGATGCCGTGTACTTATTGATTTCCTCCACAATATGGAGTGGTATATGTTGATTTCCTCCACAAGATGGAGTGGTATTTATTTATTTCCTCTACAAAATGGAGTGGTACTCATGGATTTCCTCCACAAGGTTGAGTGCTGCTATTGATTGGGTGAGGCGAGAGTAAAAGCACGATGGGTGGTGCCGTGCAACGTAGTTTTATTGGTCTTATTTTATTGGTGTTCCTTATACCGTTTTCTTCATTTAGTTGTTGGTTCGTTGGTTTCTTTTATTTTAATGCTATCTATTCAGTTCCATTCCTTAATTGTAGAAGTTATAATTGAGCTGCTATTTCCCCCAGCATGTCCCCTTCCCTTTATTTGCTTAAATTCTTGTTCTCTTTCTGTTATTACATGTATCTATACAGGTTGGTTGTGATAGGTCCGGTTTAGCCTCGTCACTACCTCACCGAGGTTAGGCCGGACATTTACCACCACATGGGGTCGGTTGTGCTGATACTACTCTTCTGTGCCTTTTTGTGCACAGGTCAGGACTTAGTCTATGGACCGCAGCTCTAGATAGGGAGTGATCCTTCAGTCCAGAGGCTCTGAGGTAGTTCGATGGCGTTCGCGGGCCCCGAGCCTCCTCTATCTATTTCTTTCAGTTTGTTAAATTGTATCGAACAGACTTAATGTATTTCTTTCAGACTATTATTTTTAGTACTCCTTAGTCGTCTGTGAGCAGTGACACGAGATACTGGATAGAGATATGTAACATATAGCTTTTCGCATGTTGTCTTTTTTTCAATTTTGTTATTAGAAGACTTCCACATGTTTAATTAATTATTCTAGTATTTGATTTGTTTTGGATTTAAGTTTTTAAAGACAATGATTATAAGGGTTGGCTTGCCTAGCTTCGACAGTAGGCGCCATCACGACTTCCGATGATGGGTAAATCGGTTCGTGACAATGGCCCTCCTATATTCTAAATTAATTCTTATGAATATTTATCGAGGGCCTCGCATTTGTTTTTGTTTGGCGAGGCTCGTCTCGACATTTTATTAAAAGGTCAACTTAAAAGTGATTACAATTTTTATTTTTATCAAGTGAATTTAAATGATCAAGGACACAATTTTCCAAATGAAACTAAGCTATGTGGTCTTGTGACCCCAAAATCAAACAACAGATGGGTTATTTTACTGGGCTTCCATGCAGCCCAATAGCCAAAGCTGGCACGAATGGAACTCAGCCCAGGCTGGCATGACCTTGGGTCGAGTATCCATAGATACCAATGGCATTCAATTCACAATGTTACACTGTCCAGCTTAAATCCAATCAATCAAAACATCTTACTTTGGTATTCTAATTGCCTTATTTTAATTACTGTAGCCCAAGGCATTTTAATAGTTGAAGACCAAACTCGTTTATCAATATTGAAACATTGCAAACAACATATTAGACCTATACTTCTTCAAACAGCTTTGGCCATGGATATACGTGACAGCATGCTAGAGCACAAATAAGTAAATAGATGGTTAATTGGTGCTTCTATTTATCAATTACACAGCCAACTTAACAAAAGAACAAAATTGCTAAATCCAGAATGGTAGTCTCTTTGAACGAATGAGTATATTTCGTAACTTAGTATTACTAGATTACAGTCTACTGTCCACAGTCCTATTACGACATCAATTGTCCCAATTATTCAAATATTTCAGTCAAGCAAGCCTCTACTTCCACTACTGTTAAGCTGCAAATGATATTGATACAAGGTTGCACACATTGATATCACAGTAGCAGGATCTAGCTCTTATTTCCTTAATTCGACCAATATACATAGACTCAGCTCTTCAATATCAAATAAAGCTGGAAACATAGCTAGAAATGGACAGAAATGAGTAAGATAAAAGGTCAGTAGCAGCGACAGTCAAACAGCAACACAATAGCACTCGAAAAACCCAGACAATAGGAGGAATATCCCAGAAGTGAGTTCCAACCAGAGAAGAAGTAATAACAAACAGCCCCGAGATGATTAAACCAAATCGGCTCAAATAACCAGCTATGAACCAAGGGAGTATAGCCAATTCACTTCCAAAATATGCCCAAAAAGGAGAAAACCAACCAAAATTGTTGTAATCAAACTCAAATAACACTATAATTATCCGGATGATTTCAGGACTCAACTACAAAACAGATTGAGCTACCAGCTACCTAAATCACTTAGAACTTCGCAGAAAAACTTAAAATAATACAGAAGACAACTATGAAACAGTAGGATATTTTTTTTGTATTTTTCTTTGTTTTTGTTGTTTTTTTTTTTTGATTTTTTGAAGGTTTTTCTATTTTTTTTTGTTTTTGAATCTAAGGAGAGCTACGATCTAAATTTCTGAACTCAAATTGAACATTAAATCTGGAAAATTGAGCAGTATACTTGGGGGAATTTTTTGTCTGAAGGAAGAGAGCGTTTCTAAGGCATGAGACATGCCTTTTATAGGCAAGAGTGAGGGCAGCCCAAACCCTTATTTTCTGACTTGCTCCTCAAGTTACTGCCCTAAGTCTATTGAAAACTACACTAAAGTCCTATTCTAGAAGCCTCTAGGACACTCTTTTAACAAGACAATTCCTACACTACCCTTTCCCTGTTTTAAAATTACAAATCCTAAAAATTCTACCCTTTTCTATCCCTAAAAGCCCTTGTGAACCCATAAAATTACTGCCTTAGTTAACTACACCAAGCCCTTACCCCAGTTAAAGCTTAATCCAAGTTAACTAATCAAAACTTCTCAGCTATATCCAAACAACCAATTAACACTACTAACACTGTATTAAAACCCAAATAAACCTATCAAACAAACTGAAAGAACCCAAATTAATTCAATTAAAATCTAACAATATTCAAGACAGAAATCACGCATACTAAAACTGAAATCTAGGATTACTAAACCAAATTAAATAAGGAAACCAACTCACTTCTAATCAAACAATAGCCTAGCAGAATCATTCAAGAAATGGGCAACCAAACTACAGAAACTCTTGGGCCATGATTTCAAAAATATGAACCAAACTTGAGCAAAACACAATCAAAATGAATGCCAACTGAAATAAGAATAACCTAAATCTAGCGAGCCAAATTTGAGTATCAGAAAGAATAGGAGAATAGAATATAGAAATCAATTATTGCATAATTCAAAACGAAATTTTAAATTAAGACGAATAAAACCTAATCGAGTCGAATTAAACTAACTAAACAGGATTAAACACTTAAACGAATCGAGGAATACTACACTTATCATTATAATGGAAGCATGAACGAACAAATAACAACTTCTTCATTAAACCACTAAACATGAATCTGCTACTAAGAAAAAAGATGAACAAGAAAAAAAATGAAAGATTAAAGAAAAGAGAATAAAGTCACGGCTAAAGCCTTCATACGAACAAATCGCCGAAATTGGTTATATATTAATTTTATATGTTTATAAAAATATAGCATCAATTAAGAAATCACATTGGCGCCATGACTCTCCAAACGGAAACGACCTTGAAACCCTAGATCGGAAATTAGGAACGACCTGTTAAGATTTGAAGTGAAACGACCATGGGTTTGAGGTGGGGAAGGCCCATAGACTATCCAGTATCAATTTGGTCTTATTTGGGTGAGTTTGGTTTTTGACCAAGTTTTTGATCTAAAATTCGGGAGGCTGGGTTGGGATTTGAACGAAACTAATGTTGGATATGGGAAGAAGAGGATGAGAATTGTCTGAGGTGTAAGTTTGGGGGTGATTGGAGGTGGCGTCGCCACTGGTAGGAGTGAGGGCTTTAGGGCTGCGTTCTAGGGTTCTTTAGGAGAGGGGTTGTGAAGAAGACGATCGACTGGGGTGGGGGGGGACGTTCGGACATATATATATTATTTCCTCCTCAGTTCGCACATGTTTGATTATTTAACCTCGACGGTCCAGATTAAAAATCATGGAACGATGTCATTTTAGCGGGGGTGATAGATCGGGTTCTGAGGTATTTGGGCCAGACCGAGCGTGGGGTGGGTTCTTTTGACTTGGGCCAGTCGACATTTGAGCCCAAAATGAGCAAACCCTCTTTGCTTGCCTCATTTTCTCTTTTATTTTATCTTATTATTTTCCTTTTTCCCTTTATTTAATTTCCAACTCTTTTTAATTCCTTTTTTCTTGTTTTTCCCCAAAATTAACAAAAATAAAAAACCTAAATTAAAACTAAAAATCGAAGTAACCTATCAAATTAAATTGATTGACTCCTAATTACCATAATTAATAAAAAAACCCAATTAAAGAATAAAAAAACATCAAAATTCAAGACTAAAACTAAAAAGTGCAAAATAACCTATTTTTGTGATGATTTTTTTTGTTTTTATAAAATAACTAATTTGATAATTAATCCTAAAATGTAGAATTAAATCCTAAAAATGGAAACGCAATTTTTTTGTATTTTGATGCGAATTAACACGTGCAAATAAAATGCAAACAAATAACAGAAAATAACACAAAAATTCACAAAAATCATAAATATAAGGAAAAGTTATTTTTGTTTGGATTTTTGGGTACTATTCATATATAGGGAAAAAATCACGTGCTCACAGTAGATCCTTGTGAAGTTTTGATTGTTGTTGTGTTGTTTGTGAGTTGTGACTGTACTGTGGGATCGGGTTAAGTGCCACAACACGAAGTTATAAGGTATGGGTTGTGGTGATAAGGGTCGCCGGGGTAATAAGGGTGGACAAGGTAATAAATGCAGAAAGTGATCCAAATCACTATTGAAATAAACATTTGAGCAAATTGTGAAATTATTGATGTGGAATTGTGGAAGGGGGAAACAGGAGAGATTGAAAACTTGTTTGGCTTGATTGTTCCTTTTCTTGTGCATTTGGTTGTTGTTTTCATTACTGTTACCTACTTGTGTATGGCTTGAGTTTACTTGGAGCAAGTTTGTTCATACATACCAGTACGATTCACCTTTTGCCGGGGGCACTACATTTATGTTATGATTATAGGTGGATCTATCGCAGGTACTCTAGTCCACCGATCGTAGCTATTTATCACTCTCGTCAGCTCTGTAGGAAATCATTCTATCCATGATATGTGTGCTTTGGTTATATTAGCATGATTTCCAGGTATAGGTTTTGATGAATGACAAACAATGAAGTCAAGTGTCAAACAACGTTATTATATGACAAACAATCAAGATTGAATGCCGAGAAGCATATTGATGAAGGGATTGCATGGAAAAGCCAAACACGAGCCCAAAAGTTCAAAGACCGAAGACCCAAGGCGTAGGTCGTTAGGTAGAACCAATGTAAGGGCAACGTTTAAGTTATCTCGTCTTTTGGCTCAACATAAGTCATCATAAATATGCATAAAATCATTTTATCAAATCATATTTATCATAAACATATTTTAAATACTTCAAACAAAATGATTTTAGCGTTTTCATTTTAACTAAAATGGTTTTTGAAGTAAGTTTTCGATTCTGGACAGAACAGCCAGATAATCGATTATCCTTAAGCTGATAATCGATTATGCTGAGTTTCCAGCAAAACTGGAAATTCCAGCAAGGCTGCATAATCGATTATCACCTAGAGGATAATCGATTATCTGCCAATTTCCAGCTTAAACTAGAAATTCCGCAAGGGTCAATAATCGATTATCCCCTAGAGAATAATCGATTATTCACTGATCGTTGCCTTCCCAACGTTCCGTTTTATGAACGTTGAGAAGATAATCGATTATGTAAAGTGAATAATCGATTATCTTGGCATAATCAGCATTATTGATTGCCAATTAAGCAACCGACATACAACCTCTACCACCTATAAATAGAGGTCTTTTTGACTCATTTCACATGGACAATATCTCTCATTATACTTGAACATATTGATAACATTTCTATATCATATTTAGAGCTTTTGTTGAGCCATTTGAGAGACAAATTTGTGTTTTTCATAGAGCTTATATTGTATCTCTTTATCTACTCTTCTTAGAGAGTTCTTGTTGTAAAAGAGAAAGGTTCTTGAGAAGACCATACCTTCTCTTGAGCGTTGGGTTTGCTAAGTACCTTCAATCTTAGTGTGTGAAGTCTTGTGGTACGGTATCCACGAGCAAGGTGAAGTCTTGAGGTGAGGTATCCTCGAGCAAGTTGAAGTCTTGTACAGTGTACATCTACGAGCAAGTGTAACGGTTTGTTAGGCACCCGTAAGCTTAACGGAGTTAGTCTAATCTCGAGAGAGTCTCTTGGGGACTGGACTAACCACACGTTGTGGTGAACCAGTATATATTCGGTGTGTCCTGTCCTTACTCTTTTAATTACTGCACTTACTTTACTCCTGCAATTTTAATTCCGCAAAATTAATCGACATTCTCGTGCCGCACTATTCACCCCCCCTCTAGTGACGGGCATAATTCCTAACAGTTGGTATCAGGGCCTAACTCTCTAAAAGCCTTAACCGGTTGAGAGAACGTTCCATATATTTGTTGAGAATGTTGAACGCAGGAATGATGAGCGAAGGAAACTCCACCAATAGGCCTCCACTATTTGACGGAACAAATTACACATATTGGAAAGAGCGGATGAGAAGTTTCATCCAATCAAATAACTTTCGCTTGTGGCAAATCATCAAGAACGGTGAACAAATGCCGACAAAGAAAGTTGGGGAAACCACGGTTCCAAAGGAGGAAGATGAATATAATGCCGAGGACATCAAGAAGGTCGAATATAATGCAAAGGCCATCAATATGTTGTATTGTGCGGTGAATCCGGATGACTATCGGAAAATTTCTAGCTGCACAACCGCCAAGGAGATGTGGGATAAGCTTGAGATCACTTATGAAGGTACGCCTCAAGTCCGAGAATCAAGAGTTGATTTTCTAACACATGAATATGAACTCTTTAGAATGAAGGAGCCGGAAAGCATCGATAATATGTTTGAACGGTTTTCAATGATCATCAATGATCTCCATGCTCTCGGAAAAGTATACTCAAACAAAGATCTAGTTCGAAAAATCCTACGGAGTCTCACTCTCGAATGGCGTTCCAAAGCCAATGCCATCTAAGAGTCGATAGGAATCACGGACATCACAATTGATGGACTAAGAGGTAACCTCAAAACTTATGAAAGCACAATTCTTACACCTTCATTTGGAGATGAGAAAAGTCCAGGTATTGCCTTCAAAGCCTCATCGTCTAAAAGAGTAGAGGTAAGTGATTCCGAAAGTGATAATGATACTATTTCCAACGATTTAATTGAAAAGTTTTATAAGTTTATGAAGAAGGAAGAACCAAGTCCTTCATGCCAAAATTGTGGAAAACTTGGGCACACCAAGTCACATTGTCCAAAACCCAAGGACAAGAAGAAGAAGAAACACCAAAAGCGCGTGACATGGGATTCGGACAGCTGGGGTGATGAAACTGCCGCCCTATGCTTCATGGCCAACGAGGAAGAAGAGGTAAGTACTCCTAACTCTTACTCCAATGAAGAATTACAAGAAGCTTTTCAAGAATTATATGATGAATTGAAAAAGTCTTCAAAAATCTCCAAAGAGGCCAGGGCTAAAATTAAAGTTTTAGAAGAGAAAAATAAATTTTTGGAAAATGACAATATTGATCTTAGAAATAAAATTAAGGAGATGCATGAAGATTCTTCAATTGATCAAAATTCAAATTGTTCATCTTGTGATTCTTTGAAATTAGAAAACATAGAACTTAGGAACACACTAGAAAAACGTAGCATAGACAATCCTAAAATAGTCGAAGAAATTAAAAAGAAAAGGCCCAGGAAAAATAAAAGGCGTAAGAATCATGTTAGAAATTGAGATGCTCAACCTAGAAATAATTCTAGGATTTTTTTAAATGAGTCTAGAATTAATCATTTTAGACCACCTCGAAATGATTCTAGGAATTTTATTAATGAGTCTAGAATTAATCATTTTAGACAGCCTAGAAATGACTCTAGGAATTTCAATGCTTCTAGGAATAACGACTTTAGATCACCTAGAACGTTTTTGGCACAACCAAGACATATGCACAACACGAATGTTACATGTCATTATTGCAACCGGGTAGGACACATAGCACCCGTATGTTTTGCAAAACATAGGGATTTATCTTTTGGCTATGATTATTATTTGTCTAACCCTCAAGGACCCAAAAGTAGTTGGGTACCTAAAAACCATTTTTAGGTACGTTTGCAGGTGTGCTTGAAGACTACAATGTTGTAGTAGATGCACCAAGCACGAAACCTTATTGCATCGAGGGGGAATTTCGGTTAGTTATCGTATTTTTGATAAAAACGTAATAGTTGATATGTGTTAGCGATTGATATGTCTTTGTTAACAATTGGTATCAATTATTTTTGTTGATTCATGTTTTGATAACTTTTATTTTGAATAACAATTGGTATCAATTATTTTTGTTAAAAATAATGATTGATTCATGTTTTGATGAATATTATTTTTGGTTTGAATAACAGTTGGTATATTCTTGAAAAATAAATAATTCATGTTTTTAGTACAACTATTGGTTTGTTAAAAATTAACAATTGATATGTTTTTAAGTAATATGATTTGCTAAAAATAACCTTTAATATGGTTGTTATGTTTTTACTAACATTTGGTATCATTTTATGTTGGTATGATTTTTGTTTGAAAATCGTCATCATGTATATTCCTCATTGTATCTCCTATCTTATGTTTGACACTAACGGTAGGTATTCCCAAAAAGGGGAAAGTAGTCTGTGTATACTCTCTTTTTGCTAATGCCAAAAAGGGGAACTAGGCGATATGCATCTAATAAGGGGGAATGTCTCCACCTCTAGTATGCTTTAATTGAGGGGGAATACTCAATTAAGGGGGAATGTTTTGCATAACTTGTATGTGGAGATATAGCATGAACTTAGGGGGAATCCGATATGCATATCTCCTATTGTTTGTCATTATCAAAAAGGAGGAAATTGTAGGAAATCATTCTATCCATGATATGTGTGCTTTGGTTGTATTAGCATGATTTCCAGGTATAGGTTTTGATGAATGACAAACAATGAAGTCAAGTGTCAAACAACGTTATTATATGACAAACAATCAAGATTGAATGCCGAGAAGCATATTGATGAAGGGATTGCATGGAAAAGCCAAACACGAGCCCAAAAGTTCAAAGACCGAAGACCCACGGCGTAGGTCGTTAGGTAGAACCAATGTAAGGGCAACGTTTAAGTTATCTCGTCTTTTGGCTCAACATAGGTCATCATAAATATGCATAAAATCATTTTATCAAATCATATTTATCATAAACATATTTCAAATACTTCAAACAAAATGATTTTAACGTTTTCATTTTAACCAAAATGGTTTTTGAAGTAAGTTTTCGATTCTGGACAGAACAGCCAGATAATCGATTATCCTTAAGCTGATAATCGATTATGCTGAGTTTCCAGCAAAACTGGAAATTCCAACAAGGCTGCATAATCGATTATCACCTAGAGGATAATCGATTATCTGCCAATTTCCTGCTTAAACTGGAAATTCCGCAAGGGTCAATAATCGATTATCCCCTAGAGAATAATCGATTATTCACTGACCGTTGCCTTCCCAACGTTTCGTTTTATGAACGTTGAGAAGATAATCGATTATGTAAAGTGAATAATCGATTATCTTGGCATAAAATCAGCATTATTGATTGCCAATTAAGCAACGGACATACAACCTCTACCACCTATAAATAGAGGTCTTTTTGACTCATTTCACATGGACAATATCTCTCATTATTCTTGAACATATTGATAACATTTCTACATCATATTTAGAGCTTTTGTTGAGCCATTTGAGAGACAAATTTGTGTTGTTCATAGAGCTTATATTGTATCTCTTTATCTACTCTTCTTAGAGAGTTCTTGTTGAAAAAGAGAAAGGTTCTTGAGAAGACCATACCTTTTCATTGAGCGTTGGGTTTGCCAAGTACCTTCAATCTTAGTGTGTGAAGTCTTGTGGTGCGGTATCCACGAGCAAGGTGAAGTCTTGAGGTGAGGTATCCTCGAGCAAGTTGAAGTCTTGTAGAGTGTACATCTACGAGCAAGTGTAACGGTTTTTTAGGCACCCGTAAGCTTAACGGAGTTAGTGTAAACTCGAGAGAGTCTCTCGGGGACTGGACTAACCACACGTTGTGGTGAACCTGTCTAAATTCGGTGTGTCCTGTCCTTACTCTTTTAATTACTGCACTTACTTTACTCCTGCAATTTTAATTCCGCAATATTTATCGATATTCTCGTACCGCACTATTCACCCCCCCCCCCTCTAGTGACGGGCATAATTCCTAACAGGCTGAACTGTTGAGCCTCTTTCCTTTCGTGGCCCTGCGCGGCTCATGCCAATTCTGTTTTGGGATCTCGTTTTGATATTTTTATAAGGTACAGCCGGAGCCTTATTACGACAAGTACTATAACATTCCTTTTTCATGTTTAGAGGCTCCGTAGACCAGAATGTGGGTCATGAACTCATGTAATATGTATTTTGCACGTTGGGATATGTAAAAAGTAAACCACACTAAGAACCATGTACAATGTGTATGTTTTGAAATACAAAGGTGTTTTAATTGTAAATGGTTATTTTATTTGGATAATAAGAAATGAAAAATGCAGGGTAACACGTGAGGTAGGAAAGGCACTCAGGTCTGTTGGAGACACGTTCTCAAAGCATTATACTAAAACGTGTGTTCATATGTGTAGGTTTTGATGAATGACAAACGATGCGCAAATTGATATATGACGAAGTTCAAGTACAAGCGCACAATTGATATATAACGAGATTCAAGCACAAGACCAAGTTTTATAGTTTTACATGAGTCGTTCTTACCTGTGATCTTGATCCGACAACTTGACTCATGACATGGCTTCTCTCGTAAAATTATTTTTACAAAATCATGCATATTTAATTTAATGCTAAATGATTTTAAATCAGGCATATTTACTTTAGTCAAAATGATTTTTAAACATGCCTCTAAAAATCTGGACTAAGATAATCGATTATGTACTTATGATAATCGATTATGTTAAGCCAAGACTGCATGACAATCGATTGTGAACTAATGACAATCGATTGTGTTAAGGCAGTGAGCATCGGGTTTTGCAAACCTGCATGACAATCGATTGTGAACCTTATGACAATTGATTGTGATGAGGCAGTGTCCATCAAAGTTTTTCAACGCTCAAAATAATCGATTGTGAAGTTAATGACAATCGATTTTGAAGAGACAGTGTCCATCAGATTTTTCAAAGTCACAAAATAATCGATTGTGAACATATGACAATCGATTGTGTTGAGACAGTGTCTTCCAGACTTTTTTAATGTTATTAAATAATCGATTGTGAGTATATAACAATCGATTGTCACGAGGCAGTGTCTAAATTGATTTTTCAAGACTGATATATAATCGATTGTTAACTTAGTATAATCGATTGTATAACTAACCGTTGCCAAAATATTTTCAAATACCGTCAGGTAATCGATTGTTGATTTTGTACAATCGATTGTTGAAATTAAAATCTGGAAAAGATTTTTTGAACGTTGCTGAATAATCGATTGTTGATTTTGTACAATGGATTGTTGAAATTAAAATCTGAAATGGATTTTTTGAACGTTGCTGAATAATCGATTATTGATTTTGTATAATCGATTGTTTTACGTAAAATCTGGAAATGATTTTTTGAACGTTGCCAATAATCGATTGTTGACCTTAGATAATCGATTGTTAAGCGTAAAATCTGGGATTAATTTTTGGAACGATTGGCAAACAATCGATTGTGGATTCTTGACAATCGATTGTCACTGAGTAAAATCAGCAAATCTTAATTGGCAATTAGGCAACGGTAATGCCAAGTTTTTCAACTATAAATACAGCTTAAATTCAGTCTTTTGAGTATACAATAACACACAACAACTGATCATTCAATTGCTAAATCTTGCATACTCTATTGCTTATTATCTTATATTTATTACATAAGTTTTTGAGAGCCAAAATATTGTTCAAAGTTGTTGTGATCTTGTGCGTATTCTTTTACTCATCTCTACTCATTAAGGAGTGTCTTGTTTGAGTGCTTAGTGTATTGTACACTTGAAGAGAATTGTTATTCTCTTGTTGTAAGAAGGAACTTGTGTTTCCTTGGTTGAAGTATTGGAGTGTTGTATCTCCGAGCAAAGGTGTTGAGGCTTGTGTCCTCAAGTTGTAAAGGTTTGTTAAGCACCCGGAAGCTTGACAAGTTAGTGGAAATCTCGAGAGAGTCTCTCGGGGACTGGACTAGCCACGGGTTGTGGTGAACCAGAATACTTCGGTGTGTTCTTTCTTTTTTGTCGCACTTATTTATTTCCTGCAAATTTTAAATTCCGCACGTTTACGCTAATTTTTATTATAACGCTATTCACCCTCCCCCCCCCTCTAGCGTTAAGCGTATTATCTAACAATTGGTATCAGAGCCCAACTCTCTGAAGACTTAACAGTTTGAGAGAAACTTCCGTGGCTTCTACTCGTGACTCTTTTGCAGGAATAGAGGAAGGACAGTGCTCCACCCGACCACCACTATTCAACGGTACAAACTATACGTACTGGAAGGAGAGGATGAAAATCTTCGTTCAAGCAAATAATTTTCATCTTTGGAAGGTGATAACAAAGGGAAATCAAATTCAAACCAAAAAGGTTGAAAACGAATGGGTTCCCAAGTCCGAAGAAGAATATGACGCGGATGATATCCGAAAGGTGCAAAATAATGCTGAGGCAATTAATTTATTATATTGTGCTGTAAATGCTGACGATTACAGGAAAATATCGTGTTGCACAACGGCGAAGGAAATGTGGGACAAGCTGGAAATTACGTACGAAGGTACGGACCAGGTAAGGGAAGCCAAAATTGATTTCCTAACCCATGCTTATGAATTATTTCACATGAAGGAAGGTGAAAAGGTGGATGAAATGTTTGAACGATTTTCAATAATCGTAAATGACCTACATGCTCTCAAGAAGACTTTCACGGATAGGGAACTTGTCCGAAAAATCCTTAGAAGTCTCACTCCGGCATGGCGATCAAAGGCAGACGCGATTCAAGAGTCCATTGGCGTCTCAAATGTTACCATCGACGCATTAAGATGTAATCTTAAGACTTATGAATCTACTATACTTAACCCTCTTGTTGATGATCAAAGGAGGCAAAGAATCGCTCTAAAGGCAAGCATAAGCCAACCGCAAGTTAATGAGGACGGAGACAACGAGTTTGGACTCGTTATCAAAAGATTTCAAAAGTTCATGCAAAAAGAGTATGAACGAAAGGGAAAAAAGCAAGGAGAACAAATAAAGTGTTATGAATGCGGAGAAACCGGGCACATCAAATCAAATTGCCCAAACATCAAAAAGGAAAAGAAACCTTTTAAAAAGCAACGTGCATATATATCTTCGGGAGGAGACTCTGGAGATGAATCAAGCGAAGGAGAAGAAGAGGAAAGCGCAAACCTTTGTCTTATGGCACAAGAAGACAAGCAAGATGAGGTATGTCAAATCTCTTCTAAAAATTTCTTTTCCCTTGAAGAAATGCAAAATGCTTTTGATGAGTTATATAGTGAATTTATTAAAGCTTCAAAAACTGTTAAATGCATAAAGGAAAATGCTTCTTCAAAAGAAAAAGATTTTCAAAAACAACTCTCATTGAAAGAAAAGGATTTGGAAAAACTAGTTTTAGAAAATGAGAAGTTGAAAGAGGAAAACAAGTTTTTCGGAAAAAGAAGCGCCGACAAGCCCGAAAGCTCTATTAGAAACTGTACTTCTTGCATGCATCTCAAAAATGAAGTAGAAAGGCTTAAGGGCACCTTAGATAAGTTTAATTCTTCACACAAAAATTTGAATGAGGTCCTTGTTAGTTTGAAGTCAACCAAGCATGGCATAGGTTTTAAGAAAGAGCCTAAAGAAAAGGTTGAAGCCAAACCCCAACCACCTAAGGCTCAACCTAGGATTAATAAACAAATGCTTATCCTAGAAATAACAACCCTAGAACCAATATGCATGCTAGACCAAATGTTGAACACTTTAGAAGACCTAGAAATGACTTACCACCTAGAAATAACTACTCTAGAAATGATGCATATTCTAGGCCACACACTAGAAGGAAGTTTGAACCTTTTAGAACACCTAGAAATGGCCCTCAACCTAGAAACAATTATTCTAGAAATGCTGCTCATAATAGTAGGAATGACTTTCATGAAATGCGCAATAGCCATGGTGTCGAAAATAGAGTGAACAATTTTCGTCCGTCTATTTACTATGAACCTAGAAGGATGCATAATCCCAACGTGACTTGTCATTATTGTAGACGAATTGGTCATATTGCTCCTGCATGTTTTACACGACATAGACATATCACTCAATCGCATCATTATGATATGCCTCACCCTCAAGGACCCAAAATGGCATGGGTACATAAAACGCATTAATTTGTTTTGTAGGTATGTTTGAAGGGATCAAGTGTACTATGGTACCTTGATAGTGGATGCTCCAAGCACATGACGGGAGACGAATCCAAATTCCTTCAACTAGAACACAAAGAAGGAGGAAGTGTTATTTTTGGTGACAACAATAAAGGAAAGATTATCGGCATCGGATCGGTCGGTAAGGATGAAAATTCTTCTATTAAGCATATATTACTTGTTAAAGGTTTAAAGCATAATCTCTTGAGCATAAGTCAATTATGTGACAAGGGAAATCTTGCCTTATTTGATTCGGATGAATGCTTAGTATTTAGACGTAGTGATTTCAAAATTATCCTTCATGGTTTTAGAGTGGATAATATTTATATGGTTGATCTTGCTAATTCCTCACCCGAATATGTGGATTGCCTTATGAGCAAAGAGGATGATACTTGGCTATGGCATCGTAGAGTAGCACATATAAACATGCATCTTTTGAACAAATTGATTTCACAAAACTTAGTTATTGGTCTTCCCAATTTGAGATTTGAAAACGACTCTATTTGTGATTCTTGTCAAAAAGGGAAGCAAACAAAAGCATCTTTCAAATCGAAAAATATTGTTTCAACTACTAGACCATTGCAATTGCTTCACATGGATTTATTTGGACCATCTCGCATTGAAAGTCTAGGAAGAAATCATTATGCTTTTGTGATTGTTGATGATTATTCTAGATTCACTTGGACTTTATTTCTTGCCCATAAAAGTGATGCTTTTCAGAATTTTAAATATTTCCTTAAACGTGTTCAAAACGAAAAGGAAACAACCGTCACATCAATTAGAAGTGATCATGGGGGAGAGTTTGATCACAATCACTTTGCGGACTTTTGTGACGAACTCGGTATCGAGCATACCTTTTCTGCTCCACGAACACCACAACAAAATGGGGTGGTGGAAAGGAAAAATAGGTGTCTCGAAGAGATGGCTAGAACCATGCTCGAAGAGGCCAAGATTCCCAAACATTTTTGGGCGGATACCGTGAGTACCGCATGCTACATCTTAAATAGAATAGTTATAAGGCCAATACTCATGAAGACCCCTTATGAACTCTACAAGGGAAGGAAACCAAATATCTCCCATCTTAGAGTATTCGGTTGTAAAGTTTTTATTCATAACAATGGAAAAGATCAATTGGGAAAATTTGATGCTAAGTCCGATGAGGGAATTTTCATTGGTTATTCTTCACGTAGCAAAGCATATAGGATTTTTAATAAAAGAACCGAAACTGTGGAGGAATCCCTTCATGTTGTATTTTCCGAAAATAATGCTCACTTGGCGAGAAAGGATTCCGGTTTTGATCTTGCAGGTATCTTAGATAGCTTGAAAGACAAAATACAATAGGAAACGCCTAAGGAAAATCAAGACGAAATTTTGGAACAACCAATGGAGGAAGCGCCACAATTGGAGAAAGAAACGAAAATGCCTAACGAGTGGAGAACAATCAGATCACCCTCTCGAACAGGTAATTGGCGATGTCGGAGAAAAGGTAAGTACCCGAAACACTCTTAAGAACACCCTAGGACACACTTCTTAAGAGATCACGCTCTCACTTGGCCACACTAGTTTAAGTTACTATTTCTTTACAAATTACTGACTTGAGCGTCGGAGACGTCTAATTCTATTTTGCAGGTATCGCCCTAAAGGTAGGGGGAATTATAAAGAAATGGCATAGAAAAATTGATTGTTACAGCAAATAATCGATTACTTTACTGTGCAGAAAATCGATTAGCAAGTATCACTAATCGATTATATATGGTTTATGCTTATTATGCAGTTTTGTCTAACAATTGATTTTTTAGCTGATTAATCAATTACCGTCTCGGCCATTCAGTACTGCTTTTCTACATCAATCGATTGTTTCATATATATAATCGATTATTTTCCGAGTCAGAAAATCACCGTGCACACTATGGCACAACAATCGATTACCATAATTTGACAATCGATTATTTCATGTCAGTAATTCAAAAATCTGTTACCGTTTGGCTCTGCAATCGATTTTTGTCAGTTTCGAGATTCAGTCGAATCTCCATAACAATCTATTATTTCATTCCAACAATCGATTGTCTAGCGGTCAGTGCAATTTATTTTTACCGTTTCTGACCGTTTAAGCTTTCAATTTTCTGCAGATTTTCACCATCAGTGGAAAGCCACTATCCCCACTATAAATAGGCACCTCATATCTTCATTTTATTCACTCAAGCATCAATTTTAGCTCTCAAACTATCAAAACTCTCTTAAGTTTCTTGCAAAGCCAATTACTTCCTATTGAAAATGTCGGGCCGTCACTCTAAACGTTCCCGTTCAGCTAGGCATGGTGCATCCTCCTCTGCTGCCCCACCTCCTCCAAATTAACCTTATCAAGATGGATCCATTTTACAATTTAATTCTGACACCGAGCTTACTCGGTTCTTGACAAAATTTGAAAAGCGCGACATTCTTCCTCCCCGCTTTTCAACAAGCAAGTATCTTGAATCATACGCCCGTGCTGCCAATATGCTTAAAGAATGTCAACTTCTTGACTTCTTATTTCTTACCTACCCTTACATTAATCCTCCATTGCTTCAAGCGTTTTATTCAAACCTTCATGAGGATGATGATGGTGAGCTTGTGACAAATGTTAATGGTGTTCAAATTCTTTTATTCGATGAAAACCTTCATTCCATTGCCCGTCTTCCTCAAAGTGGTGAAGACACTTTTCGGTACATTAGAGAGGCCGGCGCCTTATTTGATGAAAAAGCTCTCCTAAACCAAATAGGTATTACATCTTATGATCCTAATCTATCCACTCGGCGTCCTACTATTACGGGAATGCTCCCCGAGTATCGTTTGATTTTCTATTTGATCACCCGAGTCCTCAAACCTCGGAAGCATAATCACACCACTCTTTCCCAAGAAGACGCTAAGCTCATGCATGCAATTATAACCGGATCTCACATCAATTGGTGTAAGTTCGTCAGGATTCACATGCGTGACGCCATCAGAGATGATAGACCTCTTCCCTATGCCCTCCTTATTATGAATCTTCTTGAAGCTTGCGGATTCAACACTTCCATCTGTCCTCTCAAAAAGAGCACCAAGAAGTGGGAAATTTCAGAATCCTCCTTTCACCATGACGGAGATCATGTAGCTCCTACTCCTCTTCCAACTCGTCGGTCGCGTCAGCCTCAAGAACCTACTCTTCAATTCATTTCCGACCAAATTGCTTCATTGACCACCTCTATCGGTCAATTGACACATGAGATCCATGGATATTTTGACCATGTTCATTATCAATATGCCGGTCTTGTTCCCTTTGAAGCAGTGCCGGACGATGAGGCGGGAAATGATGATGAATAATTTCTTTATTTGTCTTTCCATTGTTCTATGTTTGTATTGTTCCCATTATGTACCCGTTTTATTTCCAATAAATAAACAAGTTTTTTAATCCTTGCCATCTTACCACATTTTTTTTGCTAATGGCAAAAGGGGGAAGATAACGGGTATGCACTCTCAATACTTATCGGCATAAATTGAGGGGGAATTCATATATTAAGGGGGAACAAATTGTATATCCATATACTTGTTGCATATCTTTACTTGTCTTGAATCATCATTATGAATTGTTTAATTTGCATATCCCGCTTAAAGTTTGCCATTATCAAAAAGGGGGAAATTGTTGGAAACACGTTCTCAAAGCATTATACTAAAACGTGTGTTCATATGTGTAGGTTTTGATGAATGACAAACGATGCGCAAATTGATATATGACAAAGTTCAAGTACAAGCGCACAATTGATATATAACGAGATTCAAGCACAAGACCAAGTTTTATAGTTTTACATGAGTCGTTCTAAACTGTGATCTTGATCCGACAACTTGACTCATGACATGGCTTCTCTCGTAAAATTATTTTTACAAAATCATGCATATTTAATTTAATGCTAAATGATTTTAAATCAGGCATATTTACTTTAGTCAAAATGATTTTTAAACATGCCTCTAAAAATCTGGACTAAGATAATCGACTATGTACTTATGATAATCGATTATGTTAAGCTAAGACTGCATGACAATCGATTGTGAACTAATGACAATCGATTATGTTAAGGAAGTGAGCATCAGGTTTTTCAAACCTGCATGACAATCGATTGTGAACCTTATGACAATCGATTGTGATGAGGCAGTGTCCATCAAAGTTTTTCAATGCTCAAAATAATCGATTGGGAAGTTAATGACAATCGATTGTGAAGAGACAGTGTCCATCAGATTTTTCAAAGTCACAAAATAATCAATTGTGAACATATGACAATCGATTGTGTTGAGACAGTGTCTTCCAGACTTTTTCAAAGTTATTAAATAATCGATTATGAGTATATAACAATCGATTGTCACGAGGCAGTGTCTAAATTGATTTTTCAAGACTGATATATAATCGATTGTTAACTTAGTATAATAGATGTATAACTAACCGTTGCCAAAATATTTTCAAATACTGTCAGGTAATCGATTGTTGATTTTGTACAATCGATAGTTGAAATTAAAATCTGGAAAAGATTTTTTGAACGTTGCTGAATAATCGATTGTTGATTTTGTACAATCGATTGTTGAAACTAAAATCTGAAATGGATTTTTTGAACGTTGCTGAATAATCGATTATTAATTTTGTATAATCGATTGTATTACGTAAAATCTGGAAATGATTTTTTAAACGTTGCCAATAATCAATTGTTGACCTTAGATAATCGATTGTTAAGCGTAAAATCTGGGATTGAATTTTGGAACGATTGGCAAACAATCGATTGTGGATTCTTGACAGTCGATTGTCACTAGGTAAAATCAGCAGTTCTTAATTGGCAATTAGGCAACGGTAATGCCAAGTTTTTCAACTATAAATACAGCTTAAATTCAGTCTTTTGAGTATACAATAACACACAACAACTGATCATTCAATTGCTAAAGCTTGCATACTCTATTGCTTATTATCTTATATTCATTACATAAGTTTTTGAGAGCCAAAATATAGTTCAAAGTTGTTGTGATCTTGAGCGTATTCTTTTACTCATCTCTACTCATTAAGGAGTGTCTTGTTTGAGTGCTTAGTGTATTGTACACTTGAAGAGAATTGTTATTCTCTTGTTGTAAGAAGGAACTTGTGTTTCCTTGGTTGAAGTCTTGGAGTGTTGTATCTCCGAGCAAAGGTGTTGAGGCTTGTGTCCTCAAGTTGTAAAGGTTTGTTAAGCACCCGGAAGCTTGACAAGTTAGTGGAAATCTCGAGAGAGTCTCCAGGGGACTGGACTAGCCACGGGTTGTGGTGAACCAGAATACTTCAGTGTGTTCTTTCTTATTTATCGCACTTATTTATTTCCTGCAAATTTTAAATTCCGCACGTTTACGCTAATTTTTATTATAACGCTATTCACCCCCCCCTAACGTTACGCGTAATATCTAACAAGGTCCTCTTGATTGGGGCTACCCGGTCTAGCGCCGGTCATGTCCCTCAAATTTGGGGCGTGACAGGTGCTTGATCCCTCGGTGAGGAATTTGAGAAGAGAGACCAGCAGTTGATGGAGGCCGTTTGCAGGAATAGCGCTCGACGAGCAGCTTCGCGTGAAGGATGGAGAGCTTGAGTTAGGCAAAGGAGTAGCCGAAGAGTGTGAACATCTATCGAGGAAACTGAGTTCGATGCAGGCCGAGATTGATCAGAATCTTATCAAGGTCGAGGGGATGAGTGAAGAATAGATGGGAAAGTTTGCCGAATTGGAGATAAAGGATGTTGGGTTGGAGAGTATGGAGAGCGCCTGGTCGGCGGTTGCTATAAAGGCGGCATCTTTGGAAGCCACTATCTGCATCCTCCAATCAAAGTTGGAGTCGGAGAGGATGACGGCCATGCTGATGGAAGCGAGGCTCGAGGAGTGTATAAGTGAGATTGATGGAGATACATCATCCTTAGGAGTTCGGGTCGCTACACTTGAGGCGGAGAAAAAGCAATTGTTGGCTCAAATGGATTCTTCCTCTGCTGTGGTTCCCATCAATTGCATGAGCTTTGGGTTCATGCCGAAGCTCAGCGGGACATATACAAGAGTTTGTGGGAAGCGGGCAATGTTACTGAGGCCCCATACAAGGGAGGACGGGAAAAGGTGCGAGAGGCTCGTGTCAGCTGTTGTTATGACTCTACGACTCCAGAAGACGATGAGGGCACGAATGATGATGACGGAGGACTTCTTGGAGATGGTGACGATGATGGCGGTGATAACACCGAACGAACAATGTCGTCTTTTTATGTTCTCATTTTCAATTCAGTTTTTTTATTTGTTCGTCCTCTGTTGTCGTTGTTTCTTTCCCCTCTCATTTTCTTTCTTTTTTACTTTTATTGTTGGCTTGGGTCGTATGTAAGCTTTGATTGTTCGCGTACTGACTTTCTATAAAGAAAAGTTTTTTGTTTTTTGCCTTGTACTTCATCTTTGTTTTTGATGTTTATGCCTTTGGTGCGAGATAGATGCCCATATGGAGAGTCCCGATTTTTCTTTCCCTTTATATTTTCTGACGGCTTTTGGCCTTAAGAATATTTCAAATTTTCCCTTTTCCGATGGCCCGCGGTCTTTGTTCAATCAAAGTTCCTCTTCTTTTTGGCGAAGGCCCCTGGCCTCGAAGGGTGCTATTTCGAACTTATCGAAGTAGTAACACGTGGTCGTTCGATCGAGGTCAGACTCTTCTTGTTGGCGAAGGCCCTTGGCCTTAGGGTGTTATTTTGAATTTATCAAAATATTAACATGTTCTCATTCGATCGAGGTTGAACTCTTCTAGTTGGCAAAGGCCCTTGGCCTTACGGTATAATTTCAAACTTATCGAAATAGTAACCCACCGTCGTTCGATCGTGGTAGAACTCTTTTTGTTGGTGAAGGCCTTGGCCTTAGGTTGTTAATTCAAACTTATCAAAATAGTAACCCGTCGTCGTTCGATCAGGGTCAAACTCTTCTTGTTGGCGAAGGAACTTGGCCTTAGTGTGTTATTTCGAACTTATCAAAATAGTGACCAGTCTTCATTCGATCGAAGTCAAACTCTTCTTGTTGGTGAAGGCCCTTAGCCTTAGGGTGTTATTTTGAACTTATCGAAGTAGTAACCCATTGTCATTTGATCGAGGTCGAACTCTTCTAGTAACTCGTCGTCATTCAATGAAGGTCGAACTCTTCTTGTTGGCGAAGGCCCTTGGTCTTTAGGTGTTATTTCAAACTTATCGAAATAGTAAGCCGTCGTTGTTTGATCGAGGTCGAATTCTTCTTGTTGGCGAAGACTCTTGGCCTTAGGGTGTTATTTCGAACTTATCAAAATAGCAACCCATCGTCGTTCGATCAAAGCCGAACTCTTCCTATTGGCAAAGGCCCCTGGCCTTAGAGTGTTATTTCGATCTTATCAAAATAGTTGCCCATCGTCATTTGATCAAGGTCAAACACTTCTTGTTGGAAAAGTCTGTTGCCATAAGGTATTATTTCAAACTTATCGAAATAGTAACTCATCTTCATTTGATCGAGGTCGAACGCTCCTAGTTGGCAAAGGCCCTTGGACTTAGGGTGTTATTTTGAACTTATTGAAATAGTAACCCGTCGTTAGTCCCAGGGTTTGGAGAATCAGCATCCTCTGGGGGAGTCCCAGTTTGCTTGATATTGTTTGCATTGGAGAGTGTACTGTTGGAGAGTACGAAACGTTGTTGTTTTGCTTATGTTCATTTTGCGCTTTCATTGGAGTTTCCCTTGTCTGATTCCTGCCCTCCGGCCTAGAGCTATAATCGGCGGGCGATGTTTCGGTTGTCTTGTAGTAGTTTCCTATTTTCTGATTGAGATGTTTCTTTGCACGCTCGCCCAAGCGACACTTGTGTTCCTTCTTGAGCAAAGAATAGAGGTGACTTTAAAATGATTTTTTCCTTACCCCCACCCGATAGATCGGTGAATGAAAGCAGGTTTGTGATGTTGCTCGTTTTGTCTGGCATTTCGACGGTTGATGGGGGCGATGATTCTCAAAATACGGTGACTATATTCAGCTCTTTTTTTCCTTCCTATGTTGTGCCTTTGCCCTGCGTGGATTGGGCTTCGCCTTAGTGCTTTTTTCTGTGGGTAATCATGTTTCTTGTCTTTGATATGGAAGAGACTAGGAATTTTCACTAAGAAATCCCCACAAATAGCGCCAACTTGTTGACACAAAAGATATTGAAACCTTTTTGAATAAATAAATCAAATAAAATGAAGGGGTAAATATTAGTTAAACATAATAAATCTCAGATCAAAGAGCTATTCGAGAGGATGAAATCTGAGCTGAAATAGGGGTAATCAATCATATTGAATCTCTTCATTTTGGCTCTTATTAATTAATGGGAGAGGTTGCGTTACATGTTTTTTCTTTGAATGATTCCTCCTTTCTTTTGTTATGGAGATTACAGAAAAGAGAAATAAGGAGAAATGAAAAGAAGTCTCGAGCCACCTTAACCGGGGCTCTCCCTTACTATATATAGTCATGGGATCTTTGTTATCTATTAGGTTTGACGCTCTATGACACTATGTCGGTCTTGATCGTCCTCTAAACGTCGTTTCTTTTGGCTCGACGGGTGTCGAGAATGTTGGAAGTGGAATAGGTCATGTTATCTTTCACTACCTTGCCGTCTCGACGAGACGTTGGCCAACTTGACAGTAGCGGTCAGATTTTGACCCATACTGTAGTCTCTCCTAATAGAAGGAAATTGCCATTTTAGATCACTAGATAGGTATGAAACAACGGCGATCTAGATGGAGTCGTTCCTTGACTATTCTCTTACGAGAGGCCAGAGCTAACTAAGAGTTGTGCGCGACTACTGAGTTGCCTCATAGATCAATGATTTCACAGTGGCTGATGCAGTTTGGCAACAGATTCATCTAAATTTAGTATTTACGAGGCGAAGCATAAATATAAATGTTAGACCTACTAAAATTTTGTCAAATGTTAAATCTGAAACTATAGCTTTTTAAGATATAATAAGTTTAAAACTAAAAATCTTAAAGATCAAATTATTAATTTTAAATTTGGAGCACAGAGAGACAGATTCACAATGGGATTGGGTGCGTCTGAGTTAGAGTGAATTACTCAAATGGTCACTCAACTATCTCAAATTATTTTCTAACGTCACTTTTCTTTCGATTGTAATAATAAAGTCACTGAACTATGACCATTGCACTCAAAATATCACTCAACTAGATTTTCCAAATTTTGGATTGTCAAATACCTATTTTACCCTCTATATTGTAAATATTTATAATCTTTTATTTTTTATAAACTTTTTAATATCATAATTTTCCCTTTTTAATTTATATATATTATGGACTTACCTATAGAATAAATAAATATTATTTACATATTAAAAATATAAAAAGTATTTAAGATATAATGTAAATTATAAAATACCTTTATTTAAATAATAAGTTTTATATTACATGCATGGAATATATATTTTACCACCTTTATTTTTCTTTCATTCAGAATTGTGTAAATAAATTTTTATTTTTTTTGTTTATAATAAAATTATTATTACTAACAAATTATTCTAGTTAATTCTTTTTAGTATGCTTGTTATTTTGTTATTGCAATATTATATATGCTTAAATAATTTTATTTTTTAAATTAATAAATAATATTTATTTATTCTATATGTAAGTCCATAATATATATTAAAAAGAAAAAAATAATATTATTCAAAAGTTTAAAAAAATAAAAAGAAGATAAATATTTATAATTTAGAGGGTAAAATCGGTATTTGGCAATCTAAAATTTGTAAAATCTAGTTGAGTGACATTCTGAGTGTAATATGCAAAGATTAGTGACTTTGTTACAAACGAAAGAAAAAAGTGACTTTAGAAGATAATTTGAGATAGTTGAGTTACCATACTCGTCTGAATTATTTAAAAGAATAGTTGGAGTGATGGTATTCTATATTTGCTATTTAACATTTTATATATATCTCAAGATTTTAAAGTAGATATTTCATGCTTCAAATATCTATACTATATTAAAAGCACGAAGGTCTTAGCGAAATATCGTTCCTCTTTTTTACCCCTTAAAAATATATTTTACTTCGGATTAAATTGTAAACCCAGCAAACTTTCCTACTATTTAGGAGTTCAAAATCAAATAAGTTTTGTCCAAATATAATTGCATATTTGATATCTTTTCCTAATTAAAAAGAATATAAAAAGTAGGAGAAAAGTTTCTTTTTCCAACAATGGAAGCCCACGATTTGTGTAATTTTTTGAACTATATCTACCATTAGATTTTGAAATAGTCATTATTGTTGGAAAATAATAATAATAATATATTTGTAATACAACATTAACTAAATTATTGTAATACATAATAACGTTAAATAGATGGAAAAAGTTTCGGTTAAAAAGAAACTAATATTATTACTAAGATAGTTATTACATAATTTGACTATAAAAATAAGAATTAGCTATGAAATTCAAATTGTAGCTAATAGGATTTTTTAAATAATTTATCTCTAATTCATCACTATATAGAATTAGCATATATTTTTATTAATCACATAATTTATTCATTGCTAATTCTTTATCATTTTTGTAGTTGACATATCTTGAAGAATGGTACCTAGACGATCATTTTAATACAAAATTAAATCAAAATAAGGGGATACATAAATAGATTACTGAGCCTTTAAAATTATCTTTAATGTTTCATGCTTAGCTAGGCAATCTGTCACCTTATCAACTGAATATGATAAATATTTGTCATTTTCAAGTGTTTATATTTTGTTTAAATTTTATTTTCAAGATCTTGTTTTTTAAAAAAGATTAATTTTATTAGCACATTAATGCTAATAAGCTAGACTAAAAAATTAATGTGCTTTACTGACGCATGATGGGTCACTTTATTAAAACGTGAAAGCTTGTTCTCTACCCATTATTTTTATTTTATTCATTTTAAATATTTATGTTGCCTTCAGCTGAGTCACTTGATGTTTTGGTTTTCTCTATTTAATTTTCAGGCAGGTATAGAAAACGGAGGCAGTACTTTTTTAAAGTTTTTTTTAACATAAAAGATAGATATTTATATTACTTAGTAAAAAGAGTTACAATCGTTCGACAAAGACTTAGGAGCATTACTATTGCTCATTGTAGCTAGAATATTACAAATATTAGTAGGAATACTTCTTAAACTTTTACTAGTATCAAGCTTATCCATTTGGAGTTCGTCGTGCACAAAAATAGGTGGGCAAACTAGGTAAAAATATTTATCCTTGCATAATAACTTCAGTGCCTCCTTAGCCAGTTATGAGCAACTCCATTGCCTTCGCTAAATTTGTGCTTCACTACTGGGAGCTTCAGTTGGAGCATTAACCACCTACATTCCATAATAACATTTTGGAAGTTAGTATCATCCTCATGTAATAATTTAACAACATCCGTGTTGCCATTTCAATTTCCATTTTTGTGTCTTTGAAGTCTATTAACACTTTTAGACCCTCCAGGAGGGCCAAGAGTTCAGCATGTACTGATGAGGCTGCATGGGTATTCTTTTGATATCCAAGAATCCAGCCGCCATTGCTATTTCTTAGGCATCCGCCAATACCTGCAGATTTGTTAGTAATAGAGAAAACAGCATCACAGTTTAGTTTCAGGGTGTGTGTTGAAGGCTTATTCCAGCTGGTCTCAATTGTGACTAACTTGTTCTTAAAAGGCTATTTTTCTGTGAAGTGTGAAGAATTGATATTCCCATGAGTATGAACCGTTGAATGCAATGAACTTGGTACTAATAGTTATGGAAATACTTGTAACATTGTTGTGGTGATGTCTTGAGGAGAAATTGTTATTTATCTTTGTGAATTGTTATTTTTTTGTGGGTGTTGTGAATTGAAAATGTACGGCGGGGTTGGTGTGATAAGAGTGGCCGAGGTAATAAGGGTGGCCGAGGTAATAAGGGTGGAAAAAGTGATGTGGAATTGTGAAAGGAGACAACAGGAGAGTTTGTAACCTGGCGGGCACTGATTGCCCTTTGTTTGACTAATTGTACCCTCTATGTGTGTGTTTGGTTGATACTTCCATTTCTTTGTTCTATTTTCATATGGCTTGAGTTTACTTGGGACAAGTTTTGTTCATACACACCAATACAATTCAAATGTGCTGACGTCCCTTTTGTCGGGGGCGCTACATTCGTGTTATGATTGTAGGTGGATCCTTAGCAGGTACTCCAGTCCACCATTCGTAGCTCTTACTCATTTCCCCGTCAGTTGTATTGGTGAGCCCTTTTCCCACCGGGGACCCTACGTGGCATATGCCACCTTGTTGTTGTATTATAGGATCTTAATTTGGTTTTTTGTAAAAAGGTATAGCCCGAGTCTTGTTACCGGCAAGTATAGTGCTGTCATATTGTATCCTAGAGGCTCCGTAGACATGAAGTGTGGGTCACGAACCATGTAATATGTACTTATGTTTTTGGTATCGTAAATTGCAAAGCACGTAATATCATGTATGTATGTATGGCTTGTTAAAAGGTATTTCAATTACAAACGGTTGTTTCCATTTGGTTAGTAAAGTAATGAAAAATATGGGGTAACTCGTGGTCTGGGAAGGCACCCAGGTCCGCTCAATTGGGGATTTTCCGGTAGAGTGTCGGTCATGTCCCTCGGATTTAGGGTGTGACAAACTTGGTATCATAGCCTAAGGTTTTAAAAAGAGTCCTAGGGTGTCTCGGAGCCATGCCTAGTAGAGCCCTTCTTATCGATGTATTGTCGACAACATCTATTAGTAGGGGGCTACACGGGCATTTAGGAAACTACTCTTTTCTTTGTTATTCCATTTCGTGCGGTGAAGTGAAAAGTGAAAGTGTTTGTGTCTACCTCGTGTCTTGTTCCGAAATTTTCAGAGATGGCACCTATGAAGAAGGTTAGACTCGGCCTTGAGGCCAGCGCCACCCCGAGTGTGATTGTGAGCCATGTACCTGAAGCCGTGGGTTAGAGTGACTCCCTGGCTTTGAATCTGCCTGGCCCGTCCCTTCCGGATCCTAGCACTCATGTTCCAGCAGCGGCAGAGGGTGTGACCATCCCTTCTGTCGATATTCCTTATCCTGGCATTGCTTCAGCTCCCTGTCCCGAGGCGTCGGATGGGGACCTTAGGGGAGCCATCCGTATGTTGACCCAGTTGGTGGCTGCTCAGGCCCAAAGATCTCATGCTGCCTCTATGTCCTCCAGCGGGTAGGGAGATTCTGCCATCTCCAGAGTCCACCAGTTTTTGAGATTGGCCCCTCCAGAGTTTTCAGGCACAGACCTAGAGGCCGATCCGCAGGATTTTCTTGATGAGATGTACAACACTCTTCGTGTGATGAAGGACGCGGAATCAGAGGGGGTTGAGTTGGCTTCCTACAGGTTAAAGGGAGCGGCATGTTCGTGGTTCGAGATGTGGGAGGATTCGCGCGATGAGGGGAGCCCTCCGTCTAGATGGGAGGAATTTGTGGATGCTTTTATGGATCATTTCTTGCTTGCTAAGACAATGGCAGCCCGCGCCACAGAGTTCAAGGTTCTCAAGAAGGGCATCATGAGTGTTTGGGATTACTATATGGAGTTTGTAAGATTGTCCAAGTATGCTCCTCAGTTGGTGTCGACCATGAGTGCTCGAGTTCGACGGTTTGTTCAGGGACTTAGTCCATTGGTGGTGAATGAGGCTGCTACATTGGCCTTGTACTGAGATATGAACTATGGGAAGATTGTGGGTTCCGCTCAGGACACTTAGGTTAGGAAATTGAAGATACTGTCAGATAGGGAGAATAGCAACAGGGCCCGGTCAATGGGTCGCTCAGGGAGGTCAGCTCCGGGGAGGGGGCCATCCCGATCATATGTTTAGTCTTCAGCCAGCACACCGCCATCTGTGCACAGCCATCAGCATGGTAGCTCTTCGAGACCAGGTTCTGACAGCAGGAGGTTCCACCAGTCCAGTCATTCGGGGGTGAGGCCCCAGCAGCAGGGGGAGCTTCATGTCCCAAGTATGGGAGGTTCCACACGGAGACTTGATATTTGGACATCCCGGTGTGTTATAACTGCGGGGTGAGAGGTTATGTTCAGCGGAACTGTCGTGCACCCTGACAAGGCATGGGTAGGGGATTCACCCTTCCATCTAGTTCTATAGTTGCTATATCATCTGTGCGTCCTCCAGCTCGAGCAGAGCGTGGTGCAGATAGGGGTGGGGCTCGTGGTAGAGGTGGTCCTAGCCGGTTCTATTCTTTGAGTGGTCGCCAGAATGCTGAGTCTTCTCCAGATGTGGTTACAGGTATCTTGTCTGTTCAGTCCATTGATTGTTATGCTCTTAATGACCATGGGTCTTCTTTGTCCTATGTCACCCCATTCGTTGCTTCGGGTTTTGGGATGGAGCTCGAACAACTTCTTTATCCGTTCTCTATATCGACCCCAGTTAGTGATTCCATTATAGTCGTGCGTGTCTATAGGAATTGTGTTGTCACAGTGAGTGGTCGTTTTACCACGGGCGATCTTATTGAGCTTGTAATGGTAGATTTTGATGTGATTATACGAATGGACTGGCTTTATTCGTGCTTTGATAAACATTATTGTCGGACAAGAGTCATGAGACTCGAGCTTCCCAACGAGCCGGTTATTAAGTGGAGAGGGAATGGTGTTGTTCCAAAAGGCAGGTTTATTTCTTACCTTAAGGCTTCGAAGATGATTAGGAAGGGGTGTGTATCCATCATTTGGTCCGGGTGGCGGACACCACTTCAGATGTGCCTACCCTCGGATCCATTCCAATTGTAAATGAATTTTCGGAGGTATTTCCAGATGAGATTCCAGGGATCCCGCCAGATAGGGAGATTAACTTCGCGATTGATGTGTTTCCAGAAACTAGCCAATATCTATTCCACCATAAAGGATGGCGCATGAAGAATTACAAGAGTTAAAGGAGCAGCCAAAGAATTTATTATAGAAGGAGTTCAGTCGACCAAGTGTGTCGCCTTGGGGTGCTCCAGTTCTTTTTTGTCAGGAAGAAGGATGGGTCACTTCGGATGTGTATCGACTATCGGCAGATTAACAAGGTCGCCATCAATAATAAATACCCTTTGCCCCGGATTGATGATTTGTTCGACCAATTGCAAGGTGCGAAGTTCTTCTCCAAAATTCATTTGCGATCCTGGTATCACCAATTGAAGATCAGAGAACGGGATATTCCTAAGACCGCCGTCATGACCCGCTACGGTCACTTCAAATTCTTGGTCATGTCTTTTGGGCTAACCAACGCCCCTGGCAGCTTTCATGGATCTTATGAATCGCGTCTTCAAGCCATTTCTAGATTCCTTTGTGGTTGTTTTTATTGACGACATGCTTATTTATTCGCGAAGCAGGGAAGATCATGTCC
This sequence comes from Nicotiana benthamiana, assembly GCA_034376525.1. NCBI lineage: Eukaryota > Viridiplantae > Streptophyta > Magnoliopsida > Solanales > Solanaceae > Nicotiana > Nicotiana benthamiana. The sequence goes on from CM067334.1 coordinate 117,066,313, forward strand.
AACACCTCAAGGCAATTTTGCAAACTCTTCATTAGCACCAGTTATATGTTAAATTCTCAAAATGTGAATTTTGGTTGGAGTCTATCACTTTTCTGTGACATGTTGCTTCGGGAAAAGGGATTCAAGTGGACCCCCAAAAGATTGCAGCAGTGATGGATTGGCCTAGAACTACAACCCCAACGGAGATTCATAGCTCTTTGGGGTTAGCAGGTTATTATCGTAGGTTTGTAGGGTTATCTACCCTCGCCTCCCCATTAATTAAATTGACGCAGAAATCAGTCAAGTTCTAATGGTCTGATGCTTATGAGAAAAGTTTCCAGGAATTGAAGTCAAGATTGACCTCTTCACTAGTGTGGCCTTGCCAGAAGGCACGGAAGGGTTTGTGGTGTATTGCGATGCCTCCAGGGTCAGTTTAAGGTGTGTGCTCATGCAGCATGGGAAGGTTATAGAGTATGCTTCAAGGAAACTCAAGAACCACGAGAAGTACTACCCGAAGCATGATTAGCTTGCAGCAGTTGTGCTTGCCTTAAAACTGTGGCGCAGCAGTTGTGCTTGCCTTAAAACTGTGGCGGCATTACCTTTATAGGGTCCATGTGGATGTGTTCTCGGACCACAAAAGTCTCCAATACTTGTTCAAGCAGAAGGAGTTAAACTTGAGACAACAGCGGTGGTTACAATTACTCGAGTATTATGATATGAAATATTGTACCGTCTAGGGATGGCGAACATGGTGGCCGACGCCCTCAGTCGGAAATCCATGGGTAGTTTGGCTCACTTGGTAATGGATCAGAGGTTCCTAGCTCGAGAGGTTTATCAGCTGGCCAGTCTTGGGGTTTGTATCTCGACCCCAAATAAGGAGAAAATTATTGTGCACAACGTAGCCGAGTCATCGCTTATAGCGAAAGTCAAGGAAAAGCAGTTTATTGATCAAGCATTAGCAAAAATAAAGGAGGCGGTTCGAAGCAACAAGATTTCAACATTCTCTCTCAACAGCAAAGATGTTGTGTTGCGATGTTAAGACAGGTTTTGTGTTACAAATGTAGATAATCTTCGGGAAATGGTAATAGCGGAGGATTATCATTCCAGGTATCTGGTGCATCCAGTTTCTACAAAAATGTATCACAAACTCAAGGAAATTTATTGGTGGAGCGGTATGAAAAGGGATGTGGAAGACTTTGTGTCCAAATGTTTGAATTGTCAACAAGTAAAGGCCGAGCATCAGTGGCCCGGTGGGCTAACCCAGCTAATAGAGATACCAATGTACAAATGCGAGATGATCAACATGGATTTCGTGACAGGACTACCTCGCACTCAGCATAAGTTTGACTCAATTTGGGTAGTAGTGGATCGACTCACCAAATCAGCTCACTTCTTGCCAGTCAAGTCCACCGATACTGCAGAACAATATGCTCGATTGTATATCAAGGAAATAGTGAGACTTCATGGTACTCCACTTTCTATTATTTCGAATCGAGGGGCTCAATTCACATCTAACGTTTGGAAGAACTTTCAGCAAGGGTTGGGTACTTAGGTGAACCTCAGCACGGCTTTTTATCCGCAGACTGATGGGCAAGCAGAGCAGACTATTCAGACGCTCGAAGATATGTTGCGGGCTTGTGTCTTGGATTTCAAGAGTAATAAGGATGATTATTTGCCCCTTATAGAATTTACTTATAACAACAGCTTCCATGCTAGCATACAGATGGCCCCATTTGAGGCATTGTACGGGAAAAGGTGTAGGTCCCGGTTTCGGTGCTTCGAAATAGGTGAGGCAGAATTGATCGGGCCGGATCTCGTGCACCAAGCCAAGGAAAAAGACAAGGTCATTCAAGAAAGGATGAAGACTGCTCAGAGTCGCCAGAATACAGACATGCGTCAAAGGGAATTGGAGTTTCAAGAGGGTGATTGGGTATTCTTGCGGGTATCGCCCATGAAGGGGGTCATGCGATTTGGGAAGAAAGGGAAGCTATATGTCGGTCCTTATCAGATTATTAAAAGGATCGGGAAAGTTGCTTATAGATTAGAGTTGTGCCCTGAAATGATCTTAGTGGACCTGATGTTCCATGTGTCCATGTTAAGGAAGGTGGTTAAGGATCCGTCCACCATCGTGCTAGTTGAAGACATCAAGGTTACTGAAGAGCTATCATATGAAGAGATTACGGTTGCTATTATTGATAGAAAAATCCGTAGGTTGGGAAATAAGGAGACCGCTTCGGTCAAGGTGTTGTGTCGAAACCAACAAATCGAAGAGGCCACATGGGAAGCGGAAGATGAGATGAAAGTAAAATACCCACATTTGTTCGTATAAGTCTAGGAGTGGTCATGTAAGTCCTTGTCCCTAAGCAAACTAACATTGTGTCCCATTTTGAGTAAAAATTCCTGAATGCTTCACCATTATAACTCTTCAAGTTGTGCCCAAAATTTTTTGTGTTTTTGTGGTTGATGATTAGCCCATGGTAGAGTGAGTGCAAGGAAATAATGATTAGTTTTGCATGGAGGAATTGCATCGGAGTGATTAAATGTATCATACTCTTGTAATAGGTAAGTGGCTTTGATAGTGCAGATGGTTAATGCTTAATTTAATTGCTTGTGGTGTACCAAATTGGTTAAAAAGTGTGTCGAGAGGCTGATTATGTATAAATGTGAAGGTCATGCATTATATAACTGTTATAGGGATAGCAAGAATTGCCTAATGGTCCTTGGAGATATGTTTTGGGACTCACTGACAGGTGGATATGTCTGTATTACAAAGGAAACTCTGGTGAAAATTTTCTAAATTATAAAGAGTTAGTGAAAACTTAGGAACTTGCAAATCATGCTTTCAACCCATTTGATTTCCGAAGTTATCATTCGAGGAATCTTAAGAGGAAGAGGATGTAAGACCCCGTGAAAATGAGTGCTCAAGTCCTAGAAACTCATAGAGTCAGGTCCACCTATGTGTTGGAACCCTTTTATACTAATTTTATACTTTAAATCTAGAGTCAAATTATTTCCGGAAAAATGTCATTTCTGTGGTCAGGCATGCGGCCGCAGATCAGCTGTGCGGACCACATATCCTTCGCAGAGTGAATCAGAGAGTAGCCAAATTGGATGTTGAAAATGCGGTCCGTTATGCGATCGCATAACCAATATGTGGACCACATAGTCATCGCAAAAAATAATCGAGGATTTGTGGAGGTCAATTCTGCGGTGCAATATGCGACCGCAGATAGGGTGTGTGGACCGCATTCTCACCGCATACCCAAACATAGAGTTCAGCAATTTGGGACCATTATGCGGTCCAATCTACAGACCGCATGTCAACTATGCGATCACATAGTTGACCGAAGATCCGTTGCGAACATCAGTTTTCTAAAATATTAAACCCAACCCTTTTCTAATAAAACACCCCTACCCCTCATTTTTACATATTTTCTGAACAAAACAAGCGAGAGGGAAGGGAGATTTCTTGAGAGAGAAAGGAATTTCCATCAAATTGATCCTCCAAAACAATCTGGGCCGGGAGAAGTTTAATTTATTGTCTTCATCTCCACTCTTTCAGGTAAAACCTCTAAACCTTTCCCCAATTTTTCTGAGTAAGATTAAGGTAAGGGAGTCCTATGCCTTGAATTTGAACTAACAACTGAAAACCCTCATGCATGTCACTCAAACCTAGAATCTAGTAAAAGGAAAACTGAATAGAAGTAGAGGACTGAGCTAGATAGCTTGGTGACTAAGGATTGGAGCTTAAAAGAGGGAAGTCGACTCCACGTATGTATGGATAACCTTGATTCTTGTGAAATTGCCTTTCTTGGTATGTGAATTGTTTGGTAGTTGATATCCGCGTTGGTTATTGTGAGTTTCTTGTGACTGGTTTGATTATGAATACACATTGCGATAAAAGTTGAATTAAACGTTATTGAGGGAACCTGTAAATAGTGATAACAATGTACTTGAAATGTTGTGTGCAATGGTACTAACTTGAATTGAGTATAATATTTTGAGTGTAATGAAATTGGTATTAATAGTTATGGAAATACTTGTAACACTGTTGTGGTGATGTCTTGAGGAGAAATTGTTTCTTATCTTTGTGAATTGGTGTTTGGTTGTGCTTGTTGTAAATTGAAGTTGTTTACGCGCTGCAACACGGTATAATAAGTTGTGGATTGGTGTGATAAGGGTGGACGAGGTAATAAGGGTGTCTGAGGTAACAAGGGTGGAAAAAGTGATCGCATCACTGTTGATATATATATACATTGAACAAAATTATGAAAACAATGATGTGGAATTGTGAAAGGAGACAACAGGAGAGTTTGTAACCTGTAGGGGACTGATTGCCCCTTTGTTTGACTAATTGTACCCTCTATGTGTGTGTTTGGTTGCTACTTCCATTTTTGTATTCTATTTGCATATAGCTTGAGTTTACTTAGGACATGTTTTTTTCATACATACTAGTACAATTCAAATGTGATGACGTCCTTTTTCCCTAAGGTGCTACATTCGTGTTATGATTGTAGGTAGATCCTCAGTAGGTACTCCAGTCCATCGTCTGTAGCTCTTCCTCATTTCCCTGTCAGCTGTATTGGTGAGCTCTTTTCCCTCCGGGGCCCTGCATGGCACATTCCACCTTGTTCTTGTATTCTGGGATCTTAATTTGGTTTTTTGTAAAAAGCTACAGCCGGAGCCTTGTTACCGGCAAGTATAGTACTGTCGTCTTGTATTGTTAGAGGCTCCGTAGACATGAAGTATTATCATGTATGTATGTATGGCTTGTTAAAAGTAATTTCAATTAGAAACAATTGTTTCCATTTGGTTAGTAAAGTAATGAAAAATGTGGGGTAACTCGTGGGTCAGGGAAGGCACCTAGGTCCACTCGACTAGGGATTTCCCGGTAAAGTGCCGCTCATGTCCCTCGGATTTGGGGCGTGATAGGTATCCCGGAAGATCCTTTGGATATACTCATATGATAGACTATGGGATGGTATCTCGGGAGCTCCTTAGACACATTGATAAATGTACTACAGGGTAGTATCCTCGGAGATCCTCAGTATTGGTACGGATGCTATGTTGTTTTACTCTGTGTTACTTTATTCACTATGTATTAATTGATACTATATAATTTGCCTACTTCACAGCTGTATCTTGTTATTTCTGTTCATTTCATATTTTTACCAGTTTTATTATATTATTTTATCTCAGTAGGGCCCTGACCTTCCTCGTCACTACCCAACTGAGGTTAGGCTTGGCACTTACTGAGTACTGGTGTGGTGAACTTACGCCTCTTCTACGCTTATTTTTCATGTGCATATCCAGGTACTTCCTCGCAGGTGTATCATCCTCGTATTGGAGAGTTCTAGTGGAGAATTGAGGTATATTTGCTATGTCCGCAAACCAGGAGTCTCTATTCTATTCCTGCTTTAGCAGATAGTTTCCTTCTTATTTTTCCATATTGTTTAGACATTCTGGTGTAGAGCAGACTATTAAATTCTATTAGCCTGTGTTACTCATGAGTTATCGGGTTTTGGGATTTGCTTTAAACTGGTGATGTTGAGTTGTATATGCCGAGCGTCTTTCAGTACAATTTCTTTCTAGATGTTTACTTTGGTTTTCGCTATTTTTCTGCAATTATTTTATTTCCGCAAATGTTAGGCTTACCTAGTCGTGGGGACCAGATAACATGTTCACGATTGGTGAACTAGGGTCGTGACAAGTCGGTATTAGAGCTCTAGGTTCATAGGATTCATGGAACACAGGCCGGTTATGTAGAGTCTCGTTGATCGTTACGGAGACGTCTGCACTTATCTACGAGAGGCTATGTAATTGTTTAGGAAAAATCCACTTCATTTGACTTCCTTGTCGTGTGAAATATTTGACATCATAATCCTTAACTTTTGTCTTCTATTCTCTCACTGATGGTGAGGACACGTGCTACCCAAGATGATCAGGCACTCGCACCCCCTGCTGTAACCGTCAGAGGCTAGGGCCGGGGACGAGGCTGGATGTGCACGTGGTGCAGCTAGAGCACCTACACGAGCTACCGCTGATGTTCCACCAGCAGATCTAGCCGTAGTTCCAGCACCTGAAACCTCTACAGCTACTACTACTCCAGCTCTTCAGGAGAGGCACGGTTCTTGAGCATATTTGGTACAAGTGTTCAGGAGGGATTCATTCAGGTTGTACCGACAACTTCACAGGCTGGGGAATAGACCCATACTTCCTCCTCCCCCACTCCAAAGGAGCAAGTTCCCATTAGTCAGGTTCCAGGTGTCATGGCGACACAATTGGTGGTTCCAATTCAGCAGGTGGTGAGGACCTCTCGCCGAGTAGAGGACAGGTGGGTCCAGGAGAGAGAGGACAGACGATTTCAGGAGAGAGATTATATAGGAGTGAGTAGACCTCGTGGACCAGGGAGATATATTGGTCCTTATTTTGGAGGCAGGGTGCGTCATGATAGAGGTTTTATGGGTCAGCCAGTTCAGTATGTATCTCAGATTTCACACAGGTTTTCAGATGTTCAGGGATCTTAGAGTACCTATACCGCACACTTCCTACTGCCACGTCAGTCACGCGGTTGCTTTGAGTATGGTGACATACGCCATGTGGTGAGGTATTGCCCTAGACTTGGTAGGAGTGCACCTCTAGAAACTTCTCGGCCACATGGTTCCCTACAGAGTTATTAGGCCATGGTTACAGCCCCAGCTGCTACCCCACCTACCCGTACCGAGGTTGTTTCCCCCGATTCTATCATCAGAGGTATTGTCATGGTTGTTCTAGAGATGCATCAATTCTATTCGATCCACGCTTTACTTATTTTTTATGTGTTTTCTTATTTTACTCCGCATTTGGGTATAGCCGGAGATTCCTTGAGTTCCTATGTTTACGTTTCCATTCCTGTGGGAGATTCTCTTGTTGTGGACCACTTTTATCGATCGTGTTTGGTTACTTTTCGTAGTTTTGATACCAAAGCAAATTTATTGTTACTCGCAATGGTTGACTTTGGTATTATTTTGGGCATGGACTGGTTGTCACCCCATCATGCTACTCTTGATTGCCACACCAAGACTATGACGCTAGTTGTACCAGGTGTTCCGCGTATTGAATGGAGTGGTACTTTTGATCACAATTCCAGTAGATTTATCTCCTTTCTAAGAGCTCACCATATGGTTCAGAAGGGGTTTGCAGCGTATTTAGCCTATGTGAGAGATGTCAGTGTTGATACCCCTTTTGTTGATTCTGTCCTAGTGGTACGTGATTATCCTGATATGTTTCCAGCTGATCTTCCGGGTATGCCAACGGATAGAGACATTGATTTTGGCATTGATTTATTTCCGGGCACTCAGCCCATTTCCATTCCCCCGAATCGTATGGCTCCTCCTGAGTTGGAGGAGTTGAAGGAGTTGAAGGATCAATTACAGGAATTGCTTGATAAAGGTTTTATTCGACCCAATGTTTCACCGTGGTGTGCTCCTATCTTATTTATGAAGAAAAGGGATGTTTATATGTGCATATGTATCGATTATTGTCAGTTGAAAAAGGTTACAGTGAAGAACCGTTATCCTTTGCCTCGTATTGATGATCTATTTGACCAGTTTCAGGGCGCGCAGGTGTTTTCTAAGATTGATTTGCACACAGGTGTTTTCTAAGCTTGATTTGCACTCAGGTTATCACTAGTTGAAGATTCGGGAGGCAGACATCCCGAAGAATGCCTTCAGGACTCGGTATGGTCATTATGAGTTCCTTGTTATGTCATTTGGGTTGACCAATGCCCCGGCAGACTTTATGCATTTGATGCATAGCGTATTCAAACCCTATCTTGACTCGTTCGTCATTGTTTTCATAGATGATATTCTTGTATACTCCCGGAGTAGGGAAGATCATGAGCAGCACATGAGGACAGTGCTTCAGACCCTGAGAAAGAAGAAATTATATGCAATGTTCTCAATATTTGAATTTTGGTTGAGTTTTGTGGCCTTTCTTGGCCACGTGGTATCGAGTGAGGGCATTCGGCTGGATCCGAAGAAGGAAAAGGCCGTGTAGAGAGGTTGCCCAGGCCGTCCTCAACTATAGATATCTGCAATTTCTTTGGCTTGGCGGGTTACTACCGTCATTTCATGGAGGTCTTTTCATCGATTACGGCCCCTATGACTAGATTGACCCAGAAGGGTGCCCCATTTCAGTGGACAGAGGAGTGTGAGGAGAGCTTTCAGAAGCTCAAGACAGCCCTGACTACAACCCATATTCTAATATTGCCTACTGGTTTGGGATCTTATACAGTGTATTGTGATGCCTCACGGGTTGGCATTGGAGTGGCATTTATGCAGGACGGTAGAGTGATCGCCTACGTGTCTAGATAGTTGAAGAAACATGAGAAGAATTACCCTGTCCACGATCTTGAGTTAGCTGCTATTGTTCATGCCTTGAAGATTTGGCGTCATTATTTGTACGGTGTGCCTTGTGAGATTTATACTAACCATCGGAGTTTGCAGCTCTTTTTCAAGTAAAAGGATCTAAATTTGTACTAGAGGAGGTGGTTGGAGCTACTGAAGGATTATGATATTACTATTCTTTATCACCCGGGCAAGGACAATGTGGTAGCCGATGCCTTGATTCGCCGGGTGGAGAGTTTGGGGAGTTTTTGCATATTTCCCTGCTTCAGAGAGACATATGGCAATAGATGTTCAGGCCTTAGCCAGCCAGTTTGTGAGCTTGGATCTGTTGGAGCCCAACCAGGTTCTAGCCTGTGTGGTTTCTCGGTCTTCATTGTTCGATCGTATCAAGGAGCGGCAGTATGATGAACCTCATTTGTTTGTCCTCAGGGACATGGTTCAGCATGGCGATTCTAGGGATGTGACCATTTGGAGATGATGGGGTATTTAGGATGCAAGGTCAGATCTGTGTACCCAATGTTGATGATATTCAGGAGTTGATATTGAAAGAGGCTCATAGTTCGCGGTATTCCATCCATCTGGGTGCTGCGAAGATGTATTAGGACTTCAGGAAGCACTACTGATGGAGGAGGATGAAGAAGGACATAGAGGGTTTTGTAGCTAGATGCCTCAACTGTCAGCAGGAAAAGGCTGAGCAACAGAGACCTGGAGGGTTACTTCAACAGATGGAGGTTCCGGAGTGGAAATGAGAGAGGATGACCATGGATTTTGTAGTTGGTCTCCCTCAGACTGTGAGGAAGTATGACGCCATTTGGGTGATTGTGGATTGGCTGACCAAGTCCACTCATTTTATTCTTGTGTGTACTACTTATTCATCGGAGCGGTTGGCAGAGATTTATATTAGGGAGATTGTTCATCTGCATGGCATTCAATTTCTATCATTTCGGATAGAGGTACTCAGTTTACATAACGGTTCTGGAGAGCCGTTCAGCAAGAGTTGGGTACTCGGGTGACGATGAGCACAACATTTCACCCCCAGACAGACGGACAGTCCGAGCGCACTATTCAGATTCTTAAGGATATGCTTCGTGCATGTGTGATTGATTTTAATGGTTCTTGGGATCATTTCTTACCACGGGCGGAGGTTTCTTATAACAAGAGTTGTTACTCCAGCATTCAGATGGCACCGTATGAGCCATTGTATGTTAGGAGATGCACATCTCCGGTGTGTTGGTTCGAGCTAGGTGAGGCCAGGCTATTGGGCACAGAGTTGGTTCAGGATGCGTTGGAGAATGTCAAGGTGATTTAGGATAAACTCCATACAGTCCATTCCAGACAAAAGAGTTATGCGGATCGAAAGGTTCGTGATGTTTCCTACATGGTGAGTGAGCGAGTTCTGCTTTGAGTTTCGCCTATGAAAGGTGTCATGAGATTTGGGAAGAAAGGAAAGCTGAGTCTGAGGTTATTGGTCCTTTTGAGATATTGAGTCGTGTTGGGGAGGTTTCTTAGAGCTTGCCTTACCTCCCGGCTTGGCAGGAGTTCATCCGATATTTCATGTTTCGATGCTCCGGAGGTATCACAGTGATCTGTAGCACGTGTTGGGTGTCAGTTTAGTCCAGTTGAATAAGGATATATCCTATTTTGATCACCCAGTGGCAATATTAGACAGACAGATCATAAGGTTGAGGTCAAAGAACAAAGCTTCAGTAATGGTTTAGTGGCAAGGTCATCCAGCCGAGAAGGCAACTTATGAGACCGAGCGGGATATGCATAGCCAATACCCTCACATTTTCTCTGCTTCACGCATGTTCTGTATACTCGTTCGAGGATGAACGAATATTTAAGTGTAGGAGGATGAAAAAACCCGGCCGGTCGTATTTGGAATTTATGCCCCGATCCCCCATTAACTGCTTCCCCAAAGTTCATTTCTGCTAATTTGGTTTGTCGGGACGTTCGGTGTTTGGATTCAGAGTGTTTAGGGACACTTAGTTCTTAAATGAGAGCATAAGTATTGGAAAGTGGTCCATAATCGAAACAGTGTAAAAGACGACCTCGGAATGGAAAATCAATGATTTCCTTAGCTCCGTTAGATGATTTCAAGGTTGGGAGCGTATACGGAATGTATGTTGGAAGTTCGTAGCTCAGTTAGGCTTCAATTGCAAAAGATTGAATTTTTGAAGTTCCGATCCGACAGTGAGTCTTTGATCCAAGGGTCGAAATAAGATTCCAAAAGTTGCAGTAGCTCTATTGTGTCATTTGGGATGTGTGTGCAAAATTTTAGTTCATTCGGACGTGGTTTGGATATGTTTTTTATCGAAAGAAGATTTGGATAGAAATTGAAGTTCTTAGGCTTTAATCTTCAATTTATTCGGGTTTTCAGTGTTTCTTGGGTGTTTTAAGGGTTAGTACAAGTTCTAATAAGGTATTATGTGTTATTGGTGCATTTGGTTGAGATATCGGGGGCCTCGGGATGATTTCGGGTGGTTAACGGAGAAAAACTTTAAGTGTTGCAGCAGTTGATATGTCTCTTTCGGTTTTTTTTTATTCTACGGGTTGGGAACCGCAGAAGCGGCTTCTCGGTCGCAGAATTGGCTTGTCCATCGCTTATGTGAGTTTGTTCATTTCTCACGAAACGCAGAAGCGGTCCCCTTACCGCTTGTGCGGAATCACATAAGTGGATGTTTGCCCGAAGAAGCCGACTCTGGTCCATATAATGAAATCCGCAGAAGATGCCTGGTTTCAACATAAGTGGTCCCTTGTCCGCAGAAGCAGAAATGGCTATTCAGAAATAGTAAAATCGAGGGTTAAGTTTCAGAAGTTGAATAATCAATTAAGATCTCGGGAGAGGGCTATTTTGATTTGTTTTTGAAGAGAAGATAATTGGGTAACGTTTCTTGGATACCTTCTAGTTATATTTCATCATATATAATTAATTATATCATTAAAATTCGAATTGAGGATCAAAAATTTGATAATTTGGGTAAAACTTCATTGGCTAAACTGTTGAATTTTGGGGGGGCATTTGACCTCCTATTTGGGAGATTTTTATGTGGCTAGACTCGTGAGAGTACGAGAGTTCTGAAAATGTGAGAATTAATCAATTCGAGACGTTAGCCTGCAGAGCGTTTTGGTCATTTTACCTATCATCGCGCCCTAGCGTTAAATTTAATACTGGAATCAGTTGTTTGCAATATTATTTACGCTATGTAACTGAATTGATTAGATTTGGGCCATTCTGAGTTGGATACTCGTGGTAAAGGCATGGTTTCTAGATGATTATTGAGTTGGTTCGAGGTAAGTGGTTTTTCTAACCTTGTGTGGGGACCTTTCCCCTTAGGATATGATATGTGATAACTGAGTGCCTTGTACGTGAGGTGACGAGTACGTACTTGAGCTAATTGTTGAAAAATCTGATTTTTACTTATGATATTGAGACTGAGTTTCCTTCATATTTACCTTTTTTTTACTTGTCGTTATATCCTGTGTTAGATTAGAAAAAGCATGTTTAGTTGATTTAACTTGCGTAATTATTTAAGTTTCCTTGATTGTACTACGTGAAGCATACTAGGCTAGAACTACCTGATATTTCACTTTTGTACTTCAATTCTGAATATCTTCTGGTTGTGGTTGCATATTTACTTTGGGACAACGGGTTCGACTCTCGATAGATCCCCCTGCATATTTACTTTGGGACTGCGAGTTCGACTCCTGATAGATCCCCCCGCATATTTACTTTGGGACTGCGGGTTCGATTCCCGATAGATCCCCCTGCATAATTACTTTGGGACTGCGGGTTTGATACCCGATAGATCCCCCCTGCATATTTACTTTGAGACTTCGGGTTAGATTGCCAATAGATCCCCCTATCATTGGTAGTCGGGCTACGGGACGGTATCCCGGAAGATCCTTCAGATATACTGATGTGATAGACTAAGGGATGGTATCCCGGGAGCTCCAGACAGATTGATAAATGGACTACAGGATAGTATCCTAGGAGATCCTCATTATTTGTACGGATGTTGTGTTGTTTTACTCTATGTTACTTTATTCACTGTGTATTAGTTGTTACTGTATAATTTGCCTTACTTCACAGCTGTATCTCATTATTTCTGTTCATTTCATATTTTTACCAGTTTTATTATTTCATTTTATCTCAGTAGGGCCCTGACCTTCCTCATCACTAACAAACTAAGGTTAGGCTGCACTTACTGAGTAATGTTGTAGTGTACTCACGCCTCTTCTGCGCATGTTTTTCATGTGCAGATCCAGGTACTTCCTTCCAGGCATATCATCCTCGTAGTAGAGAGTTCTAGTGGAGACTTTAGGTATATATGCTACGTCCGTAGACTAGGAGTCTCTATTATATTCCGGCTTTAGCCGATAGTTCCTTTCTTATTGTTCCTTATTGTTTAGATATTTTGGTGTAGAGCAGACTATTACGTTCTATTAGCCTGCGTTGCCCCTGAGTTTTCAGGTTTTGGGATTTGCTTTAATCTTGTGATGCTGATTTGTATATGCCGAGCGTCATTTAGTACAATTTCTTTTCTAGATATTTACTTTGGTTTTCCCTATTTTTTCGCAATTATTTTACTTCCGCTAATGTTAGGCTTACTTGGTCGTAGGGACCAGGTGCCGTCATGACATGTTCACGGTTGGTGAACTAGGGTTGTGACAATATCCTACGAGATCGAGGTTGCCCGGATGTGGTCTTATGCCCTCGGGCTTTGATAAGTCAACGGCAATGGCGATTGACGGTAGTCCCCGAGTCATCGAGGATTTCTCGGTTTGGGATCCATTACTTGTACACTTTGTGTTATCTCATTGAGGGCTTACGATTTCAAAGTTTTAGGCCAAGAGGTCGTGTGACCTTGAGTTTTCGACACCACTCCCGAGTGTTCAGGACATTTTTGGCTCTGGAGCTTTTTTGTGATTCTGTTGTTGTCTTATTGAGCTCTTACAAGTTAAGAGCTCCGACCCAGAGATTGCATTTATTTTGAGTCATCGACATCAGTCCCCGAGTATTCCAGACGTTTTTTGGCTCTGGGGCCATTTTGCAGAAAATACTAAGCTTCCTTGAAACACGAAATGTTTTGATGAAGAAGAAAGTGTTCTTTGATTACTTGGTACAAGTACATACGTTTTGTAATTACGGGCTCGGTTGTTCTATGTGGACACGGTTTGTTCGACCGTATAACCATGTACATTGTATTCCTATCAAGACCTCATTTAGCATATCTTGGCTTCTTCGTGTAGGTGACCTTCCGGGGGGATGCCCCTCAGTATTCGAGGTTGATTTAAAAGGAATCCATGAATACTTATTGAATCTTCCTTAGGTAGCATGTAGGTGTTGCCTCATTAATAACCTTGCCAGTAAAATCCTTCTCGGGATAAAAACTCAGTCGAAGGAAAAGAGTACAACGATGCTTTTGAAACTTATGGCTTTCGAGTTTGAAAATGCTTTGGCCGTTTCGTTCGGATACCCGCATTCAGGTTAGTGTAAAGTGTAATTCAAACAAAAAGGGAGACGGCCATATGTCGACGCCCCCTTTTTCCCTCCTAAAAGAAGCCAAAACGGGTTTACGATATTATGGATAAAACAACTCTTATTCCCTTTTGGGAATTGGGTTATGGAGTTTGAAGAGTCGCTACCAAATGATTATAGTGCATTAGGACACTTTTAAGAAGATTTTTAATGAAAACCAGAATTCGGGTAAGGGCTTGAAATTATCTCGAGGGGAAGTGTTAGGCACCCCTCAACATCCACTAGTGTGCTTTCCGGCCTTGCTTAGATGTGACTTTAAGAAGCATTGAAATAAACAAGAAAATATGCATATAAGAATATAAAGTTAGTGGGCAATTTTGAAAGAAGAATAGCACAAGTAAAAGGGAAATTTTAGAGAAATATTTAAACAAAAATAAAAGGTAAATGAGGTCCTAGGATTAACTATAATATGGATCATTCGATGAAATATCCCACACATATTCCCAAGAGTGGTCGCTTTAAGATTTTATCGCGTCGTCATCATCTCCATATACTACCTCTTCCATCTGTTAAGGTATTTAACGCGTTCGGTCTCGTTTACTTATTTCATGCTAATACCCGTCCCAACCTATTAGTACCGAGGTACTAGGACTTCTAATCCTAAAGGGGGAAGAAGGATAAGACATATATGGAGTTTCAAAGGTAAAACTGCTAAGGCGTCAATCAAAACAAATAGCACATAAGGGTATACAAATCATACATTCAAAGGCTCATACAAAACCCCACAAATCACAACAACAATTAGTTTAGCATAACTTGCAATTACTGATTTGGTCTTGAATTTAAAGCTGATAATGGATAGATTAGTTTAACACATAGAGTTGGATAATGAGTCTACTTTGAGCCCCCCGGATCCGGTTTGTAAAGTATTTTTGAAAACTAGTAATTTCAGAAAGCGATGATTTGAACCAAGAATTCGGAATTTGCAAAATTCAGAAATGGCTTATAAAATAACCGAACTGCTTTAAGAAAATGGTGCAAGAAAAGTATTGAAGTACGAACTATGCAGGAAAAGAGAGGTTGATTTCAGAAAAATGCAGGTTTGGAATTAAAAAAAAAGATTTTTATAGATTTAGCATTGAAGGCAGATAATCAGCTTTCAAAATAGGCATTATTGGACAAATTCTTTTATTGATGGCGTCTAACAAATTAGGTGAGTTTGAACCCTATAGGCATGACATCTACATATTGATTAGTTGTTGCTTTTAAACGTTCAATGGACCTACTGTTTGCCTAGCGTTTTTGTTATATAGTCCTTATAGACATGATTTCTATATGCACTTGATTATGGAATGCTAAAGACTTATGGGCAGGATTTCTAGATGCAATGTTAAGATCATATAGGCATGATTTCTAAGTGATTTGCAATATTGAAGTCCTATAGACATGGTTTCTATATGAGATGAAATATTGAACTCTAATAGGCATGATTTCTAAGTGATGTGCAATAGTAAAGTCCTATAGACATGGTTTCTATATGATTAGCAATAATATAAATCCTATAGACATGATTTCTATATGATTGGCAGAAATATAAACCCCCCTCACACCCTTTTCACTATATCCGCAAATTCTTTTTACAAATCTTGTTATATGAAGGGAGAGAAAAGACTAAAGAGATAAGTACATCAAAGCTAAAACGGACCCGAGGAAACTCAAAGCAACCTTAATGTCCAACATATATATTTTACCAAAGCCAGCCTCAAGATTCCAAGGCTTTCTCTTAGAGTGTTTCAAAGTTCCAAGGGCTTTCAGGAAGCCCAGGCAATGCTTACACCTAAAATAACGATTAGAGTAGTGCAAGGTGTGGAATTACCAGCCCTTAGGTATCCAAGTTCAGAGGGAACTCAAGGGTCCCTAAGCATGGCTTACCAGAGAGGGGTAGGGCTTAAAAAACTAAGTGTAAGTGTAAAGTGAGGGATAAGAGGAAGACCAATGCAAAAAGTGGTCATACCTAGCCATGAATAGAGCGGGTACACCCCTGACCTTTACTTGGCTTAAAGAAATAAGAGCAGACTTGAAATAAAGTCACACTTATGCCTATGTAATGATTAGGGCATCAACAGACCTGAGCCAAGCTCAATACATAAACGGGGGTAAGGGAATGGGAGTGATTTGAGTAGAGGCTTAGAACAACCTGGTTCTGAACCAAAGGTGGAAATAGAGTACCACTCTATTCCAACAGAATACTCATGTACAAAAGGGGGTCAGTGAAAGGGATCAAATATGAAAACATTTGCATACGAATAGACGCAAAGTCAAACAGAGGTAGACTAAAGGGATTTGGGAGAGGGAAGTACATGAAAGCATTCATACAAGCATACAGTATTAAAATATAGGGGTGTAGGGGTAGGAATATACATGCTGAAGTGTTAACTGCATAATGAACATACAGAGACATGTGAAAAGAAACAACTAAACATGTAGTTTTGAAGATGGTATTAAATCATAGACCAACCTGCTTGCAACTTCAACTGGTAAAGCAAATATGGAAAAGGGAACCTTATAGTTTAGCCTTGGCTTTCAGCTTGCTAAACACGAGCAGCAGAACAAGTAACAGAGAAAAGCAGAGAGGAGAAGAGAGAGTTTTTGAATGTAAACGTGTATGTCTCGTTTGTTTAAAGTGAAGATGAAGAGGGTTTTTATAGTTTGAAAACAAGTAGCAACTAAGGCAGGAAAATAAATTAGTATCAATCAAAATCAATCAAGGAAAGAATTCCCTTTAATTAAGGGAGTCAGACTTAGGGTAAATAAACAGAGTTCCACATATGGAAAGGAAATCAAGAATGGGTTGTAGAAATTAAGGGTAAATACATTAAAGATTTTCGAAATACACACTGTTTAGACAAATAAAGCAAGTAGAATCATCAATCCCTCAAAGAATCAAAGAAATTTGGATACACACTGATACTGAATTTAGTCAGAAAGCAGGTCCAAATTAAAGAATGAAATAAGTTCGTACAAATCAGTTTCCAAAATTAAGGTCATTTCAAAAAAGGGAAGGCTGACTATAAAAGATGCACAAAAACATGCAAGGTTGAAATTAATAGAAAAAATCATGTAATCAGAGAGCAGAAATACAACAAGCATGAGATGTAATTAGAAATTCTTGCAGAAATCATAAGCATGAAGCATTTAAATAGTTAGGGTTTCGACATTGAACATGCAACAGGAAATTATACACAGAAAACGGAAAACCCCTAAAATCTAGCGTTTTCTTCACATCTCGAGTGTAAGAAAGAAAGCATAGGGGAAGATAAACTCAGAAAGACATAAACTTAGATGGACAGCATGAGGAAAGTAAAGAACACAGTGAATGGTTTACTTGGAAACCCAACAAACAACATAGTAAAGAAAATACATAGGAGCGTTAGCAGAAACACGTAGGAATCATAGTGAAAGTGAAGAAAACACGGTAGAGAAAATAAAATAGAGAAATCAGAGAAACCCTAAATTTTAGGAAGATGAACAGTTTTGAAGATAAAAATTGGGAAAAAATGTGGAAACCACTTTTGAGCTTTAGAAAATAACTTAAATTTGAAGCAGATCGTAAGGAAACATAGAAGAAAAACATAAAGATTTAGGGTTTCAAAGAGAAACCTAGAGAACGAGAAAGCCTGGAACGAACTGGTTTCGAGTCAACAACGAACTCACAACCTTAAGACTCGCCGGAGAGAGACCGGACATGGTCGTAGAACTCGAATCAAAAGTTCTCATAATGGGAGACCTTCGAGGTCTGCCCTCGATCTATGAACGGATGAGCCATAGAAGGGAGTGGGGGTGAGTACAGGATGCATGAAACCTGAAAACCCAAGTTTTCTGTGAAACGTGGTTGTAAAGTGACCGTAGGTGGCTAGGGTTTCGGGGGGGTTGAGAGCATCTAGGAACGAAGGGGATACAAGGGCGGCGGGTTTGTAAAATGATTTATGGTTGGGGGTGTATTAGGTTTAATTATTGTAGGGATTATTGTGGGTCGTTGATCTAAATGATCAACGACCACGATTTAAAAGAGGTAACGGGGTGGTTTAGTTTAATGGGTAACTAGGTAGGGTAATTGGGGTTGAATTGGGGCTGGAATTTGGCTACAATTGAAATTAAAAGGGGCTATGATTTAAATGGCCAATTGTTCCCTAATTTAAATTTTATAAAATATCAAACGATGTTTAAAAATCTAATTAATAATATTGATTAAATAAAAAATAATAAATGTTAATTTAAAAATATTAGGAATGATTTTATGATTAAAAAGCTATTAAATCAAGAAATAGGCAAAAATTGCAATTTCATGCAATTTTAATTTAGAAATACTAAATGAACTTGTTAAATTATGTAAATATCATGTAAAGTATATTTTGTGTAAATTAGAGAAAAAAATAGATTACTCACCAAAATCAGAAATAAATAATTAATTGATTTTATAGTTCAAAAATAGGCCATAAATTTATTTTAAAATTCGTTAAAATGTGGAAAAATACCAAAAATTTTGTGGATGCTTATATACACTATTTTGTGAGAATAATTTGAGTATAAAAATATATAGGAAAAAATTGGGTATCAACAGTTGCCCATCTTTACCCGAGGAGGATGAAAGAGTTGTCGGGTAAAGATAAGATGGCCAATTTTGACCGGAGATGGTGATTGTGAAAAGATATTGACCATGCTCTGGTCTCTCAGCTGTCTTAATATCCATGTTTTTACAGGAATCAGGCCATATGTAGTTCAGGAGCCGTCGACGGAACATGCCGATAGGAATCGAAAAAAACAGACGCGATGGTTAGGTCTGAGAAAGGCGTTTGGAATTGGATAGATCAAGTAGAATCTGAGTGGGAACACTCATGGTGAGACAGCCGAGAGCCAGCCGGAACACCTATAAATGCGTCATGTGCATTCATATATTGCGTAATTTAAACATGATACAAGTTCAGGTTGCACCATGAATGTTTCTCCTTGGATGGTTTGGATGACGTCCTCAGACTATGATGTCCTGGTCCATGAAAATCATAAAAGTAAAGGTTCGCAAGCCATGGAATGATGTTCTTGGGCTATGAAGATGGTGCCTTTGAATTATGATGCCTTTAAACGGGTTGGTGATCTTTCAGCCCATGAGAAGGTGGCAATCTTTCAGCCAGATAAATGTAGAGGGTGGCAATTTTTCAGCCATATGAGAATTTCAAATGCAGGTGGCGATGTTTCAGCCAGATAAGAATTTCAAACAGGTGCCGATGTTTCAGCCAGTGGAAAAATAAAGCGGCAATATTTCAGCCAGATGAATGCAGAGGGTGGCGATCTTTTAGCTAGATGAGAATTTCAAATATAGGAGGCGATGTTTCAACCAGTCAAACAATAATGTGGAAATATTTCAGCCATGCAAGTTGGAGACAATGCTTAGTCTCGAAGGCATATAATATCCTTATGCAATATGGAGGTAGATCTTAACCTCGGAAGGCAGAGAGTAGCCTTATGCAAAATGCAGACAGAGATAGAGCTTAGTCTCGAAAGGCAGATAATAGCCTTATGCAATGTTGAGGTAGATCTTAACCTCAGAAGGCAGAGATTAGCCTTATGTAAATATACAGATGGAGACAGAGCTTAGTCTCGAAGGGCAGATAGGAGCCTTACGCAATATGGAGGTGGAGCTTAACCTCGAATGGCAGAGATTAGCCTTATGCAAAAATGTAGATGGAGACAGAGCTTAGTCTCGGAAAGCAGATAGGGGCCTTATGCAATATGGAGGTAGAGCTTAACCTCGGAAGGCAGAGATTTGCCTTATGCAAAAATGCAGATAGAGGCAGAGCTTAGTCTCGAAAGGCAGATAGGATCCTTATGCAATGCGAGAATGTAAATGAGCGAATAGTAGTAAGTTTTCATAGCTAATTGTCGGATTTCGATACTAGGATTGCTGGGGAATGTTAAGTGCAGATAGTGACCCTATGAGGATTTCTATCATGCAGAGCGAATGCGCTTTGATCCGTAATCTGAGTTCCTGCTACCAAAGAAAAATAGTGAGTTCTGTAAGCGGACGTTAGTTGATATCCTCCCGCTTTTGGCGTCGTGTATCATGGGGATAGCATGGCTAACGATGGTGGTGCAAGATATGTTTGTGCATGACTTAGTAAATATAATGCGCATGCGTATATATAAAAAAATGCTTTTATTTTGGATGAACCAACGAACTGCAACGTGGTTCAAAACACGGCGACCTTGCTTGCTTTAGAATTTTGAGGGTCCTCCTCAAAATTCTGCCCCAATTTAATGGGCTGGTGCTACTGGCGGATGTGCTGAATGACTGAACACGGAACAATCCCTGAATTTTGAGGGCCTTCCTCAAAATTTTGCCCCAGTTTACTGGTTCGACGCTGGTGAAGAGACTGAAAAACTGACTTCTGAATTTTGAGGGTCCTACTCAAAATTCTTCCCCAGTTCTAATAGCGGGAAAAAATGGAATTTTATTAAGATGTGACAAAACTCATAGGGATGCCTATGTATCCCCTATTAAACGAGAATCAGGTCATGCGTAGTTCAAATTACATCATAAAGAAAAAGCATAGTGGTTAAATGTAGTATCTCTTCACTGCGTCTAAGTTAATAGGCTTCGGTCTAAGTTCACCGTCCATTTATGGGAGAATAAGAGCTCCTCCAATTAGAACCCTGTGAACCATGTATGGACCCTGCCAGTTGGGAGAGAATTTCCCTTTGGCTTCCTCTTGATGTGGAAATATCTTCTTCAGTACTAGTTGTCCTGGTGTAAACTTTCTTGTCTTAACTCTCTTGTTGAAGGATCTAGACATTCTGTTCTGATACAATTGACCGTGACAGAAGACATTCATTTTGTTTCCGTCTATGAGGGCTAACTGCTTGTAGTGACTTTTGATCCATTCTGCATCATCTAATTCTGCTTCTTGAATAACCATTAAGGATGGAATTTCTACCTCGACGGGGATGACTGCCTCTATACAATAAACCAGCATGTATGGAGTGGCCCCGGTTGATGTACGGACCATGGTATGGTAACCCAATAAAGGGAACGATAATTTCTCATGCCTCTACTTGTGCTTTTCAATCATTTTTCTTCGTATCATCTTGATGTTCTTATTGTCTTCTTTAATAGCTCCATTCATTTGAGGTCTGTAAGCCATAGAACTCTTATGTCTGATGTTGAATGTTTCACACATTGTTTTCATCAAGTCTCTATTGAGGTTAGAGCCATTGTCGGTGATGATTGATTCTGGAACCCCGAATCAACAAACAATACGTTCTTGGACGAAATCTGCTACTACTTTCTTGGTAAATCCCTTGTACGATGTTGCTTCAACCCATTTGGTAAAGTAATCGATTGCCACTAGGATGAACCTATGCCCATTTGACGCGGCTAGTTCAATTGGTCCAATGACATCCATACCCCAAGCGGCGAACGGCTATGGTGTGCATGTCGCAGTAAGCTCGTTTGGAGGCACCTTATCATATTTGCATGTACATAACATCGGTGGCATATTCAGACATACTGAATGCAGTCCGTCTCCATCATCCAAAAATACCCTGCTCGGAGTATCTTCTTTACCAAAACGAAACCATTCATATGTGGTCCACAAGTCCCTGCGTGCACTTCCTCCAATAGTCTGGTTGCTTCTTTTGCTTCGACACACCTTTATAATCCCAAATCAGGAGTCCTTCTATACAGGATTCCTCCGCTGTGAAAAAAATCATTGGACAATCTCCGAAGTGTTCGTTTATGAGTAACATTGGCAAGCTACGGGTACTCTCCTATTGTCAAATATTTTCTTATATCATGGAACCAAGGTTTCCCGTCGAATTCTTCCTCGACGTGAGCACAATAAGTCGGTTGGTCATGAATCTTGACCGGGATGGGATCAATAAAGTTTGTATCTAGATGTTGGATAATGGATGATAAAAGGCTAAAGCATCGGCGAACTTGTTCTGTGTTCTGGGAACATGCTGGAACTCCGTCTTTCTGAATCTCTTCCTCAACTCCTGCACATGGTGTAGATAGGGGAGTATCTTGGAATTCTTACTTGCCCATTATTCTCAAACCTGATGTATGAGTAGGTCTAAATCTCCGATCACTAGCAGTTCCTGAATATTCATGTCAATGGCCAGCTTGAGCCCTAACATGCAGGCTTCGTACTCGGCCATATTGCTGGTGTGAGCTTGGTAGACATCGGGTAATGCTGACCAGTTTCTGATACCAAAATTGCTCCTATACCCACTCCTTTGAAGATTACGACTCCATCAAAAAACATCCTCCAACTGTCATAGGATTCTGCAATATCTTCTCCTATGAAGGCTATCTCTTCGTCAGGAAAATACTTCTTTAGTGTTAGGATTTATGCCCGTCACTGGGGGGGTGAATAGTGCGGCACAAGAATATTGATAAATATTGCGGAATTAAAATTGCAGGAATAAATTAAATTCGGTAATTAAAATAGAAAGGAAAGAACACACCGAATTTATCCTGGTTCACCACAACTTGTGGTTAGTCCAGTCCCCGAGAGACTCTCTCGAGATTCCACTAACTCCGTTAAGCTTACGGGTGCCTAACAAACCATTACACTTGCTCAGAGATGTACACTCTACAAGACTTCAACTTGCTCGAGGATACCGCACCTCAAGACTTCACCTTGCTCGTGGATACCGCACCACAAGACTTCAACCTTGCTCGTGGATACCGCACCACAAGACTTCAACCACTAAGATTGAGGGTACTTAGCAAACCCGACAATCAATGAGAAGATATGATCTTCTCAAACACCTTTCTCTTTTACAACAAGAACTCTCTAATAAGAGTGGATAAAGAGATACAAAATAAGCTCTATGAACAACTCAAAGTTGTCTCTCAACTGGCTCAACAAAAGCTCTAAGATGATGCACAAATATGATCAATATGTATATGAATAATGAGAGGTGTTGTGTGTTACAATTCAGCTCAAAAGACCTCTATTTATAGGTGTTAGAAGTAGTATGTCCGTTGCTTAATTGGCAATCAATTATGCTGATTTTATGCCAAGATAATCGATTTGTCAGATTTGGATAATCGATTATCAGCTTACCGTTACAAAATTGGAAGCTGATTTTATGCAGAATAATCGATTACTGGATTTTGCATAATCGATTATTTTGATACAGTGTTCAAACACTGGCAACGGATACAAGATAATCGATTATGCTTTTCTGATAATCGATTATTTTGCTGTTTTGTAAATTCCGGTTTACACTGTCTTAACATAATCGATTATCACAATAAGCATAATCGATTATTTCTGTCCAGCTTTGAAAGACATGTTTAAAATTCATTCTAAAATGAAAATGTTTGAAATCATTTTGTTTGAAGTATTTGAAATATGATTTGATAAAATGATTTTATGCATATTTATGATGACCTATGTTGAGCCAAAAGACGAGATAACATTAAACGTTGCTCTTACATTTGTTCAACCTAACGACCTACGCCTTGGGTCTTCGGTCTTGAACTTTTGAGCTCGTCTTTGGCTTGTCTATGCAATTCCGTCATCAATATGCTTCTCGACATTCAATCTTGATTGTTTGTCATATAATAACTTTGTTCTACACTTGACTTTATTGTTTGTCATTCATCGACTTCGTTGTTTGTCACTTGACTTCATTGTTTGTCATTCATCAAAACCCATACCTGAAAATCATGCTAATACAACCAAAGCACACATATCATAGATAGAATGATTTTCTACAATTTCCCCCTTTTTGATAATGACAAACAACAGGAGATATGCATATCGGATTCCCCCTAAATTCATGCTATATCTCAACATACAATTCATGCAAACAATTCTCCTTAATGATAATTCCCCCTCAAATAATGCATACTATAACGTAGATTCATTCCCCCTTATTTGATGCATATCGCCTAAACTCTTCCCCCTTTTGGCATTAGCAAAAAGAGAGTATACAAAGGCTATTATCCCCTTTCGACACTTCCCCCTTTTGGGTATATCAATTGTTAGTGTCAAATATAATATAGGAAATACAATGAGGAATATACATTGACGATATTTAAAAAATCATATCAACATGAAATAATACCAAATGTTAGTAAAAATATAACAACCATATCAAAGGTTATTTTTAGCGAATATACCAACTGTTATTCAAACTAGAGAGATATTCATCAAAACATCAATCATTATTTTTGACAAAACTAATTGATACCAATTGTTATTCAATATAAAAGTTATCAAAATATGAATCAACAAAAATAATTAATATCAATTATTAACAAAGATATATTAATTGTTAATACATATCAGCTATTACGTTTCTATCAACAAAAATGTGATAACTAACCGAAGTTCCCCCTCGATGCAATAAGGTTTCGTGCTTGGTGCATCTACTACGGTATTGTAGTCTTCAAGCACACCTGCAAACGTACCTAAAGATAGGTTTTCGGTACCCAACTGCTTTTGGGTCCTTGGGGGTTAGGCAAATAATAATCATATCCAAATGATAAATCTCTATGTTTTGCAAAACATACGGGTGTTATGTGTCCTACCCGGTTACAATAATGACATATAACATTCGGGTTGTGCATATGTCTTGGTTGAGCCAAAAACATTCTAGGTGATTTAAACTCGTTATTCCTAGAAGTGTTGCGATTCCTAGAATTATTTCTAGGTGGTCTAAAATTATTCATTCTAGACTCATTAACAAAATTCCTAGAGTTGTTTCTAGGTGGCCTAAAATGATTATTTCTAGGCTCATTAATGAAGACCCTAGAATTATTTCTAGGTTGACCAATATTATTTCTATCATCCTTTTTAATTTCTTCAATTGTTTTAGGATTATCAACATTACGTTTTTCTAGTGTGTTCCTAAGTTCTGTGTTCTCTATTTTCAAAGACTTACAAGAAGAACAATTTGAACTTTGATCAACTGAAGAGGCTTCATTCATCTCCTTAATTTTATTTCTAAGATCAATATTGTCATTTTCCAAAAAATTATTTTTCTTTTCTAAAACTTTAATTTTAGCCTTGGCCTCTTTGGAGATTTTTGAAGTCTTTTTCAATTCACCATATAAGTCATGAAAAGCTTCTTGTAATTCTTCAAAAGAATAGGAGTTAGAATTACTTACCTCTTCTTCCTCGTTGGCCATGAGTCATAATGCGGCAGTTTCATCGCCTGAGCTGTCCGAATCCCATGTCACGCGCCTTTGGTGTTTCTTCTTTTTCTTGTCCTTGGGTTTTGGGCAATGTGACTCGGTGTGGCCAAGTTTTCCACACTTATGGCATGAAGGACTTGGTTCTTCCTTCCTTATTTCCTTTTTCATAAGCTTATAAAACTTTTCAATTATATCATTGGAAATAATATCATCATCGCTATTCGAATCACTTACCTCTTCTCTTTTCGAGGATGAGGCTTTGAAGGCAATATTCGAACTTTTACTTCTAAGATAGGTATTAAGAATTGTGCTTTCATAAGTTTCGAGGTTACCTCTTAGTCCATCAATTGTGAAATCCGTGATTCCTATCGATTCTTGGATGGCATTGGCTTTGGAACGCCATTCGGGAGTGAGACTTCGTAGGACTTTTCGAACAAGATCTTTGTTCGTGTACACTTTCCCGAGAGCATGAAGATCATTGACGATTTTTGAGAATCGTTCGAACATAATACCGATGGAGTCATTCACCCTCATTCTAAAGAGTTCATATTCATGTGTTAGAAAATCAACTTTAGATTCTCGGACTTGATACGTACCTTCATAAGTGATCTCGAGTTTATCCCACATTTCCTTGGCGGTTGTGCAACAAGAAATTTTCCGATAGTCATCCGGATTCGCCGCCCAATATAGCACGTTGATGGCTTTTGCATTTCTTTCAACCTTCTTGATGTCCTCGGCATCATATTCATTTTCCTCCTTTGGAACCATGATTTCCCCAACTTTCTTTGTTGGCATTTGTTCACCGTTCTTGATGATTTGCCACAAGCGAAAGTTATTTGATTGGATGAAGATTCTCATCCGCTCTTTCCAATATGTGTAATTTGTTCCGTCAAATAGTGGAGGCCTATAGGTGGAGTGTCCTTCGCTCATCATTCCTGCGTTCAATATTCTCAACGAAAAAATATATATTAGTATCTCAACCGGTTAAGGCTTTCAGAGAGTTAGGCTCTGATACCAATTGTTAGGATTTATGACCGTCACTAGAGGGGGGGTGAATAGTGCGGCACAAGAATATTGATAAATATTGCGGAATTAAAATTGCAGGAATAAAATAAATTCGGTAATTAAGTAAGGAAAGAACACACCGAATTTATCCTGGTTCACCACAACTTGTGGTTAGTCCGGTCCCCGAGGGACTCTCTCGAGATTCCACTAACTCCGTTAAGCTTACGGGTGCCTAACAAACCGTTACACTTGCTCGTAGATGTACACTCTACAAGACTTCAACTTGCTCGAGGATACCGCACCTCAAGACTTCACCTTGCTCATGGATACCGCACCACAAGACTTCAACCTTGCTCGTGGATACCGCACCACAAGACTTCAACCACTAAGATTGAGGGTACTTAGCAAACACGACAATCAATGAGAAGATATGATCTTCTCAAACACCTTTCTCTTTTACAACAAGAACTCTCTAAAAAGAGTGGATAAAGAGATACAAAATAAGCTCTATGAACAACTCAAAGTTGTCTCTTAAATGGCTCAACAAAAGCTCTAAGATGATGCACAAATATGATCAATATGTATATGAATAATGAGAGGTGTTGTGTGTTACAATTCAGCTCAAAAGACCTCTATTTATAGGTGGTAGAAGTAGTATGTTCGTTGCTTAATTGGCAATCAATTATGCTGATTTTATGCCAAGATAATCGATTATCAGATTTGGATAATCGATTATCAGCTTACCGTTACAAAATCGGAAGCTGATTTTATGCAGAATAATCGATTACTGGATTTTGCATAATCGATTATTTTGATACAGTGTTCAAATACTGGCAACGGATACAAGATAATCGATTATGCTTTTCAGATAATCGATTATTTTGCTGTTTTGTAAATTCCGGTTTACACTGTCTTAACATAATCGATTATCACAATAAACATAATCGATTATTTCTGTCCAGCTTTGAAAGACATGTTTAAAATTCATTTTGGCTAAAATGAAAATGTTTGAAATCATTTTGTTTGAAGTATTTGAAATATGATTTGATAAATGGTTTTATGCATATTTATGATGACCTATGTTGAGCCAAAAGACGAGATAACTTTAAACGTTGCTCTTACATTTGTTCTACCTAACGACCTACGCCTTGGGTCTTCGGTCTTGAACTTTTGAGCACGTCTTTGGCTTGTCTATGCAATTCCATCATCAATATGCTTATCGGCATTCAATCTTGATTGTTTGTCATATAATAACTTTGTTCGACACTTGACTTTATTGTTTGTCATTCATCGACTTCGTTGTTTGTCACTTGACTTCATTGTTTGTCATTCATCGACTTCGTTGTTTGTCACTTGACTTCATTGTTTGTCATTCATCGACTTCGTTGTTTGTCACTTGACTTCATTGTTTGTCATTCATCAAAACCTATACCTGAAAATCATGCTAATACAACCAAATCACACATATCATAGATAGAATGATTTTCTACATTTAGGCGTTCGTATTCTCCTCCTACAGGATTCTCAGCAAGGTGATCTGCCAAGGCTTGTCCTTTGACCGCCTTCTGGGTAACATAAATGATGTCGAATTCACTAATTAAAATCTACCATTTGGAGAGCTTGCCAGTAGGCATGGGCTTCTGGAAAATATACTTCAATGGATCCATCCTGGATATGAGGTGAGTAGTGTAAGCGCAGAAATAGTGCCTCAATTTCTAAGCTACCCAGGTTAAAGCACAAAAAGTACGCTCTAATAAGGAATATCGAGCCTCGTAAGCGCTAAACTTCTTGCTGAGGTAGTATATGGCTTGATCTTTTCTTCAAGTTTCGTGATGTTGTCCCAAAAAAAAACCAAATTCCCCATCCAATACTGCAAAATAAAACAATAGAGGTCTCTCTAGCTTAGGAGGAACCAAGACTGGCGGCATTGACAAGTATTCCTTGATTCTGTTGAAAGCCTTTTGACAATCATTAGTCCACTTGGTGGTGGCATATTTCTTTAGCCTTTTGAGGATGGGTTCACAAATGACAGTGGACTGAGCAATGAATTGGCTGATGTAGTTGAGCCTCCCAAGGAACTCATTACATCTTTCTTGTTCTTCAGTGGTGGCAACTCTTGAATGGCTTTGACCTTTGACGGGTCCATGCCTATACCCCGGTGACTCATAATGAAACCCAATAGTTTTCCGGTTCAGACCCCGAATGCACACTTTGCAGGATTCAGTTTCAAGTTGAGTCTGTTGAAGAATTTTCTCAAAACATCCATGTGATCTGCGGCTTTTCTGGATTTAATGATAACGTCGTCCACATATACTTCGATCTCCTTATGTATCATATCATGAAGGATTGTGGTCATGTCTCTCATGTAGGGAGTTCCAGCATTCTTTTGACCGAATGGCATCATTCTGTAACAATACATTCCCCATGGTGTGATGAATGCCATTTTATCTGCGCCCTATTCGTCCATCCATATCTGATGTTACCTAACAAAACAATCGACGAACAATTGCAGCTCATGTTTGGAAAAGTTGTTGATCAATATGTGCATATTTGGCAAAGAAAAATTGTCTTTAGGACTGGACCGGTTGAGATCCCGGTAGTTGACACAGACTTTAACCTTCCCATCCTTTTTTGGCACCGGCACAACATTGGCTAACCATGTTGGATTCTCTACCACTTTGAGAACCCTGGCTTTGACTTGCTCGGTAACTTCTTCTTTGATATTCAAACTCATGTCTGGCTTGAACTTTCTGAGTTTTTGTTTGACCAGTGGGTACGCTGGATCTGTCGGTAACTTGTGAGCCACAATGGATGTGCTGAGACCGGTCATACCATCATACGACCAGGCAAATATATCCTCGGACTCTTTCAAAAACTATGTGTATTCTTCCTTTTCTGATGGTGAAAAGTGTATGCTGATTAGTGTTTCCTTGACCTTTTCTGCGTCTCCCAAATTAATGACCTCAATTTCTTCTAAGTTGGACTTAGATCTGCTCTCAAAATTTTTGACCTATCTGACAACCTCTTCTGGTATTTCATCCTCCTCTGAATCTACGTCTGTTTGTCGCACCATCTCTTTGCATGTTACAGTCATTGGTTCATCATCAAGATACATAATAGTTATCCTGTGTAAAATAAAGTAAATGGTAGAGGAAATAAATGAGAGCGACATATAAAGATAAACTTGGAAAATTCTTTTAATTAAATTTATAATTGTCTGAAACGTCGAAGCTCTTTTCGAAAGTAAAAACAATGCTGAAAAGTAAAATCAATTAAAAGTAAAGTGCGATGCATATGCGTTGTTTAGCCTTTCTACCCCGAGGCTCTACGGGCACTGGTGGTCCTGATTGACCAATTGGTGAGGTGTTCTCCCCGGTTCACATCTTGAATGGAAGGGCCTTCCTCCTCTTCCTCCTCGAAGGTAACACAGCAATCCATATCATCCTCCAGAAATAGGTTCTTTATCGTTGCCAGCGTCTCATCTTCCTCTAATATGACATCAGCGGGCTAAAAGGCATGCTCCAAATGGGGTAGAAGGTGCTCTAGTGGGTAGTAGGGTCTGCGCCATGGTGGCGACCAGTGCTGGAACTCTTCCCAAGTGTATTCATAACCTAGGCCGAAAGTGGTTCCATGCTTTTTCAACTGGATGGGCTTAGTGATACCCTGGATATTCTTGCCAAGCCCCTTTCCGGGCTCGAATCCGCTCCAATTTAGAATGCTCTTGATTTTGCTATCCCACCACTTATCCTTGTCTATGGAATTGAATCGCTCGATGTGATGGTATGTTTCTCCACCAATTCTCCTGCTTCCTCTGATCATCGGAATAGCATGGCGACTGTATATGGGGTTGCTACCATCGCCATGAATGATTACTTCTTGATGATTCCACACAAATTTCACGGCATAGTGCAATATTGATGCCACAGCCCTAGCAGCATGGATCCAGGGTCGTCCTAACAATAAGTTGTAGGACGTTAGTACGTCAATAACTTGGAACTCAACGTCGAACCAGGTGGCCCCATCTGCAGGCATAAGCTAATCTCTCTAATGGTAGACCTCTGAAATCCATCAAAAGCATTAACATTGATAGCCCCGTCCCTGATCTCGTGCAACCCTTTTCCCAAAGTCTTGAGAGTCACCAACGGACAAATATTGAGGCTGGATCCCCCGTCGACTACAATCCTGGTGATAAAGTGATTCTCACACTAGGCAGTGATATGCAATGCTTTGTTGTGACCAAGCCCTTCCGGTGGTAATTCATCTTCGTGGAAGGTGATCTTATGTCTTTCCAGTATCTTTCCCACCATGTTTGCCATTTCGTCTCTTGTTATATTGCTGGGAACGTAAGCTTCACTTAGTATTTTCATCAAGGCGTTTTTGTGTGCCTCAGAGCTTTGTAGGAGGGCTAGAATAGAAATTTGCGCCGGTGTCTTGTTCAGCTGCTCAGTGACCGAGTACTCTTTGGCCGGTACCTTTCTCCAGAGGTCATCGGGTCCAGTTTCAACAGCTCGCCCGGAAGCTTGCTTGCTAGAGTCAGCCAAATGTTCCGAGGTGTCTACCCTGCCCGTCCTAGTCATGCCTTGTGCGACAGTTGCTTCTCCAGTATACATCTTTCCTTTACTTCTAGCCTCAGTGGTGTAATCCCAAGGTATAGCATTTGTTTGGAACGGGTTCATGTCTGTCATGGAGACCGGAAGAGGTCTTTTTGGAGGCAACACAGCAACTTCAAATGGTGTAGGCGATTTTGGAACTCCGAACTCAACCTCAATTGGTTTTGGCGTCTTTGCAGAAGGTACTTCAAACTCGAGTGGCATGGGTACATTTACCACATCGCACTCAGAGGTCTGAATCTGGACCTCAATGGGGTTGAGAGTAACCGTTGGCTTCTTAGGCTCATCTCCTTCAGTTATCAAACCGATTGACCCCTTGGGTTCATCTTCGATCTCAATCATGTGGATGCCTCCACCATTGTAGTCAGGAAGAGGGTTGTTCTGGACATTAAGAGTGGGCTTCTTTGCTATAATAATCTTATTGCCAATCAGATTCTGAATCTTGTTTGGGTTGATCCATTGGGAAGGGTTTTTTGGAGTTACGGCTGGGATAGGGGTAATGTAACCTGCTGCTTTGAGTTTCTCATATAATTTGTCAATCGGCTCGGCTATGGCGGTGTATTGTCTATGAGGTTTGTGGTCGAAGTTTGGTCTAGGTCGAGGGAAATTTTTGTGAGTAGGCGATGATGGGTAGTGAGAAGGTTGGGAGTTATATGTTTGGTATACGGGTGCAGGTTGGGAATATCTGGATGAAGTGGGTTGATATATAGGTGGTGGTGGTAATTGGTAAGCAGGTGGTGGAATTTGGTAAGTGGGTGATGGTGCTTGGTAATTTAGGGCTGATATGTGAGTGGGGCTGAGGGATAGGTTTGGTACTTTTTGGGAGAGTTGTTTCTTTGCGCAACCATTACGGAATTTACATCCTTCTTCTTTGTCGAGCCACCAGACTGTAGAGCCTTGTTGGTGGCTTGCAATGCCTCGAGGTTGGTTACCATACCGTTCTTGATGCATTCCTCAATCCTTTCTCCTAATTTGATGATGTCGGAGAACTTTTGGCCCTCAATTAGCATCAATCTTTCATAGTACTGTGGATCTTGAGCACGGACAAAGAATCTACTCATTTGTTCTTCCTCCAAGGTCGGTCTGACCTTAATAACTTCCGACCTCCAACGAGTAGCATAATCTCAAAAGGTCTATGTGGGCTTCTTCTTGAGATTCTGAATATAGAACACATCTGGTGCATTCTCAGTGTTGAACCTAAATCGATCCATGAAATCAAACGCCATGCTTACCCAACTAGTCCATTTCTTCACATCTTCGCTAATATACCAGGATAGGGCATCACCCTTCAAGCTCCTCATGAATAGCTTCATACGGATCTTCGCATCCCTACCGAATCCAACTAGCTTGTCCTAATATATTCTCAAGTGAACCATGGGATCACCTGTTCTATCGAACATTTCAAACTTGGGAGGTTTGTACCCCTCCGGGAGCTCAACATCTGGCTGAACACAGAGATCTTCGTAATTTAGCCCTTCAACGCCCATACTACCTTCAAAACCTTGAACTCGACTGGTTAACTTCTCAATCTCAATAACCAAATTCTGGATGAGGGAGCTTTTATCGTCTGACTAGGCTATATTTGTGATTGGGTGACCGTAATGTGGTACAGCATCCACGATGAAAGATGTGTTCTAGTTATCTATGATGTTTGGGGCTCCGGGATAAGCAACGGAGCATTGTTGCATATGTTGCGGATTTGGGTCTGAGCGGGCTGGGTTGGTGGCGGCGGTGGTGATTTGTTGGCATCAGCAGCATCAATAGTGATCGACAGACTTGCCAAGTTCCGGGCCTGTTGCAACTCTTCTCGAAACCTTACCAAAGTTTTCTCAAGGTGAGCAGCAGTTTCTTTGGTGATTGAAGCCTCTCCGGCTTCATCTCTAGCATTGGTATCTTCCATTTTGTTCTTGTTCCTATTTCTGGGAGGACACGGATGAGGAGGAGGTGGAGGACCCTTTGATCTTGTGAAGTATGCTGATGGTGCCAGAATGCACGAACTAACCTTTGGGGAGGGGAATAAAAATAGAAGAAAAACAAAAAGGTAAAAAGTTAGTGCAGATTCTGATAAATAATGTTGCAATATTTAAACACATTGTGCGGGA
The DNA here is from genome assembly GCA_034376525.1 of Nicotiana benthamiana. Lineage (NCBI taxonomy): Eukaryota > Viridiplantae > Streptophyta > Magnoliopsida > Solanales > Solanaceae > Nicotiana > Nicotiana benthamiana. The sequence continues at coordinate 117,099,084 of CM067334.1, forward strand.
ATATAAATCTCTTCCTAATTTGGGTTCCTCATTGTGCCCGAGGTAGGCCTAGCGACAAATAAAATTTGGAGAACTTATAATGCTAAATACCTCATTTATTGATAAAAAATAAGACGAATCCCAAAGCGACACTAAATAAAATATCATTAATGGCCATTGGCCTTATTACATCTAAAAGCAAAAGAAAAGACTCCTAACTACTTGGTCCAAGAAGGACCTTCCCCAGATTAAGTATTCTTGCCTCCCTCGTATAGATGCATCAACTCGCGCATCCCTTACAGTAGGTAGGCTCGAGCCAAATGTCCATTTGCGCTTCCCTCAGCATTCTGACAGTCTTTGATCCTTTGCAAGAACTTTCCTTCAAACTCTACCAAACCTTGCTCCAGATACCCCAAATGGTTGTTGGCGTTAACAGCCATATCCTTCCACTCGATGATCAGCTTCTCGTGGGCTTCCTGTATTTTCCGATTTTCATTCTCACATTCTCTCATCCTCTTGAGCAGATGATTGTATTTGACTTGCGCATCAGCTTTCTCGTCAATAATTTTGTGACCATGGACGAACTCCTGACGACCTAAACCAATGTGATCATCTTCTAACCAACCTGTATAGTGCGTCACACACCCGACATGATACCTATCTGGTTCAATAGAGTCCTTCCCTAGAACGAGCTTGCAGTGCCACATATGCTGAGCGTGGCACCTGTGCGGGCTATCGTCATTATTAAAGTCATCCCTGAATTGACCCATTTTTCTATCCTGGGTATGATTTGTTTCCTTCCGGCTTGCCTCATCACTCGAAGGGGGATGTAAGGATGAGTTCCCCTCAAGCCAATGAGTATGAGGAATTGTGCATCTCGACAACGGACAATAAACTCCCATGTTGGGAACCACTCGAACATCCACTGAATTTGCTCTTCTTTCAGATTCTCGAATAACTTTACCCATCCCCAGGCGTCCTCTGGCTGAGCGAACATATTGGGCATGAAGTTCATTTGCTTTGGATGATGAAAAGTGATATGGTTATCCCAATATCTGCGTATGATTTCCTGTCTGTAGTGGCCTTTCTAAAGGTTTTCTAGGAGCCATAGTTGAAGTAGTAAGTTAAAACCCTCGAAATGTGTAGCCCCTTGTTGACACTTCCCCAAGGTTCGATAGATTTCCGGGAGGATCGTAGGTACTATGCTGAATAACTGCTCGTCAATCCCTTCCATTAAAGTCTTATTATCCATGGCTAGTCTAGTGTGGATTCGAGCCTTCTTCATAGGAAAAATTACCATGCCCAAGAAGCAAAACATAAACACAAACACCCTTCTATGTATGTGCCCCAAAGAGGTGAGGGCGAATTCATCCATGTAGGTGCGATAGGACTTACTGTGGTCGTATCTCTCGTATAGGAAGTCGAATGGTATGTAAGAGTCCTTCAAGCAAGAAAGGCTGGGATTTTTCATGAGTCCCATCATTTTAAGGAAACCTATACTTTTTCGATTCTCAGGTATGAGTAAACCCGGCATTTCCCAATGGATACCAGCAAGGCCCCCTATTTATTCTACCAAAGGGGTCATCTCCAAATCCCCAAGGCGGAACACTGATCGATTACCATCCCAAAATAAAGTGGGCCTTAATTATTTTGTTGTTGGGTCGGATTTCCAAAAGCGAAAGCAAATTCCCCAAATGATTACGGCAAGGGTTCGATCACTGCTATGAAGATCCTCCCACCAGCTCAACAACCTTGGGTGGATGTTGGATACCATATCGAATATGGGGACCTCGTGCCTCATTTTTTTCAAAATAAAGTGTTAGGACCTTAACCCTACCAGACTCGACTATTTAAATAAATGATTAGCAAAAGCATTCAGTTCTCCAAGTAAATGCACATAACGTGAATGTTCGTTTGGGATTCCGGAAACCCGATGGACTTTGGTTTAGGCTATCTTAATGAGTCATTATGCGGACAACATAATTGACTCGGCTATGGTTGAATATGATGCATGAACACTTCAATAGAGTAAGGTTTCTATTTTTGAAGTGCTGGACAAAGTACCCTTGAGCGGACAACTCAAGAGGGAAAGGCGTGGAACCATCGACTACACCGTTGATCGACTGATTTTACCGCAAATATGCCTTTGCCACATTTTGGGGGGCTTATAATATTGGAATAGCGCAACTACTCATTGTAAGCTTGCTGTAGGATTTGTTTTGGCATGAGTGGAATATGATGTTGAGAAATGCAATTACAATAATAAAACAAGTTACATGTATTTTCACGTTCATAAGATAAATGATTACAATGGTTGCTTGAAATTAAAATACTATTCAAATAATAAAGTGGTAAAGAAAGCAGTTAAAGGAAAGAGAAAGCATGAAGAGTCAAGTTAGTAATCGTGATGGAATAACCAAAAAAGGAAATAAATGTGATTAAAGTAAACAAGTAAAGTCACAAAAGCAAGTAATGGTAAAAGCCTTAAAGAAAATCCCTAGTAGAGTCGCCATGCTGTCGACGCCCCCTTTTTCCCTCCTAAAAGAAGCGAAATCGGGTTTACGATATTATGGACAAAACAACTCTTACTCCCTTTTGGTATTTGGGTTATGAAGTTTGAAGAGTCGCCATCTAGTGATTATAGTGCATTAGGACACTTTTAAGAAGATTTTGAATGAAAACCGGAGTTCGGGTAAGGCTTGAAATTATCTCGAGGTGAAGGTGTTAGGCACCCCTCAAGATCCGCTACTGTGGTTCCCGGCCTTGCTTAGATGTGACTTTAAGAACCATAGAAATAAATAAGAAAATATGCATATAAAGAATATAAAGCTAGTGGCAATTTTGAAAGAAGAATAGCACAAGTAAAAGTGAAATATTAGAGAAATATTTAAACAAAAATAAAAGGTAAAGGAGGTCCTAGGTTTAACTATTATATGAATCATTCGATACTATATTCCGCACATATTCCCAAAGAGGGGTCGATTTAAGATATTATAACATTGTCATCATCTCCATCCTATCCTTCCCATCTCGTTAAGGTATTTAACGTGTTTGGTCTTGTTTACTTATTGCATGCTAATACCCGTCCCTACCTATTAGTCCCGGGGTATTAGGACTTCAAATCCTAAAAGGGGGAAGAAGGATAAGACATATATGGAGTTTCAAAGGTAAAAATGCTAAGGCGTCAACCAAAACAAATAGCACATAAGGGTATACAAATCAGACATTCGAGGGCTCATACAAAACCCCGGAAATCACAACAAAAATTAGTTTAGCATGACTTGAAATTACTGATTTGGTCTTGAGTTTAAAGCTGATAATGGATAGATTATTTTAACACATAGAGTTGGATAATAAGTCTACTTTGAGCTTGTAAAGTATTTTTGAAAACTAGTAATTTCAGAAAGCGATGATTTGAAACAAGAATTCAGAATTTGCAAAATTCAGAAATGGCTTATAAAATAACCAAATTGCTTTAAGAAAACGGTGCAAGAAAAGTATTGAAGTACGGACTATGCAGGAAAAGAGAGGTTGATTTCAGAAAAATGCAGGTTTAGAATTAAAAAAAAAGATTTTTATAGATTTAGCATAGAAGGCAGATTTGATGAGATTTCAAAATAGGCAGTATTGGACAAATTCTTTTATTGAAGACGTCTAACAAATTAGGCGAGTTTGAACCCTATAGGCATGACATCTATAGATTGATTTGTTGTTGCTTTTAAACATTCAAGGGACCTACTTTTTACCTGGCATTTTTTATATAGTCCCTATAGACATGATATCTATATGCACTTGATTACGGAATGTTAAAGACTTATGGGCAGGATTTCTAGATGCAATGTTAAGATCTAATTGGCATGATTTCAAAGTTATTTGAAATATTGAAGTCCTATAAACATGGTTTCTAGATGAGATGCAATATTGAACTCCAATAGGCATGATTTCTAAGTGATCTGTAATATTGAAGTCCTATAGACATGGTTTCTATATGATTAGCAATAATATAAATCCTGTAGACATGGTTTCTATTATGATTAGCAGGAATATAAACCCCTCCCACACCCTTTTCACTATATTCCCAAATTCATTTTACAAAGCTTGTTACATAATATGAGAGAAAAGTCTATAGAAAGAAGTACATCAAAGCTAAAACAGACCCGAGGAAGCTCAAAGCAACCTTAATGTCCAATATATGTATTTTACCAAATCCAGGCTCCAGATTCCAAGGCTTTCTCTTAGAGTGTTTCAAAGTTCCAAGGGCATTCAGAAAGCACAAGCAATGCTTACACCCTAATATAATAATTAGAGTAGTGCAAGGTGTGGAATTACCAGCCCTTAGGTATCCAAGTTCAGAGGGAACTCAAGGTTCCCTAAGAATGGCTTACCAGAGGAGGGTAGGGCTTAAAGAACTATGAGTAAGTGTAAAGTGAGGGATTAGAGGAAGACCAATGTAAAAGGTGGTCATACCTAGCCATGAACAGGGCTGGCACACCCCAGACCTTTACATGGCTTAAACAAATAAGAACAGACTTGAAATAAAGTCACAATTAGGCATGTATGATGATTAGGGCATCAACAGACCTGAGCCAAGCTCAACACATAAACGGGAGCAAGGGAATGGGACTGAGTTGAGTAGCGGTTTAGAACAACATGGTTCTGAACTAAAGGTTGCAATAGAGTACCACTCTAATCCAAAACAATACTCACATACAAAAGGGGATCAGGGAAAGGTATCAAATATGAAAATATTTGCATAAGACGAAGCAAAGTGAAACAGAGGTAGACTAAAGGGACTTGGGGAGAGGGAAGTACATGAAAGCATTCATACAAGCACAGAGTATTAAAACATAGGGGTGTAAGGGTAGGGATATACATGCTGAAGTGTTAACTGCATAATGAACATACACAGACATGTGAAAAGAAACAACTAAACATGTAGTTTTGAAGATGGTATTAAATCATAGACCTACCAGCTTGCAACTTCAAATGGTAAAGCAAATAGGGCAAGGGGTACCTTATAGTTTAGCCTTGGTTTTCAGCCGTCTAAACTCGAGCAGCAGAACAAGTAACAAAGAAAAGCAGAGAGGAGAAGAGAGTGTTTTTGAATGTGAACTTGTATGTCTCGTCTGTTTGAAATGAAGATGAAAGGGGTTTTATAGTTTGAAAACAAGTAGCAACTAAGGAATGAAAATTAATTAGTATCAATCAAAATCAATCAAGGAAAGAATTCCCTTTAATTAAGGGAGTCGTAGTTAGGGTAAATAAACAAAGTTCCATATATGGAAAGGAAATCAAGAATGGGTTGTAGAAATAAGGGATAAATACATTTAAAATTTTTTAAATACACACGGTTTAGACAAATAAGGCAAGTAGAATCACCAATCCCTCAAAGAATCAAGGAAATTGGGATACACATTGATCTTAAATTTAGTCAGAAAGCATGTCCAAATTAAAGAATGAAATAAGTTCGTACAAATCAGTTTCCAAAATTAAGGTCATTTCAAAAAAGGGAACGCTGACTATAAAAGATGCACAAAAACATGCAAGGCTGAAATTAATAGAAAAAATTATGTAATCAGAGAGCAGAAGCACGCAAGCATGAGACGTAATTAGAAATTCTTGCAGAAATCATAAGCATGAATCGTTTAAACAGTTAGGGTTTTGACATTGAACATGCAGGTGGCAATTATACACAGAAATCGGACAACCCCTAAAATCTAGGTTTTTCATAACATCTCGAGTGTAACGAAGAAAGTATAGGGGAAGATAAACTCAGAAAGAACATAATCTATCACGGACAGCATAAGGAAGGTAAAGAACATAGTGAAGGGTTTACTTGGAAACCCTAGAAACACCATAGCAAAAAAAATACATAGGAGCTTTAGCCGAAAACACTCATGAATCATAGTGAAAGTAAAGAAAACACAACAAAGCAAATAAAATAGAGAAATCAGAGAAACACTAAATTTTAGGAAGATGAACAGTTTTGAAGATAAAAATTGATAAAAAATATGGAAAACACTTTTGAGCTTTAGCAAAATAACTTAAATTTGAAGTAGATCGTAAAGAAACACAGAAGAAAACCTTAAAGAGTTAGGGTTTCAGAGAGAAACATAGAGAACGAAAAAGCCTGGAATGGACTGTATTCGAGCCAACAATGGACTCACAACCTTAAGACTCGCCGGAGAGAGACCGGACATGGTCGTAGAACTCGAATTGGAAGTTCTCTAAATCGGAGACCTTCAAGGTATGGCCCCGATCTATGAACATAGGAGCTATAGAAGGGGTGGGGGAGAGTACAGGTTGCATGAAACCTGGAAAACCATATTTTTCGGTGAAACGGGGTTGTAAAGTGACCGGAGGCAGCTAGGGTTTCAGGGGGGATGAGAGCATTTGGGGAACGAAGGGGATACAAAGGCGGCGCGTTTGTAAACTGATTTAAGGTTGGGGGTGTATTGGGTTTAATTATGGAAGGGATTATTGTGGGTCGTTGATATAAATGATCAACGGCCACAATTTAAAGGAAGGAATGGGGCGGGTCAATTTAATGGGTAATTGGAGCTAAATTGGGGCTGGAATTTGGCTACAATTGGAATTAAAAGGGGCTATGATTGAATGGCCAGTTTTTCCCTAATTTGAATTTTATAAAATAGAAAACGGTGCTATAAAATCCAATTCAAAATAGTGAGATAAAAACAAAGCACAAGTATTAATTTAAAAATATTTGAAATGAATTTATGATTAAAAAGCTATTAAATAAAGAAATAGGTTAAAATTATAATTTCATGAAATTTTAATTTAGAAATACTAAATGAACTTGTAAAATTATATAAAGTATATTTTTGTGTAAATGAGAGAATAAGAATAGATTACTCACAAAAATAACAAATCTTGGGAATAATTAATGGATATTATATTGCAAAAATAGGCCGTAAATTTATTTAAAAATTCCTAAAATGTGGTAAAATACTAAAACTTTTGTGGCTGCTTATATACACTATGTTTTGAGAATATTTTGAGAATAAAAACATATATAGAGAAAAATTGGGTATCAAAACCATACCTTAGCGTAGAACGTGCCGGTGGTGTATGCTTCGGGCCCTGATGTGTTTCAGTCGCTTGTGATGAAGACTCGGTATGGTCCTTCGTCTTGTTTTGCCGGGCGTAGTAGAGAATGTAGCTTGTTATTGCTATTTTATTATTTTCTTATCTCTTAGCTCCTTCGGTGGTGGAGGTATTGATGTCGGTTCTACATCATGCACTGTGAACATTTTCTTTGCTTCATGCTGCTCCCCGTACTCGGTTTTTATCCCTTTTTTGGTCAGGAATTTCATCATTTGATAGAGGGTGGATGGTACTGCTCTCATGTAGTGTATCCATGACCTTCCTAGCATGGCGTTGTATCTCATGTCTTTTTCGATGACATGGAATTTGGCATTCTGGGTTGTGCCGGCCATATTGATCGGGAGGGTGATTTCCCCATTCGTCGTTTCACTTGCCATGTTGAATTCGCTGAGGAATCGAGAGGCGGGCACGATTTGATCAAGCAATCTGAGCTGCTCTACCTCCCTTGATCTGATAATGTTGGCTGAGCTACCTGGATCCACAAGTACACGATTAATTTGAAATGTATTTACAAGGAAAAAGGTTACTAGTGCGTCGTTGTGAGGCTGAGACAAGGTCTCGATGTCCTTGTTTCTGAATGTGAGAGCATCCTCGGGTATGTAACCTTGATTTCACTTTTCTCCGGTGATGGATGTTTTTGTTATTCTCATTGTGGGCTCCAATGGGGCATCGATGCCTCCCAAGATCATGTGGATGACATGTTGTGGCTCATTTGTTTTGTTTTCTTAGTCTCCTCTCTTTCTAGGAACTGATTTTTGGCCTGATCGCTAAGGAATTCTTGGAGGTGACCTTTGCTGAGTAGTCGGACTATTTCTTCTCGGAGCTGGTTGAAATCCTCGGTCCTTTTTCCGTGCGTGTTGTGAAATTCACACACTAAGTTACGATTTCTTTGCGAAGGGTCTGATTTCACATGCCTAGGCTCCTAGTGTCTCTGATTTTACTGATGGCGAGTATGATGTCTGAAAGATCAACATTGAAGTTGTATTTTTCCAAGCGAGGCACCTCTGTCGGCCCTTTGTGCCTATCAAATCCAGCTCTGCTGACAAGTCCCTAAGAATTCTGACCTCGATCTATTTTTTGGTCATTGTGGGGTATGTTGTGCCTGGGGGAGTTTCTTCTATCTTCGGAGTATGGTTGGTATCTCTCTTTGTTCTATTTCGACTCTTTTTCTAGAAGCCTGCTGGGGTATACCGAGCCCGTGGCAGCTCCTAATTGGTCGTCCTCGACCCTAATCTTCAATTGGTATCGATTGTGAACATCCGACCATGTCAAGGCGGGGTATTCGACGAGATTCTGTTTTAGCTGCTTCAAAGCCAACGAGCTTCGTTCAATAAGACCTTGAGTGAAGGCCTATACTGCCCAGTCATCAGAGGCCTGTGGTATTTCCATTCGTTCCATCTGAAAGAGAAATACGAACTCTTGCAGCATCTCCTTCTCCCTCTACTTGATCTTGAACGTCGAAATTTCTTTTTGCTACTTTGGTGGCACCAGCATGTGCCTTTATGAAAGAACCTGCCAGCATGGAAAATGAATCTATTGATTTTGAGGCCAGGTTGTGATACCACAGCATCACCCTTTTAGAAGGCATTTCTCCGAATTTCTTTAGTAGGACAGACTCGATCTCGTCGTCCTTTAGGTCGTTTCCCTTCTCTGCACAAGTGTAGGTAGTGACGTGCTCATTGAGGTCTGAGGTTTTGTTGTACTTCGGAAGCTCAGGCATTCTAAACTTTTTTGGAATGGGTTTTGGGGCCGCTTCCTGTGGGAACAGCTTCTGTACGAACTTCTTCGAATCCACACCTTTCAGGATCAGGGGTGCGTCCAGAATTTGGTCAGCACTGGAGTTGTAGGTCTCGAACTTTTTGTTGTTGGCTTCTATCTTCTTCTCGCTCGATTCGATCCTCCTCGTGAGGTCCTCGATCATCTTTACGATGGAAGGGTCGGCCACCGACCCATTGTGGCTTGATCTCTCTGGTACATTCTCGGCTGGGGGAGTCGTACCGGGAGCTACCATGCTAAGGGTTTTCTGGTGACCTTGCAGCTGAGCAATAGCCAGCTGTTGTGCCTGCAATATTTCAAAAATAACGTGAAGGCTAACCTCCCATTCTTTTCTAGCTGGGGTTTTCTGAGCCTCTTGTTGGTCTCCTTGGTGCACGCTCCTGTTAGTGTGGGAGCTTATACCGACATGTTTGACGTCACGTGAGACTACGTCCACGGGAATTAGTTATGGTGCATTCTCAGTGTTTAGCGGTGGTACACCAACACCTGGAACATCTACACAGTTCTCTCCATGGTTCTCGAGATTGTTGTTCACTAAGTCAGACATTTTGACCTGAAATCAAATATCTTGGGCAAGAGAAAATGTGAAAGATAACTTGCGTTACGTAGTAAAACCAGCAAGAAAATAATCACTATTATTTTTTCCCCCACGGTGGGCGCCAAACTGTTTACCGTGAAAATTGTGATAACAATTAAATTTGATTTGGGGTTCTAAAAATACATGATCTACTTTTATGCTAGTTTTTAGGCTGTTGACGCTACTTGAAGGACTTTGAAATGAGATTGACGCTACTTGAAGGACTTTGAAATGAGATAAGAACTTGAGAGCAAGGCGATAATCAAACCGAGTGCCTAATAATCGGGGCCTCGTACTTGCTTGCTCGGGGGCCTCAGGGTCGAGTTCGATGCTCGGTTGAGGGCAGTCGATGGACGACTAACAGTTACAACAGAATCAATGACGGCTCTTTATCGCCAATAATAAGCAATAAATGAAGAACAATGGATAGAACAAAATAAATATAAGCAATAAATAAAATAGTGAGATCAAGAGAATATGTTAGAAAGCAGAAAGAATATCCTTGTGTATTTAGTATTGGGCAACAGGATACTACAAAATGATAAGGATCACCTTCATAGATAAAGAAAAATTCCAACATAGTACAAATACATTTATTACAAGACATGGGGATGAGACAGCTAGTGGATGCTATGAAGCGGTCCTATGCTAGCTTGACAGGCCTTGTCTACTTTAGCTGCGCGCCTTGGGAACTTCCCACTTTTTTACCATATCCGTCGAACTAACTATAATGTCCCGAGGTCGAGCGTTGATGACCCTCGAGGGATGAAACTCGATCGTCGTCTCGAGCTTTCGAGACGTGCTTGTGAGGCGTCGTCACGACGAAAAATTGGACCCTTCGATTTTACCGTATACAAATAGTTCCCGCATTTCTTAGAGTAGATCTATAAGAAACGACCTTGATATCCATCTCTTCGAACTTCCTGTGATGATGCCGTACTTTATGATGTAAGCCTTTGTTATAACTGAGGCATCCCATCGGTTCTTCTTTCCAGAATCATTCAATGCACCATCGATTCCTATTCTCTAATGCGATAATACCGCCACCGGTTCAGTTCCCAAAGATGCATTGATTGCGTCTATCGATAGGTCTTTCAAAAACATTAATGGCACCGTTAGCTATGCCGCCACCTTTCCAATAAATGAAAGCCTTCTTGAACCAACTCTTCATTCAAAAGTTTTCTAGCAGCCTTTTACCCCTTGCTTCTCTACACCCTCGTCCATTGTATTTCCCATGCTCGCGGTCGTGTGTTCGCGTCAGTCATGCCATGGCCTTTTATAGAGCTCTCCCTTATCGAGCGAGATTTCGAGACGTGCTTTTGAGGTATTGTCACGACGAAAAATTGGACCCTCCGATTTTTACCGCATACAAGTACGTAGTTAAGAAAAGACCATTTTAATGATTTTTTCAAGTTAAACACGAAATCAAAACCAAGAGTAAAAAAAAAAGTAACAGAAACCTACTATTTCAGTTGGCCTTTTTAGTTCGGTTCAATTCGATTTATCAATAATTAGAAGTCTATTTCTCTCCCAGCCAGCATCACATTTGTTCGAGAGTGAATGTTGAAAAGAGAAATTAGAAAAAAATAATCATATAATTGGTCCAAATCCGATCCAAGTAATAATGATTACGTAATGGAGCACTCGGTCGGATCAGTTTTGACTTAGATAGATTCACTCGGTTTTGCGTAATCCTATTGGGTAATTATTATATTAGCTAGCAAAGGTCAGTCAGAGGAAACATCGGCATTGCATAGGAGCTGACACATATACAGGTCATCACATCTTTATCTATTCGTTTAACACCCTGCCTTATTTGGATCATTTCTTCCCTTTAAATATTCAACCCCCACATTCATTTCCAATCTCCTATTCTTTCTTTCTACAGTATTTCCATTTGATCCAATCTCCCAATTGTTGCCAGAAGAATCTGGCATTATTTTGCTGGTGAAGGCAGGCATTATCAATAATTAAGGAGTGGTGCCAATTCGTCTTTATTTTGTAACAATTGGGGTTTTGATAGATTGGTTTGAAAGGTTAACATTTTTGGTGCATAACCTGCAATCAACTTTTGATCTCTAGTACATAATATAATCTGCAGATATTTGATAAAAAAAGATTTCTTATTATTTTTTGATCGCCTAGGCTTACTTAATTTGGAATCGAGGCACATATTGATTGATAGAGAAACGTTTTTTTTTCTAATTTTTGGAAGAGCAGAGATCAAAAGAGGAAGCTGTGTCCCTTTATTTCTTCATATTGTCCTCCGGTCGGGTAATTAACAAGGTAATGCCGTGCATACTGATTGATTCAATCACCATTTCATTCCGTTTTTATCCACCCGTGACCTTTCTTCATTGCACCGCAAAAGTCAAACTTTTTGATGATTGATTCTTAATTGTTACCCGAACGGGCCGGGGGCGGAGCATTAGAGGAATACCTCTAGCTTGACGTGGATCACGAAAGAAAGGTTTTCGCTTAGGTTCTATTTGAACCTCTAGCTTTCAACCTGCAATATGTTTTTCTCCAAATTTATGTATCTACTAATATAAAATCATGAAATGGAAACAAGAAGAATGCAAGAACTGTTCACGTTTTCTTTGTAATGATCAAACAATAATTTTTTTTGGCGTAACATGAAACGTTTTTCCCCTTTAACTTTTTCTCTCGATTCCTCTGGTTTCGGGTCTGAGAGAGAAGAAAGGAAGGGTTTTTTACGATTTGTGGATTTAGGATAGTGTTAATTTGATGCTACCTTAAAAAGTGAAGTGGATCACAAATAATTTTCTTTTCCTCAAAACTTGAATCTCCAATCTGATACATTATTAATAGTGATTCAACTTTTCTTCTGCAGAAGAATCGTTAAGCGAATGAACAGTAGAAATGAGGAATCTCCGCGGGTGAGAGCCTTGCCAAACCCGCCTCCATTGCCAGTAGCTTTCACAACTAGCCGGCAGGAGATTAACATATTTGTAACGAGGAAATCAGCAGCGAGAAAATACTGCTGCACGCCTACTGCTACAAATAATTCGTGGGATTGCCTCTTTGATGAAGGTTACAGAGCCGACGTCTCTATCAATACAGATAACAGTGGCATCCTCTATGCGCATGCTAGTATTTTGGTAAGTTGTTGTGAGCGTTTAGATTAGTACTCGGGTGCCTTTGGCACAGAAAATATTTTTTCTATAGAAATTATTTAGACTTATTAGTTATGACCTCCGGATGTATGCAAACAGGGAATGAATTCTCCAGTATTTAAAAGCATGTTGAGTTTGAAACAATCAAGAGCACGCGGTCGTTGTGCTCATCAGCAGCGATCCATCTCGATAAGTGGTGTTCCACCTGAGGCTGTTCAAGTTTTCATCAGATTCTTATATTCTTCCAGGTAGATTAGTTCTCCTTTGACATCGTTTCTGTGTTTTGGATACTAAGCACGTGCATATTTGGCTTCCAAATTCTTTAACCATATTTACTAGGGCTCACATGAAGATCAATAATGTCGTTAAATTATTATTGGTTTGTTCTCGTATTGAATACTTTGCTTATTTTAACCTAACTTTCTTATAGCTGTTTGTTTTCCGAGACTGAACAATCAATTTTAGGCACGGCAAGGCAGTTATTCCATCTTTATAAAGTGATATGTAACCAAATTAATTTTGAGATAGCAATATAGTTTCCTAATGACTATATTTGTAATCTGAATGACAAGAACTAGGTTCTGATTATCTCTATTTTCATTCTTCCCGTTGCAGGTATGAGGAAGAAAAAATGAAGGAGCATGGACTGAGTCTGTTGGTGCTATCACATGCATATGCGGTCCCTCACCTAAAGCGAGAATGTGAGTTGCAGCTGGAGCAAAGATTGACCACGGAAAATGTGGTTGATATCTTCCAGTTGGCACTCTTGTGTGACGCCTCTCGGCTTAGCCTTCTTTGTCACCGTTATATGCTGAAACATCTTAAGCCAGTATCCGCCACAGAAGGGTGGAATGCCATGAAACAAAGCCACCCTGTGCTTGAAAAACAAATTTTGCGATCTGTAATTGATGAGGATATGGTAAGTTGTATTCCCACATATGTGATATGTTCAGAATGGATCTTATCCCATTTAAGTGGTTTAATAATGATATGATGACTTGTTTGCAGAGGGAGAAGGAAAGGGTGAGAAAGAACAACGAGAGGAAAATTTATTTGCAGCTATTTGAGGCAATGGAAGCTTTGGTTCACATATGCAAAGATGGTTGTCGTACTATTGGTCCACACGATAAGGTTTTGAAAGAGGATCAAGAACCATGCCAGTATGCAGCATGCAAGGGGCTAGAATTGCTCATTCGTCACTTTGCCGGGTGTAAATTGAGAGTCCCTGGTGGCTGCATCCACTGCAAGAGAATGTGGCAAGTTTTGGAACTGCATTCTCGCCTTTGTGCTAATCCGGATGTTTGTCGGGTTCCTTTGTGCAGGTTTGTTATAATTATCTTTTTCCTCTACTTACAAGAAGAAACACTGAAGATCAGTCAGTTATTGATTTTTATGTATCAGGAATGATCTTGTCTATAGGTTGATTAATTATTGTTTTTAATGTTTAAGCAGGAATTTTAAGCAAAAGAGAAGAAAACAGAACAAGAAGGATGAAATGAAATGGAGAATATTGGTGAGAAAGATAGTGAGATCCAAGAGCATTTCTGGAGCTCCATTCTTCTCATTTGAATCCACATAATTTGCAATACAACCAATCACTGTTGCACCTTATTGAATTCATTCTTTAATTAGATAAAATTCATTGTATCTCTTACTACTAAACTGGAATTTTGTGGCAAGCTACACTTCTACAATGTAATTTATACAACTCAACTGTAACTACGTATTAAGATCAATGCACAAATATATTACTCAGCTAACTTGACCTCGATAACCGGCTAAGTTACTAGCTCAACTAACATCTAGTCGCACTCAGGCGCGGAAGGGCATTCACCTGAACCCCATTCGTCGAAAACTACATTGTACATATAAGGCAAAATCCGGTTTGTACCTGTATATATTATATTTTGAATCCCCTTGACATAGCCCAAAAGCATAGCTCACTAGTCAGGGGGTTCAAAATTTATGATAGGTCGCCGGTTCATTTCCCATTAGCCACAGTTTCTTTTTATCTATTAACTTTTCCTTTTTCGAACCTCCTTAACAGAAAATTCTGCATCCGCCGCTGAATTGCACTCGCTACAGTAACTAACCAACAATCATGTAACTGCTGAGTGCTGAGCTGCACTGCTCTTAGCAACCTTCGAATATCCTTAAATCATTGCTTACTTGTCAATGAGCAAATACTTAAAAGTTATATTACTGACGTAGTTAGAAAAAGAGATCAGAAACTCATAATACTTGCGAATCTTCAACTACAAATCTCGTTAGAGAAAAAAAAAAGAATTCCAAATCTTGTTTGCTCCTTGCTGAGGTCAGTATGGAATTCCGCGAAGAACATTACTTTTCTTGCATCAGTGGTATACTCGATTAGTTTGTACTAAGAATGAACCCTCATCATGCTCCCTTTGCTTTTAGTTTACATGACATTTTTTTCGTTTTGAAACGTTGCAAATGTACAATGTCTTTTTTTTGGTAACAATGTGAAAATACTATTAACATCATCAACAATTTCACTTATAGAGCCCCTAATTCCCTGAACTCATAAATTAGGCCTCCAACAAACAGAAAAAAAAATTCTAATTAGAAGTAATCTGTCTAATAAAATTCCTACATTTGTTTGCTTTCTTTGAATGTTGAAGTAAATCTATCTTTTCTATCACTTCTCTCTTAATTTGTATAACTACCTCTTCAATATTTACATTCATTCCTTGAAAATTTTTTGTGTTTCTTGCTCTCCATGTATAATGTACTATCGCTAAGTGCACTACAGCAATCACTTCTTTTTTGAACTGTTTCGAGTGCTTCCTTTTGATGTGCTCCAACATTTGCTTCACTCCTGTATATTGTACATCATGCCATGTCCATATGTTCAACTCTTGCCTTACTGCTGTTATCCATCCATATTTAGCAAACAAATGATCCTGAGATTCCAATGCATCCTCATTACACAAAATAGAGTGAACATTTTAAATCTGTATTTGCATCCCAATCATCCTATCCTTTGTCGCCAATTTCCTAGTGTTGCTATCCAACCTATGAATCTGTGTTTAGGTTGAGCTACTGATGTCCATACTAAATCTGCAACTTCCAGCTTCTGCTACCTACCAATTATTGCAAGATAGCTGTGATTAATAGAGTACTCCCCTGCAGGAATTAGAATGCATCTACCCTGTAAGTACCACTCACCCATCCCTTCTTTTACCGAGTTTAGCTTTCTCCAGTACCATCTGCTATCTGAATGTGGCGAATGTGTTCGAATATCTTCATTTGACTTCATATAAACCACATGAACCCACCTTACCCAAAGAGACTCCTTGTTCAATATTAACTGCCATACAAGTTTCCCAAGTGAAGCTATATTCCATTCCTTACATCTTTGATGCTTATACCTCCCATGCTTTTAGGACAGTTGACTTTATCCCATGCAACCAAGGCAACCTTCCTCACTCCTCCTTTTTCCCCCACAGATACTCTCTTCATAACCTGCCTACTGCTTTCACCATACTTTGAGGAAGGATAGAAACATTCCCCCAGAAGCTATGGGTAGACAATAGGACAACATTTACCATTTGAATCCTTCCTGCATATGAAAACTATTTAGAATATGTGATATTAATTTTGTGTGTGATCTTTCCGATCAACATCTAGCAGTCCATGTTGTTCGATCTCCTAGGTGATAGAGGTAGTCCCAAATATTTGATAGGAAACACTCATTCAGTGAATTTTGTTCTACTCAGCAACTGTGATTTAATTTCATCTTCGACCCCAGCTACAAAGATATTTGAATTCTCTATGTTAGCAACCAATCCTGAAACTTTACTGAAGTTATCTAGGGCTCTCATCACTTTATTCACAGAACTAGTATTGCCTTTGCAAAATATCATCAGATCATCAGCAAAAATAAGATGAGTCAGCTTGATCTCTTTGCACATAGGACGAAATCTAAAGTCTGGTAACCTGCTGATTATACTCAATGTTTTGGACAAATACTCTATGACCAAGACAAATAGCAATGGTTACATAGGGTCACCTTGCCTCGGTCCTCTCTTACCAACAAAATATCCATGCCCTTCATTATTAACTTTGACTGTGTACTTTGCAGTAGAAACACATATCATAATCCACTGTATAAATTTTTCAGCAAAGCCATATCCTCTTAATGCTTCCTCTAAAAACTCCTATCTCACCATGTCATAAGTATTTCTTAGATCAATCTTCATTAGGCATCTAGGAGTAGTCCTCCTATTATAATGTCTAATTAGATCATGGCATATTAGCACATTATGCATCATAGATCTTCCTTGTACAAATGTTGATTGGTTTCCTACTACTATATAGCTTATTGTTGGCTTTAATCTAGAACATATCACCTTTGATATACATTTATACAATTGCAACATGAAATATGTCTATAATGGCATGCATTCTCAGGAGCCTCCACTTTAGGTATCAAAGAAATGTTAGTAGTGTTTATCTGTCTAAGCAATCTTCCATTCTAAAAGAACTCCAATATTGCTTCAGTAATATCTCCTCCCACTATTGGTCATGAAGCTTTATAAAAACCACTCCCAAATCCATCTGGACTAGGACTCTTATTGCTGTCTATCTGGAACATAGCTTGCATTACTTCCTTCCTCAAGAAAGGTTGTATTAGTTCATCTTGTTGTATTTCTGATAATCTGCTTCCATTTCTGATTATACTCCTGAAATTCACCACTCTGTCACTTGTTGTCCGCCCTAGTAAGTTCTCATAATACTCAACAAAAGTATCTGCAATTCGATCTGGATTTGTTAGCCAATTACCAGAGCTATCTTTTATCTGAGTAACTACCTGCTCCAATTTCCTGTGTTTGATTACTGAGTGAAAATGCTTGGCATTATCATCTCCCAATCGTATTCATGTTTCTTTTCTCCTTTGTTGTAAGTATACTTCAGCTAAGTAGGATGAATTCCTAATCTTCTAATATGTTTTAGCTTCAGCTTGTTGATACTCCGCATTTAAGGGACTTCTCTGCAACTGCTCTTGACCCTTCTTTAGATTATCCACGTCTTCATTTGTTTGTGTCAATATGTTATTAAAATCGTGAGCATTAATGCTCTTACTCCCTTCTTTAGTAGCTTCAGCTTTTTAACAACCTTAAACATTTTGCACCCTTCCAGATTGATTTCCCAACCTTTTTTGAATGTCTTCATGAATTGTGGATGTTTTGCCCAAATATTGCAGAATTGAAAATCCCTTTGATTCTTTGCCTCTTGTACAAAGGCCACCTTAGTGGGACAATTATTACTAATTTCTTTACTCAGAAGCCTGGCAGCACACTCTGACATAGTAGTAAGCCATTGATCATTGATAAAAATCCAATCAAGTTTTGAGAATATCCTATGCTCCTTATGTTTATCATTTCAAGTATGCCTATTCCTTTGTGCTGGCAATTTCATTAATCCACACTCTATTTATTAGTTTG
Organism: Nicotiana benthamiana; assembly: GCA_034376525.1. NCBI lineage: Eukaryota > Viridiplantae > Streptophyta > Magnoliopsida > Solanales > Solanaceae > Nicotiana > Nicotiana benthamiana. The sequence goes on from CM067334.1 coordinate 117,117,146, forward strand.
TATGGGTCCACCAAGTCTTAGAGTACCGGGTTCTCTAAGAGTTTCTGCTGAGAGTACTTAATAAGGCAGTAAGTAAATGAGGCAGAGGATTTTAACGTGAAAAAATCCCACTCAAGGGGATAAAAAAACCACGACCTACACCTCTAGGATTTTAACTAACTTGTAATCTTACCTATTACAAGCCACTCTACAATACTCCTTATTGTAAAGGATTTGCTCAACTAACTTGTGGTAAATTTACCACAAGCCACTTTGTGACTATCTGTAACGACCTGACCGGTCGCTTTTAGAATTTACATCCCGATTCCCCAATAATTATTTCCCTTAAGTTCATTTTATTCTATTTTGATTTGTCGGGACGTTCGGTGTTAGGATACAGAGTGTTTTGGGATACTTAGTCCCTTAATGAGAGCTTAAGAGTTGAAAAGTGGTCCACAATCGGAACAGTATGAAAATGACCTCGGAATGGAAAATTGATGGTTCTGTTAGCTCCGTTAGGTGATCGCGGGGTTGGGAGCATATTCCAAATGCATTTTGAAAGTCTGTAGCTCATTTAGGCTTGAAATGCCGAAGTTTGTATTTTTGAAGTTTTTGATTCGATAGTGAGGTTTTAATCCGAGGGTCAGAATGGAATTCTAGAAGTTGTAGTAGCTCCGTCAAGTCATTTGGGATGTGTTTGCAAAATTTCAGGTCATTCAGACGTGTTTTGGTTAGGTTTTTTATCGAAAGCGTATTTGGAAAAATTTAAAGTTCTTAGGTTGGAATCATTGTTTAAATCAGTTTCCCGGCATTGTTTTAGGTGTTTTTAGGATTGGTACAAGTTTAATAAGGTATTACGTAGTATTGGTTCTTTTGGTTGAGGTCCCAGGGGCTTCAGGATGATTTCGGATGGTCGACAGGAAAATCGGAGAAGTGTGCAGTAGCTGAAGCATTGTTATTTTTGGTATTTTTGCATCTGCGGCTTGGGAATCGCAGATACAGTACCACAAATGCGGCCTGGTGAACCGCAGAAGCAGATTTGGGTAGGCCTTCAGCTTTTCGCAGATGCGGTAGGAATTCCGCAGAAGCGGATCCGCATCTGCGTATTATGGACCGCATGTGCGGAATCTGGGATCTTTAGTGAGAGTCACAGAAGCAGCTGGTGGTCTGCAGAAGCGGGACCACAGGTGTGGTCCTTTGTCCGCATAAGCGGAATGTCTGTTCAGAAAAGTGAATTTCGAGGGTTGAGTTTCAAACATTGAAAACTCAATTGAAAGCTCGAGATAGGGCAATTTTTAGAGGATTTTGAAGAGAAGATTATTGGGTAACATTTTCCTAATCCTATTTAGTTGTATTCCATCAATATCTAGCTTAATCTATCATTTAATTTCGAAGTTGGGATCAAAATTGGGAAAAACTTCTTGGACCAAACTATTGAGTTTTGAGTGGGCATTTGACCTCCGATTTGGGAGATTTTTATATGGTTAGACTCGTGAGAGTACGAGGGTTATGAAGTAAAAAAATTTTATTCCGAGACGTTGTCTTGAGGGGCATTTTTGTTATCTTATCTATTTTCGCGTCCTAGCTTTAAATTTAATTGTGAAATCAGTTGTTTGCAATATTATTTACGATATGTAATTGAATTGAATAGATTTGGCCATTTGGAGTTGGATACACGTGGCAGAGGCATGGTTCCTAGTTGATTATTGAGTCGATTCAAGGTAAGTGGCTTGTCTAGCCTTGTGGGGGGGCCTTTCCCCTTAGGACGTGATCTTTGATATTTAAATGCCTCGTATGTGAGGTGACGAGCGCGTACTTGAGCTAATTGTTGTAAACCCGTATTTACTTGAAATATTTAATTGAGATTTCCTGTTTACTTGTTCATTCTAGATTGTAAGTTTAGCCTGTGCTAGCTTAGAGAAGCATGTTTAGCAAACTTACTTGCTTAATTATTTGACTGTATTATTTGTACTCTGTGAAGCATGTTAGGCTAGAATTTACTATTAATTGTTCTGATTTTAGTATTTATTTTGAGATTATGAGTTGTTGTTGTGTGTTTAATTTGGGACTACGGGACGGCTTCCCGTGAGATCCCCTTGTACTTGATATGTTCTGGGCTGAGGGTGTGGGATACCAAGAGATCCCTGGCACATATATTTCTATATATCGGGATACCAAGAGATCCCCGGCTTACCTATTGAGGATACCAAGAGATCCTCGGGATACCAAGAGATCCCTGATGTATATGAAGAGGATGCCAAGAGATCATAGGGATACCAAGAGATCTCCGACTATTATCCCTTGTTGTGAGAAGTATTCCTTGTATTGTTACCTCTGCTTTCTATTACTGTTTTCCTTATTTATGTGGTTTAGATTATCACGGTGGACTTTATTTAAATTGCTTCCGTTATATTATTATTTATTATGTTTATCTCAGTAGGGCCCTAACCTTTCTAGTCACTACCCGACCGAGGTTAGGCTTGGCATTTACTGAGTACCGCTCTGGTGTACTCACACCTCTTCTACGCATGTTTTTTATGTGCAGATCTAGGTACTTACTCCCATGCATATCATCCTCGCGGTGGAGAGATCTAGTTGACACATTGAGGTATATCTGCTACGTCCGCAGACCGAGAGTCTCTATTCTATTCCGGCTTTAGCAGATAGTTCCTTTCTTTCCTTTCATGTTGTTTAGACATTCTTGTGTAGAGCAGATTATTACATTCTATTAGCTTGTGTTACCTGTGAGTTTTTGAATTTTGGGATTTGTTTTAGATTTGTGATGTTGAGTTGTATATGCCGAGCGACATTCAGTACAATTTCCTTTATAGATGTTTAATTTGGTTTTCTTTATTTTTCCGCATTTATTTTATTTCCGCAAATGTTAGGCTTACCTAGTCGTGGGGACTAGATGCCGTTATGATATGTTCACGGTTGGTGAACTAGGGTCATGAAACTATCCTAGTTACAATGGCTTTTTCTAACTTGTAGTGCTATCACCACAAGCCACTTTGTAACCCTACGATTACAAAGACTTTTCTTTATGATTAAACGTAGTCACAACCTAAACTCAGCGAGTTTGAGGATTTACAAGAGGACTCATACTCAGTATGCTTTTGTAAGCAGTTTAGGAGATATAATAAGTACAATAACAAGGTTACAACTCAGGTAGGATAACAATAATCAATCTTTTAGGAGCTGGTCCGTAGTGGCGTTCAACCTTGTTCTTCAAGCTTGAGAGAATGAGTTTTTCTATTTTTTGCTAAAGCCTTGAATAAAACAAGTCACTCCCAGTGATGTATTTGTATAAAGCTTCATCAGGTACAATTGATCACATCACTTGAAGTGATGTGAGTGCTTTTTTGGTTAGAAGATGAGTGGGTTATCAGTACAATGCAGTGCACCAGAAATAGTGTCGTCAGTCACTTCAGTTCCAATTGTGACCCAATGACTCTGTAGCTGTAGAGAAACCAAAGAAGCAACAGGTTCTGGATTGGTTCCTAGCTTCTGAATCTGTAGCAGTTTATTCTTATCTAAGATCAGTTCAAGTCTGATCAAGTTTGCAGTAGCTCAAGTAGATTAGGTTCCGTAACTGGTTCTTATCATAAATTTTGTTAGATCATCAAAACATAAGGAAAGAGTATTTAAGATTATATCACCATAACACAGTTGTGAAAATCCACCACTTCAGCCCATGTCACTTCTTTTCCACATATTCTTTCATCTGCATTCAACACTGCATTGAAGTCACCTATTACCATCCATGGCTTGCTACATCCTCTACTATGATTGATTAATCCTTCCCACAATCCTCTTCTCTCTTCCTTTGTAGTAAAATCATAAACATATATTACTTCAAAAGATAGCTTTAGTGGCATATACAAAACTTCACATGTTATTAGTTGAGCATTTTTTCCTTAGGCTTTACCTGGTAGTAATCTAGCCTCCAAGTGATCCAGATTTAACCATTGTAGTGACATTCAAGATTTTTTACATATTGCCTCATTTCTGCTATCTTCTCCATTTTCTTTTTTTTTCCTAGTAAGCCTATGAACCCTACTCTTTCCTCATTGCAAAGGAGTTTTGTCTCCTTTTGCTTATTAGGAGGATTAAGCCCCCTTGTATTTCATCTTAGTAGACTAATCATCCCCATTATGAGGAATGCTTAGACCACCCACATTACTTCCTTCTCTCCCTTCTTTAATCACATTCAGTTCCTCGTGCTTGTTGAGTATCTGAACTAAGTTGGACTTCTCCACTTGTTTCATCCGCCTCACCATAGTTTTACCGTATTTATTAGGTGTTTGCTAGTCTTGATCTCTATTTCTTTCCTTTTGTGCTCCATGATTCTTAACTACATATTGTTGTGTTCTCCCTATTGCTCCTTTCCCTGCATCTTTCCTCTTCTCCGGTTCATTTGCTTTCTGAACTTCCAAGTTTGCATTGTTCTCCTTTTGACCTTGCTTCACCACCTGTGTATTTTTCACCTTCTCTATATTCATATGTTCAGCCTTTTGAATTTTCTTCTTAATTCTACACACATCATCCTCATGCACACCATTTTTTAGCATTACAATTCTATCAACTCCATGTTTTTCCCACAACCTCTATATGTAACCTTGAATTATTACAAATGGTGGATGAGCCCCAAGCACATAGCATATTACACCATTTCTCCAGTAATCAACTTATGTACTTATATCATCCAACTCAATTTCAACAAAATGAAGCTCACCTGTCGATTTCGGTTGAACATACTCCAATTTGACCCAGTATTTGATATTTTTATAATATCAAAGTTGTCCCACACTGAATTCTTCTTCCTCTGTATTTCGTTCATCTCTTCTACCTCATCGGCCCATGATTTCTTTCCATCACGCGCATGCACCGCTGGATTACTACTTGTTGATGCTTCCTGAACTTCTTCCCATACTTGAATTGCTTCGATTTTCCTTCTACTTCTCTTTTCCCGCATATTTGTTACTCTTCCAGTGACAAGGCTCAATTGTTTATCTCCAGAATTTTCAGTTACTATCACACTTCCTATGGTTCCTTGTTGATTTTTGCTACGTAATTTCGCTTAGTTCTATCGCCATTAGTGCTCTCTGAGACGGGATTCGTGCTCTTTTACCCATGATAGCCGCAAGTTAGGTAACATGAACCGAGAAAGAGAATCGCATTTTAGAGAGAGAGTTTTTTACGAGAGATTGAATCTTCATATGATTTATACAATGTCATTTCGTTTCTATACAACCTAAACATTTCTATCAGATCGCCTTTTCAAGGAAAAATTTATGAGCATATTTTTTTACTATATTCGTATTAATGTTAAGTTAAGATCTTATGTGACCATGAGGGCACATGTTTAAGCCTTGAAAATTGATTTTTGTAAAGATGCACGGTAAGGCTGCATACAATAGATTTTTTTGGTCTGACCCTTCCTCGAACCCCGCCTGAAATGCCCTTTTGAATGGGAGTCTCAGCGTAATTGGTAAAATTATTGTTAAGTTAAGATCTTAGTTTTGTTTTCGCGGGAGTAATAATTTAGAATTTATGATATTTAATATAATAGTGATATTTCTATGATTATAAAAACTTTAAAGTTAAATTTTTAAACACCGAAATTTTAGACGATCAAGCCAAATCCTAAACTAAAGATACTACAGGACTCTTGAAATCGTAGGAGTCTATTATGGTTTCTTGGAGGTTACTCTACCATAAACCCTAACTCACATCTATATAAAGGGATACATAATCCCTTGATGAGGGGTCTCAAAATCCCATAAACTCTTGGGATCTTCACAAAAAAATCAAAATATAGTCGGATACTTCTTGATAGTCAAATAGTTCAAGAAGCTGGAGATCAAATAAATCTCAGGAGTTCTGCATCATCCTATGTTCGAGAAATATGTCGTCAAGGCCCTCGAATTGCGGATAACAAATGGGAGATTCTGTATTTATCCATAAAATCGCTTATTCTTTTGTGGTTACAGTTTATTTTTCATATCTTAGAAAATTAGTTGCAAACAAAATTATTTTCAAATTATTCTTTTGGAACAAATTAAAAAGGTTGGGTGTCACTTACAATGAAAAGAAAACAGGGTAAGAAGCCGGTCAGAAGGGCGATTCGCACAGGTCAAGCGCCAGGAGAAAGAAATGATGCCTCCAACTGGGGAAGGTAATCGCTTCACAAAATGCCTTTACTCAACATCAGAAACGCATATTTGCGTGATGTGACGAAGGGGAATTGTAGCCATTGACGAACCTGCGCGCCTAGTCATCTGTCTGGGTATGCCTGCCTGTGTCCCTACCTTCATTTACTAGCTTGCCCATCCACTGGAAAATTACGCAGTCATTTTCAAATTGAGATCTTTTATCTTTACCCATTGTTCCCATTCGATCAATCAACAACAGACGGATACATGCAAATTCTGATCCCTTCATTTATCTATTGCGTATATGATAAGGAGATAGTACAATAAGTGGTGGAGCCAGGTTGACACACGAATAACTCAAGGAGATTCAATAGTTTATATACATAATTAAAACAAAAATTAACCTATCTACATTATTCTACACAGTGTAATTTTCCGACAACGTAGCCCGCCACCGAGTACAATTACTAATCATGTTTGCAGCAGCAAAGCAGGTACTTTTACGGTCATTTGGTATGCCTACCTTGAATTTTTACTAATAATGATTTTGATGCAGTTACTATTACAAATGGCAGATTTAGAATTTAAAGTCACTAGATACACCTGGTACATATATATACATATTTTTACAATTTATCTTTAAATTTTCCATGTACATGTATAAAACTCCAAGTCTAAGACAATAAGTAAAATACATCCTGTATGTTGGATCCACCTATGTACACTAGGAAGGGCTTTTGTATATACAAAGAGTTGATTAGGATTTAGGATACATAAAATGCTTTACTTTGTTTAGTTTGGCGAAGTGACCTCCTGGCCACTTAAATTTGTACCGGATTTTAAAACCGATATATAAACTTTTGACTTTCTCATTTTAGCACCTCAACTCAACCAATTGATTATAAATAAACCCCTTCTTCAGAGAGCGTGTAACTCAGTTGCCTGGCAAAAAGAACACGTCAAGTACTAAAGCCGTTTATTATTTTACACGTGTCATCGGGTCCTATTTTTGTATAATTAATTTATCAAAATTTCCTTCTTATTTTATTTCTTTCATTATTCCTTCTATACATTTTAGAAGGAGCTTTGGTTGTTTACCCGCGGTGAATGTGGCGGCAGTTAAATGCGTAGCTCTCCTCGCTTATGAATTCACCGACCTTGTTTCTGCGGCATAGAGTGTCCTTCCATCAACATTTTTTCTCCTTAAGAGAGAGAACAAAGAAATAATTAAGGTATGGTCTAGTCTGCTTTAAGACTATTGTGGAAAACCAGTGTTCACCTGCCGTATTTTGAAGTTTTTGTCACCTGAAACTTGTCTTAAATGGAGGCTAATTTGCAGCTATTGAATTTGAAGGTAATGGTCACAAAGTCGCCGGCTGAGGGACAACAAGAACATTTAATGTGCATGGTAGAGGCCCTTCTTGGTTGGGAAAATAATACGAAGAAGCATCTCAAAGCCAAGGTTTTGTGTTTTTCCTAGATCCTAAGCTGCGGCGTTTGATAAGACGCGTCGAGAATATGTGAGAAGATGGGATAATGGAATGTTGAGGAGATGAACGAAGCTCTGGGAATTAATATTTGGAATTGAAAAGGGTTTAGGATTGGAAAGAACATAGGGGTGAAGTGAATTTTGCGGGATGGGGAAGTGGGTCTAATTTTTTTTTCTTTCTTTTTAATTTTTTTGGTTTTAGATTTTTTAAATCAAAACTATTGCAGTCACACGCATAATTTTTCGTGACTTCCACACACCTTGTCCACATCATTTCTGTCACTGCCACATATGCATGGTCAACGGTCAAATTGGTTTATTAATTACGGGATACATGGGTTTGAGTGTTCAAATTAGAACAATGTAAGTTTCTATATCGGCTTTAAAATCCGGTACAAATTTAAGTGGCCAGAAAGTCATTTCGCCTTTAGTTTTTATTCATCTTCTTGTTAGAGCTGCCAATATGGGTCGGACGGGGCTAGCCCAGCCCAGCAAACGTGGGCTTTAGCAATTGACGGGCTGGACTAGCCCACCCTTTTGATGGGCCTTATAATGGTCAGCCCACCCCAGCCCTACGTGGGCCACGGGCCCCCATGGGCCGGCCCATCATTTCTAAAAATATAATTTTATATTTTTTTTTAAGTTCTGACCTAAAATAAGATAATTATTTAAAAGTTAAAAAATATCTTATTGGAAAAAATTCGCAAAACTTAATAACTTTTTATATTATTCAAATATATCACAACAAATACTAAAAAAAGTAAAAGACATGACTATATTTCATTCACTAAAAGTCAAAACTTAAAACAAACTATTCAAGAGAACGTTCATGATGCTTACGAGATATCCAACACATTATCTCCATCAAACACATTTGAATTCGCTTGTGACAAGGTTGTCTTAACATATTCACTTTCATCTACAATTCATATGCAATATTAATTAGTTAAATATTAAAAGTAATTAAATTTTAAAAATTAATAATATTTAAATTCACATAAAAATATTACCAGTTTGTTGGAAACACGTTCTCAAGGCTTTATACTAAAACGTGTGTTCTTATGTGTAGGTTTTGATGAATGACAAACGAGGCGCAAATTGATATATGACGAAGTTCAAGTACAAGCGCACAATTGGTGGATAACGAGATTCAAGCACAAGACAAAGTTTTATAGTTTAAATGAGTCGTTCTTAATTGTGTTCTTGATCCGACAACTTGACTCATGACATGGCTTCTCTCGTAAAATTATTTTTACAAAATCATGCATATTTAATCTAATGCTAAATGATTTTAAATCATGCATATTTTCATTAGTCAAAATGATTTTTAAACATGCCTCTAAAAACTGGACTAAGATAATCGATTATGTACTTATGATAATCGATTATGTTAAGCCAAGACTGCATGACAATCGATTGTGAAAAAATGACAATCGATTGCATTAAGGCAGTGAGCATCAGGTTTTTCAAACTTGCATGACAATCGATTGTGAACCTTATGACAATCGATTGTGATGAGGCAGTGTACATCAAAGTTTTTCAAATCTCAGAATAATCGATTGTGAAGCTAATGACAATCGATTGTAAAGAGACAGTGTCCATCATATTTTTAAAAGTCACAAAATAATCGATTGTGAACATATGACAATCGATTGTGTTGAGGCAGTGTCTTCCAGACTTTTTCAAAGTTATTAAATAATCGATTGTGAGTATATAACAATCGATTGTCACGAGGCAGTGTCTAAAATGATTTTCAAAGTCTGATAAATAATCGATTGTTAACATTGCACAATCGATTGTGAAGCTGAACGTTGTCGTAACATTTTCAAATACCGTCAGGTAATCGATTGTTGATTTTGTACAATCGATTGTTGATATTAAAATCTGAAAAAGATTTTTGAACGTTGTTGAATAATCGATTGTTGATTTTGTACAATCGATTGTTGAAATTAAAATCTGGAAAGGATTTTTTGAACGTTGCTGAATAATCGATTATTGATTTGGTATAATCGATTGTTTTACGTAAAATCTGGAAATGATTTTTTGAACGTTGCCAATAATCGATTGTTGATCTTGGACAATCGATTGTTAAGCGTAAAATCTAGGATTGATTTTTGGAACGATTGGCAAATAATCGATTGTGGCTTCCTGACAATCGATTGTCACAGAGTAAAATCAGCAACTCTTAATTGGCAATTAGGCAACGGTAATGCCAAGTTTTTCAACTATAAATACAGCTTCATTTCAGTGTTTTAAACACAACAACACACAACAACTGATCATTCTATTGCTATAGGCTTGCATACTATTGTTTATCATTTTATATTCATTTCATAAAGCTTTTGAGAGCCAAAGTCTTGTCCATAGTTGTTGTGATCTTGAGCTTACTTCTTTTACTCATATCTACTCATTAAGGAGTGTTTTGTTTGAGTGTTTAGTGTTTTGTACACTTGTAAGAGAATTGTGATTCTCTTGTTGTAAGGAACTTGTGTTTCCTTGGTTGAAGTCTTGGAGTGTTGTATCTCCGAGCAAAGGTGTTAAGGCTTGTGTCTTTAAGTTGTAAAGGTTTGTGGAGCACCCGTAAGCTTGACATGTTAGTGGAAAATCTCGAGAGAGTCTCTCGGGGACTGGACTAGCCACGTGTTGTGGTGAACCAGAATACATCGGTGCGTTCTTTCCTTTTTGTTTATTCAACGCACTTAATTATTTCCTGCAAATTTTAATTTCCGCAAGTTTACGCTAAATTTTATTGTAACGCTATTCACCCCCCCTCTAGCGTTAAGCGTATTATCTTACAATTGGTATCAGAGCCCAACTCTCTGAAGACTTAACAGTTTGAGAGAAACTTCCATGGCTTCTACTCGTGATTCTTTTGCAGGAATAGAGGAAGGGCAGTGCTCCACCCGACCACCACTATTCAACGGTACAAACTATACGTACTGGAAGGAGAGGATGAAAATCTTCGTTCAAGCAAACAATTTTCATCTCTGGAAGGTGATAACAAAGGGAAATCAAATTCCAACCAAAAAGGTTGAAAACGAATGGGTTCCCATGTCCGAAGAAGAATATGACGCGGATGATATCCGAAAGGTTCAAAATAATGCTAAAGCAATTAATTTATTATATTGTGCTGTAAATGCTGACGATTACAGGAAAATATCGTGTTGCACAATGGCAAAGGAAATGTGGGACAAGCTGGAAATTACGTACGAAGGTACGGACCAGGTAAGGAAGCTAAAATTGATTTCCTAACCCATGCTTATGAATTATTTCACATGAAGGAAGGTGAAAAGGTGGATGAAATGTTCGAACGATTTTCAATAATCGTAAATGACCTACATGCCCTCAAGAAGACATTCGCGGATAGAGAACTTGTTCGAAAAATTCTTAGAAGTCTCACTCCGGCATGGCGATCAAAGGCCGACGCAATTCAAGAATCCATTAGCGTCTCAAATGTCACAATCGACGCATTAAGAGGTAACCTTAAGACTTATGAATCTACAATACTTAACCCTCTTGTTGATGATCAAAGGAGGCAAAGAATAGCGCATAAGGCAAGCACAAGCCAACCTCAAGTTGATGAGGACGGAGACAACGAGATTGGACTCGTTATCAAAAGATTTCAAAAGTTCATGCGAAAGGAGTATGAACGAAAGGGCAAAAAGCAAGGCGAGCAAATAAAGTGCTATGAATGCGGTGAAACCGGGCACATCAAATCAAATTGCCCAAACATCAAAAAGGAGAAGAAACCTTTTAAGAAGCAACGTGCATACATTTCTTGGGGAGGAGACTCCGGAGATGAGTCAAGCGAAGAAGAAGAAGAAGACGAAGCCTCAAACCTTTGCCTTATGGCGCAAGAAGACAAGCAAGATGAGGTATGTCAAATCTCCTCTAAAAACTTCTATACTCTTGAAGAAATGCGAACTGCTTTTGATGAGCTATATACTGATTTATTAAAGCTTCAAAAACTGTCAAGAGCATAAAAGAAAATGCTTCTCTAAAAGAAAAAGATTTTCAAAAACAGCTTTCTTTAAAAGAAAAGGAGTTAGAAAAACTGGTTTTAGAAAATGAGAAGCTGAAAGAGGAAAACAAGTTTTTCGGAAAAAGAAGCGCCGACAAGCCCGAAAGTTCTATTAAAAATTGCTCTTCTTGCATGCATCTCGAAAATGAGGTAGATAGACTTAAAGGTACCTTAGTAAGTTTAATTCTTCCCACAAAAACTTGAATGAGGTCCTTGTTAATTTGAAGTCAACCAAGCATGGCATAGGTTTTAAGAATGAGCCTAAAGAAAAGGTTGAAGCCAAACCCCAACCACCTAAGGCTCAACCTAGGATTAATAAAACAAATGCTTATCGTAGAAATAGCAATCCTAGAACAAATATGCATGCTAGAACAAATGTTGAACATTTTAGAAGACCTAGAAATGACTTACCACCAAGAAATGACTACCCTAGAAATGATGCATATTCTAGGCCAAACACTAGAAGGAGTTTTGAACCTTTTAGAACATCTAGACATGACCATTTTCTCTAGAAATGCTGCTCATTTTAGAACTAATAGTAGGAGAAATGGTTCTCATGAAATCCGCAATAGTCAGAATGAAAATAGAGTAATTCATTTTCGTCCATCAAGTTACTATGAACCTAGAAGGATGCATAACCCCAACGTGACTTGTCATTATTGTAGACGCATTGGTCATATTGCCCCTGCATGTTTTACACGACATAGACATATCACTCAATCGCATCATTATGATATGCCTAACCCTCAAGGACCCAAAATGGCATGGGTACCTAAAACGCATTAATTTGTTTTGTAGGTGTGTTTGAAGGGATCAAGTGTACTATGGTACCTTGATAGTGGATGCTCCAAACATATGACGGGAGACGAATCCAAATTCCTTCAACTAGAACACAAAGAAGGAGGAAGTGTGATTTTTAGGGATAACAATAAAGGAAAGATTATTGGCATCGGATCGGTCGGTAAGGATGAAAATTCCTCTATTAAGCATATATTACTTGTTAAAGGTTTAAAGCATAATCTCTTGAGCATAAGTCAATTATGTGACAAGGGAAATCTTGCCCTATTTGATTCGGATGAATGCTTAGTGTTTAGACGTAGTGATTTTAAAATTATCCTTCGTGGTTTTAGAGTGGATAATATTTATATGGTTGATCTTGCTAATTCCTCACCCGAATATGTTGATTGTCTTATGAGCAAAGAGGATGATACTTGGCTATGGCATCGTAGAGTTGCTCATATAAACATGCATCTTTTGAACAAATTGATTTCACAAAACTTAGTTATTGGTCTTCCCAATTTGAAATTTGAAAATGACTCTATTTGTGATTCTTGTCAAAAAGGGAAGCAAACAAAAGCATCTTTCAAATCCAAAAATTTTGTTTCAACTTCTAGACCATTGCAATTGCTTCACATGGATTTATTTGGACCATCTCGCATTGAAAGCCTAGGAAGAAATCGTTATGCTTTTGTGATTGTTGATGATTATTCTAGATTTACTTGGACTTTATTTCTTGCCAATAAAAGTGATGCTTTTCAGAATTTTAAATATTTTCTTAAGCGTGTTCAAAACGAGAAGGAAACAACCGTCACTTCAATTAGAAGTGATCATGGGGGAGAGTTTGATCACAATCTCTTTGCGGACTTTTGTGACGAACTCGGTATCGAGCATACCTTTTCCGCTCCACGAACACCATAACAAAATGGGGTGGTGGAAAGGAAAAATAGGTGTCTCGAAGATATGGCTAGAACCATGCTCGAAGAGGCTAAGATTCCCAAATATTTTTGGGCGGATGCCGTGAGTACCGCATGCTACATCTTAAATAGAGTAGTCATAAGGCCTATACTCATGAAAACTCCCTATGAACTCTATAAGGGAAGGAAACCAAATATCTCCCATCTTAGAGTATTCGGTTGTAAATGTTTTATTCATAACAATGGCAAAGATCAATTGGGAAAATTTGATGCTAAGTCCGATGAGGGAATTTTCATTGGTTATTCTTCACGTAGCAAAGCATATAGGGTCTTTAATAAAAGAACCGAAACTGTGGAGGAATCCCCTCATGTTGTATTTGCCGAAAATAATGCTCGCTTGGCGAGAAAGGATACTGGTTTTGATCTTGCAGGTATCTTAGATAGCTTGAAAGACAAAATACAAGAGGAAACGCCTAAAGAAAATCAAGACGAATCTTTGAAACAACCAACGGAGGAAGCGCCACAATTGGAGAATGAAACGAAAACGCCTAACGAGTGGAGGACAATCAAAGATCACCCTCTCGAACAGGTAATTGGGGACGTCGGAGAAAAGGTAAGTACCCGAAACTCCCTTGAGAACACCTTAGGACATACTGCTTTTGTGTCTCAAATTGAACCAACAACCATCTCCGAAGCAATTGGGGATGAATTTTGGACCTTGGCAATGCAAGAGGAGCTTAACCAATTCAAACGGAATGACGTTTGGGATTTGGTGCCAAGACCCGAAAATCATACCATAATTGTTACGAAATGGGTTTTTCGAAACAAACTAGATGAAAATGGTGTAATCACTGGAAACAAAGCTAGGCTTGTAGCAAAAGGCTATAATCAAGAAGAGGGTATTGACTATGAAGAAACATATGCTCCCGTAGCTAGATTAGAAGCTATTCGTCTATTGCTCGCGTTTGCCTCTTCTATGAATTTCAATTTATATCAAATGGATGTGAAAAGTGCTTTTCTAAATGGTGTTATTCAAGAAGAAGTTTATGTTTAACAACCCCCCGGTTTTGAAGATTTTAAATCTCCCGATCATGTTTTCAAACTCAAAAAGGCTCTTTATGGTTTAAAACAAGCTCCCCGAGCTTGGTATGAAAGATTGAGTAAATTTCTATTGGAAAATGATTTCATTAGAGGGAAAGTTGACACCACCCTTTTTGTTAAGCATTAAAACAATGAAATTTTATTTTTTCAAATATATGTGGATGATATCATATTTGGTGCTACTAACAATGTCTTATGCAAGGAATTTTCCGATTTAAGGACAAGCGAATTTGAGATGTCTATGATGGGTGAGTTAACATTCTTTTTGGGATTACAAGTAAAGCAAATGAAAGAAGGTACGTTCACTTGCCAAGCCAAATATTGCAAAGAATTGCTGAAACGATTTGAAATGAATAATGCAAAAGCAATGGCGACTCCCATGAGCACATCCGATCATCTAGACAAAGATGAGAAAGGTAAGGAAGTCGACACTAAGAAGTATCGAGGTATGATTGGCTCTCTTCTCTATCTTACTGCTAGTCGTCCGGACATCATGTTTAGCGTGTGCTTGCGCCCGTTATCAATCGTGTCCAAAGGAGTCTCACCTTACTGCGGTAAAACAGATTTTGAAGTACCTTGTTGGTACTACAAATGTGGGTCTATGGTACCCCAAAGGTTCTCAATGCCAACTCGTTGGCTATTCCCACTCCGATTTTGCTGGATGCAAATTGGACCGCAAGAGCACTAGTGGCACTTGCCATTTGCTCGGTAGCTCTCTCGTTTCTTGGTTTAGCAAGAAACAAGTAAGTGTTGCGTTGTCCACAACCGAGGCTGAATATGTAGCCGCGGGGAGTTGTTGCGCTCAAATCCTCTGGATGAAACAACAACTCTTGAACTATGGCCTAAGTCTTGATCATATCCCTCTTAAATGTGATAATACTAGTGCCATATGCTTGACGAAGAACCCCGTTCTTCATTCGCGAACAAAACACATTGAAATTAGACATCATTTTATAAGAGATCACGTTCTCAAGGGCGATGTCGAAATCGAATTTGTTGAAACCAAGACCAATTGGCCTACATCTTTACTAAGCCCTTAGAGAAAGAGTCCTTCTTCCGAATTCGTAGTGAACTCGGGATTCTTGACTCCACGTTGATCTAAGTCATGCATTGCATCTTTTCATCTTACATGATTTCTAACTTGAGCGTCGGAGACGTCTAACGAATTTTTGCAGGTATCGCCCTAAAGGTAAGGGGAATTATAAAGCATGACGCGCAATAATCAAGTCTTCTTCAGAAAAATCGGTTTCTGTCGTCTAATAATCGATTATCTCGTATCAATAATCGATTGTAATGCTATTACTTGAGTTATTGTGCTCTCTTTAAGTAATCACGTTTTTCTCTTTCAAATAAATAAACAAGTTTTATTTACATCTTTGGCATCTTCTTATATTATTTTTGCTAATGGCAAAAGGGGGAAGATAACGGGTATGCACTCTCTCAATATTTATAAGCTTAAATTGAGGGGGAATCCATATATTGAGGGGGAACAAATTGCATACTTGTTGAGGCATACATATACTTGTCTTGAATCGTCTTTATAAACTGTTTAATTTGCATAACCCGCTTAAAGTTTGCCATTATCAAAAAGGGGGAAATTGTTGGAAACACGTTCTCAAGGCTTTATGCACTCTCTCAATATTTATAAGCTTAAATTGAGGGGGAATCCATATATTGAGGGGGAATAAATTGCATACTTGTTGAGGCATACATATACTTGTCTTGAATCGTCTTTATAAACTGTTTAATTTGCATAACCCGCTTAAAGTTTGCCATTATCAAAAAGGGGGAAATTATTGGAAACACGTTCTCAAGGCTTTATACTAAAACGTGTGTTCTATGTGTAGGTTTTGATTGAATGACAAACGAAGCGCAAATTGATATATGACGAAGTTCAAGTACAAGCGCACAATTGGTGGATAACGAGATTCAAGCACAAGACAAAGTTTTATAGTTTAAATGAGTCGTTCTTAATTGTGTTCTTGATCCGACAACTTGACTCATGACATGGCTTCTCTCGTAAAATTATTTTTACAAAATCATGCATATTTAATTTAATGCTAAATGATTTTAAATCATGCATATTTTCATTAGTCAAAATGATTTTTAAACATGCCTCTAAAAACTGGACTAAGATAATCGATTATGCACTTATGATAATCGATTATGTTAAGCCAAGACTGCATGACAATCGATTGTGAACAAATGACAATCGATTGCGTTAAGGCAGTGAGCATCAGGTTTTTCAAACCTGCATGACAATCGATTGTGAACCTTATGACAATCGATTGTGATGAGGCAGTGTACATCAAAGTTTTTCAAAACTCAGAATAATCGATTGTGAAGCTAATGACAATCGATTGTAAAGAGACAGTGTCCATCAGATTTTTAAAAGTCACAAAATAATCGATTGTGAACATATGATAATCGATTGTGTTGAGGCAGTGTCTTCCAGACTTTTTCAAAGTTATTAAATAATCGATTGTGAGTATATAACAATCGATTGTCACGAGGCAGTGTCTAAAATGATTTTCAAAGTCTGATAAATAATCGATTGTTAACATTGCACAATCGATTGTGACGCTGACCGTTGTCGTAAAGTTTTCAAATACCGTCAGGTAATCGATTGTTGATTTTGTACAATCGATTGTTGATATTAAAATCTGAAAAAGATTTTTGAACGTTGCTGAATAATCGATTGTTGATTTTGTACAATCGATTGTTGAAATTAAAATCTGGAAAGGATTTTTTGAACGTTGCTGAATAATCGATTATTGATTTGGTATAATCGATTGTTTTACGTAAAATCTGGAAATGATTTTTTGAACGTTGCTAATAATCGATTGTTGATCTTGGACAATCGATTATTAAGCGTAAAATCTGGGTTGATTTTTGGAACGATTGGCAAATAATCGATTGTGGCTTCCTGACAATCGATTGTCACAGAGTAAAATCAGCAACTCTTAATTGGCAATTAGGCAACGGTAATGCCAAGTTTTTCAACTATAAATACAGCTTCATTTCAGTGTTTTAAACACAACAACACACAACAACTGATCATTCTATTGCTATAAGCTTGCATACTATTGTTTATCATTTTATATTCATTTCATAAAGCTTTTGAGAGCCAAAGTCTTGTCCATAGTTGTTGTGATCTTGAGCTTACTTCTTTTACTCATATCTACTCATTAAGGAGTGTTTTGTTTGAGTGTTTAGTGTTTTGTACACTTGTAAGAGAATTGTGATTCTCTTGTTGTAAGGAACTTGTGTTTCCTTGGTTGAAGTCTTGGAGTGTTGTATCTCCGAGCAAAGGTGTTAAGGCTTGTGTCCTTAAGTTGTAAAGGTTTGTTGAGCACCCGTAAGCTTGACAAGTTAGTGGAAAATCTCGAGAGAGTCTCTCGGGGACTGGACTAGCCACGTGTTGTGGTGACCCAGAATACATCGGTGCGTTCTTTCCTTTTTGTTTATTCAACGCACTTAATTATTCCTTGCAAATTTTAATTTCCGCAAGTTTACGCTAAATTTTATTATAATGCTATTCACCCCCCCCCCCCTCTAGCGTTAAGCGTATTATCTAACATAGTTTGAGTTCGGAAAAACTTGTGCAGCCAATTTTGAGTATTAACAAGTGTTTGGACGTTTTCATAATAAATGCAACTTCTGTACTTCGTAAGAACACGCCACCAATGCTAAATTTTGATTCCGATGGGACAATGATAATAAGAATGCTAAGTACATCACGCATCATCATTGAAAGATCGGGATATTTTCTAGAATGGTCCTTCTAATACATGACAACATCATCTCTTAAAACTTCTCAAGATCAAGTTTTGGTTCCTCTTAGTAAAGATCCAATTCTGACTTTCCATCTTTAAAGGCAGTATACTTTTTATTTTTTATATATTTTCAATAAATATTTTATTAGGCCCACGGGCCAGCCCATCCTTAGTCAAGCCTCACGGGCCACGGGCTTACTCGGGCTAGGCTTAAAAGTCTCGTTTTTAAATGGACTCCAAAAATTCTAGCCCAGCCCTGCTAAATCACGGGTTGGGCTGGCCCACACGGGCCAAGCCCATATTGACGGCTCTACTTCTTGTATTAGTAGTGGCTGCGGGGCCTAATTCCCGACATGCTTTCCGTAATATCCACTTAATTTGCTGGTTAAACAGCTTTAGGGGACTTAAGTTAGACAAAAGTGTAAAGAATGTTTATTCCATAAAGGAGAAAGAATTTCCTTGTATTGGCATCATTTTAATCAAAATCGAGATCAGACCATCATGTCGCCTTGGCATTGAACTTTTATGTCTCTTGACTATGTTTACAAGTGAATAGGACTATGCCTAGGTCTTTACCCGTCTCAAAAGTAAAAAGAGGAATAATCCCTTTGCTCCGCTTCGATTTGTTTGCATTGAAGGTTGATTACGAATAACTAAATGGGATCCAAGAATTCTTGCTGTATAATCTTCTGTATCTTTGTGAAGGATTGACGTATAGACTGCTTAATCTCTGTACTGTTCCTTCACTTATTGCTTCTTGTTCATGGAGCTGGATGCTATATTTGCCTGCTAGCACCAAAATGTTAGTGTCTCCTTGAAGATGTGAGACTGCTTCAATCTGGTGTTTCTTTTCCATCATCATGCCCTATCTGTGCTTGTCCATTAATGAGATGATTGAATTATTTTCACATAAATTTCATGGAGATAAGCTATCATCATCCCAATTCTGTTCTTTTCTCACATTATATCTGTTCAAGACTGGTAGTGATGCAGTTGAAGCTATTCTGAATGACCTTGCACCACCAACCACTGTTTGATCCTGCATCCTCCTCACATCTTTGCACACATTATCTAATATGGAGAGGAAGTCTCGCACAATCACGAATATTCTCAGGGGATGAGCTTCCTCCTTTGCAGCATCACCATGAAAATATTCTGTTACCTGTTTGACCAAGGATAAGGCCTTTCTTTCTTCTGCTCTGATCCTCACTATTCCATCTTCTGCCTCCTTAAGAAACACTTTCATCGTTTCAAAAAATTTACCTTGCGTACTTTCCTTTTCATACTGCAAAACTGATCTTGCTTTGTCAAGTCCCACTTCAAGCTTCAAGACATAGCTGCCCAGGACATCTGAGTCCATTGCTGCTGCTTTTTTGACATTACCAAGTTCTCTGCTTAATCCAACAACAACCTGCAAGCGTTGCTTCCTGAAATCTTCCTCCTTGAATATGATACTTGCATTATTAGAAAGATTATCGCCTGGGGGTTCAGAACCCAGCCCTTCCGACCTGATAATCTCCTGCACCACAAAGTGCAGCAAGCTTGTCTTACCATCTGCTCCTTTTATATCTACTAATTTCAAAAGAGTGTCTAGTTTGAAAGCTCTGGCATCACCACGATTAGTTCCAACATTCATGCGGTTTCCTGTCCTTAGAACAGCTTCAAGGAGTTTGAGGAATAGTCTACTATTCTTCAATTCTTCACTGGCTACCTGTCCATATGATGTGCAATGCACCAGGATTATTATGATTCTATTAAATTATTGGAAGAAAGGTCTAAATCCAGGTATATTAGCAGAATTTTTTAAGCCTAGATAAGGTCTTTTAGGTAATTAGCACAGCATTCCTCTGAGAGTGGCTCGAGTTTACCAGTGGAATAATTTGTTGTAGTCAAGATACTTAGAAAGGTAATCCATGCTAATAAGGTAATTGAAGGCATTAAAATTCAACTCTAAATTCAGGCACAAAGAACACTAATGTAAAAGTTTTAGTGCAGTTAAGACCCCGGGGACGTCAATATATACTCCCTCCGTTTCAAAAAGATTGTCGTAGTTTGACCTGGCACAAAATTTAATAATGAAGGGAAGAATTTTGAGATATGTGGTCTTAAATAAGCCATATCATTTGTGTGACTTTAGAACTTTAAACCTGTCATGGCATTTGTGTGGCTATAAATGCTTTCGGAAATATTGAAAGGTACAATAATTTTTTAAAACGGACTAATAACAAAATAGTGTCAATCTTTTTGAAACAGAGAGAGTAATATATTTATGTCACATCATCCTCAGAAATCACAGTCATTGAGTTCAGTAATACTTGTGTAAAGAAGGATTTTAACAAGATAATAAAAGGGTACAGATACATCTGATCAACTCTTGAGAAATCATAGTCTGAATTAGTCTATGTTAATGTACATTGCTGGAAGAAATCCCCGTTCCATAATAGTTATCTGGGTCACATACGGAATGTCTTAGTTTATAGAATAAGCATCAGACTTTTGTCCTAATCAAAATATTGACGTATTATTAACACATGAATACAAATGACCCTTAAGCTCTTCTAGCCAGTATAAATTTAAATAGACAGCTGATAGTACCTCAAGGGTTTGGAAGGACTTCCTCAAATCTTTTACTTCACCATCAAAATTTGCTTCGTAAAGCATGGCTTCTACTCTTTTGAAGGCAAATGGTATATCAAGCACTCCCTTGAGGAATCGTTCTGCAGACCCTAATTTGGAGGTGTCTCCGTTATACTCTCTCAGTTTTATCTCTTCTTCTCTTGTTGGAGCCATCTTGACCAAAGTCTCCAGAAGTTCAGGCCCCACTCCTTCAGGATTTCCTGCAACACAGAAACATATTGTGTCGCACGTAAATTATTTTGGTATATGCAGAACTGCATATATGTGATTACTTAAGCCCTCTGCTGCACTTGCCTTGTTTAACGCTCGTGGTTCAAAACATGGCACAACTTGAGACAAAACACTGACAATAGATGTAGTTTAAGTTGATCTAGCATGCATGTCTTAAAAGTTTGGTTGGGCAAAATGGTGATAGAGTTTTCAGGGAGATGCACAAAATCATTAAAAGTAAGAATGAAAATGATATGCTGCTTCTAGATAAAATTGTTTATTATGGTGAACACATATTTTCTGGCAAGACAAATCACAGATAAGTTTTCAGGAATACTACAAATATTATAAAACAGATGAAAGGATATTCTGTCTAAATACTTCAAATTGTTTAATGAATTAAATGCGGGACCTCATGTTTGCTTGGATATATGTTGTTTTTTGTTTTCTTGCTCTTCTGAAGAGGTTGGAGTTATTGCCTAATGAGAAGTGGAACTAGTAAGCTTTTACCTTAGAAATAGGAAACTTTCGTTATTCTGCTGAGATAATTTGAATATTCTCCGAGGCACGGAATGATATTAGGAAATTCTTAAGAATTCCACGTGTTAGATGCATGATCACTATGGTGCAATTTTGTTTAGGAACTTACAGCTGGAGAACTAGAAAGATATGCATCTGAAATGGCTTTCTCCTCGCAGGGAGAATGAAAGTACGCAGGAAAAATACCATATGAAAAATGCTTTCGCTGGCTATTTCTAGTAATGGACTTGATTCAACCTTTCTAAATCTTCTCTAATCTATAGGTTCTAGGCAATATCAGAATTTAATGTATATGCTTGTTATATACCAAACTTTATTCATTTATTCGATTATGCAATAACGGATTGCAGTTTCACCTGTTTGGTCATATCCGGAGTATATATAAAATACTAATCCGAATTCTAGTGCAGAGGCATGAGAGATTACATACCATTTAGAAGGGCTTCGGAAACCTCATCCTTAGTTACGTTTAATGCTCGTAACATTATGGCAATATTCTGGGACTTCTTGGGGTCAAGAACCTTATTCTCCTGCTCAACTGGAGGAAGGACTGATTTCCTTGTTGCTTCCTTTGGTGCTGGATTTGCTGAATTACATCCAAAAAGTGACTCCATCATGTCCTCGTTCAATCTGCAATACGAAAGGGAGCTCTTATATAAGATATTAGTGTTGCTGGTAATCGGACCTTAACATCTTTGATTGTCTACTTACTGGAAGGAGCTCGATTTTAGTTGGTCCCACACTGTGGCTCGATCAGAGGTTGCTCGCACTTTGTCCCAGTGCAAAGGCTTCAACTTAGGCTTGGAAGGATCTGTATCGCCAGAATCATGTCTTTGTAAAGAACTGTCATCTCCGTTTTCCTCTTCAGAAGAACTTGTCTTCTCACTCCCTGGTGTTGTTTTTTGAGTGGGACTCCTAAATTCTTTCCTAACCATTTGAGGGGAAGCTGTCGAAAGAACACTTCCTTGTAATCCTCCCAGTTTGCGGGGTGTTGAGACTGGAAGGGGGGGTGGAGGAGGAGGACGAGGAGGAGGCGGAGGAGGTGGTGGTGCCTTCGATATTTGTTGGGCTTGGTTGCTTATCAATTGAAGCTTTTCCATGTCTGGTGGAGGAGGTAGAGATGAAAATTTAGCCCTTTTTGGCACAAATGTCAGTGCTGGCTTAGTATACTGCGAGGGAGGCTCAGGTTGAAGTTGTTCCAAATGACCCCCCAGTGGTTGTAGCGGTGGTGGTGGTGGAGCTGGAGCTTGCTTAATGGATGGTATTATAGCATGTTTTATATCAGGGGATGAATCAGATAGGCGTGATCTTGGAGAAGTTCTCTTTGAATAAGGGACAAAATTCTTGTTGCTTCGGTAACTCTGTTTTAAACTGGGAGTATAATAATCTTCTTCATTGCTAACAGAGGAGCCTTGTGGAGTGTGAAATGCAGTGTCATGACTCTCCTCATCGGATGATGACATTGCGGTAGGTGAATTCATGCTAGGAGGGGGTGGGGGTTTGCTAAGAGGTGGAAGGGGTTGAAGGTCAGGACTTGGCCTATACCTATCCGATCTTTTAACAGAGTTCAATTTTCGATAAGGTGAGCCATTAGCACCATTGGACTGAGTCACAGTTGTTTGAGCAGATGGCTCAACTGTCCCAATATAAAGGAAAGTAGAAGGTGGCATTCTTGATTCCTCATTGGTCCTCTGATTATTGCCCCCTACAAGCTTTTGAGTTTCATCAGGGTGTCTAGCGCGGTGCTTGTAAATGTAGAATGCCAAAGCAGATAACATTCCCAAGGTGACAATCCCAACTGATATAGCAATTGCCACTTTCTTGACTGGCTGTGTGGCAACTGGATTTGACACACGAGTTCCATTAATGGGACTTGCTGGAGGTTGCTGTGTCTGATCTGGTGTAGTCCCAGTAGGGACTTCTGGAAAGAAAGGCTGGTCTGGATTGGAAATGACCGGCTCTACCGGCGGCGGTGGCGATAATGGTGGTGTTGAACTAACTGGAAAGAGGGGCTGATGCAGAATTCTCCTTGTGTTTTCCTTGGCAACCAAATCTTGAAACTGAGCTGTGAAAGATGTAAGCAGTAATAGTATGAAAAAGATGCTCATAAGATGAGCTGCTACTCTCATGGTGTTATTTTTAAGGTCTGTCTTAAGTTATTTTTCTTTTCCCAAATCATATCCGGTTTTTGTTCCACAAAGAATTCTAAAGAGAGAGAAAGAGAGAGAGAGTGAGAGTAAAGAGAAGCTTCTGTTAGCTACAAGATCTGGATGCTGTAGTGTGGGGTGGATGATGGGAGCAGTCAGCCGCACTTTCTCTTTTCATATTTTGGTAATTTCCTAAAATTATGTCCTGGAGTTTAGATTTCGTTAAGTTTACAGTTGGTCGATGTGAAGTCTTAAATTGTTAATGTAATTTGAGCAGAAAAATATTATTAAAGCAATTTGATTTTAAAAAACAATCAAGAACGTTTCAACTGAGGACGTATAAAGGAACGGAAGGCCACAGCCAACAGGGGTAGTGAGAATCTGCTTTTATAGGTGCTTTTTCCACGTTAAAGGACGATGATGACAATCTGTTGGGGCTATAAGGATCACGATCCTTTCCACTTTTTTCTCCATATAAAAACCTTTTTCTTATTTTGTTTTATTCTTAAACCTTATGCCTTTTCGTGACAGAGTGGAGGGGACAATAGAATTTTCCCCATTTTCTTCTTGGCACTGTTATGTTAAATACGGTAGTTTGAATGGCGTCAATTTTAGCAAAATTCTAAGGGCAAAATTGGGCATCAAATTTATATTGTCTTTAATGGCTATCATCTAATTTTCATGTGATTACGCGTGTCATCTTGGTAATGAGCAACTTTATAAGACGGCTTGGATTGATAGGGGACCTTCCATAAGGCGAATTACGTGAAGAATAGGAACTCTATGGCCTCTCCTTGTTAATTGGAGCCGAATGAAACTCGACTTTACAATAGTTAGAACCCATTTACTCCGTAAATTAGACAAAAATGAAATTGTGATGCTAGCAAAAGCAGAAAAAAAAAATAGAGAGAGGAAATAAAAGGAATAATAGTATCTAATTCGTATTATAGTATCACAATTATTATTACTAGTATATATTCCATTATATATTTTCTTGTAGTATATATTGTATGTTTTCTTTTAGTATATATTTTGTGTCTTATGTATATATATTATATATATAGTTATATTTTTTGGTGTAGTATATATATTGTATCTCTTATGTATATATATTCTCTTATATATATTGTATCTTATGTATATATATTATTACTTGTATATTTTCTTGTAGTTTAGGTTGTATGTTATGTATATATATTCTCGTATATATTTTCTTGTAGTATATATATATATATATATATATATATATATATATATATATATATATATATATATATTGTAGCTTATAAATAATTTAAAGTAAAGATAAAGAAATATTGGGAAAAAAGATATTCAAGGTTATGTCTTATAATTTTTATTACCAAACATGGTATATCTTTCTTAGTCATCCTTCCCCAAATGGAATGAGCACAACAAGGTACTAATACCACCATTAAAAGGAAAAAAACCTAAAAGAAGATTTGCCAAAGTACAAGTTACATCATAATCTACATTGTATCTCTAACAAATCTCATAAATCCGTCAAGGTTGGGAGGAGGTTGTGTTGGTGGTGGTGGAAAAGAAGCTTGTTCATCACCACTTCCGGGCGAAGCCGAATCCTCCGCAAGTTCCGCTGTCATTTCTTCATAAGCTTCATCTATCGCCGATTGTGATTCTACAATTCCAAAGTTTCTTCTTTCCGCGCAGATCCTATCTCTAAAAAGCACCGATTTTTTTCCAAGTTATCCCTCATCGACGCTCTATGATCACATATTTACAATCTTGCTTGACTGAAAGCGCTCTCCGATGCAACAGTTGAAGCTTGAATTGATAAAATATCCCGAGCCATCCTTGCAAGAACCGGAAAATATTTTTCCCTTGACTTCCACCATTCCAAAAGATCAAAAGAGCCGTCTGGATTCTCCTTTTCAAGTCCCTAAGACAAATAAACTTGAAGCTCATTTAGATGTGAGGTTTCATCATAATTATCACCTTGAGAACCCCAGAACTCCGTCCAAGATTTAAGAGTTGTTAAGCCCGCATCTCTTTTAGACGATTGTGAGCTAGACGAAGTAGGGGTTGGAATATTTGGCCTAACATGCTCTAAGGAAAGTTGATAAGCATTATAAACTGTTTGAGCATTAATTTTAATTGATCTTTTGCATCTGCAAGTGTAGCAACTTGCTCGTTTGAAAGATCTAAAGCCTTATAAATATTTGAATACCAAAAAGGAGGACCTCCCAATTTAATTGTAGGATTTAACATTGCAGCAACACCTAAAATAGGAGGGATAGGAAAAAATATTTTTTAAATTTTTATTTCATTTCATTTATAGCAAGTTTATAAATGTCCTCACCCTCGCTAAATTCAACAAACAAATCAGCTAGTGCTGCAATATAAACTAAACAGTTTGAAATAGTAGGATAATATTGCCCAGAAAATGCATTTGTAGCAACTTGAAAATGTTCAAAAAATCTAAAAGAACATTAACATTCGTCCAATCTTAGGTAGTAAGCTTTTCATCATCATCCTCACCACCTACCCGAGAATTAAACGTCGCATTAATTGGGTTTCTATATTCAATCACAACTAATTGTCGGTGATGGTACGCGAATTTTAAACATAGAAATAGAAAATGTTCGAATGGCTCTTATTGGCTTTTTTATTCAAACCGTAGAACTAGACTTAGAGAGTATTTTAAAAAATATGATGAATATGTCCTTAGAGAAAGAAAGGTTCCTAAACCTTGCCCGACTAGATGGAATTGTATGTACGAAAGTTTAGTAGTTGCATATGAATATAGAAACCAATTAATGCAACGTTTAATTCTGGGTAGGTGGTGAGGATGATGATGAAATGCTTACTACGCAAGATTGGACGAATGTTAAAATTTTTTTAGATTCTTTACAACATTTTCAAGTTGCTACAAATACATTTTCTGGACAATATTATCCTACTATTTCAAACTGTTTAGTTTATATTGCAACACTAGCTATTTGTTGAATTTAGCGAGGGTGGGGACATTTATGAACTTGATAAAAATGAAATGAAACAAAAATTTTAAAAATATCTTTTTCCTATCCCTCCTATTTTTGGTGTTGCTGCAATGTTAAATCCTAAAATGAAATTCGGAGGTCCTCATTTTTTGTATTCAAATATTTATACGGCTTTAGATCTTTCAAACGAGGAAGTTGCTACACTTGCAGATGCAAAAGCATCAATTAAAATTAATGCTCAAACAGTTTATAATGCTTATCAACTTGTCTTAGAGCATGCTAGGCTAAATATTCCAACCCCTACTTCGTCTAGCTCACAATCGTCTAAAAGAGCTACGGGCTTAACAACTCTTAAATCTTTGACGGAGTTCCAGGGTTCTCAAGGTGATAATTATGATGAAACTTCACATCTAAATAAGTTTAAAGTTTATTTGTCTCGGGGACTTGAAAAGGAGAATCCAGACGGCTCTTTTGATCTTTTGGAATGGTGGAAGTCAAGGGAAAAATATTTTCCGGTTCTTGCAAGGATGACTCGGGATATTTTATCAAGTCAAGCTTCAACTGCAATGTTGCATCGGAGAGCGCTTTCAGTCAAGCAAGACTGCAAATATGTGATCATAGAGCGTCGATGAGGGATAGCTTGGAAAAATCGGTACTTTTTAGATATTGGATCCGCACGGAAAGAAGAAACTTTGGAATTGCAGAATCACAACCGGCGATAGATAAAACTTATGAAGAAATGACAGCGGAAATTGCGGAGGATTCGGCTTCGCCCGGAAGTGGTGATGAACAAGCTTCTTTTACACCACCACCAACACTACCTCCTCCCAACCTTGACAGATTTATGAGATTTGTTAGAGATACAACGTAGATTATGATGTAACTTGTACTTTGGCACATCTTCTTTTAGTTTTTTTTCCTTTTAATGGTGGTATTATACCTTGTTTTGCTCATTCCATTTGGGGAAGGAAGACTAAGAAAGATATGCCATTTTTGGTAATAGAAATTATAAGACATACCCTTGAATATCTTTTTTCTCAATATTTCTTTGTCTTTACTTTGAATTATTTATAAGCTACAATATATATAACATACAATATATACTACAAGAAAATATATACGAGAATATATATACATAACATACAACCTAAACTACAAGAAAATATATAAGTAATTATATATATACATAAGATACAATATATATAAGAGAATATATATACATAAGAGATACAATATATACACTACAACAAAAAATATAACTATATAAGTGATAATATATATACATAAGACACAATATATATACTACAAGAAAATATATATGAGAATATATATACATAACATACAATATATACTACAAGAATATATATAAGGGAATATATATATACATAATATACAATATATACTAATTACTACAATACAATATACAATGAAGTATATATTATATATACTATACTAATAACTAGTATACTATAAATATATTCTATACTAGTATACTATTATATTATATACAATACTAATAACTACTATACAAGATATTGCCTTAAACAAAAAAATTACAAAAAAGCCCGCCAGGCCCACGAAGCCCGGCCTGCTAAGCCTAGGACCACATGGGCTTAGGCCCGTCACGGGCTGGTCTCACCCATTGAGCCTACGAAGCCCGGGACCGCCAGGCCCGGGACTGCCAGAGCCCAGGCCCACGAAGCCTGGCCCACGAAGCCCGGCCCACGAAGCCCGTTTAGGCCCGGGCCCTGGACAAAATACAGCACTACCCTCAACATCTACCTTAACCCTTTATCTTTATTGGATTTATGTATTTAATTAAAAAATTAATTACTTAAAAGAGGGTAAATGGGAAATGGAGGGAAATAAAATTTTTGAGTGAAATTTCAAGTTTCCCCTTTGGCATATGGACATTGTCCCATATTGGAAGAGGAAGAGATTTGTTATGGGTTTATAAGTAATTGCTTTTCTTCTAGCTCTTAAAGAGTTGAGATGAAAGCAAGCCTCGCGCCGTCGTCGTCGCTTCGCTCGGCCTCGGCTTCAGTTTATATAATATTAAATCCATTATGTTTTTCTGTTTTTGTAACAGAAAATTAACTACCCATCAATTTTTCCTCTTTATTTTTGAATGAATAGCCATTTATGTAATGGCATTTATGTTGTGCCAGTTTTATAAAAACAACCATTCTGAAGAGTTGCAACACTATTCTGCTCAGAATTTCAGTACGAATTTCTGAGTTTTCTCTCCTTCTTATGCATACTTTTAGCATACAAACAAAGAAAAAATTATGTGTGATTTGCTACTGATCTTTGTGTTTGCTGAAACACTGGCGTTTGGAGTACCACTAAACCAGTGTGTAATTCGTTCTATCCTGGGAGGAAATAATCCATAACCATGGGTGCTAGAAGGGATTAAATTCCTTAAGGAGACACTGTGAATTCAGTGGGCTCGAATTGTTTATGATCATTTTTTGTTTATGTCATTTCTGTATATCATAATTTCTATTTATATTAATTTATATTTCCAGAATTGTTTCACAAATACAGTTTACTAACAAGCTTAAGGAATTTAATATATTTCTGTATTTATATTATTGTTTCTGGAGATTAAAACCTTTGTGGTTTGTACTCTATTAAAATCTAAGTGATTTTAACATTGGTGTCATTCTTTTACATAAATGACAAATGGACATGAGAACCAAGTTGTTCCTATGGTGACTGCCAATGCTTCAACAAGCCAAACAACACCGGCTGCTTTGGCACCGACAGAGAAACCTGAAAGTTTTTTCGGGATTGATTTCAAGCTCTAGTAGTAAAATATGTTCTTTTATTTGACTACCTTAAGTCTTCAGAAGTTCATCAAGGAAGATGTTCCTGTGCTGGCCGATGAAACTCCTGATAATGAACGCCTTCTCATGACTGAGGCGTGGAAGCATTCAGATTTAATTTGTAAGAATTATATTCTTAGCGGTTTGGAGAATGCTTTGTGTAATGTCTACAGTGGCGTGGAAACGTAAAAAAAACTATGGACTGCGCTTGAAAGGAAGTATAAAACTGAAGATGTCGGGTTGAAAAGTGTGTGGCTGCAAAGTTTTTGGATTATAAAATGGTAGATAGCAAATTTGTTATTACCCAAGTCCAAGAACTGCTAGTGATTATTCACTATCTCCTTGCTGAAGGTATGAATCTAATTAATATTGATGTTGAAAATATTAATCTTAGTATTCTTACTAATGGAAATTTCATTGAAGGTCTTGTTATCAATGAAACATTCCAAGTAGCAGCAATGATTGAGAAGTTGCCTCATTTGTGGAAGGACTTCAAACACTACTTGAAACACAAACGCAAAGAGATGTCCCTTAAATATCTCATTGTTAGATTGAGAATTGAAGAGGACTACAAAACTGCTGAAAAAATAGGCCGTGGAAGTTCAACAATAATAGGAGCAAATATTATTGAAGAGAACAAGAAGAGAAAGAATGATTCTGGTTCGAAATACAATCCAAGTAAAAAGCGGTTCAGTGGAAACTGCTACAACTGCGGAAAAACCGAACACAAATCTACGGAGTTCCATGCTCCGAAGAAAGATAAGAATAAAGGTCAAGCAAACATGGTAGAAAAGTATGATGATGTTGATGAATTATGCGCCATGCTTTTCGAATACAAATTGATGGGCAATCCTAAAGAGTGGTGGGTTGATTCTGGATCCACTCGCCATGTTTATGCTGTCAAGGAAACTTTTTCTACTTATCCTCCTGTTGGACCCGACGAGACAATTTCCATGGGAAATGCTGTAAAGGCCAAGATTGAAGGATGTGTGAAGATTTTTCTCAAAATGATTTCCGGCAAAATGGTAACTTTGAACAATGTCCTTCATGTTCCCGAAATTAGGAAAAATTTAGTCTCTGCTGGACTTCTTGTTAAGAATGGATTTAAGTGTGTTTTTGTTTCGGATAAGGTTGTAATAAGTAAGAATAAATATTTGTAGGAAAAGGTTACCTCACTAAGGGCCTTTTCAAGTTGAATGTAATGGTTGTGGAGAATAATTATAAAGTTTCAGCTTCGTCTTACTTACTTGAGTCAAATGAATTATGGCATATACGTTTGAGTCATGTTAATTATAAAACCTTATGGAAAATGATTAATTTGGAAGTATTGCCTAAATTTGAATGTGACAAATTAAAATGTCAAGAATGTGTGGAATCTAAGTATGTTAAACATCCTTATAAGTCAGTTGAAAGGAATTCAAACCCTTTAGACTTAATTCACACAGATATTTGTGACATGAAGTCAATACCATCTCGCGGTGGAAAGAAGTATTTCATAACTTTTATTGACGATAGTACTAGATATTGCAATGTTTACTTACTTAATAGTAAAGATGAAGCATTAGACGCATTAAAGCAATATAAAAATGAAGTTGAAACACAACTTAACAAGAAAATCAAAATGATAAGAAGTGATAGGGATGGTGAATATGAATCTCCTTTTGAACAAATATGTTTAGAATATAAAATTATTCATCAAACAATGGCCCCTTACACACCCCAATCCAATGGTATTGTAGAAAGAAAGAATCGTTCATTAAAAGAGATCATGAACACATTATTGATAAGTTCTGGTTTGCCACAGAACTTGTGAGGGAAATACGTTCTTATGGCTAGTCGAATACTAAATCGAGTACCCCATAGCAAAACGCAATAAATTCAAAAAATGGAAAGGAAAGAAGCCCAACTTGAATAATTTTAAAGAGTGGGGGTGTTTGGCAAAAGTGCAAGTTCCTAAACCCAAAAGGGTAAAAATAGGACCGAAAACTATTGATTATGTTTTCGTAGGATATGCAACTAATAGTAAAGCATACCGTTTCTGGTTTATAAATCAGAAAATCCCGACATTCATAATAATACGGTTATAGAATTAGATAGTGCTGAATTCTCTGAAAATATATATCTGTATAAAAAGGAATGTGAGTCGATTGGTGAAGGATCTAAACGACCTCGGGAAGAAATAAAAGAAAGTACACTTAACCATGATGATCCAAGACGTAGTAAACGTCAAAGAACGTCTACTTTATTTGGACCAGATTTTGTGACTTTTTTATTGGAAACTGAGCCTCAAACGTTTAAAGAAGCTATGTATTCTTCGGAATCATTGTTATGGAAAGAGGCAGTCATAGTGAAATTGAATCCATACTGAACAATCATACATGTGAATTGGTTGATCTTCCTCCTGGAAATAAACCGTTGGCTTCTAAATGGATCTTTATGAGGAAAATGAAAGATGATGACACTATTGACAAATATAAGGCAAGACTTGTGGTCAAAGGGTATAGACAAAAAGAAGGTCTTGACTATTTTGATACATACTCTCCAGTTACAAGAGTTACGTCCATACGAACGTTGGTAGCGTTAGCTGCAGTTTATGGTCTAGAAATTCATCAAATGGATGTGAAGAAGACCTTCTTAAATGGAGAGTTGGAGGAATAAATTTCATGGAACAACCTGAAGGCTTTGTGGTTCGAGGTAATGAAAAGAAGGTCTGTAAACTTGTTAAGTCCCTTTACGGACTAAAACAAGTACCCAAACAATGGCATGCAAAATTTGACCAAACAATGTTTTCAAATGGGTTTAAGATAAATGAATGTGATAAATCTGTATGCATTAACAATATTCCAAATCACATAGTCATTGTTTGGTTATATGTGGATGATATGCTCATAATGAGCAATGACATCGCCAACATAAATGCTACTTGATATGAAAGTTTGATATGAAATACTTGGGAGTTGCTGATTTAGTTCTGGGAATTAAGATCCATACGACTTCTCAAGGTCTGGCTTTGTCACAATCTCATTATATTAAGACAGTACTTGAAAAATTCAAGCACTTGGGCTTTAAACTTGCAAAGACTCCAATTGACATGAATCTTGCATTAGCAAAGAACAAAGGCCAAAGCATTTCACAATTGGATTATGCTCGTGTATTGGGATGCTTAATATACATCATGAATTGTACACGAACACATATAGCTTGTGCTATAAGTAAATTTAGTCGATATATGAGCAATCCAGGTCAATCTCATTGGATGGCCATGAAATGAGTTTTGGGGTATTTAGTACATACCCAGGACTTTGCTTTGCACTACAGTAAATATCCTGCAGTAATTGAGGGATACTGTGATGCAAATTAGATCACTAGATCAAATGATTCTAAGTCCACAAATGGATATGTGTTCACTATTGGTGGAGGAGCGGTATCTTGGAAGTCATCCAAACAAACTTGTATTGCCCGCTCTAAAATGGAGACTGAGTTCATATCCTTGGATAAAGCCGGTGAAGAAGTTGAATGGCTCCAAAATTTCTTGTTAGATATTCCATTTTGGCCCAAACTGTTGGCACCATTATGCATACATTGTGATAGTTAAGCGGCAATTGGAAGGGCTGGGAGCGTTGGGTATATCGGTAAATCTCGTCACGACGAAGACATAAAACCGTTAGACAATTACTCTCTAGAGGAATTATCACGATTGGCTATGTAAAGTCAAGTGATAATGTGTCGGATCCACTTACAAAAGGCCTAACTAGAGAGTTAGTTTAGAAGTCATCAATGGGAATGGGACTGTGGCCGAGAACAAGTCATAGTGGCGGTAACTCTACCTAGAAGACTGGAGATCGCAAGATCTAGGTTCAAAGAGATCAAACAAAGTCATTTATGACGGTTCAACATTGTCAACTAAACTTTTGATCCATTCTCGTGATAAGACAATGTTCAGTACAAAGGATAAAACATTAAGGATTTTTAATGATTTTTAAGTTTTATACGGGGTATATCAAATAGTGTATCTATGGGATGACACGTTTAAGAGTCGCCTATGTAAGTGTGAAGTGTTATCCACTTCAAGGAAAATTTTGTAAGGCCAGTTCTCTACGCACTTATGAAACCAGGCGGTATTCATGGCTGAAAAGAACACAACAATGAGAACCAAAGACGGTTAAGGGTTGGTTGTGTGACTTGTGGTTGTCTAGTTATACACCAAAGTTTGAAGGTTCAAAGATATCAAATCTAGCGATTGATCGAGTATATCCGACATAAGTTCACTACGGAAAGTTCAAAGGGAAACCTACTTATCCAGATGCAACTAATCCTTACTTGCAAATCACACAGTTTTTCAGGCATACTTCAGCGATATAGCCATTCCCCATTCATGTGGGGGATTGTTGGGTTTATGTATTTAATTAATAAATTTAATACTTAAAAGAGGGTGAATGAGAAATGGAGGGAAATGAATTTTTTGAATGAAATTTCAAGTTTTCCCCATTGGCATATGGACATTGTCCTACATTGAAAGAGGAATAGATTTTTTATGGGTTTATAAGCAATTTCTCTTCTTCTAGCTCTTAAAGAGTTGAGAAGAAAGTAAGCCTCGCGCCCTCGTCGTCGTCGCTCGCTCGGCTTGGCTCCACATTCGGATTCGGATTCGTAATTTGTCAAATGATCGATTGATTGATTAACTTTTTGACCAAATTTATTTGTTAAAAGTGAAATATTAACAGAAATGTGTTATTAAATATTTGCTAATAACTGAATATTAATATTAAATCCAATCCGGTTTTCTATTTTTGTAACAGAAAATTAACTACCCATCAATTTTTTCTCTTTATTTTTCCTCTTTATTGTTGAGTAAATAGCCATATATGTAATGGCATTTATGTTGTGGCTGTTTTGCAGAAATATTTATTCTAAAGAGTGCTGAGCCCGAGAGGCTGATGTTGTACGTTGTGAGTTGGGAGTGAGCCCGCGGAGCTGATACTGTACTGAGAGGTTGATACTGAGCCCGAGGGGCAGGTTTATGATTACTTCCTACTTGTTGAAATTATTCTTGAAATTGTTGAAAAAAGCATACTTTCAAAAGAGATTTTGAACTGATCTTGAGATTTTCTAAAGGGAGTTTTCACAGTATTTCGATTTTTTTTCTCAAAAAGGGTTGCTCTGTCTTTTATAGCAGTTTAGTGTGCTCATATGTGTTTTCTTATCGCTCAAATATTATTCTCTCTTATTACCACTGAGTTGGAAGTACTCACTTTACTCCCTGCACCTTGCGTGCAATTGCAGGTATTGATCGCACGGTAGCGGGTTAGTAGCGGACTGAAGGTAAGGCTATCGTAGCTAAGCAAGGTGACCGCCGGTGTTCGTGGCACCGAGATTCTTCTTCATCTTGATTCCCAGATTCTACTCTATGTATTATAGACTTTTAAATTTTAATAAAGGCACTCCTAGATGCTCGTGACTTGTGATACCCCAGTCGAGCTGTATATTCACATTGGTTAGTATAATTAAATTCAGATTCAGACTGTTATATAACTGACTAACTGCTTTAAGTGGTGTTCTGAAACGGTCTGGCTGGCCTTGTCTTCACGAGAGGCGCCATCACGACCGGGTTAGGGAATTGGGACGTGACATTTTGGCTATAAATACAACACTATTCTGCTCAGAATTTCACTACGGATTTCTGAGTTTTCTCTCCTTCTTTTGCATACTTTTAGCATACAAACAAAGAAAAAAGTAAGTGTGATTTGCTACTGATCTTTGTGTTCGCTGAAACACTGGCGTTTGGAGTACCACTACACCAGTGTGTAATTCGTTCTATCCTGGGAGGAAATAATCCATAACCTTGGGTGCTAGAAGGGGATTAAATTCCTTAAGGAGACACTGTGAATTCAGTGGGCTCGAATTATTTATGATCATTTTTTGTTTATGTCATTTTTGTTTATCATAATTTCTATTTATATTAATTTATATTTTCAGAACTGTTTCACAAATACAATTTACTAACAATCTTAAATGTTACACTTTACTTTTATTTATTTATTTATTACTAATTACTCCCTCCGTTTCAATTTATGTGAACCTATTTCCTTTTTGGTCCGTACCAAAATGAATGACATATTTCCTTATTTGAAAATAATTTATCTTTATGCAATGATTTATAGTCACACAAAATATATGTACTTTATTTTACACCAGAAATTCAAAAATATATTTTCTTTTTTCTAAATTTCGTGTCAAATCAAATATATTCACATAAATTAGGAATATTTGTTTATTATGGTTAGATCTACCATTATACAAACGACAGTGTAATCCTTTTCACCGCCCATCGCACTCTAACAGATAGACAAAGTAATATATTACTACTAAATTCTATCCAAACTCCTTCCATTTAGTAATACTAATATAGTGTGGAAAGAGCTGTGAGGATGCATGCGCATAGTTCAAGCATACCTCAATCATATAGGCAAAGTTCATAGTTTACCCATTTATTTTATATTTAAATTCATATTATATATTTGTTGATTACAAATTTAATATTACACATCAAATTTTTTAAAAGTATATCAAAAATATACTATTTTTAATCAGCCTAGTTAATTAATCTTTCAAAAGTATATTGATTGCGTCAATACTCAATACTGTGTATACACGCGCTTATATAAATTAAAAACAACAACACGACCCAAACATAAAATAAACCCCAAATTAAAAAAAATAAAATAAAATAGCTATGAGTCTTCCTCAACACTCCCACCCCCTGGATTTATTCTCTTCTCCAATCGTACCTTCAAGCCGGCTCCTCTTCCCGTATCACTTGTACGTCGACTTCCTCCAATCCATCCTCCATCTCTATTATCTTCCCAATAATTTTCAGAACTACCGCTGACCATAAAACGTATTTCCATCGTTGGAGTAGGGACGAGAACAGTAAAAGCTTGACCAAAGATTGGTCAGAAAAAGGCTGAAAAATATACAATTAACCCCAAAATTGCACTGGAAAAGAATAAAAACAAATTCAGACAGGCTTTGATGATGAATTTCGACACTAACTTCTTTTAATCTCAGAGATGAGAACTCCTCTGACGTTCGAGAAAATGAGCCCGATAATTACTAAAAAATTACTATTTCACCTAGAATCGGTGATTTTGTTAGGTTGATTTTAAATCAATTTTCACCAACCCAATTCAAGATGATTTGGATTTGCGAGTCAAGAAATCGAGATAATGGATTTCTTAAACATTGTTGGGTTTTCTTCAATTTCGTCTTTACCTTTTTTTGGGTTTCTTTTCAAGTGATTTCTTAACCATTGTTGTTGCTTGTTTCATTATGTTCCTGCCAATGTAGATGATGATAGAAAAAAATAAAGAAGAAAAACTAGATATGTGGCACTAAAATGTGGCTTCATATATATTTTTTTATTCACTTGCCTGCTTTTGGTGCAAAACACGCGCGTGTCATGAGTTAAAAATGATGTGTCATTAATATATTTTTGAAATGTTTGATGTGTAACGTTAAATCCGTGGTCAACAAGTATGTAATTCGAATTTGAATGCAATGTGAATGAATAAACTATGTATTTACAATTCGTATAACCATGAAATCATTTCCTAAAATTTTATAATTTCTATCTCTCATAATAATTACTTTCACTAGAATTTTGCTTTATTTTTTCTTTTCTATTACGCCATATTGTGTGTCTCCCTGGCATAATCATAACGAGCTAACTCATAGTTTCACTATGCGCAAATGAATACTTTCCTCACTACTTTGAATTTATTTTTCCTATTTTACGTCTAAATAAAAATTACTAAATTGCAATGCCAATCCACCCCCACCCCCTTTTTTATTCTTTTGTGTTGCCAAGTTGTGCTTCTGTCTGGCGCAATCATAATAAGCTCATAGTTTCCCCATTAGCAATTGAATACTTTCCCCACTTCCGATACTGGAGAGTCATAAGCTTCAGGGAGATCTAATTGGTAGACTGCAAAGTGTATGTAGGCTGGACAGGTTTTACATCCAGAAATTGTACCTCACTATGCTTCCCAGTTTCAATAAGGTTGCATGGAAGAACTTGATGCTGATCACTAATGTACTACCTAGCCATAAGTTCACTGTTTGGTTGGCTGCTCAACATAGACTTCCTACAGTTGATAGACTGCAGAATATGGGCATACAAGTTCCAGCAACTTGTGTATTTTGCAAACAAAATGTTGAAGACTTCAATCACCTGTTCTTTGAGTGTCCTATCACTAACAGATTGTGGTCCAGAATATGTGTTTGGCTGGGGCATTCCAGCATAATTGGCTGTTGGGAAACAGAACTTCATTGGATATGTAGCAAAGCAAAAAGTAGACTGTGGCAAAATGCTATTACAGCTTCTGCATTTGGCACTACTACTGCACTCATTTGGAGAGAAAGAAACCACATTCGATTTGAAGGGGCTGCTTTTGTGGAGGAACTGACATGTAGAGAGATTGCCTTACTTATACACCTTAGAGGCAGGAATTGCAAACATTGGCAGACTGGTCTGAGACAGCTTAATTGCTTTCCTTAGCTATTGTAATTAGATTTTTGGTGATATGATACTTGTGTACAGATAGCTAAGATAGTAGAGAGGTTACTTGTAAAGTATAGTAGCTAGTCCAAACTACTACTATAGAGGCCTATGATGTACATATTCTTTGAGAGCAATGAAAATTGACAGTTATATTAAAAAAAAAAAGAATGGACATTGGGCCTAACTCAACCCCAAAAGCTAGCTTATGAGGTGAGGATTGCCCAAGCCATATAAGGAGACCAAGGACCTCAAATCCCTCCGATGTGAGACAACTCAACACCCCCCCTCACGCCCAGATCTCTGGAGCGTGGACAACATAAATAAGGGCCCAACATCGGTAATAATAATTGGGATGGGCCTGACTCTGATACCATGATAAGAATGAACATTGGGCCTAACTCAACCACAAAAGCTAGCTTATGAGGTGAGGATTGCCCAAACCATATAAGGAGACCAATGACCTCAAATCCCTCCGATGTGGGACAACTCAACAATTCTTAATGGTTTAATTGTAAATATAAAAGTAAAATAATGCAAGTTGCCTTACTCATTTCATCTGAGCGAAGGAACACTCGCCCACGTCATTGAGTTTTTTCCCCGCTTGTTTTACAGGTAAATAAGAAATAAATTTAATTCAAATCCTATACTCATTGGTCATTGTATAATATGCAAATACCCTAATCGTTAAAATTTTATATTATTTTGTCCGTTTTTAATTCTTTAAAATTTTCCAAATTAACCCTTAATCAGAAAAAAAGTGTCATATTGATCAGGACAAAGCAGGAAATATGCATTATTCCATGTTCAAAACTTAATTAATAATCCTGTTTCTCAGCAGATATGTTAAGGCAGTTGCCCAATACAAAATTAAAGTATCCTAATTTGGCTGAAACTCCAAAAATAGCAAAAATTGTCGGTGCTTTGCTATTCAACTAGGGGTGACAAAATGGTTAAAAGAAAACAGTTAATCACCATATATATATATATATATATATATATATATATATATATATATTGTTACCATGTTATCATATTTAATTCGGCTAGTGATCATATGCAATCGTATTATGAACTTTTGTTATCCTAATTTAAATTATGTAAATACTACTTCGCATCTGGCAAAAATAAAAACAATACTCCATATAATGATAAACTCTTTTACATTTAAAATCCTATTATTATAGTTCTTTAAAACACTATAGCTAGATTGGGATAAAGCAAATTTCTTTTAAAATAAATGTAATATATAAGGTACACGTTTATGTTTATCCAGATAACACACCAAAAAAAATAAAAGTTGATAAAAATCTACTTACATATATAATCAAGTAAACCTACATGCTGGAGAAAGAAACATTACAAAAATCAATCAATATTCAACATAAATTATTTTGTTTCTTTTTGAAAAATGTTTGTTTGAAGAGTCAATTTATATAAATGGACATCAAACAAATAACAAAATTTTGACTATATAATTGATTAATTTCTATTTAACACCTTCTAGGAATTGAAGGATATAAGACGAAACCTCTTCATTTAGTTGCAGTCCAACTAACATTGCAAGGGTGTAGTATTTTTTCATTGAAAAATAATAGTTTTGAATCATTAGATTATGTGAAGATTTTTTTCTCGAATTCAAAAAGAAGGGCATTGATTTCTAATTGATAGTTTCTATAGCGATTTTCAAGTATAACAAAAGGTATATTTAAAAAAAATATTATGACGTGAAATTGTTATTTTTAAAATGTAAATAAATTATTTCAAAATGATAATAATTTTAAATTATAATATAATTTTTAAAATAAAAGATAAGATATTTTTAAAATAATTATAATAGAAGTCATATCATGGATAAAATCAAGAAACCAAAATCTTATGGAGTATTACATAAACATCCGGCCAGATTTATTGTTTACTTTTTATAGCTAATATATTTAGATGATATACCTATTATACACGTGTTACATATGAATTATAAATAAATTAAACATCGTGAGCTTATGTTTAGGTTGACAAGATAAAGCAAAAAGATAAATATGACAAAATTTCAACCAAAGACTAAAAATATAAATAAAGTTTTTATGTAGATAATTTCTATTAAAACTTATTATTTTATTACGAAATAATTTAATTTTGTGTAACAAAAGAAAGAGAAACATAAAAAAAGATAAAAGAAAATAAATATAGAAAAATGTATGAAAAATCTAAAAACCAGAAATAAGAGATGACAAGGAATTTCTTCTTATGTTTCATCTTTTTTGAGTGTAAAAGTTTTGGAAGATAATCTCATCGATTTCAAATATTTTTTTGAACTCAAATACATATATTATAAGATAAAGATATCTTAGAATATTTTTTTATTTAAACAATATGTCATTTCTTTTTAAAATCACTATTTCTAACAAAGTGATATGATATTCGAATTTTAATTTAATTGTAATTTAAGTAGTTTGTATTGAGGTTAAGCCAAGTATGGTGAAAATGCTTAGCAATTTTAAAACAACATATGCAATGTTATATAATAACAATCAATTAATCTAACATTTAATAATTCGAAGAACCAAAAATATTTATATGTATAGGGCATTCAAAATTTGAAATTTGTGGCTAGAGATATCGATAAACTCAAAATGGAGTCATACTGAAATAAAATAAACCGGCCAAAGTATCATTTAAATACTACACTATGAATTAGAAACCAATATCTCTCTTTTTGAATTCGAGAAAAAAAATCTTCACATAATCGAATGATTACCCTACGAGTTATTATTTCGTGACTATTTTTATGTTCCAATGACACAAATAAGAATGGTGCAGAAAAAAAAATTATCACTATGAAATTTGAGAAATGTTAGCCTTTTTTCATGTAGTGTTTCATAAAAAATATCTATCGATTATCTATAATTACCTACAAGGTTTAAATTTTAATGTTATTTACATATTATTCAAATAACTCACATATTTAAAATGGTTAATATCAAATATCAAAATAAAGTCATACTAGAAAGAAAATAACTGACGAGAATTTTTAAAATTTTTTGATAGCCGACTAAAATGAGTTGAATTAAGGATAATATTTTCACTTACATTATTATAAAGACAATTATTATTGAAAAATAAAGTTTAGAAACTGAAAATTTAAAATAGTAATAAGTTTAGAGTATACCAATATACCAAATAAGAGTTCAAGCAGTAATAAAAGTATCAAGTCGTATCCAAATCGTTGATTATTTTGCCATAAATATGAGTTATTATTTTGCTTCTTGACTATTTTTTTGATCCAATGACACCGGCGAGAATGATACTAAAAAGAAAAATTATAATTATAACGATGAGATTTGAGAAATGTTTATTCATTTTCATGTAGTTTTACTTAATTAATATCCAATGATTATCTATTGACAGGACCTAAGAAGTATTAGGGAGAGGTGATAAGACAGGACTTAGCGCGTCTTAGGATTACTGAGGACATGACCCTTGATAGGTGATTGTGGAGGTCGAGCATTAAAGTTGTAGATTATGTTAGGTTAGGGGGAAGTTGTGGATATTTCTACAGCGCACTAGAGTGAGAATATCTAGCTATAAGGTAATCTTAGGATGTTACTGGTCAGCTACAGATTCAGGGAGCTATCTGTTGGATATTACTATACCTTTCATCTATTTCATCTATATCATCTATTCCTATTTCGTACTTCGTATATTGCTGCTATTTTGTTATTTTATGTTATATGGTGTATTTTATGTTATTTTTAGTATGAGTTTATTGATAGTACTAACTTATTGTCTCTTGTTGATGTCTTGAGCTGAGGGTCTCCTGGAAACAACCTCTCTGCCCCCCGGGGTAGGGTAAGGTCTGCGTACATATTACCCTTCCCAGACCCCACTTGTGAGATTTTACAGGGTTGTTGTTGTTGTATCGAGAATGTTTAAATTTTAAGATTTTTTAGGTATAATCCAAATAACCCAAATATTTAACATGGTTATTGTCCGCGCATCTGCGCGGTGCTAATCTTAGTTATCTACTAAAAAATGGATTGAATAATAAATTTTTTAAAAGCGGGTCAAATATAAATAAGAACCATATTATCCATTTAGAAAATGGATAATCAATGGGTAACCAATGAGTCTAACTTTTTTATTTGTAAAGTCTAAAATTGGAGGTTACTTAAGTTAGGGAGACTAGATATTCTCCCAAAAGTGATCATATGCAATAAGTCATGGATAATATGGGTAACCATATTATCCGTCGATTAACCCGTTATCTATATTAAATATGAGTCAGGTCGAACAATTTTATCTATTTTTTCATTATTCGTTTCCACCAGAACCATATCCGATCCGACCCGCCCGGTTGCCACTCCTATATTCAATAAAGGATACATAATCGAGAAAGAAAGCTTACTCCATTTTTGCAGAAGTAGGCTACAACATATTATAATCATAGGGCAAATTATTCAACTTAATTATTTTGATTAGACTTGAATGATAAACTAATGCTTTCGCTTTGCGTTGTGAAAAAGCAACTAGCTTGGCGAAACCTCTTATTCCCAAGTGCCTCTGCCTTTCCCCTTAATAACATTTAGGTGCAAGATTTAAATTCCATAAAAGTTCATTTATCGTCTTTAATTTTCTTATTCAGAGAGAATAAAAACGAAATGATCTCGGGGTGATTATTTGCCCTGTGATATGCATTTAGTAGGACTAGTCTTAGAGTACGCATGTTGCGTGTGTATTTCATATCACTGAATATGATGATAAATTTTTGTTGAAATTAACTTACTCAACTTACATAATTTATCTTATTGTGATTATATTCCTATATATTAGGATTTCATTTATAGTTTAAATATAAAAGATTTAATAGTCAAAACTTTAGTTAATTTCAGCATCCTAAATATTAGGAAGTTACAATTAAACTATAATTTTGTCCAATGTGAAATTTTTATAAAATAATAGAAAGTTCAATCAATTTTGCATTGAAGTTTCGTGCTTTTATAATAGTCTATGTAATAGAGAAGACAAAAAAAAAAAGTAAAATGTTATTTTTCTATAAATTAAGTAATTTTAGTTTAAGTCTCTCATTATTTACCACATAATTAGATTTAACCTGTTATAAATACTAAATGAAGTAAAATAGTTCTTAAAAGAAATTACTTATTTGATGTCAAAAATAACTTTGTTCTTCGTGAATACAATTAGAGTGTCACTAGGATGTCACTTAATTATGAAAACTATGTATTTAACTCAAAAGTTACTAAATGCTTTATAAGTAAAAGCAATCAAAGTAAATCAAAGGTAAATCGTAATCAAAGATAATGAGATCTGAAAATATGTAGTATGTTTCTTGTTGCTTTCAATAGATCAGATATTCAAGAGAGAAGAAGAGCTAAAGAGAGTTTTTCAATAAAATATCAAATGTCCTTTTACAATATTGGGATCCTCCTTTATATAATAGGAGACCCTCATCGAAATAATAAAAATAGTACAGAAGTTGGTCACATCCCTTCGAGGGGACGATGAGGCTGGTGATACACTTCACTCCCATACTCTTAGGTCGTGCCCTTATTTTGGTTATCACATATTTGTTGGTCGTGCCTACCGACATGGAGACGTAATGGGCAGAATTTGACCCTATACAGTTTGTCCCTCCATTCGTCGGTGACGCATCGAAGTGCATCCCCGATGGACGGAACCATGAACCTTGTTCTGGGAGAATTTGACCATGCTTTATGGCGGCAAAGCGAATGAGGAAGAACGAGCGAACATTTGAGTTTATTGAAATGATGACGCGTAATCTCCTTTCTTAGGATGACATCATCACACGCATGTGTCATCATTACGCGTATTCCAGAGGAAACACAAAAGATGTTCTGATGCTCCGTTTCCCGTGCATGTTCTGTCTCTTCGATTTCCACGCCTCCCAATCCTATAAATAGGGAAAGGGTTTAAATCGATCTAATTTTCAATCATTTGCAAGCATTTTTTGACCTTCTAAGAAACTCTTCCTTTCTTTGAAACTCCATTGTTTCTCATAAAATACACTTTCTGTTGTGTCATAAATCACTTTCTGAATGAAAACTATAGTAAAACCCTGACGGGATGATAATCCCAGGGCTCGTGATAATATGTCATCCGATGCACCGCCTCCATATGGCGGTGATGAGGGAGAAGGAGAAGAGGACCTCACCCCTCTTACCGTGGAAAGCGTGTAGCCGAAGCAACTTCTTATTAGAAAAGATTTGCAAAAGGACTCCCCTGTGCCACTTTCGGTGAATTCTAAGTTAACGCATGATTACTTAGATGGTCTTCACACGTCGTTCGGTGTTCCTGCTCATGTGGATATGGTCCTAGAGAAGTGGACTATGCGAATGTCCATCGATCGGTA
The DNA here is from genome assembly GCA_034376525.1 of Nicotiana benthamiana. Classification (NCBI taxonomy): domain Eukaryota; kingdom Viridiplantae; phylum Streptophyta; class Magnoliopsida; order Solanales; family Solanaceae; genus Nicotiana; species Nicotiana benthamiana. Next base: position 117,161,643 of record CM067334.1, read on the forward strand.
TATTGCACGTTCTACGAATATCCCTTTTTAATTGGTTATGGCCTTCCCATCTTTTCCTTGGCGGATAATCTTTGCCGCTTTTACAATATGTGTCCATCTCAACTGACTCTGTACACCTTAAAGGTGTGAGGATAATGTCTACATATGCAGAGCTGACCAGGTGTGAGATCTCCGTTCACCACTTTTTACAGTTATTCAGCACCAGTTATCTAATAGGTACCTTGTTGCATTTGGAGAGCCGTGGCTCGAAGGGGTTTGTCGTCAGGATTGATGACCGAGCCAATCGCGGTTATTGGCATAGGTGCTTCTTTATCAAAACGGAGCACCTGGTGTCTGACCTTGCGGGGTTCCCAGAGAGGTGGAATCCGAAACTTAAGCATTTTTATTCGTCGAATTCATTGTCATTGGTGACCTCCTTGGTTCTGATCGTACCATCGTTATGATGATTTTTTTACCTTGCAGCAGTAGCTCACACACCCCGTTTCATGACGTGTATCAAACAATGGGTAGCCGTTTTGCTTCCTTAATCGGAAGAAACCCATACATGGTATGCCTTTCATCAATGCTACAACCCCGTAGGCCCTTCAGGTAATTTTTGGACTTAGTCGGTTGTTTTCACGAACATCATCGACTGAACTATTCGTGTCGTCAAGTTACAACGTTCCCAAGAGGAATGTCTCAGGAGATACTTTGCGCATCCGTCAGGGAGGGCGTTCACGTAGTTCCTTTACAAGAGGTCGTGCCTATGGAGGCGGCTGCAAATGAAGTGATGCCATCGACACCATCTCTACCGCCTACAGATGAGCATTCTGAGGGGCAAGGAGCCCGAAGAGAGGAAAAGGCGGAGGATTAAAACAGGTAAGCCGGTGGTGACTGGGGAAGAGATAAGTGACGTACCTCGCCAAGCGCCTAACCTGTCTTCATGGCCGACGCCATTCATTCGGGGAGGTCATCCCAATAGGAGAATGTTGTTGTCGGTGCCAGCTTAATTCTTGCTGCTGAGGGCGGCTCGATGTCCATCATTGGCGAGGATGCTGAGGGATTAGGTCCTGAGATCGCCCAAGAAGATATGGACGGGCTGGCGGAAGGTCTCACGTATGTGGAGATGACGATGGACGGGTCCGACCACCGAATCGTGATCCCAGAGGCATATTCTTTACTACAGCACAACGAGCAAACTTAGTTGGAGATGGCTTTGCTATGTGCTGCCCCGAGCATTAAATGCTAAATTTTTCCAGTGATGCGGAGTTATCTCGAAGGGTCGTCGACATGACTTTACAGGTAAACTTCTTCTCTTCCACGTGTTGTGAGGTTAACTTTTATGTGTACTAACTCATGTTTTCTCCTTAGGCCCTTGTTTTGGAGGTGGAAAGGAGGCGTCACGAGCAGAAGAAAATGGCCATTTTTAATAAAATGGTGAAGAAGTATAAGAGGTGCCGCTTCAACCGTTAGGAGGCAGTAGACCTTTTTCAAACATGACCCCACATTTCGGGTGTTCTAGGAAGGTCTTGAGTAGAAGGGAGCGCAGGGTGGCCGAGCTGGAGAAAGTCGATGAGGAGTTGGTGAAGGCTGTGGCTCGTAATAGTGAGCTGGAATCTCTCCTCAAATTAAGGGAAGAGGAGTTCGAGCTTAGTCATGGGGTGGCAGCATAGATTGCCGATCTGCACCGTAGGATTGCGGCATTGACTGCCAAACTCGAAGCCAAGGCGGAACCGGTCGACGTTCTTAGACGGACTGCCATACCAAGGCCTAAGGACGAGGCTCGACCTTCATCTTCCCAGCTCTTGTTTAACAAAGATGCGCGTCGTGAAGTGCATGAGATGTTGGTTTATGCGGAGGCCCACCTGTACTTATATAAAAAAACTCCTCGTTGCGGGTCGTGCCATTAAGGAGGAGGTTCAAGCGCAATGGTGCGCGGCTTGTGCGCTCGAGTAGTTTGTGGTTATAGTTCTGACCCTCATGACTAGGAGGGCTATGCTTATGTGGATGTTAACCGGTTGGATTTCGAATCCTGGTATAATGAAGCCTACCTCCCTGATGGTGATGGTCGAGATGACGAACAGACAGGGGGCGAAGGGCGAGATGGCGAGGCTTCTTGAAATTTGTATATGTTTTGCTTTTTGTAGAATGTAATGGGGGCCCTTTGCGGGGCCAAATGTATATACCTTTTTGTCATAATATATGAATCATACTTTTGTTGTTATTCTTTTTGTGTTGTGCTTTGTTTTTTGGAACCTTTATCTACGCAAATTTGATATTCGTAGACAAGTCAAAACCCGCCCTTAGTGAGCAAACAAGAATAAATTTTAATTCTTGTTTGAATGTTGTTTGTCGTAATCGAGCTTGATTTCCGCTTAACGGCGATGGCCTTTTCCAAAGAGATGTAACTTTGACTGTCGTCGAAGAGTCACCTGTCGTTGTCAAACTAGGTCGACATTTAGTGGTGCTGGCTTTGGCTAATAGGACATAATTTTGATTGTCGTCGAAGCATTGGCTGCCGTCGTCGAGCTGGGTCGATGTCTAATGGTGATGGTATTTAGCCAATAGGATGTAACTTCGACTGTGTTTAAAGTGTTATCCGTCATCGTCAAACTGGGTCGACGTTGATGGCGATGGCCTTGGATAATAGGATGTAACTTCGACTGTCGTCGAAGTGCTATCTATCGTTGTCAAGTTGGGTCGACGTTTAATGGCGATGGCCTTTAGCCAATAGGATATAACTTCGACTGTTGTCAAATTGTTATCCGTCATCATCTAACTGGGTCAATGTTTGATGGCGATGGCCTTGGCCAATAGGATGAAACTTCGACTGTCATCGAAATGTTATCCGTCGTCGTCGAACTAGATCAACGTTTAATGGCGATGGCTTTGGCCAATAGGATGTAACTTCTCCATTGTCAAAGTGTTATCTATATTCGTCAAACTGGGTCGACGTTTGATGGCAATGGCCTTGGCTAATAGGATGTTGTAACGACTCGACCGGTCATTTTGAGTACCAGCGCTCTGTTCAGGAGTCGGAGGCCATGAAAAGCTTCATTTCGGGTATTATGACTTGTTTGCATGGTCGAAATCTAAATTCAAAGAGACCGAGGCTAAACTTAAATGAAGATTCCTATTTTAGAAGCTTTAAGTTGAAAGAATGAACTAGGATTGGATTTTGAGTAAACGACCTCATAATCGGGATCCGAAGGTTTCAGCAGGTTTGCACGATGATTTCGGGCTTGAGCGTATGCCTTGTTCGGGCTTTGGATAACTCCGAAGCATTTTGGCGTATATTGTGGAAGTTAGCATTTTGGAAGAAATTTCATAAGATTGGCTTGACGTGTATTTTAGCGTTATTGATGTCCGTTTGGAATTCCGAGACTAGGAGTAGCTCCATATGGTGATTCTGGAGTTGGTAGCGCAATCAGAAGTGAATTCGGAGGTCCGAAGGTCATTTTAAAGCCATTTGGCTAAATATAGCAATTTAAAGGTTTTGAAGAGTTTGACCGGGGGTTAACTTTTTGATATCAGGGTCATAATCAAATTATGGATGTTTGGAATAGGTCCGTAATGTCGAATATGACTTGCGTGCAAAATTTGAGGTCAATCGGACGTGATTTGATAGGTTTAAACATCAGAAGTAGAAGTTAGAAAGTTCCAAGTTCATAAAGTAAGGATTGGAGGCCGTTCGATGATTTTTGTTGTTTTTTGATGTGATTTGAGGCCTCGAGTAGGTTAGTAATGTGTTTTGGGATTGGTTTGGGTCCCAGGGGCCTCGGGTGAATTCCGAGTGGTTAGCGGAACGAAAATTGGATGTTTGGAAATAACAAAGCAGCTGGTACCTGGTATCTCGCTTCTGCGGAGATGGGACCGCAGAAGCAGCCCCGAAGAAGCGTAGGAGAATCCGCAGAAGCAGACAAGCATGGGGACCGCAGATGCGGCTAAGGTTCCGCAAAAGCGGAACCACATCTGCGGTGAGAAGAATCGCAGAAGCGGAAGTGGACGTTTGGTCAGGCACCATAGAAGCGGATTACTTTGCACAGAAACAAATTTTCTTCTATGATTGGTAGACCGCAGAAATGGTTGGTCGCGGAATTTGAGAAACCACAGAAGCGACTTGGAGGTCCACAAAAGCGGGACCGCAAAAGCGGAAAACGATGGGCAGAATGTTTTAAATACGGGGTTGAGTCCATTTCACTCATTTCCTTCACTTCTTGGAAAATTTATGGAGAGCTTCAAGGAGGGATTTCATCATCAATGTTAAGGTAACCTACTCCTACCTATTCCCAAGTTAAATACAAGATTATAACATGGATTTAGGCATGAAAATTGTGAGAAAATTTAGGGTTAGAGGAAAACGTGGAAAACTATTGTTCTTGGAATATAACAAAGAATTTGAGCATGGAACATGGAATAAGTTATATATTTGAGTCCCTAAGGTCATGGGTAACCTTTGTCTTCAAGAATTTTCGGATTTCGGGCACGTGGGCCTGAGGGCATTTTGGTCATTTCACAAACGGAGTTGAGAAATTTTATAATTTGAATTGTTAGCAAGTATTTGACTATATTCTCATTAGTTTGCCATTGTTTGGATACTTTTGGAACTTTGCGCGCTAGTTCGAGCTTCCGAAAAGATGTGAAGCACCGGTTATGAGTCTTCGGAGCGAGGTGAGTCTTCTTTCTAATCCTGTGAGGAGGAAATTTCCCCATAGGTTAATTAAACTGATTATGTGCTCCTATTTGTGGGAGCTACGTACGTACAAGGTGACGAGAGTCTGTGCGTAGCTACTATTACGTTATTGTCCGGGTAGTCTAGGACCCAAAAGCATGTTATACTTGAATTGTTTGTAAATAATCGATGGATGAAATGCTTTAATTATATTAAATTAATAAGCGAATTTCTAGAAAGACTAAATCTATGTTTTTCTCAAATTATTGAAAGGGAATGGACCTTACTTGGATATTTGCTCCACGCTGAATGTTTGACTGATTTTCTGTCTGTGTGTGTTTATATTTCTGTTGGGACAGGCCGATCGCCTCGGTGAAATTGATGCATTCATGGTATGGGCCGCTCGACCCTCGACAGTGCACAAATTTACATTTATATTGGAGCGGGCCTTCGCCTCGGCATTATTTGCACATGGTTGTGCTGTTATCTTGAACTCATTTGAGTTGTTTTATGCCATATTATGGCTTGAGATCATTTATTTAATAATAACAAGAAAAGTAAGGAAATTTTCTATGAAAGAATTGCATGACTATCTATTTTCCCATATCTAGATTTAAACTCCTATTTTTAAAGAAAATTCACTGCTTGGACATATTGTTTTTGAGGATAAATAGTCATTGGACTGCTAGTGAGTGTCAGGATTGACCATCTTGTCTCTACTCCTTCGGGATTAGGCGGGATACTCATTGGGTACACGTTGTTTTTGTACACATACTACACTTGCTGTGTATTTTGTTGCACAGGTATATATGATTTTAGTAGTCTACTGGACGTAGCAACACGAATGATTCTAGGGACTAGAGAGCTGCATTATTCGAGACGGCCGCAGCTAGGGTAGCCCCTTTCCAGTATTGTGTTTATTTTTCATCCGTTGTATTACAGACGGATGATGTATTTATATTTCTCTAATTAGTAGATGCTCATGTACTTGTGACTCCGGGTTCTGGGATTGTTGAAACATTGTATTAATTGCTTAACTTTAAAAGAAATTTGATTTAAAAATTGTATTCTTTAGAATTTTTAAATATGGAAGAAAATCACGTATTTCTAAAAGTGTTAAGACGATATTTGATTAAGTAGTCTGGTTGGCTTGCCTGACAGTAGTGTGCCATCACGACCCTTAGTGGATTTTGGGTCGTGAGAACATGGTATCAGAGCACTAGGTTCTCATCGGTTTCTCGAGTCATGATCAAGTATAGTAGAGTCTCGCGGATCGGTAAGGAGACATCTGTACTTATCCTCCGGAGGCTACCGGCTTGTTAGAATTACTTCCCTTCTTGATTTCCTTATCGTGCGGTTCGATTCCTTTGAGGCTTATGTATTTGATTCCTTCCTACTCAGTCTTACGCGATGCGAACGCTTGCTAGAAATTGATAATTTTATGAATTGCAATGGCACTACAGATGTGGTGCGGGATGTTTCTCCCGGTATAGTTGATCGGACTATTATAGTCGCTCTATGAAGGATATCATATTGTTTCAGCACAGCAGTGGTACTCTGAGGGTCTTGAGGCTAGGAACAAGTTGTCATGATGCTTATAATCTATTATTCCGTGGTGTGGTTGTGATGGTAGGATATTTGCCCACGTGTCGGGGTAGTAGATGAATAGAAGTGAAGTTTACTCAGCGTGTGATCAAGGGAATGAATATTTTATCCCCGTCAAGGGGAAAGGCAGTTGGACTAAGGATGGTCAGATTTGGGATGGTGGAATTAATGAGACCAGTATCTACAAGCGTGGTTGAGCTTACTATTATGATGGGGTGTTGTGGCCCTAAAGAAACGTACTAAGGTTGTCGATATTATAATCCGCTACAATTCACCTTATGGCAGGATATTGTGAAATGGGATTGGAGATACGTTTGTCAGATATCGCATGGCGCGGTGGTTCAAGATCGAAGCAATATTTTTATTTTATTGTTGATGGAATGATAAAGATGGCCTTTGGAAAGGTTCTAAAGTTAGCAGCAATGGTGGATTCAAGTGCCACAAAGATAGATTTTATTTAAGGCAACATTTGAGAAGTGAAGTACGAGGAAGGACATGTGGGAAGTGTTAGGCGGTGTTTAAAATTTCTAGAAGGCCAAGCATGAGAAGCAAGGTTGAGTGACTGATTAAGGAGATGAGTTCCGCCAAAGTAGGAGAGTGGCGGGGGTTACATATGGGCTTGGTAGTAGGATGACTATGCACCTTAAGGAGAGTTTGGAATGATCGGAGAACTTCAGATATTAGTGATTAGGGCCTATGGGGCGAACTTGAAGCATGGGCCATTATGAGGCAGAAGATTTGATATAGCGGAAAGGAGCTGCTTGACGTGAAGAAAAAAATAGCATAATTTTGATTTGGGAGGATATTGACGCACATTTAATTGATGTCCACGAGAATAAATGGACTGGTGAAGTCAGGCAGTGAGCTTGGACTCATGATAGGTTATCAGAGTCATGGTGAATATACCCAATGCAACAATGTCAAAGGATGTCGGAAGTGGCTTCTACAATTGGGTTATTCCCTGTGAGCAGATTAGCGGTCGCGTGGTTGGCAAAGCTTCTGCGAGGAATTTATATCGGTTTTTCAACAAAGAGATCGGTCGCGCGAATGAGGGTGATGATTCAAAGTTTCTACCGCATGGTTCCGAGAATTTTGGCGGTTGATTGCACAAGGTTATGGTAATGAGAGATAAAGAACTCTAGTAAACTTAAGAAGTATAAAATGATGGCTTCAAGCTAAGTGGGAGAGTCCCACCGCTTATGATTGGACTGTAGGATGAGCGACTTGCATGATTTCTGGTTATTAGCATATTGATGGGTTATTTCAGCTATGATAAAAGACCATAAGTGATAATTCGAGTAAATGAATTGTTGGAGGCATGCTATGGTTGGCCTTTTTGGCTCATGTTCTGACATGGAAACAGATTCAGGATTTATGTCTTGTATAGATGCAGGTTTCAGAGGAAGTGATTTCACCGAGTGCTTCGCTGAGAGAGAATTCTTAAGTTATATGAGCTATGGAGTGAGTTATATTCAGGACCAAGAAAGAGTGGGTGGCTCACAATAATGGTCCTAGTGAATTCAGGAGTTCCAGCGCGGTCCTCAGTAATTTCTAGCCTATGGTTACGGTTATGAATCAAGCTTTGTAGCAGCTTATGAGAAGGTTCCCAGAATGTTCTATGATATTTTGATTTACGGGTAGCATTGAGAAATATGAAATGGTTTGTGGGATTCGAGACAACATGGTCTCGTGATTCAAGGTCACTCGGGGTGAGTGCAGATGGAGTATATTATGTGTTGAATGAAGAAACATTATTTCTAAGGCAAACAAGGTTTTAGTGGAAGGAAGTAGATTGATTGGACATGGTTAACTTGGCATATTAGTAGTGGTGATCCGTTTATCTAGTGTGATCAAGTAATGCATGTGAAGTGTGGCGGTGCATGTGATGCTTGTCGGCCGCAGTGATTGATATTATTCAGAAGCATTCTTCTGTTATAGCCTGTTATGAGTAGGCGGATCCCGGAAGGGTTATGGTGGCTTGTACCACTACGTAGAGATTGGTATATTTGATGGTTATGATAATCCACCTGTATGTTGCTATAGTTCTCCCGAAGTGGGTTAAAAGAAAAGTTTTATACGATGAAGTGTTATTCTATCAGGGGTTCCAGAGTAGAGATGGAAATCGTGTTCTATCGTAAGTTGGCACACTAGGTGCAGCGAGTAGCATGGAAATTGAAGTAAAGATCAATGTTGCAACTTGGGCTGACAAGGTTATCACGGGCTCGGGTAAGCAAGGAAGTGGTTAAATGATTAAAGTAAATTGGTATTGTCTTCAGCGTGATCGCTCTTCATCGTTAGTGTATCCGAAGCTTTAAAGGTATGGACTCAATACTTATTTCAGAAGGTTGTGGGAGTGTGTCCCACAAGAAGATTGTGCAAGTGTGGCATGTATTTGCTTGATTGACTAAATATTTAACCAAGTATGAGGATCTTGGTAATATCATCGATTTGAGAATTTAGGCCCGGAGGGCACTTTGTTTATTGGGATACGAACTGAGGAAGTTGCTCCGATTGTAATGGTTGTTCCTATATATTATACGGAAGAATGAGTTACTATGAACCTTGAAAGGTCATTAGCAAAGTTGTTGCAATCAGAAACCAGCTTGAGATTAGTGGATTAATTTATTTGTGGACAGGGCTTTATATCCGGCTAGTTGTGTTCGTTTCAGTGAGTGTTCCCTATGGAGGAACAGTTAGGGTGTTATTTTTTCATCAGCTATTCTAGATAGTGATGTAGTGCACCGTATGGATAGTGAAACGGCTTATTAAATTTCTTATGTGTTGAGGTTCCGCGTAGCGGTGATGTTATATGAGCATGATGGCTCTTGAGATTTAGATCATGTATTGCACCTTAGTTGTGCTTGAGTTTTGTAGCCTATAGCGCTAAATGGTTCCTCAGGGATGGTATCATACACCTTAGCGTGTTTACGACCAATATTCCGTATTTTGATGTGATGAGCTATTTAGCTCAATGAATATCTCCTTATGTGAGCCTGTATGTGGATCGGGTGGCACGCCGCCACGGGTATGTTATTTGGATCGGGTGGCACGCCGCCATAGTTATGATGTGTGGATCGGGTGGCACGCCACCATGGTTATGCTGTTTAGATCGTGTTGCATGCTGCAACAGTATGATATTCAGTACAGTTCCCCCTAGTTTCTTTTATGTGTTCTGTTATTTTCGGAGGAAAATATGTATAAGTTGTTTGCCTGTGTCGCGCGTATGTTTTGTGAGTGGGGTAATTAGATGTCCATTTCAGAGTTTGTACTCTCCCTGTATCATATCCTAATCGGCGGCTATTGGCACATGATGGCTATATATGGGACTGTTGATTATGTCTGAGGTGGCTTATTGTCAGAGCAGTTCGTACTGAGTGAGATGAGATTATGGAGTTTAGAATCAGTGCAATCTGAGCACATGAAGTATATCAGAGAGCAGAGATCCTTATATTGTTCAGAATGTGGTAATGGTTCTGTCAGAGATATAGACCCAATGACTTGTTGATTCAGCAGTTGGTTATGAATTTCGGTGCATCTATTTTGTCGTGTCAGTGTCGTGTCAGTGTTGTAAAAGTTAGAACAAGACCTATGTAGGTCATGAGGTGCAATGGGAGCATCTGGTTCGTTGAATGTTTGGCTAAGTTGATCATAAGATGTTATCGTGGTCATGTGGATTTTGTGTTGCAAGGTAAGAGTTCAGCAAGTTATGCAGTCATATTTGAGGACGGCGTGTAGTGAATAATTGGGTGATCACTTGATGAAAACATGCCAAGCATAGAATTCCGGTTATTGGAATTGGGGCCCTAAGACTTATTTGTTGGAATGAAAGGGAATATCTTCAGAATATATCGGGCTAATGTGCTCAGTTGAGTTGTGACAGCACGGGAAGGTGCATAAGATGCTAAACAATGATTTCAGACTACTTCAGCATAGTTCTCAGCACGTTCGAGGACGAACGTGTGTTTAAGTGGCAGATAATGTAATGACCCAACCCGTCGTTTTGAGTAACAATGCTCTCAGCAGTCGGAGGCCGCGAACAACTTCATTTCGGGTATTTTGACTTATTCTCATGGTCGGAATCTAAATTCAGGGAGACCGGGGCTAAATTTAAATGAAAATTTCCATTTAAGAAGATTTAAGTTGAATGAATGAACTAGGATTGGATTTTTGAGTAAACGACCTCAGAATCGAGATTCGAAGGTTCCAACAGGTTCGCACAATGATTTCAGGCTTCGGCGTATGCCCAGTTCGGGCTTTGGATAACTCGGGAACATTTTGGCGCCTATTGTGGAAGTTAGCATTTTGCAAGAAATTTCATAAGCTTGGCTTGAGGCGCATTTCAACGTTATCGATGTTCGTTTGGAATTCTGAGACTGGAGATGCTCCGCATGGTGATTTTGGAGTTGGGAGCACAAACAGAAGTGAATTCGCTGGTCCGTAGGTCATTTTGAAGCCATTTGGCTAAAGATAGCAATTTTAAGGTTTTTGAAGAGTTTGACCGGGGGATTGACTTTTTGATATCTGGGTCGGAATCAAATTCCGGAAGTCGGAATAGGTCCGTAATGTTGAATATGACTTGTGTGCAAAATTGAGGTCAATCAGACGTGATTTGATAGGTTTAAACATCGGAAGTAGAAGTTAGAAAGTTCCAAGTTCATAAAGTTTGGATTGGAGGTTGTTCGATGATTTTTGTCGTTGTTAGATGTGATTTGAGGCCTCGAGTAGGTTAGTAATGTGTTTTGGGATTGGTTGGGGTCCCGGGGGCATCAGATGAATTCCGGGTGGGTAACAGATCGAAATGGGATGTTTGGAAATAGCAAAGCAGCTGGTACCTGGTATTTTTGCTTCTCCGGAGATGGGACAGCAAAAGCGGCCCCGCAGAAGCGGAGGAGAAGCCGCAGAAGCGGACAAGCGTGGGGTCTGCCAGGAATGCAGATGCGGCTAAGGCTCCGCAGAAGAGGAACCGCATCTGCGGTGGGAATAATCGTAGAACCGGAAGTGGACGTTTGGTCAGGCACTGCAGAAGCGGATTACTTTTCGCAGAAGCAAAATCGCTTCTGCGATTGGTAGACAGCAGAAGCGGTTGGTCGGGGAATTTGAGAAACCGCAGAAGTGGCTTGGAGGTCCACAAAATCGGGACTGCAAAAGCGGTCCCTGGACCGCAAAAAGCGGAAAACACTGGGCAGAATATTTTATGTACGGGGTTGAGTCCATTTCACTCATTTCCTTCACTTATTGGACGATTTTTGGAGAGCTTCAAGGAGGGATTTCGCCATCAATGTTAAGGTAACATACTCCCACCTATTCCCAATTTAAATACAAGATTATACCATGGATTTAGGCATGAAAATTGTAGGAAAGTTTAGGGTTAAAGGAAAACCTAGAAAACTATTGTTCTTGGAATATAACCACGAATTTGAGCATTGAACAAGGAATAAATTATATATTAGAGTCCCAAAGGTCATTGGTAACCTTTGTCTTTAAGAAATTTCAAATTTTAGGCACGTGGACCCGAGGGAATTTTGGTCATTTCACAAACGGAGTTGAGAAATTTTATAATTTGACTTGTTAGCAAGTATTTGAGTATATTCTAGTTTGCCGTTGTTTGGCTAGTTTTGGAGCTTTGCGCGCCAGTTCGAGCTTTCGGAAAGATGTGAAGCGCCGGTTATGAGTCTTCGGAGCGAGGCGAGTCTCCTTTCTAATCCTATGTGGGGGAAATTTCCCCATAGGTGAATTAAACTGATTATGTGCATTTGTGGGGCTACGTACGCACAAGGTGACGAGAGTCTGTGCGTAGCTACTGTTATGCTATTGTCCAGGTAGTCTAGTACCCAAAATCATGTTCTACTTGAATTGTTTGTAAATCATCGATGGCTTGAAATGCTTTAATCATATTAAATTTATAAGAGGATTTCTAGAAAGACTAAAGCTATGTTTTTCTCAAACTATTAAAAGGGAATGGACTTTACTTGGATATTCGCTCCACGCTGAATGTTTGACTGATTATCTGTGTGCGTGTGTTTAAATTTTCTGTTGTAACGGGCCGATCGCCTCGGTGAAATGGATACATTCATGGTACGGGCCGCTTGACCCTCTGCAGTGCACAAATTTACATTTCTATTGGAGCGGGCGATCGCCTCGGCAATGCACAAATATACATTTCTATTGGAGGGGGCCGTCGCCTCGGCATGATTTGCGCATGGTTGTGCTATTATCCTGAACTCATTTGAGTTGTTTTATGCCACATTATGGTTCGAGATCATTTATTGAAAAATAACAAGAAAAGTAAGGAAATTTTCCATGAAAGAATTGTATGACTATCTGTTTTCCCATATCTAGATTTAAAATCATGTTTATAAAGAAAATTCATTGCTTGGACATATTATTTTTAAGGATAAATAGTCATTGGACTTCTAGTGAGTGTCAAGGATTAGTCGGGACACTCATTGGGTTCACGTTATTTTTGTACATATACTACACTTGCTGTGCATTTTGTTGCACAGGTATATATGATTTCAGTAGTCTACTGGACGTAGCAGCAAGGATGATTTTGGGGACTAGAGAGCTTCATCATTCGAGACAGCCGTAGCTAGGGTAGTCCCTTTCAAGTAATGTGTTTATTTTCTGTCCATTGTATTCCGGATAGATGATATATTTATATTCTTCTAATCTGTAGATGCTCATGTACTTGTGACTCCGGGTTCTGGGATTGTTGAAACATTGTATTAATTGCTTAACTTTAAAAGAAATTTGATTTGAAAATTGTATTCTTTAGAATTTTTAAATATCGAAGAAAAATCATGTATTTCTAAAAGTGTTAAGATGAGATTTGATTAAGTAATCTGGTTGGCTTTCCTGACAGCAGTGTCCGGTGCCATCACGACCCTTAGTGAATTTTGGGTCGTGAGATATGTAACTTCGACTATAGTTGAAGTGTTATCCGTTGTCGTCGAACTGGGTCGATGTTTAATTGGCGATGGACTTGGCCAATAGGATGTAACTTCGACTGTCGTCAAAGTGTTATCCGTCATCGTCGAATTGGGTCGGCGTTCAGTGGCGATGGCCTTAGCCATTTACTCAATGGAGAAGGTGGCCTTAGCCATTTACACAATGGAGAAGGTGGCCTTTGCCGTTTAAACAATGGAGAAGGTGTCCTTAGCCGTCTACACAATAGAGAAGGTGGCCTTTGCCGTTTACACAATGGAGAAGGTGGCCTTAGCCGTTTACACAATGGAGGTTCAACTAGGCTATTCCCTTTATTATATCGGCCTAGAGAGCATGTCGTGTGGCTGATATGATAAACTTTTCTCTCAGATACCCCCAAGTGTCTCCTCCGCTGCCTCGTTTAAAACCTCCCCGAGAAAACCCAATTGGGACAAAACTCGGGTAAGGGAAAAAGAGTACGACTCGGGAGACGCCCTTCAGAAATGGAAGTACTTAAGGTGGGCAACGTTCTAGTTGTTTTGGAGTGTTTTTCCTTCCATTGTCTCCAACTGGAATGCTCCTTTGCTTGCTGTTGCTGTGATTTTATATGGTCCGTCCCAATTGGTGGCTTATTTTCATTCACTCAGGTCTTTTGACGCCAACGTTTTGGCTTTGAGGATGTAATCACCCACTTTGAGTGATCTTATTTTGGCTTTTTTGTTGCAATATCTTTCCACCTATTGGCCGCCATTCTTATGTCGGTCATATCCTTTCATTCTTCGGCCTCGTCGAGGTCTTGAAGTTTATTTGTATCATTATCTGCACCACTGGTATGTGAATACCTCAAGCTTGGTTCTCCGATTTTGACGATTATGACCGCATCGGTTCCGTAGACCAGTGAGTATGGTGTTTCTCCCATGCTGGATTTGGGTGTGGTCCGATGCGCCCACAACACTTCCGGTAGTAGTTTGGGCCACAACCCTTTGGCTTCTTTGAGTTTCTTTTTCAGTGTGTTCAGTATTACTTTGTCGGAAGATTCTGCTTGGTTGTTGGTGGCAGGGTGATATGGCGTGGAGAGTATTCACTTTATGTGCCATTTCTCGAAGAACTCATTTGTCTTCTTGCTAATGAATTGGGGTCCATTGTCACAATTGATTTCCTTGGGGATGCTGAAACGTCATATGATGTTCTTCCATATGAAGGCAATGACTTCTTCTTCGCGTATTTGGACATACGCACCTACTTCCACCCACTTGGAGAAATAGTTAGTTATAATTAATAGAAATTGTACCTTTCTTCGTCCCGATGGTAGGGGACTGATTATATCCATTCCCTACTTGATGAAGGGCCAAGGTGAGGTTACTGAATGGAAGGGCTCTTCTGGTTTATGTATCATGGGGGCATACTTTTGGCACTTTTCGCACCTGCGAACATACTCTGTTGCCTCTTTTTTCGTAGTGGGCCATTAATAAAAAACTCGGATGATGCAATGGACGAGGGAACGATTACCTGTATGGGCACCACAGTGACCCTCGTGCACCTCTTTGAGTACTTTCCTCGTTTGGTGCGGCCCGAGGAACTTGGCGAGCGGTCTGCCAAATGTCCTTTTGTAGAGGTCGTGGTTTATTAGGCAGTATCAGACGACTTGTACGTGGAGCTTCTTGGTTTTTTATTTGTCGAGTGGGAGTGTCACGTCCTGTAGATAGGAGACAAACTGGTTGCGCCAGTCCCAAGTCAAATTTAAAGTGAGTAACTCAACGTGATCGATGGCTAAATGGATAAGGGTGACTATGCTCTCTATCATGACCCTAGTTCACCAATTGTGAACCTGTCATGACGGCACCCAGTCTTCGCAACTAGGTAAGCCTTAACTCATTGCAGAATTAAACAGTGCCGAAGTAAAACTATAACAAACACTAAATAGAACAAGATTTGTATACGGTGCCGCTTGGCACATACACTGAACACACTACTTCTGAAAGATAACATCCCAAAACTCGGAATCCCACGGGCAACACAAGACTAAGAGAAACGTAAATAAAGCTCTAATGTCTGAAAATTCTAATACAATGTAAACAATAAGGAACAACACTGCGAATTAAGATAGAAAGGACGGAGACCCTCTGGCCTGCGGACGTAGCAGTTCACCTCAAGTCTCCAATAGCAAGCTCCGAACGCACTGCTGATACGCCTGAACGGATGCACCTGGATCTGCACAACAAAAGTGTGCAGAATAGTAGCATGAGTACACCACAGCGGTACTCAGTAAGTGCCAAGCCTAACCTCGGTTGAGTAGTGACGAGGAAAGGTCGAGGCCCCTACTGATATAAACATAAAATTAAATATGAAATGCAATAACAGCAGGAATACAATAACCCTCGAATATCTAGCAAAACAATTTAAAAAAAGGAACAGGCTATAATATAATTCTACAAAGCAAGAACAATCACTACAGGCTATTTGTCATCAGGGATCTCCTGGTATCCCGAGGATCTCCTGGTATCCTCAGTAAATACACAAGGGATCTCCAAGTATCCCGAGGATCTCCTAGTATGCTCATCATATACACAAGGGATCTCCAAGTATACCACGAATCTCTTGGTATCCTCCAATTTATCAGTTCTGCGCTGGGGATCTCTTAGTATCTGCCAATTAATCAATCATGTGCCGGGGATATCTTGGTATCCCGCACTTCAAAATCTTGGAACAAAGTACGAACATGGGGAGCTCCGGGGATGTCGTCCCGTAGTCCCAATAGTAAACACACCACAACAAACCGATATTTAACAGGAGAAACTAAGTGCGAACAACAAGTAAAATCCACAGTCTGGCATGCTCCAAAAGAAAGACAGATATTTCAATTTAGTGAAATAGAGCAAATAAATCACTAACATGCTTTCCCTAAGTTAAAACAAGTAAATTTGTATTTTTTAACAGTTAAATATGTGAAGAAACACAGTCTAAATAAGTCATGTAAGGTGAATTTTCAAAAACTAGCACAAGCACACGCCCGTCACCTCGCGCACAAGGCTTTTAAATAACAACAAAGATATCCTAAGGGGAGAGGTCCCCCACACAAGGTTAGACAAGTCACTTACCTCGAATCGGTCCAAAACCGCTAAGAAATAATGCCCTTGCCACGAGTATCCGACTCCGAGTGGCCCAAATCTAATCAAACCAATTACACATTGTAAATAACATCACAAGTAACTAATTACACTGTTAAAATTATAGCCAAGACGCGAAAATAGGTAAAATGACCAAAATGCCCCTCAGGACAACGTCTCAGAATAGAATAATTTTTACAATTTCAGAAACCTCGTACTCTCACTAGTCTAACCATATAAAAATCTCCAAAATCGAAGGTCAAATGCCCCTTCAAAACTCAATAGTTTAGCCAAAGAAGTTTTACCAAATTTTATCCAATTTTTAATCCTAAATTCAAATTTAAATGATGGATTTAACCACAAAATGATGGAAGATAACCAAAAGGGATCATAGGAACGTTACCCGATAATCTTTTCTTCAAAACTCACTCGAAATCGCCTTCTCCGGAGCTCTCAATTGATTTTTCAACTTATGAAATTAAACTCTCGGATTTATCTTAACTGAACAGCAGTTTCTGCTTTTGCGGACCAGGGACCGCTTCTGCGGTCCAGCTTGTGCGGAAAAATAACCGCTTCTGCGGCCCCCACTAATCCCCCCAGCTTCCACTTTTGTGGCCCCCACTCGCAGAAGCGAGTCCGCCTCTGCGGAAACATGACCGCTTCTGCGGTTCCTGGCCTCATGGCCCCCTTCCGCTTTTGCAACTGACTAACCACTTATGCGGTCCCCAAGCCGTAGGCGGAAACAACAGCAACTGCAATATAAATTCCATCCTAACTCCCAAAACCAACCCGTCGAGCATCTGAAACACACCAGAGGCCCCCGGGCCTCAACCAAACCTACAAACATAACCCATAACATCATTCAAACTAGTAGCAATCCTTGAACCACCTAAAATAACGTCGAGAACTCGAATTAATCAATGATTTGAACATACAACTTCCCAAACTTTACCAAACTCGCTTTTGATTCAAAAACCTAGCAAAACACGTCCGATTGACTTGTAATTTTGCATGCACGCCCCATATGACATAACGGTGCTACAGAAACTTCCGGAATCCTGTTCTGACCCTTGGATCAAAAATTCAACATTAGACCGAAAACTTCAAAATTCTAACTTTCAGTATTTCTAGCCTAAATGAGCTACAGACATCCAAAATAAATTCCGAGCATGCTCCCAACCCTGACATCACCTAAATGAGATAACGGAACCATCGAATTTCCATTATGAGGTCGTCTTCCCACTGTTCTTACTATAGACCATTTTACAACACTTAAGCTCTCATTTAGGGACTAAGTTTCCCAAAACACTCTGAATTCTCTTACCGAACATCCCGGAAAACCAAATTAGTAGAAATGAACGTAGGGGAAGCAGTTAATAGGGGAACGGGGCATAAATTCCAAAGACGACCGGCCAGATCGTCACATCCTCCTACACTTAAACATTTGTTCGTCCTTGAACGAGCATAGAGAACATACCTGAAGTAGCAAAAAGATGAGGGTATAAGCTGCGCATATCCTGCTCGGTCTCCGAAGTCGCCTCCTTGGCCGGCTAACCCCGCCACTGAACCTTTTCTGAAGCTATATCCTTTGACCTGAGCTTTCGAACCTGCCTATCTAATATTGCCACTGACTCCTCAACATAGGACAAGTCATTGTCCAACTAGACTGACGTGAACTCCAACACGTGATACGGGTCAGCGTGATACCTCCGAAGAATCGATACATAAAATACCGGATGGACCCCAACCAAACTGGGAGGTAAAGAAAGCACATAAGCAACCTTCCCAATCTACCTCAAAATCTCCAATGCGCCAATGAACCTCGGGATCAACTTCCCTTTCTTCCCAAACCTCATGACGCCTTTCACAGGCGAGGCATGAAGCAAAACCCACTCACCAACCATAAAGGAAACATCACGAAACTTCCACTCTTCATAACTCTTCTGTCTGGATTGGGCCGCACGGAGTCTATCCTAAATAACCTTAACTTTCTCAACCGCATCCTGAACCAAATCAGTGCCCAATAGCCTGGCCTCACCCAGCTCAAACCAACCAACAGGGGATCTGCATCTCCTACCATATAAGTCCTCATAAGGCGCCATCCGAATACTATACTGATAACTGTCGTTGTATGCAAACTCATCCTATGGCAAGATCTGACACCAAGACCCTCTAAACTCAATCGCGCACGCACAGAGCATATCCTCGAGAATCTGAATAGTGTGCTCGGACTGCCCGTACGTCTGAGGGTGAAAAGTTGTGCTCATGGTCACCCGGGTACCCAACTCTTGCTTGACGGCTCTCCAAAACCGTGATGTAAGTACTAAACCCCTGTCTGAGATGACAGAGACTGGAATGGCATGCAGACGGACAATCTCCCTGATATAAATCCCTACTAACCGCTCCACTGAGTAAGAAGTACACACTGGAATGAAATGAGCAGACTTGGTCAACCGATCCACAACCACCCAAATAGAATAAAATTTACTTGCCGTTAGAGGGAGACTAGTCCCAAAATCCATAGTGATATTCTCCCATTTCCACTCTTAAATCTCCATCTGCTAGAGTAACCCTCCCGGCCTATGGTGCTCAGCCTTTACCTGCTGATAGTTGAGGCATCTAGCTACAAATACCACTATGTCCTTCTTCATTCGCCTCCACCAGTAATGCTACCTTATATCCTGATACATCTTTGTATCTACCGGATGGATGGAGTACCACGAGCTATGGGCCTCAGTCAATATCAACTCCCGAATATCATCAACATCGAGCACACAGATCCACCCCTGCATCGTCAGTACCCCGTCATCTCCAATAGTCACATCCTTAGCATCGCCATGCTGAACTATGTCCCTAAGGACAAGAAAATGAGTGTCATCATACTGCCGCTCCGTGATATGATCAAACAATGAAGATCAAGAAACCACACAGGCTAGAACCCGACTGAGCTCCGAAAGGTCCAATCTCTCAAACAGACTAGCAAAAGCCTGAACATGCTTCGCCATAGGTCTCTCTGAAGCTGGTAAATATGCCAAGCTCCCCAAACTCTCCACCCGGCAACTCAAGGCATCAGCTACCACATTGTCCTTGCCCGAGTGATAAATTATAGTAATATTATAATCCTTCAGTAGCTCCAACCATCTCCTTTGGCGCAAGTTCAGATACTTCTTCTTGAACAAGTGCTGCAAACTCCGATGACCCGTATAAATATCACAAGACACACCGTACAAATAATGATGCCAGATTATTAAGGCGTGAACAATCGCAGCTAACTCAAGGTCAAGGACATGATAGTTCTTTTCATTCACCTTCAACTGTCTGGACGCATAGGTAATCACCCTACCATCATTCATCATCACCGCTCCAACTCCAACTCATGAGGCATCACAATATACTTTATAGGACCCTGAACAAGTAGGCAAAATCAAAATAGGGGCTGAAGTCAAAGCCGTCTTGAGCTTTTGAAAGCTTTACTCACACTCGTCTGACCACTGAAAAGGAGAACCCTTCTGGGTCAATCTAGTCATAGGGGCTGCAATCGATGAGAACCCCTCCGCAAAATGATTGTAATACCTTGCCAGGCCAAGGAAAATACTAATCTCTATAGCTGAGGAGGGTCTAGGCCAACTCTGCACGGCAGGCCAAGAAAACTGCTGATCTCTATTGCTGAGGAGGGCCTAGGCTAACTCTCCACGGCCTCCACCTTCTTCATATCTACCCGAATGCCCTCACTCGATACCACGTGGCCTAGGAATGCCAAAGAACTCAACCAAAACTCACATTTTGAAAACTTTGCATATAATTTTGTTCCTCTCAGGGTCAGAAGTATTGTCCTCGGGTGCTGCTCATAATCTTCCCGACTCTGGGAGTATACAAGAATATCATCTATGAAAATAATGACAAATGAGTCCAGATAGGGCATGAATACACTGTGCATCAAATGCATAAAAGCTGCAGGGGCGTTGGCAGCCCAAATGACATGACAAGGAACTCGTAATGACCATACCGAGTCCTGAAAGCAGTCTTCGGGATATCCGGCTCCCGAATCTTTAGCTGGTGATAACCTGAGCACAAATAATTCTTAGAAAATACCTGTGCACCTTGAAGATGGTCAAATAGATCATCAATACGAGGCAAAGGATATCGGTTCTTCACTGTAACTTTGTTCAATTGACGATAATCAATACACATGCGCATAGAACCATCCTTTTTCTTTACAAACAAGACAGGAGCACCCCATGGTGAAACACTGGGTCGAATAAAACCCTTGTCGAGCAATTCCTGTAACTGGTCCTTCAACTCCTTCAACTCCTTCAACTCAGGAGGAGCCATACGGTAAGGAGGAATAGATATGGGCTGAGTGCCTGATAACAAATCAATACCAAATCAATGTCCCGATCGGGCGGCATGCCCGGAAGATCAGCTGGGAAAACATCAGGAAAATCCCGTACAAGTGGAAGAGAGTCAACAGAAGGGGTATCAGGACTAACATCTCTCACATAGGCTAAATACGCGGCGCACCCCTTCTCAACCATACAATGAGCTTTAAGAAAAGATATCTCAGCTGGGAGTGTGATCAAAAGTACCACTCCACTCAATACGTGGGCATCACGGTTTTAGTGTGACAATCAAGAATAGCATACTGGGGTGACAACTAGTCCATTCCCAAGATAATATCGAAATCACCATATCAAGTAATAAAAGATCTGCCCTAGTATCTAAACCATAAATAGTAACAAAACAAGACCGATATACACGGTCCACAGCAAAGGAATCTCTCACGGAAGTAGAAACATAAACATGAGAGCTCAAGGACTCTCGGGCTGTACCCAAATGCGGAGCAAAAATGAGATGAAACATAAGAATAAGTAGATACTGGACCTAATAGAACCGATGCCTCTCTGTGACTAACCAATATAATACCTGTGATAACAGAATCAGAGGTGACAGCCTTGACACAATCATGAATGGCATAAAATTTATCCCGGCCCCTACCTCGAGGGCAACCTCTATCTCCCTGATCCCCGCCCTTGGCTGGCTGGGCAGGTGGGGTGGCAGCTGGAGCTGGAACAATGGTCTGAGAATCCAGCTGGGTGCGCTACTACTAAGACTGCTGTGGGGGCAAACTCCTCCCGAGCCTAGGGCAATCCCTCACTAAATGGAGGGTATCCCCGTACTCATAACAAGCTCTGGGAGGGCACGGTGGCTGTGAATGTACCTCTGCTAGACTGACCTCTGGAGGTACCCCGCGCAGGAGGCACACTAGAAACCGGAGGTGCATAATAAGGCTCCTGAGATCTGGGAGGAGCTGGAGTTCTGCTGGGTAAAGGAAGAGCTGAGTGAACTTGGTGACCCGTATAGCCCCTACCATAACGTCCTGCTCCTGACGTATGGGTACAAGAAAAATGACTAGACTCTCGAGACCTCTTGGCCTCTCTCTCTCCTCTCGCTCTCTGGAATGCATACCCTCTATCTTCTTGGATATACTCACCACCTGCTGATAGGGTATATCCATCTCCAACTCTCGCGCCATGCCAGACCTAATGGAAGGAATAAGACCCTCGATAAACCTGCGAATCCTCTCACGAACAGTAGCAACCAAAGCAGGTGCATGCCTGGCCAACCTTGTATAACGGATGGCATACTCAGATACAGTCAAAGGGCCCTGGCGCAAGTGCTCAAACTCTGCGAGTCATGCATCTCGGAGGCTCAGGGGAACAAACTCCCTCTGAAACATATCAGAAAATTGAGTCCAAGTCAGGGAGGCATCCTCGTCTGGACTGTCTAACTCAAAAGTGCGCCACGAGTCATAGGCGGCTCCGCGAAGCTGGAAAGCTGAAAAGGAAACCCCACTCAAGGCAGTAATACCCATGGTACGAAAGATGCGATGACAATCCTCCAAAAACCCCGAAGCATCATCTGTAGATAGTCCGCTGAAAATAGGAGGGTCATACTTCTTGAATCACTCTAATCTACGATGCTCATCCTCCGAAGCAGGTGCCCCATCCTCGGGCTGAACCGGAACTGTAGGCTGGGCAGGGATAATATCTGGAATCGGTCCCATATGCACCCTCTGCTTTGGAGTGCGGGCTGTAGGAGTCTAGGCTCATCCCCCGTCCTGGGGCGTGGCTGCAGAACGTGGATGCAACCCTGCCAGCGACAGCGTGGTATACACACTCATAAACTGCGCCAAAGCCTCCTGAACAGCTAGAGTAGTGGTGGCTGTGGGCATCTATGGTGCCTGAGTCATGACTGGGTCAGCTGGTGGCACTTCAGTGGCTGCTCGCGCATGTGCTCTGGTAGCACCCCATGCACGACCACGACCGCTGCCCTGACCCCTGCCTCTAGCGGCTGCAGGAGGGGGTGCGGGTTACCTGATTGTCCCGGGTCGTGCGTGTCCTCACCAACTGAGATAATAGAAGATAGAAGTTTAGAATCGATGTAAAAAACATAGCACGACAAGGAATACAATGAAGTGAAGATTTTCCTAAATAGTTACATAGCCTCCCGTAGATAAGTACATACGTCTTCGTACCGATCAGCGAGACTCTAATAAATCGGCCTATGTCCCGTGACTCCTATAAACCTAGAGCTCTGATACCAAATTGTCACGACCCTAGTTCACCAATTGTGAACCTGTCATGATACCACCCAGTCTTCACGACTAGGTAAGCCTTAACTTATTGCGGAATTCAACAGTGCAAAAATAAAACGATAACAAACACTAAATAGAACAACAAATGTATACGGTACCGCTTGGCACATACACTGAACACACCACTTCTGAAAGATAACATCCCAAAAGCCGGAATCTCACGGACAACACAAGACTAAGAGAAACGTAAATTTAGCTCTAAGATAGAAAAGATAGAGACTCTCTGGCCTGCGGATGCAACAGTATACCTCAAGTCTCCAATAGCAAGCTCCGAACTCACTACTAACACACCTAACTGGATGCACCTGGATCTGCAAAACAAAAGTGTGCAGAAGAGTAGCATGAGTACACCACAACGGTACTTAGTAAGTGATAAGCCTAACCTCGGTTGGGTAGTGACGAGGAAAGGTCGAGGCCCCTATTGAGATAAACATAAAAATAACTATAAAATACAATAACATCACGAATACAGTAACCCTCGAATATCTAGCAAAACAATAAGAAGAACGGAATAGGCTATAGTACAATTCTACAAATCAACAACAATCACTACAGGCTATTTGTCATCGAGGATCTCCTGGTATCCCGAGGATCTCCTGGTATCCTCATTAAATACACAAGGGATCTCCAAGTATCCCGAGGATCTCTTGGTATCCTTCAATTTATTAGTTATGCGCTAGGGATCTCTTAGTATCCGCCAGTTAGTCAATCCTGTGCCAGGGATCTCTTGGTATCCCTCATTTCCAAATCTCAGAACAAATTAAGAACATGGGGAGCTCTTGGGATGCCATCCCGTAGTCCCAATAGTAAACACACCACAACAAACCAATATTTAACAGGAGAAACTAAGTGCAAACAACAAGTAAAATCTAGCGTCTAGCATGCTCCACAAAAAAGACAGATATTTAAATTTAGTCAAATGGAGAAAATAAATTACTAACATACTTTTCCTACGTCAAAACAAGTGAAGTTGCATTTTTTCAACAGTTAAATATGTGAAGAAACACAGTCTAAATACGTCAAGTATGGTGAATTTTTAACAGCTAGCACAAGTACACGACCGTTACCTCGCGCACAAGGATTTTAAAAACCAACAAAGATATCCTAAGGGGAGAGGTCCCCCACACAAGGTTAGATAATCAACTTACCTCGAATTGGTACAAAACCGTTAAGAAACACTACCGTTGCCACGAGTATCCGACTCCTAGTGGCCCAAATCTATTCAAACCAATTACACATTATAAATAACATCGCAAGTAACTAATTACACTGTTAAAATTAAAGCTGAGGCGCAAAAATAGGTAAAATAACCAAAGTTCTCCTCAGGACAACATCTCGGAATCGAATAATTTTAACATTTTTAGAAACCTGATACTCTCACGAGTCTAACCATATAAATATCTCCCAAATCAGAGGTCAAATGGTCTTTCAAACTCAATAGTTTAGCCAAAGAAGATTTTCCCAATTTATCCAATTTTTAATCCTAAATTCGAATTTAAATGATGGATTTAACCACTAAACGATGGAATATAACCAAAAGGGATCATAGAAATGTTACCCAATAATCTTTTCTTCAAAACTCACTCGAAATTGCTTTCTCCCGAGCTCTCAATTGGTTTTTCAACATATGAAATTAAACCCTTGGATTTCTCTTAAGCGAACAGCAGTTCTCGCTTTTACGGACCAGGGATCGCTTTTGCAGTCCGCTTGTGCAGAAAAATAACCGCTTCTACGGCCCCCACTAATCCCCCCAACTTTTGCTTCTGCGGTCCCCCACTAGGAGAAGCGAGTCCGCCTCTGCCGAAACACGACCGCTTTTGCGGTTCCTGGCCTCATGGCCCTTTTCCGCTTTTGCGACTGACCAGCCGCTTATTCGGCGCTGCTTCTGCGGTCCCCAAGCCGCAGAAGCGGAAACAACAGAAGATGCAACATAAATTCCATCCTAACTACCAAAACCAACCCGTCGTGCATCCGGAACACACCCGAAGCCCCCGGTACCTCAACAAAACCTACGAACATATCCCGTAACATCATTCAAACTTGTACCAATCCTTGAACCACCTAAAACAACGCCGAAAACCCAAATTAATTAATGATTTGATCTTAAAACTTCCCAAACTTAACCAAACTTGCTTTCGATTCAAAACCTAACCAAAACACGTCTGATTGACCTAAAATTTTGCACGCACACCCCAAATGACATGACGGTTCTACAGCAACTTTCAGAATCCCGTTCTGACCCCCGGATAAAAAATTCACTGTTGGACCGGAAACTTCCAAGTTCTAACTTTGGCATTTCTAGCCTAAATGAGCTACGAACATCCAAAATATATTCCGAGCACGCTCCTAACCACGAAATCACCAAACAGAGCTAACAGAACCATCAAATTTCCATTCCAAGGTCGTCATCACACTGTTCTGACTATGGACCATTTTCCAACACTTAAGCTCTTATTTAGGGACTAAGTGTTCCAAAACACTCTGAATTCTATTATCGAACATCCCGTCATGCCAAAATAGCATATATGTACTTAGGAGAAGAAGTTAATGAGGGAACAGGGCATAAATTCTATAGATGACCAGCTGGGTCGTCACACTCTCCCTGTTGATATTTTTGGTGGCTGCTGCCATTTTGTTAAGCCATCTACTTTGACATTTTGTGCCCGAGGGATTTGCTCAAAGCGGCACTTGTCGAACTCAGACATTAATTTTTGGATTTCTGATTGGTATTTTTGTAGTCTCTATTCCTTGATATGGTAAGTCCAGTGACTTGGTTCACTACGAGTTGGGAATCACAATGGAGTATGAGTCGTCGAGCCCCATATTTGATGGCTAACTTCATATCTGCAATCATGGCCTGATACTCGGCCTCATTGTTAGTCATCTCGGGGCATTGCATGGACTGACAAATTACTTCACCCGTGGGGACTTCGAGAACGAGTCCCGATCCCGAGGCATTAACAGCACCGTCAGTGTAGAGCGTCCAAAGGTCGGTACTAGGAGAGGCACGAATGACCTCCAGTTTTGATTCTGGAAATGTGTCTATGCTGAGCTTTATGGACCATCTGGCGAGTGTGTCGGACAGTTCATGCTTCTGAAGGATGCTTCATAGGAGGAAGGTCGTTATTACCTTTGTGGGGTCGTACTGGAAATAGGGGTTTTATTGGCATTATAAATAGGAGACTGCGCACCTTTATTTTCGTGAACCAAGACTGTGCTAACATCAACTATGGACACCGCCAGATATACCAGCAAAGGTTCGCCTAGGTTCACTATTACTAGTAATGGTGGCGAAGCTAAATATGCTTTTAATTTTCTCAAGGCCTCGACACATTCCTGGTTCCACTGCAATCTGTGATCTTTTCTCAACACGTTGAAAAACTTGTGGCACCTGTCGGAGGACCGCGAGAGGAACTTGGATGGGGCAGCTATTCATCCCGTTAGCTTTTGTACCTGTTCTTTGCTGTTCAAAGTCTTGGGTATTGTGTCTATTGCCTTGATCTGGTCCGGATTGACCTCGATAACACGTTGTGATATGAGAAAACCCAAAAACTTTCCTGAGGCCACGCCGAAGGCGCACTTTTCCAGGTTCAACTTCATCCCGTATTGCCTTAGTATCTCGAAGGCTTCTTTAAGATGGTCGATGTGGTATTCTTTATTTGCTGACTTCACTTGCATATCGTTGATATAGACCTCCATTGTCTTGCCAAGCTGTTCTTTGAACATCTTGGTAACCAGTCTATTACATGTTGCCCCTCCATTCTTGAGTCCAAAAGGCATTACCTTATAGGATTACGTCCCATGGTGGGTGATAGAAGTTGTCTTTTCTTGGTCCTTATCGGCTATCATGATCTTGTTCTAGCCGGAGTAGGCATCTATGAAGCTTAGCAGTTCATGTCCAGTGGTGGCGTCGATCAACTGGTCGATGTGGGGGTAATGGAAATGAATCTTTCGGGCATGCCTTGTTAAGGTCGGTGAAACCCACGCACATTCTCCATTTCCCGTTTTTCTTTTTGACCATGACGGCGTTGGCGACCCACTAGGGGTATTTCGATTCTCTGACGGATCCGTTGGCTAATAACTTATCTACTTCCTCGCTGACCACATCGTTGATTGCGGTATTGAACTTCCTTCTAATTTGCCGCATGGACGGATATAGTGGGTCGACGTTCAGCATGTGAGTGGTGATGTATTTTAGGATTCTCGGCATATCTGCATGAGAAAAGGAAAATAGACTTGCGTGGTTAGTTAAAAATTTATGGTACTTACTTGGGTCGCAAAGACCGTGCTCGATGTAGGCTTTCTTTGTGTGGTCAGTGCTGTCCAGTTGGACCGAGTCGAGATCCTCGACCGTCACTTTGCAGGCTTCTACAGTGTCTGGATCTTTGATGGCTTCCACCATTGGGTCGACCTTAGTCCCCGACATGGCTGATTGTTATTCCTCCGCACTTGCTCTTTTCAACTGTTTGGTGTGGGCACAATCTTGAGTGATTTGATAGCATTCTTTTGCAGTGCGTGGCTCGCCCCGAATGCTAAATACCCCCATGGTATGGGGAACTTGATCACTTGGTAGAAGCTATGGGGGACTGCTCGCATGGCATGTATGCAAGGACATCCTATGATGGCGTTGTAGGCCGTCTCCTTGTTCATGATGTGCAAAGCGGTTTCTAGCATGACTCCAGTCGACAATGATGAAAACCAGATCGAACCCACCAAAAACTGACAATGATATTTCTCGGGAGGTTTGCTCCATGCAAGCATCAGACTTATTGAATGTGATACTATCTTCGAATTCGTCATACCATTCGTGAGCAATTGTTCGTTTCAATTTGTGCGTGGTGGTGAACTTTATACGGTTGATTGCCGAATCATCACTGCCTCCGACAATCTTATTTATGGTGCGTGTTCTTGAAGGTGGTTTCGACGGCCCTTAGGGTTATTCCTGTCCTCGTGCAAAGTTGATCTTTCCCTTATCGCTAAGCAGCTCCCTCACGTATCCTTGGTTAAGCATCCTGACTACCTGTTGTCATAGACCTATGTAGTCTTTGGTTCTATGTCCTCTTTCCTGATGGAACTCGCAAAGGACGTTCGATCTCCTTGTGGTAGGATCTGATTTATTTTAAGTGTCCACTGCACCTTGGTGCCCAGCTTCTCCAGCTCGTACACTAGTTCTGAAGAAGACACGCAAAAGTTATGAGCAGATAATAAAGGGGGCATACCTTTTTCGTTCCGGAGTGGAGCGACATGTTATTTCAATGCCTCTTTATGCCTCGGTGGTGGTGGATTGGAGGATCTAACATAGGGATGATGCCTTTCTTTGTTGAAATAAGGGAGTTGTTCCCGTCACCTGTCATTGCGTCAATCCCTTATTGTTTCTCATTGTATCGTCGTTAACCGCTGGGTCAGCCCGCTGAGGTTGTCCTCTCTGCTCGTAATTCAACACAGTAGGTATTATGAATATCTTCCTTTGTGGAGGGGGGATAATTCATAAGTCGGCGCAGTAGCTTTTTGGTCGCCCTTGAACCATCTCTATTCAGCCCGTTTTGGAAAGCTACGACTGCCACGCCTTCTGATACATTTGCTAGACTCATCCTTACCCTATTGAACCTTGCTAGGAAGTCACTGAGTCCCTCTCCTACGGTTTTCATGACAGCGAAGATGTCGCTGACCCTGGCCTCTGCTTTCTTCGCTCCTGCATAGGCGGTGGAGAACTTATCCGCCATTTCTTCGAATGTTGATATTGTCCTAGCTAGTAGTTAAGAGTACCATGTCAGGGCCCCTCCTGTCAACATATCTCCGAACGTTTTTAGTAGTACGGATGGTATTTGCTCTTTTGACAATTCGTGTCCCTTTATAGTAGTCACATAGTGAATTAGGTGGTCCTCGGGATTCCATAGTCCCGTCATATATCCTCAGGTAGGGTGGCAGTTTGAAGGTTTTTGGGATTGGGTTAGGGGCAGCTTCCTCGCTGTACGGCTGTCCGACAAATCTACCTACGTCGTGTTTTGGATGTGACTTAGGAGCTTCGGGAATTTGGTCTACTCTTTCCTGATGCTCTTTCATTTGATCTCAAAGTGCTTTGTTCTCGTTCTCCATTTCTTTCATCTTTTTAAGGATGGTCGTGAGTGCACCATCGTTGGCCTGGACGTTGATGCGAGTGTTACTTGTTTGTGCAACTTCGAATTCACCGGTGGTGGTGACAATGCCTACAACTGATGGATTTGTGATGTTGCTTTGTGATGACTTTTCAAGCAAGTTACCTAAAGTGTTCATTAACCACTCCTCCAGTAGTTTCTTGACCACCAGAGGCGGTGTTTCTTTGACTACAGATGCAGAGTCTCCTTTTTCGTGCAAGATTGTCAGATCTTCAGATGGAGAAGGTGAGATCTCTCCATCTGGTACACTACCAGGTGTTGTACTCAAGATGTTTTCTCTACTGGCCTCGTTAAGAGGGCCTATGAGATTAGTTGTGATGCCTGCTATTGCTTTCATTCTTGCATCATTTTCTGCTATTTTCGGCTTCTGTAGAGTGTGAAGAACAGTGGTTTGTTGTTCTTTTTGATATTCTAGGTGCAAACTATGATTTCAATTGCCGAAATCCCCACATACGGCGCTAAATTATTAACTCAAAAGATACTAAATAGTTTATAAGTAAAAACAATCAAAGTAAATCAAAGGTAAACGATCAAAGATAATGAGACCTAAAAATATATAGTATGTTTCTTGTTGCTTTCAATAGATCAGATATTCAAGAGATTAGAA
This sequence comes from Nicotiana benthamiana, assembly GCA_034376525.1. Taxonomy (NCBI): domain Eukaryota; kingdom Viridiplantae; phylum Streptophyta; class Magnoliopsida; order Solanales; family Solanaceae; genus Nicotiana; species Nicotiana benthamiana. The sequence continues at coordinate 117,191,347 of CM067334.1, forward strand.
GAGATAGAGAGAGAGAGAGAGAGAGAGAGAGAGAGAGAGAGAGAGAGAGAGAGAGTTTTTCAATAAATATCAGATGCGCCTTTACAACATTGGGATCCTCCTTTATATAATAGGAGACCCTCATCGAAATAATAAAAATAGTATAATAGTTGATCGTGTCATTTCGAGGGGACGACGAGGTTGATGATATGCTTCATTCCCATACTCTTATCTAGTGTGAACTCTATTTTAAAGGGTAAAAAAGGAGAACAAAATTTCGCTAAGGGCAATCGCGCTTTTGATATAGTATAGATATAGATAGAGGATTTAATTTTAAATTTCCAAATTTACTCTTAAGAAGGTAATTTGTAGCTGCATAAATATCTGTGTCTTATTTTAGATCATAATTTTTAAAAGTTTTTTCTTTCTTAAACTTCGTGCTCAGCGGCCAAAAAGAGTAAAAATTAGTGTTTTTTAAAAAATAAACAAAGATTAATAAGCAAAGTTTTAGTTGATTTCAAAGCCCTAAAGTATTAAAATATAATTAAATAATATTTATTCCACGGTCAAATATATGTTTAAAGGATAAAAAAATCGATCAAAAATATATTTCGTGTTGAAGTTTCATTAAAAATAATTTTTGCAAAATTTTAATGGTTACTCTTTATAAATAATTTTTATGCTTGATAAAATTGTATCATATATCTTAAAGAATAAGAAAATATTTTAAATGGATAAAATAATTACAATACAATTTATTGGTTTTAATTTCAATATATAAATAGAGCATCTTATATACTCTTCACTTATCCAATATTCTAATTGAGATTTTGATTTGATACATGTAAATATTACATTGCGTTAGAAACAAAACTTAAAATATATTGTACTATTATTTACCACTACAAACTATTATTATTTTCAAATATTGACATAATGTTTGTAAATTTACTTAAAGATATTTCTTACTGATGTGCCTTTAAGTTTGGTTTAGAATTTTGCTTGTCAACTTCAATAATTAAAGTCTTAAGATAGATCTATTTTTATTGGTAAATATCTAATGTGCGTGTAGGAGAGAAGTTATAGTAATTTAGATAGTTAAAATAAGAAACATATTTATGTAACATAAATATTAGGAGTTTATTTAAAATTGAAATAAGGAAAATTTAATAATCAAAACTTTAGCTAATTTTAAAGTCCTAAATATTAGGAAATTAACCAAAATTACCTTATTCTCCAATGTAAAGTTTATTTTTGAATGGTTAAAAAAACAAACGACATTTCGCTAAGGGTCTTCGTGCTTTTAATATAGTACTAGGCGTTATTGGAGGTAAGTAACTTGGCTTAAATACTTGAAATTCTGATAGATTTAACATGGAAATGTTGAAATTCTTCAAAAGGGGTAAAAATTAGGGCTTGAGATTTTGAATTTTAAATTGGGATTTGATGACCCGTTTGAGCTCGGATTTTGATGAACTTTATATGTACGGACTCGGCGAGATAAGGATCATTTTGGTACGAGTCTTATAATTTTTCGATAAGAGGACCCGGGGCTCGAGTTTTTCTAGTTTCGAGATTGTTGCTATATTTTAATTATTTTCGATTTGGTATTGTTCCCTTGGCATAGTGTGATGTATTCTCTCTGAATTTAGATAGATTCGACGCGCGTGGAGGACAAGCTGAGGAGCAGAGGCATCGAGGGCTAGAGATTTCACCGGTTCCAGGTGAGTAATACTTGTAAATGATATCCTGAGTGTTTGAAATCCCAGATTCGCTCATCATAGTGCTATATTGAGGTGACTTGCACGCCGGACATGAGCGTGGGGTAGAGCACCGTTGGGGATTGTGACTTCGTCCGTCCCGATTGTTAATTTTACTACGTATTTGGGGCCATGTGCCAACTTGTAGAATCCTTCGGGAATCGATATTACTGTTTTAGCATAATTTGCATATCATACGGCCTCAGACCAAGATTTTGAATACTATTTTGCAAACTCAGCCATATTTATACGTTTTGAAACCTTAAATGATATTTTATGTGTTATTTCGGGCTAAGGACTATTGTTTTACAAATGCTCATGGGGCTCATGATAACTTTTGCACTGTGCATGGATCGGGGTACGCGCCGCAGCAATATTATACTGAGATGAGTATGGATCTGGCTGCGCGCCGTAGCAGTGTATAAATATTGGATCGGGCTGCGTGCTACAGCAGTGTTTATATATTGGATCTGACTGCGCGCCGCAATAACATTGCACCTGGGCTGTAGGAGCCCCTTCGGAGTCTGTACACACCCTCAGTGAGCGCCGTTGACGTTAAATGGATCTTATTGCGCGCCGCAGTGGGTACTGAAATGTACCATCATATGCATTGCATTGCATTCATGCATTTTGTTCATTATTTGTTGTTTGTGATATTTTTCAAAATATTTATCTGCTTTTGCTGGTGCTATATGATCCTTGAGGTGTTGGGGCCCGAGTGGCTGACCAGGAACGAAGATATTGCCCGAGGGGAGAATTTCGGTACATAGTGTCACATAATGCTTGAATGTATTTTTTTGGCAACTGTTGAAAGGATCAATTGCAAAAAAGGTTTTTCTGACTGAGCCTAGGTGTTTTCTAAAGAATTTTACGATTTTACTGTTTTTCAAAAAAAAAGGGTTGTACTGTTCTGTATAGCATGATAGAGTGCCTTACGTGATTTCTTGCCTCCAGTTATTATTTACTCTTATTACCGCTAAGTTGGAAGTACTCACTTTACTCCCTGCATCTCGAGTGTAGTTGCATGTATTATTCACCCGGTAGGGGGTTATTAGCGGATTGAAGATCTGCTATCGTAGCTGAGCCAGGTGATCGCTAGCATCGGCGGCACCGGATCTTCCCCCTTACTTTACGTTGTCCATGTTATCTTTCAGACTTTGTTCCCATTTTCGGACTTGTAGTATTTTCTTATAAACTCTGTAGTAGCTCATGACTGTTGACATCCCGATGTCGGGCTGTGTTGGGTTGTATTCCGCGAACTCATGTTATTTAATTTTTCTTGAAACTGTTTATTTATATTAATTTATTTGTTAAAAAAAGACTGTTTAAATGGATTGACTGACCTTGTCTTCATGAGAGGCGTCATCACGACCGAGCAGGGTCTGGGTTGTGACAAGCACTCATACAAAATATATATAATTTTGATAGCTACCTAAAATTTAGCAAGCTTGGCAAATTTCGTACTGAATTAGAAAAAAAATGTTATAACAAATACACTCATGTTCAAAACAGGAAAGGTGTATAACCTTTATATGTGTGTAACTAGAACTAACGTGTTTGTTTTGAAAAAAAAAATTAGATGTTTTTGTAGTTTTTTTAAAAATAAATAAATTGCTTCCATATTTTTTCAGTGAAAGATATTTTTTTCAGTCTGAAATAACTTAAAAAATTGCCAAATAATTTTGGAAACCCCAAATTTAAAAAGAGTTTTGTAACTTAACATGCAATGTCTTAAGAAGTTGTTGTGTTCGGATGTCTCAAAGAAGATTATCGATAAAGGATCTGAAATCTTAATATAAAAAACCAAAAAAATTAAAACCATTCACGAAAGAAATTCCAGGAGTAATTAAGAAAGTTCTTTTAAGAAATATCTAGCACCTCAAACTATTATCTATTAAAGGAAAATATTTAGAGTGAGAGAAAAAAATAAAGTGTTATGACAACGAACACTTACCCCACTTACCCCAAGTTGGTTTCACTATTGAAATGTAACATAAAAAATAAACATGACACTGTGTTATTAACAAATCCTGTTGCATTCTAAAAACAACATAGAAGAATATAATCATAGGGTACAAATACCAGATATACGTTTAAAAAGCTGCTAAAAATACACTATTTAAATTTCTTTCACTGGTAAATAATTTTTTGCAATGATAATCTGGCTTCTTTGTCCTTTAGAATCTCGCCAAATTCTCTTTCAATAATCTTGAGTATAATTTTATTTTTCATTTTCATTTAAATCTAGAAAAATAAAATATCTCACCCCATTAAAAGTTCAAAACTATTTCTGTGGCGACCCAAAGGGTCATGACTATAATTCTCCCTTTGTTTGTGCTTCTGAGGCCTTGAAAACCTCTTATTTGGTTGCCTCGATTGCATGCGCAGCTCGAGCGCGAAGACGAAATTTTTTTATGTGGAAATATTTGAATTCTGTGTTAAAAACTATGAATTTTGATAATAATATTGTTATAGTTGACTTTGGTCAACATTGTGATGTGATGGTCTCAGAGGGTTCGTAAGGAATTTGGGACCCGGGCGTATTCCCGGAATCGAAATCCGAGGTCCCAGGCCTAAGTACAAAACTTTTCTGTGAAATTGTTTTATGAAAATGCTTAAGGAAAAATGAAAATGAAAATTGATCAAAAGTAATGGTATCGGGCTCGTATTTTGATTCCGATGCCCGGTACAAGTTTTAAATGGGCGTTTAGCGCTATCTGTAATGATTGGTTGAAATCGGACGTCATTTGACGTGTTTCAGACTAAAAATGAAAAAATTTGAAAGTTTTGAACTTTGAAATGAAAATAATGAGTTTTGGAGGTTGATTCTTTGTTTTTGATTTTTTTTCGGCAATTTGATCGCTCGAGAAAGTTCTTAGGATGATATCGAGTTAGTGTGCGTGGTTGGTTGGGAGCCCCGAGGGCTCGGGAGTGTTTTGGGGCGTGGTTCGGGGTGTTTTTGGCTCTTTAGACTTAGCAATTTTTCTGCCATTTTTGGATAGATCTTTTCTTCTATGCGATCGCATAGAGTCCCTTGCCAGCCCTCTAATTTTCTTCTATGCGATAACATAGTTTGACCTGTAATCGCATAGCTTGATCAATTATTTCAGTGCGATCGCATACCCTCCATCGCGATGGCATAACATATATATTCCGGTTAGCCAGAGACCGATTGCCCTGGATGTTCAGGCCTTGGCCAATAGATTCGTGAGATTGGATATTTCTGAGCCCAGTAAGGTGTTAGCTTGCACAGTTGCTCGTTCTTCATTGATGAAGCGTATCCGGGCGCGGCAATTTGGTAATTTGATAATCCCCATTTGTGTGTCCTAAGAAACACAGTGCAGCGGGAAGCCAAGGAGATGACCTTAGGAGATGACGGCGTGTCGAGATTGCAGGGTCGAGTGTTTGTGCCCAATATTAATGTTATTCGAGAGTCGATCTTAGCGGAGGCCCATAGTTCTCGGTATTCTATTCACCCGAGCGCCGCAAAAATGTATCAGGATTTGAGACAACATTATTGGTGGCGCAGAATGAAGAAAGACATTGTTGCATATGTGGCTTGTTGTCAGAATTGTCAGCAGGTTAAGGACGAGCATCAGAGGCCCGGTGGGTTATTTCAGAAGATTGAGCTTCCCGAGTGAAAGTGAAAGAGAATTACCATGGATTTTTTCACTGGCCTTCCGATGACTCGGAAGAAGTTTGATGCGATATGGTTTATGGTTGATAGGCTGACCAACTCAGCGTATTTCATCCCAGTTGCCACCACTTATTCATCCGAGAGGTATGCTGAGATTTATATTAGAGAGATCATTTGCCTTCATGGGGTGCCCATATCTATTATTTCGGACCGGGGTCCGCAGTTTACCTCGCATTTCTGGAGAGCGGTGTAGCATGAGGTGGGCACCCAGGTCCAGTTGAGTACGACATTTCCCCCCCAGACGGACGGTCTGTCCGAGAGGACTATTCAGATTCTTTAGGATATGCTCCGAGCCTGAGTTATTGATTTGGAGGCTCGTGGGACCAGTACTTGCCTTTAGTAGAGCTTTCCTACAACAACAGCTACCAGTCCAGTACTCAGATGGCTCCATATGAGGCGTTGTATGGTAGGCGGTGTCGGTCCCCGGTCGGATGGTTTGAGGAGAGGCTCGGTTATTGGGCACACATTTGGTACATGAGGCCTTGGATAAGGTCAAGATCATTCATGACAGACTTCGGTCAGCTCAGTCTAGGTAGAAGAGTTTAGCAGATCGTAAGGTCAGGGATGTTGCTTTTATGGTTGGAGAGCGGGTATTGCTCCGTGTATCGCCTATGAAAGGCGTGATGAGATTCTGGAAGTAGGAAAATCTTAGTCGTAGATATATTGGCCCATTTGAGATTCTTGACTGTGTGGGGAAGGTGGCTTATAGACTTGCATTCCGCCTAGCTTGTCAGCTGTGCATGCAGTTTTTCACGTATCCATACTTCGGAAGTATCACCGCGATCCCACCCACGTGTTAGATTTTAGTACTGTCCAATTGGATAAGGATCTGTTATATGAGGAGGAGCCGGTGGCTATTTTAGACCGGCAGGTTCGACAGTTGATGTCGTGGAGTTTTCCTTCGGTGCGTGTTCAGTGGAGAGGTCAGGCTCCTGAGGCATCAACCTGGGAGTCCGAGTCCGATATGCAGAGCCATTATCTCCATCTATTCCCCGACTCAGGTACTTCTTTCTTTTGTCAGTTCGAGGACGAACGGTTATTTTAGAGGCGGGGGATGTGACGATCCAAAGGGTCATCACCGTAATTCTCCCTTTCTTTGTGCTTCTGAGGCCTTAAAAACCTGTTATTTTGTTGCCTCAATTTGCGTGTACAATCCGGGCGCGAAGCCGGAAATTTTTTATGTGAACATATTTGAATTTTGTGTTAAAAACTATGAATTTTGATAATAATATTGCTATAGTTGACTTTGGTCAACATTTTAGGTAAATGAACCCGGACCCGTGTTGTGACCGTCCCGGAGGAACCATAAGGGAATTTGGGACCCGGGCGTATTCCTGAAATCAAAATCCGAGGTCCCAGGCCCGAGTAGGGAACTTTTCTGTGAAATTATTCTATGAAAATGCTTCAGGAAAAATGAAAATGAAAAAAGATTAAAAATAATGGTATCGGGCTCGTATTGTGGTTCCGACGCCCGGTACAAGTCTTAAATAGGTGTTAAGCGCTATCTGTAAAGTTTGGCTGGAAACGGACGTCATTTGACGTGTTTCAGAGTAAAAATGGAAAATTTGAAAGTTTTAAACTTTGAAATGAAAATCATGAGTTTGGAGGTTGATTCTTTGTTTTTGATGTTATTTCGGCGATTTGATTGCTCGAGCAAGTTTGTAGGATGATATTTAGTTAGTGTGCGTGGTTGGTTGGGAGCCCCGAGGACTCGGGAGTGTTTTCTGGGGTGGTTCGGGGTGTTTTTGGCTCTTTAGACTTAGCAGTTTTTCTGCAATTTTTGCACATATCTCTTCTTCTATGTGATCACATAGTTTGGACAGCGATCGCATAGCTTGATCAGTCACTTCAGTGTGATCGCATACCCAGGCCAGACCCCGTCTTTCTTCCATGGGGATGTATCCCCCCTGCGATCGCATTGACCAGCCTTCCATATCTCTATGCGATCGCAAACTTGTTTATGCGATAGGCCAAATCCCTTCAGCGATTTAATTTAGTCCTGAACAGTGTTTTCTCCGCATTTCTTCAAAAATTCCCACACGAGCTCTCCTCCTACACTCTCCATTGACGAACTCCAAGCCCTACTTCGCACTAAATCTTTGGGTAAGTGATTCCAAATTCATTCTTCCATTATTTCTTCAACTAATCATCAGATTTCTAGCCCTAAATCATATAATCATGGTAGAAATTAGGGCTTTTGGGTAGAGTTAGGTTTTTTAGAATTTTGGGCGATTTAACCTCAATTTGGGGTCGAATCTTAAAACAAATAAAATATTTGGACTCGTGGGGTTTTGGGTAATTGGAATTTGGTCCGAGCCTCGAGTTTGGACCATGTGGGTCCGGTGTCGATTTTTGGTATTTTTTAAGAAAAATTAAAAATGCATTCTAAGCTATAAAATTGTATCCTTGTGCTATTATTGATAATATTGAGTGGAATTATGTTAGATATCGTTGGTTCAGGGTCGAATTCTAGAGGAAAGGCGATAGTTGAGCTTTGAGTTGCTATTTTCGGACTCGAGGTAAGTGTTTGATCTAACTTTGGTTCGAGGGAATAGGATTAGGTTAATATTTTCTATGTGCTATGTGGAGTCGGTGTATAGGTATGGAGACGGTTACCTATGCGCCCGAGTCTAGCATGACAGTGAGTCATAATTGCTATAAAATTTCGAAAGAAGTGAACAATAGCGCTAGTTACTTGTTAAATGAACTATGAAGGGATAGTTGAGAGGCAAATGAACTAAAAGAGGAAATTTTGGTACTTTTTCCCTTGCCGGGACTTATTGTTGAGCTGTGTTCCCTTACCGGAATTTATTGTTGAGTTGTTCTCCCTTGTCGGGATTTATTGTTGAGCTGTGTTCCCTTGCCGGAATTTATTGTTGAGTTGTTCTCCCTTGCCGGAATTTATTGTTGGGTTATTCTCCCTTGCCGGGATATTTTGTCTTATTATATATTCCTTTCCTGTTTGGTTGTGACCATTGATTGGGTGAGAAAGAGAGAGTAAAAGCACGAAGGGTGATGTCGTGCATTATATTTGACATTCTTGGTGAGAAATGAGAGTAAAAGTATGAAGGGTGATGTTGTGCATTATATTTGACAGTTTTGGTGAGGAGCGAGAGTAAAAGCACAAAGGGTGATGTCGTGCAGTTGTTGATTCACTGGCTTTCTTCATTTAATTATTATATATTTAGTTCCATTTCTTGTTTGTTGAAATTATAATTGAACTGTTACTCCCCCAGCATTTCCCCTCCACATTATCTGTTTAAATTCTTGTTCTCTTTCTGTTATTGCACATATATATATGTATAGGTTGATTGTGGTAGGTCCGATTTAGCCTCGTCACTACCTCGCCGAGGTTAGACAGGGCACTTACTAGCACATGGAGTCCGTTTTGCTGATACTACACTTTTGTGCCTTTTTGTGCAAGTCAAGACGCAGCCTACGGACGACAACAGTAATTAGGGGGCGATCCTTCAGTCCAAAAACTCTGAGGTAGTTCGCTGGCGTTCGAGGGCCCTGAGTCTCCTCTATCTTTTCCAGTTTGTTTTATTGTATCAAAACAGACATGTTATGTATTTCTTTCAAACTGTTGCTTTTTGTACTCTTTTTAGTCGTCCGTGAGTAGTGACACCAGATATTAGGTAGAGACATGTTGTTAATTTCCGCATTTTGTCATTGCTATTGTTGCTAAAAGTATTCCGCGTGTTTTAACTAATTATTTCAGTATTTAATTTACTGTAGATTAAGGTTATTGTGAAAATGATTAAAAAGGGGTTGGCTTGCCTAGCTTGGACAGTAGGCGCAACCACGACTTTCGATGGTGGAAAAAATTCGAATCGTGACAATTTGCTTCACAAATATCGGCAGACATCAAATGTTGAAACTTTGAATTTCTCTTATTTCATGTACTTTTTATTATTTCAAGATTTTTGTAATTAATTCCTCCTTAGTTACTTTTAGAATGTCAATGAATTAAGGAGCGACATAACAGAGACATAGACTTCGACGTTGAAGTAACACGAAACCACATAGTAATTTTTGCAACTTAGATAATTTAGAAAAACATATTCTAATTATGAAAAATAATATTTATACCAATATAATCACTAAATAGTAGATAAATAATATAATATAGTACTGCGGCGGAGATTAAAAATAGATAAATATATTTATAAGAAATTATATCAATTAGAGAGACTTACTGCTCCGTAATTCTTCTTGCTATCTAAAATAGGTGCTGACCTATCACTTTCACATAAACACAAGATAGAATAGCAATTTAAAATTCTTATTGATGATCCAAATAAAGTTTCCATAAACAAAACAATGAGATATTCGTAAAGTTTTAATAAAAGAAACAACAAGATATTATATCTACCTAAACAACGAACATAACCTTATAACGTGCAAGAAAAGCATAAAAAAGGCGTGCAATTGTCAAGATTTTATTTTCTTCTACATACACACTGGCTACAAATCAAGCCTTAGGGACATCAGTTTGGCATTCAAGTCTAATAGAACATAATCATCTAGCTCCTCTGAATACCTATTTTTCATAGCACAACAGCCTTGTTACACAATATATTACCACCTTTTTGTAGTCATGAACAAATAATTACAACATGTATCTATTTGGACATTAAAGAACATAATTAGTTTGTTTTCAAGACACAATAAATTATCAAACGACAATTCTAAAATAAAATGCAAAAAGTCAAAAATTAAATCAAAACAAATTAGATATACTTTAAAAGGAGAAGATTGGAGGAACGATGAAGTACCTATACGGGAAGGCGAATTGGAGTATGAACAGAGGGAAAAGCCCTAAAAAAATGATTGAACGCAATCATGCAACTAATCAGCAACTTAAAATATTTAGGATGTTGTGATTAATCTATAAATGTATACTCGTTAGTTGATGCCCATACAATTAATTACCACAACAACTTATACCTAAATTTTGATATTTTTTTTCATCTGTATAAAGAGTCCTTAACAAAAGTATTGGGGCACTCGAAATTTTTACCTAAAATATCTAGAGATTTACTTGGTTAAAATTGATTTTAAGATTCCTTTTACAAATCTATTAAATTACATAGATCAAATAAGGAAAAAAAAAAGCAGAAAATTTTGTTGATTTCGATTCCTAAATATTAGAAAATAATTATTTTTAAATAATTGAAAATAATTAAATGGCTATTTTGTCAAGTATGAAATATATTTTTGAAGGGTAAAAAATGTAAAAGATATTTTGCTAAAGGCTTTCATGCTTTGAATATAATATAGATAAATTAATTAATTCAAGAGTTAGGCAATATATCACATGTTTCACGCTCAAATGTCTATATATCACATATGTCTTTTACTACTTATTTGGATAAATGAATTCCGTTAATTGTAAATTCAAAAAAATTACATTTGCAATAATTAAATAGAACTTTTGATTGATGACTTAGATGGATGACCAATGTTCCTATACGTTTTGGCCTTGCTGGAATATATATGATTTAAAGAAACATTGTTTGAATCAAACGATAGTTAAATTTTTTATAAGCAAATCAAGCAAAAAAATGAAGAAGTAAATCGTAGTCGAAAATAATAAACCCTAGGATAATTCTAGTAAATGAAATTACAATAGTGGAAAAGGAGAGAGACCAATAGAGAGATAAAGATTAGAGAGAGAGAATCAGCTTGTATATAAAACAAACATATGTCTATAACAAGGCTCGAATCCCCCTTATATAGTAGATGATTCTTACTTACTTAATTATGAGAACGACAAATTAAAAGTACATTCTATAACAAAGTCGATGATGACGCGACGCCGTTTCTCCTTTTGTCCCTGGGTCATCCCCTGTATCGACTCGTAGGTACCTAGTGGTTGGTCGTGTCAACTTTGAAATGTGATCAATCAAATTTGAGCCCATACAATTAGTCCTTCCCTCATCGAGGTCGCAGCGAGATGCGTCCTTGGTGGGCGGAATTAATGCCTCCGTCAAGGAGAATTTGACTTGTTGAAATATTCCGACATGGCCAGTGGAGGACACTAATTATATTTGGTAGAACGTTGAAGTAAACACTCTTCCCTGGGTGACGTCACGATTCGCAAGCATCATCATTATGTGTATTTTTGAGGTAGAAAAGCTGACGATTTGGCGCTTGGTTTCCTGCGCTGATTTGAAGCCTACCGCCTTAATTCCGGTGCCACCCAACCCTAATAAATAGGGGAATGGTTCAATTTCGTTGAAGAACTTTAGACATTCTTGAGAATTCTCCGACCCCCCTCTTTTATTTTCACATTTCTTCACTTTCATTCTTGACCGGAGATTTTTCTTCTTCTTTATTCCATTTTGTATTACTTTCTTCGAATAAAATCATGCCGAGATCTCATCGCACCAACAAAGAGGTACCTTAGGTTGCTTCGTCGAATGCACCACCCTCCTCCAATGGTGAAGAGGTGGGTTGGAAGATGGTGACAATACTCTTTTAGTGGAAGCGTTACTACCGAGGCATTTCTCGTGTCGGAGTGATTTCCTTAAGTACATGCCCACTACTCTGATCACCGTGCTTTCTGAGATGGACCAGACCTTTTTGGATGATCTCCGCGTAAAGTATGGTATCCCTGCCCACGTAGAGATAGTCCTGGTGGGGGGAGATTATGTCGATGTTCATGGGCTAGGGTATTATGCCTTTTACGAATACCCCTTTTTGATCGGCTACACCCTTCCTCTTTTTTATTTAGTGGATGAGTTCTGCAGATTCCACCACGTCTGCCCAGCTCATCTTTGCCATATACGCTCAAAGTGCTTCTACTACTGGCCAAGTACGTGAAATTGGCTAAATTCAACGTCTCTGTTCATCATTGCTTGCACTTGTTTACAGCCGATTTCCTTAGAGGTACCATGGTGCATTTGAGAATTTGCGATACAACGGGATTGGTGGTTGGAACAAACGACCGGGCGAGCCATAAATATTGGCACAAGTATTTTTTTGTGAGGACCGAGCACATGGTCTCTATCCCTGCCGGATTTCTAGAGAGGTGGAACAAAACTCGTAAGTGATGTAGCTCATTAGTTTCCTCTTCACCTACAATTATTTCAACTTTCTAATTTTTGTAATGTAGCTATGGCTCGTCTTCCCCAGCCCGTTATCGGTCTCAGGAACTGGGCCGCCGATCTGCTGCCCCACGCGGAGGAGACTCCAACTTGGCCTGCCTTCATACGACATTACGACCCTAAAGTTTCATTGGGTAAACTTCTGATTTTTGTCTTGTCGGCTATGCGACCTTGCTTAACTGTATGACTTTGTGACAACAGGTCGGGGTGCTTCTAGGAGGAGGGTACCAGTCCCTGCTTTTATGCGACCCAGTGCTACCGCGAGCTCTCGAGATATTTTATGCGAGTCTATTCAGGAGGGTCGTCCTCTACTTTCCCAATAGGGGCCCACGTCCAAAGCTGCAGCTATGAGGGAGACGACCTCGTTGGCACCGACCCCACAACCCATCGACAAATCTTCTAATAGTGATGAGCCGTTGGAAAGAAAAAGGAGAATATTGGAGATATGAAAGGGGTGGCCACTGAAGCTAATGTAAGTGGAGCATCTCATATGGCCCTGGTGCCCGTGTTTATGGCTAACTCCGTTATATCAGGGAAACCAGCCCGCGAGGAGAGAGTCGACCCAAGGATCAGTTTGGCGCATTCCGCTGAAGGGGGTGCATCGTCGAACATCGGGGTGCTTCGTGTAGAAGAGGATGGATCAGGTTCTAATATCGCTCCTAAGGATGTTAACGAATTTTTGGGTGGCCACACCAGTGTGGAAGTGAGAACGGAGAGGTCCGACCGTTACATCACAATTCTAAGGGGCTGTAACTTACTACTGAATAGCGAGCAGGTTGCAGCGGCCTTCGCTCCTTTATGCACTGCTCCTTAGAATGAGACGCTTTGGACGATGAGTGATGCGAAGCTGTCTCAGAAGGTTGCCGGTATGGCTTTATAGGTTGGCTCATTTTTTCCTTTCTCTATGTCACGGGGTGTGGTGTGGAAGTGGCATATTTTTTCTAACTGCTTTTTTCCTTTATCAGTCCCCCGTCCTGGAGGTGGAGAGAGACCTTCGTGAATGAAACAGGGCAGACCTCTACAAAAAGATGCCGACGAAGTATCAGTAGTACCGTGCTAAGCACCAGGCAATTTTCGACATCTATAAATAGGATCCTGAGTTCTAGGTGTTCGGCGAGGGACTTAATAGTGTGAGGCTCAATTGGAGAGTAGGGTCGAAGATCCAAAAGAGAAGGACAAGGATCTAGTGAGGGATATCGCTCAAAACAGCAAATTGGAGGCCCTTATCAAGGCGAAGGAGGATGAACTTGAACGGAGTCAAGGGGTGATGGCGGAGAATGCCGACCTATAGCTGAAGGTAGCTGGTTTGATCACCGAGTTTACTCCTAAGATGGCGGAGGTTGACGGGCTTAAGGGTGAGTTAAATGCTAACGCCGATAAATTGGCCGCATTACAAAGGTAGGTGGCCCCGCTGAGGTTAAAGGAAGAGGATCGTCACTCTTGACCCTCCATATCTCGTCCTCCGACTGGTCAGGGCTTGCCTCGTCGCGTATATGAGATGTGGGTCTATTCGAAGACTCGGCTTTATGTATACAGAGCATTTCATGTCGAGGGCGGGCGATGGAGGAACAGGTTCAAGCGGTGCATGATGAGGCATGTACAGCTCGCGAGTCATGTCGGTACGACCCTAACACTCCTGATGGGGAGGGTTTTACCTCTGAGGACATCAATTTCCTTGACTCAGATTCTTGGAATGAAGACGCATATCCCGCTGGAGATGGCGAGCAGTTTCAATTTGTAAATTTTTATTTCCTCATTTTTTTGGACATGGGTTGCACTAAGGCTTGTCCGTAGGGACGGATGTAAATAGTTTTTTCTTGTAATATAAACTATTGCTTTTGTCTCTTTGTCTGCTTGCTGCTTTCCCCTTTTGGATTATGGAATGACACTTAGTTTTCGCAAGGGTGTTGTTTTTAATTACTGTTAAAAAATCCCATCTTAGTTCAAACGAGGTCGAACTAGTGCTGATGGACTTGGCCATGGGGATGTCTCTTTGACTGTCGTTGAAGTTGTTGGAAATAACGCTTTACGCTAGAGGGGGGGGTGAATAGCGTTTTAAAAATATTAAGCGTTTTAGTGCGGAATTTAAAAACTTTGCAGAAATTAAAACAAGTGCAGTAAAATAAACTTACACAATGATGTATCCTGGTTGGCCACAAACGTGGTTAGTCCAGTCCCCGAGAGACTCTCTCGAGATTTCCACTAAACTTGTCAAGCTTACGGGTGCTTAACAAACCGTTACAGCTGAGGACACAAGCCTCACCTAGGTGCTCGGGGATCACAATCCCAAAGACTTCAATTGCTCGGGGATACCAATCCCAAAGACTTCAATTGCTCGGGGATAACAATCCCAAAGACTTCAATTGCTCGGGGATAACAATCCCAAAGACTTCAATTGCTCGGGGATAACAATCCCAAAGACTTCAACTGCTCAGGGATAACAATCCCAAAGACTTCAACTGCTCGGGGATAACAATCCCAAAGACTTCAACTGAGGAATCACAAGTTCCTCAACAAACGAGAATCGCAATTCTCTTATAAACACAAAACAAACTCACTTTACAAAGTACTCCTCAATGAGTAGATATGAGTAGAAATAGTACGCTCAAGATCACAACAACTTAGCTCAATAGAATGGCTCTTCAAAAAGCTTTATGGATGAATGAAAATGATGATCAATGTAAGAAAGCTTTTAGCAATGAAAATACTTAAATTGTATATGTTGTTGTTGTGAAAACACTGAGTTAAGCCTGTATTTATAGGTGAAAAACTCAGTCTTACCGTTGTCTAATTGCCAATTAAGGATTGCTGAAATTACTCAGTGACAATCGATTGTCAAGACTAAACAATCGATTGTTTGCCTATCAGATCAAAAATTCAATCCCAGATTTTACGTCAACAATCGATTACTTCAAATCAATAATCGATTATTTATAACGTTAAAAAATCCTTTCCAATTTTTGGCATAAAACATCGATTATCAGGAAATCAACAATCGATTATTTTAACAACGTTCAGAAAATCTTTTCCAGATTTTACGCAAAACATCGATTGTTAAATATCAACAATCGATTACCTGAAGGTAATTTGAAAATGTATGACAACGGTTAGTTCCAACAATCGATTATCAAATAGAACAATCGATTATAAATTAATTTCAAAACTTACTGTCTCATATATAATCGATTATCAAAAGCCATAATCGATTATTAATTAATTTCAAAACTTTCTGTCTCATATATAATCGATTATCAAAAGCCATAATCGGTTATTAATTAATTTCAAAACTTTCTGTCTCATATATAATCGATTATCAAAAGCCACAATCGATTATTAATTTATTTAAAAACACTGGGAGACATTTTTCTCATTCTAATCGATTACCATTAGTTCATAATCGATTTTTCTGAGTTTTGAAAACTTTGCCTCAGTTAACAATCGATTATCAAAAGTACACAATCGATTGTTATGCAGTTTGCAAAAACCTGATGTTAACTGACTTACTCACAATCGATTATCATTAATTCACAATCGATTGTCATGCAGTCTTGACTTAGAGATACTCGATTATCATAAGTACATAATCGATTATCTTAGCCCAGATTTTTGAGGCATGTTTGAAAAACATTTTAACAAATATAAATATGCATAGTTTAAAATCATTTGACACTTAAGTTAGATATGCATGATTTTGGAAAAATAATTTTAGTAGAGAAGCCATGTTATGAGCCAAGATTGAGGAATCAAGATCACAATTAATATTGACTCAATTATAACATTTCTAAACTTTGTCTTGAGCTTCTTGTAATGCATCCATTTTGTGCTTGTCCTTGAGCACTGCTATATATCGCTTATTGCTTTGTTTGACATTCATCAAAACCTACAAAAGAACACACGTTTAGTATATTGCATTTGAAACGTGTTTCCAACAATTTCCCCCTTTTTGATAATGGCAAACATAAGCGGGATATATGCAATAATTATTTTGATAATCCAAGACAAGAGTAAAGTATGCAATTTGATGTTCCCCCTCAATTCATGTTCCCCCTCACTTTAAGCATGAATGAAGTTGAGAGTGATATAGCATACTTCTTGATATCCCGTTTCTTCCCCCTTTTGCCATTAGCAAAAATTTACACAAGGGAAGAATATGAAAAAAAATGTGAAATAAACACAAGTTTATTTATTGGAAAATTAAGATAACATTACAAGGGTGAAACCAAACATAACTAACCAATCAAGAACAAACAGACCAAAAACAACAATTTCTCATAACAACAACAATTTCATCATTCATCACCCCCATCCCCTTCATCATCATTGGTAGGCGCTTGATATGGCACCATCTGAGCATAGGCATAATGCACGTGATCAAAGTAACCATGGACCTCACGGGTTAGTTGAGTAATTTGGTCAGAAATGGTCCGGAGGGTAGGCTCCTGAGGAGGATGAGCACGACGGGCTTGTCGATTTTGAGGAGGAGCGGGAGCATGATCACCATCATGATGAAAGGAAGACTCCGAAATTTCCCAGATTTTGGTGCTCTTTTTGAGAGGACCATTAGCAATATTGACTCCGGAAGCTTCAAGAAATTTCATTATTAAGAGGGCATAGGGGAGAGGTATGTCATCTCTGGTGGCATTGAACATATGAGATAGAATAAGCTTGCACCAATTTATTTTAACACCGGTGACAATGGCATGAAGAAATTTGGCATCCTCTTGGGAAATGGTGGTGTGATTGAGTTTACGGGGTTTGAGAACACGAGTGATGAAATAGAGAATGAAACGATAATTCGGGTCCATACCCTTTATGGTGGGACGACGGGAAGAGGACTCATCATAGGCTACTCCGGCTTGGCGGAAGAGATTAGCTTCATCAATCATGACCCCGGCATCATTTATGTACTGGTAGATGTCTTCACCATCATGCGGAATGCCGGCAATGAGGTGGAGGTTATCTTCAGAAATTAGAATGGGAATGCCGTTAACATTGGTAACAAGTTCACCCTCATCATCTTTGTGAAGGTTGGAGTAAAAAGCTTCAACCAAAGAAATGTTGTAGTAGGGGTGAGTAAGGAGTAGGAAATTGAAAAGGTTGCACTCTCTTAGCATATTTGCGGCTGGAATGAATGGTGCAACAAGAGCGTTTGTTGAAAAGCGAGGAGGGAGAATAAGGCGTTTCTCAAATTTGGTTAAGAAACGGGTGAGCTCTTCATTGGATTCAAAGAATAGAACCGATCCATCTTGATATGGATGGCGAGAAGAAGAAGCACCTTGTTTGGAATGAGCACGTTTTGAGTTGCGGCTTGACATTTTTTTTTTTTTTTTTTTTTTGAAAGGATGTGCTAGGATTTTTCAAAGAAAAAAAGAGAATTTGATGCTTGGGAGGCTTGAGTGAGTATACAAGAGCATATGTGCAGCCTATATATAGAGAAGGAATGAATCTTACATTTATTGGAAATGATTTGAAGAGATTTGAAGTCTGAAACGGTAAAAATAAATTCACTGACCGTTCAACAATCGATTGTTTGAATGGAATAATCGATTGTCATTAATGAAAATGATCTGACACATCGATTACATGCCAGAACGGTAAGAAAATTTGAAAAAGATAGTCGATTGTCAAACTTGGTAATCGATTGTTTTTCATATTTATGACCTGTCAGGAATCGATTATGGAGCCAAAACGGTAACATAAGTTTAAAACAGATAATCGATTATCAATATATAGTAATCGATTGTTTTACTCACAGAGAGTTTGAATTTTGGCAAATAATCGATTGGCAGAACAAATAATCGATTGTTTGGAAGGGGGATGCTGAAATGATGAGACTTAATTCTATCAGGCAATGTAAACATTTAACAAGATTTCATGGCAAAAAAATTGAATCAACAAATAATCGACTATTGATACTGATAATCGATTGTAAGCATAAATAATCGATTATGATCGATTTTTTTTTTTTTTGTATCAAGATAATTCATACTTTCCTCTTACCTTTTGGGGGATGCCTGCAAAATAGAATTAAACATCTCCGACGCTCAAGTCAGTAATCTATAAATGAAATAATAACTTTGAAACTCGTGTAGTCGGGTGAAAAAAAATGAACTCTTAAGAATTTTGTCCTAGGATGTTCTTAAGAGGGTTTAGGGTACTTACCTTCCCTTCGACTTTGCCAATTACCTGATTTTGAACATCCTCCGTTCATTTTGGTCTTTTGGCTCATTCTCCAATTTACGAAGCTTTTTCCACAATTTTGCCTTTTGAATTTTTCGAAAATACTTCCGATTTAAAAAAACATAAGTCGACTTTTCCGTCTCTTCCTCCTTCTTTGTGCTTTAATTGAAGGAATTTTGAATTCGTCTCTCGTCAAGTGTTTGGAGCATCCACTACACTTGATTCCTTCAAGCACACCTGCAAAACAAATCAATGCTCTTTTGGTACCCATGCCATTTTGGGTCCTTGAGGGTTATGCATACTATAATGATATGTTTGAGTAGCATGTCTATGTCTAGTAAAGCATGCGGGAGCAATATGACCAATTCGTCTACAATAATGACATGTCACATTTGGATTATGCATGCGTCTAGGCTCATAGTAGCTAGAATAATGCACATTGTTTACTCTATTTTCATTTCTCCTAATTAGAACACCATAGTCATTTCTAGGTTGAACATTTCGGGATCTTCTAGCATGATCATTGTTGTGCCTAAAATATGCATCATGTCTATGGTGACGATTGCTAGGCGGAAGGTCATGTCTAGGTCTCCTAATATTTTGTCTAGCATGCATGTTTGTTTTAGGAAAGGCATTTTTGTTATTAATCCTAGGTTGAGCTCTAGGTGGTTGGGTTTTTGCATCAACCTCTTCTTCATTTATGAAGCCTATTCCATGCTTGGTTGATTTCAAGTTATCAAGCACCACATTCAAGTTTTTATGAGAGGAGTTGAATTTATCTAGTGTGCCTTTTAATCTACCTACTTCATTCTTAAGGTCTACACAAGAAGCACAATTTTTTGTAGAACTCTCGGGCTTGTCAGAACTTCTTTTCCCATAAAACTTGTTTTGTTCTAGTAGCTTCTCATTTTCCAAAACCAATTTTTCTAATTCTTTTTCTTTTAATGAAAACTGTTTTTGAAAATCTTGTTCTTTTAGAGAAGCATTTTCTCTTAAACTAGTGACGGTTTTTGTAACTTTGAGAAATTCAGCATACAATTCATCAAAGGCATTTCTCATGTCATCAAGAGTATAAAAATTTTGAGAAGAGATTTGACTTACCTCACTTTGATTTTCTTCCTGTGCCATGAGGCAGAGATTTGCCGCTTCTTCATTTTCTTCTTCACTGGATTCGTCTCCGGAATCTCCTCCCCAAGATATGTATGCTCGTTGCTTCTTGAAGGGTTTCTTCTCCTTTTTAAGATTTGGGCAGTTTGTTTTGATATGCCCTGTTTCACCACATTCATAACATTTAACTTGCTCACCTTGCTTTTTCCCTTTGCGGTCATATTCTTTTCGCATGAATTTTTGGAACTTTTTGATGATGAGTCCAAATTCGCTATCTCCATCCTCTTCAATTGGTGATTGACTTGTGCTCGCCTTTAGAGCAATCTTTTGCCTTCTTTGTTCGTCAACAACAGGGTTAAGAATAGTGGATTCATAAGTCTTAAGATTACCTCTAAGAGCGTCTATGGTGACGTTCGTGATTCCAATTGACTCTTGAATCGCATCGGCCTTTGATCGCCATGCCGGTGTTAGGCTCCTAAGGATTTTTCGAACTAGTTCTTTGTCTGTGAACGTCTTCTTGAGTGCGTGGAGATCATTCACTATTGATGAGAACCGCTCAAACATCTCGTCTACCTTTTCGCCTTCCTTCATATGGAACAATTCGTAAGCATGAGTTAAAAAATCAATTTTAGCTTCTCTTACCTGGTCAGTCCCTTCGTAAGTGACCTCAAGCTTGTCCCACATTTCTTTCGCTGTTTTGCAGCAGGAGATTTTCCTGTAATCATTAGCATTAACAGCACAGAGTAATAAATTAATAGCTTTAAAATTATTTTGGACCATTCGATTATCCTCGGCGTTGAATTCCTCTTCTGTTTTTGGCACCCATATTCCTTCCACCTGTTTGACAGGAACCTCATTTCCTTTGGTGTACACCTTCCACAAGTAAGGGCTGTTTGATCTGACGAATATCTGCATCCTTTCTTTCCAATATGAATAATTAGTCCCGTTGAACAAAGGAGGTCTTGTGGGGCACTGTCCTTCATCAATACCTGCAAAAGAGTCTAGAGTAGAAGCCATGGAAAGATTCTCTCAAACGGTTAAGTCTTTCAGAGAGTATGGCTCTGATACCAATTGTTGGAAATAACGCTTTACGCTAGAGGGGGGGGGTGAATAGCGTTTTAAAAATATTAAGCGTTTTAGTGCGGAATTTAAAAACTTTGCAGAAATTAAAACAAGTGCAGTAAAATAAACTTACACAATGATGTATCCTGGTTGGCCACAAACGTGGTTAGTCCAGTCCCCGAGAGACTCTCTCGAGATTTCCACTAAACTTGTCAAGCTTACGGGTGCTTAACAAACCGTTACAGCTGAGGACACAAGCCTCACCTAGGTGCTCGGGGATCACAATCCCAAAGACTTCAATTGCTCGGGGATACCAATCCCAAAGACTTCAATTGCTCGGGGATAACAATCCCAAAGACTTCAATTGCTCGGGGATAACAATCCCAAAGACTTCAATTGCTCGGGGATAACAATCCCAAAGACTTCAACTGCTCAGGGATAACAATCCCAAAGACTTCAACTGCTCGGGGATAACAATCCCAAAGACTTCAACTGAGGAATCACAAGTTCCTCAACAAACGAGAATCGCAATTCTCTTATAAACACAAAACAAACTCACTTTACAAAGTACTCCTCAATGAGTAGATATGAGTAGAAATAGTACGCTCAAGATCACAACAACTTAGCTCAATAGAATGGCTCTTCAAAAAGCTTTATGGATGAATGAAAATGATGATCAATGTAAGAAAGCTTTTAGCAATGAAAATACTTAAATTGTATATGTTGTTGTTGTGAAAACACTGAGTTAAGCCTGTATTTATAGGTGAAAAACTCAGTCTTACCGTTGTCTAATTGCCAATTAAGGATTGCTGAAATTACTCAGTGACAATCGATTGTCAAGACTAAACAATCGATTGTTTGCCTATCAGATCAAAAATTCAATCCCAGATTTTACGTCAACAATCGATTACTTCAAATCAATAATCGATTATTTATAACGTTAAAAAATCCTTTCCAATTTTTGGCATAAAACATCGATTATCAGGAAATCAACAATCGATTATTTTAACAACGTTCAGAAAATCTTTTCCAGATTTTACGCAAAACATCGATTGTTAAATATCAACAATCGATTACCTGAAGGTAATTTGAAAATGTATGACAACGGTTAGTTCCAACAATCGATTATCAAATAGAACAATCGATTATAAATTAATTTCAAAACTTACTGTCTCATATATAATCGATTATCAAAAGCCATAATCGATTATTAATTAATTTCAAAACTTTCTGTCTCATATATAATCGATTATCAAAAGCCATAATCGGTTATTAATTAATTTCAAAACTTTCTGTCTCATATATAATCGATTATCAAAAGCCACAATCGATTATTAATTTATTTAAAAACACTGGGAGACATTTTTCTCATTCTAATCGATTACCATTAGTTCATAATCGATTTTTCTGAGTTTTGAAAACTTTGCCTCAGTTAACAATCGATTATCAAAAGTACACAATCGATTGTTATGCAGTTTGCAAAAACCTGATGTTAACTGACTTACTCACAATCGATTATCATTAATTCACAATCGATTGTCATGCAGTCTTGACTTAGAGATACTCGATTATCATAAGTACATAATCGATTATCTTAGCCCAGATTTTTGAGGCATGTTTGAAAAACATTTTAACAAATATAAATATGCATAGTTTAAAATCATTTGACACTTAAGTTAGATATGCATGATTTTGGAAAAATAATTTTAGTAGAGAAGCCATGTTATGAGCCAAGATTGAGCAATCAAGATCACAATTAATATTGACTCAATTATAACATTTCTAAACTTTGTCTTGAGCTTCTTGTAATGCATCCATTTTGTGCTTGTCCTTGAGCACTGCTATATATCGCTTATTGCTTTGTTTGACATTCATCAAAACCTACAAAAGAACACACGTTTAGTATATTGCATTTGAAACGTGTTTCCAACAGAAGTAGTATCCGTCGTGGTTCTAATAAGTTCGAATTGATTCTGATGGCTTTGGCCATTGGGATATCGCTTTGACTGTCATCGAAGTAGTGTCCGCCGTGGTTGAAACGAGGTCGAACCAATGTTGATGGCCTTGGCCATTGGGATGTCTCTTTGACTCTCGTCGAAGTAGTATCCCATCGTGGTTCGAACGAGGTCGAACGGATGTCGATGGCCTTGGCCATTAGGATGTTGCTTCAACTATCGTCGAAGTAGTATCCTGTCGTGGTTCAAACGAGGTCAAATGGATGTCGATGGACTTGGCCATTAGGATGTTGCTTCGATTGTCGTTGAAGTAGTATCCCGTCGTAGTTCGAACGAGGTCGAATTGATGTTGATAGCCTTGGTCATTGGGATGGCGCTTCGATGTCGTCGAAGTAGTATCCCATCATGGTTCGAACGAGGTCAAACTGTGTCGATGGCCTTAGTCATTAGGATGTTGCTTCAATTTTCATCGAAGAAATATATTGTCGTGGTTCGAACGAGGTCGAACTGATGTTGATGGCCTTAGCCATTAGGATGTTGCTTTGATTATCTTCAAAGCAGTATACCATCATGGTTCGAACGAGGTCGAACTGATCGCAGGGTCAAGTCCTGCTATACCCAAACCTACCTTACACTCTACTATGAATAAGGATGCATAGTAGCCTTCAAAGATGACTCTTTGGCCTTTAGACTCAGCTAAAGTGTAAGGTGTAAGTGAAGAAAATAGAAGAGATGAAGTCCGTCCCTTAGCCTAGTCTATATCCTCAGCTGATGCCTTGCTTGGACCCTTTCACTCGAGAACTCAAAGGGGGGAAAGAATTCTTCAACATAGTCACAAGAAGGTGGTCTACGACCATTATATCCCTAGAAAGAGGAGCAACTAAGAAGAGAGGGGTATAAAAGAATGAAAGGAATGTCTTCGATCTGGCTCTTGTTCCAGTTTTGAGTGGGGGAATGAAAAAAGGTAAATAAAGACCTGGCCTTGTCCATTAGGATGTTACTTCGACTGTCGTCGAAGTAGTATTCCGTCGTGGTTCCAATGAGGTCGATGGCCTTAGCCATTAAGATGTTGGTTCGACTATCGTCGAAGTAGTATCGCGTCGTGGTTCGAACGAGATCAAACTGATGTTAATGACCTTAGCCATTAGGATGTTGCTTCGATTGTCGTCAAAATAGTATCGCGTCGTGGTTCGAACGAGGTCGAACTAATGGAGATGGGATTCTGTTCATATAATGGAGAATTTGGTTGTTACAACGGAGATCGACTTCCAATCATATAATGGAGAATTCTATTTATACAATGGAGATTGACTCCCGTAGTCCCTTCGTTACTTCAGCCTGAAGATCGTGTCGACGGACCGAGGGGATGAACTGTGCTTTGTTCTACGTGATATCTCCTTTGGTGCCTCATTGAAAACCTCCCCGAGAAAACCTGATTGGGACAAAACTCGGGTGACAAAAAAAGAGTATGACTCAGGTGATGCCTTTTAGAAGTAGAAGTCCTTGAGATGGGCGACGTTCCAGCTATTTTGGAGTGGTTTTCCCTCTATTGCTTCAAGTTGGAACGCTCTTTTGTTTGCTGCTGCTATCATTTTATACGGTCCGTCCTGGTTGGTTCCCAACTTTCCCTTGTTTGGATATTTTGATGCCAGTGTTTTGTCCTTGAGGACGTAGTCGCCAACTTTGAGTGATCTTACCTTGGCTTTTTTGTTATAGTATCTCTCCACTTGCGGTTTTTGGGATATCATTCTCGCATAGGCCATGTCTCTCCATTCTTCGACTTCATCTAGGTCTTGCAATCAGCTTTCGTCGTTATCTGCCCCGCTGACATAGGAGTATCACAGGCTCGGTTCCCCAACCTCGATGGGTATGACTGCATCGGTCCCGTAGACTAGTGAGTATGGAGTTTCTCCCGTGCTAGACTTTAGCGTAGTTTTGGTATGCCTATAATTCTTCAGGTTGTAATTCAGGCCATAGACCTTTAGCTTCCTCGAGCTTCTTTTTCAATATGTTTAATATTACTTTGTTGGAGGACTCGGCTTGGCCTTTGGTGGCAGAATGATATAGAGTGGAGAGTATCCGCTTGATGTGCCATTTTTCGAAGAACTCAGTCGTTTTCTTTTCGATGAACTGAGGCCCATTATCGCAGCTGATTTCTTTGGGAATGCCGAAATGACATATAATATTTTTCCATATAAAATCTATGACCTCCTGCTCATGTATTTGGGCGTATGCACCTGCTTCCACCCATTTAGAAAAATAGTCAGTTAAAACTAAAAGAAAACGTACCTTTCCTTGTCTGGATGGCAGGGGTCCGATTATGTCCATCCCCCACTTTATGAAAGGCCATGGCGAAGTGACTGGATGGAGGAATTCTCCCGCTTGATGTATCATAGGGGCATAGATTTGGCATTGCTCGCATCTCCGAACATAGTCTGCTTCTTATTTTTTCATAGTAGGCCAGTAATAGCTGGAGCGGATGAGGCATTGCATGAGGGTGTGATTCACTATATTGGCGCCACAGTGGCCCTCGTGCACCTCCTCCGCTACTTGTATTGTTTGGTGCAGTCCGAGGCATTTAGCTAGGGGCGCCAAACGTTCTCTTGTAGAGGTCATGATTTACCAGGCTTTATCGGGCAACTTGTACTCGGAGTTTCATGGCTTCCTTGTTGTCTTGCAGGAGTGTTCCATACTGTAAATATGATACAAGGCGGTTGGACCAGTCCCAAGTTAAGTTCAAGAAGAATAACTCAACGTGATCTATGGATGAATGAAAGAGGATGACCACGTTTTCCTTGTTGATATTCTTGGTGGCCGCGGCTAACTTGTGAGGCCATCTGCTTCAATGGTTTGTGCCCTAGGGATCTGCTCAAAACGACATTCATCGAACTCTGGCATTAGCTTATGGATCTCTGATTGATATTTCCGTAGTCTCTACTCTTTGATTTGGAAAGTCCAGGTGACCGTATTTACGACGCGTTGAGAGTCGCAGTGGAGGATGAGTCATCGGCTCCGTATTTGAGAGCTAACTTCATACGTGCAATCACAGCCTTATACTTGGCCTCATTATTAGTCATCTAGGGGAATTATATGGACTAGCAAATTATTTTGCCATTAGGGACTTCGAGGATGAGTACCAGTCCCGATCCGTAGGCATTTGAAGCATCATCGGCGTAGATGGTCCAGAGGTCGGTATGAGCGGAGGCACAAAGCACTTCTTGTTCCGCATCTGGCAATATTTCTACGCAAAAGTTGGTGATAAAATCAGCAAGAACCTACGACTTAATGGCAGCTCGTGGGTGATAAGATATATCATGCTCGCTAAGCTCTATAGCCTATTTGGCGAGTCTGCCTGAGAGCTCGGGTTTATGTAGGATGCCCCTTAGGTGATGGTTGTTATTACTTTAATGGGGTGACATTGAAAATACGGTCTAAGCTTTCTTGAAGCTAAGACCAATGCTAAAACCAGTGTTTCAAAGTGAGGGTACCTTGTCTCGACATCTATTAACGTCTTGCTGATATGGTAAATAGAGGATTGAGTACTTTTCTTCTCGCGGACCAGGACTGTGCTGATAGTGACTTCGGATACTGTCAGATACATGAGCAGACATTCGCCTGGGTCCGACTCGACGAGCACTAGTGAGGATAGATACGCTTTCAGTTTCCTTAGGGCGTCGATGCATTCCTCGTTGCATTTCATCCCATGATCTTTTCTTCGTACGTTGAAAATTTTGTGACCTTTGTCCGAGGATCATGAAATGAACCTCGATAAGGCAGTTATTCGCCCCGTCAACTTTTGTACCCGTTTCTTGCTGTTCAGTACCTCAGGTATTGTGTCTATGCTTTGATTTGATCCGGGCTGACTTCGATTTCTCGTTGTGATACAAGGAAACTTAGGAATTTTCACGAGGCCACGCCGAAGGTGCATTTTTCAGGATTCAATCTCATCTCGTATCGCCTCAATATCTCGAAGGCTTCTTTCAAATTACCAACGTGGTCCTCCTTCTTTGCTGACTTTACCAACATATTGTCGATGTAGACCTCTATAGTCATGCCGAGATGTTCCTTGAACATCTTGGTGACCAACCTCTGATATGTGGCTCCAGCGTTCTTGAGTCCGAAAGACATTACTTTATAGCAGTAAGTCCCTTGGTTAGTGATGAAAGTTGTCTTTTTTGATCTTCCTCGGCTATTAGAATTTTGTTTTAGCCGGAGTATGCATCCAAAAAACTCAGCAGTTCGTGCCCCGTTGTTGCGTCGATCAACTGGTCGATATTGGGAAATAGGAAGGAATCTTTTGGGCATGCCTTGTTCAGATCGGTGAAGTCCACACAAATTCGCCACTTCCCATTCTTCTCTTTGACAATGACCACGTTGGTGACCCATTGGGGGTATTTTGATCCTTTGATGGAACTGTTGGCCAGTAATTTGTCCACTTCTTCACTGAACGCCTCGTTGATCATGGAATTGAATTTTCTCCTCATTTTTCGTACGGGCGGATAGAGTGGATCGACATTCAACCTATGAGTGGCGATGTCTTTTAGGATCCCCGGCATATCTGAGTGGGAAAAGGAAAATAGGTCGGCATTGTCATTTAAAAATTCACGATACTTACCTGGTTTTGAGAGGTTGTGCCCGATATATGCCTTTTTTGTGTTGTCTACATCATCCAGCTGGATCGGGTCGAGATTTTCAATAGTCGCCTTGCAGGCTTCTATGACATCTGGGTCTCTGATGACCTCTGTTGGTGGGTCGGTTTTAGTTCCCGACAAGGCTGATTGTTATGCCTTCTCGCTTGCTCCTTTTAGCTTTTTGGTATGCATGCAATCTTAGGCGATCTGATAGTATTCTTGGGCGGTACCCGACTCGCCGTAAATCCTAACTATTCCCTACAGGGTGGAAAGTTTGATCACTTGATAGAAGCTCGAGGGGACGGCTCGCATAGCGTGTATCCATAGCGTCCTATGAAGGAATTATAGGCTATTTCCTGGTCCATAGTGAGGAATGTGGTTTCCATTATGACTCCTCCTGCCAGGACTAGCAGCTATGTCTCCGGATGTCCGCTCTACTGCATTGTTAAAACTCGTTAGTGTTATGCAACGTAGTAGTATTTTGTCCTCGAGCCTCATATGCATGATAAATATTGGGTGGATAATACATGTTCCACTTCTGTCATCTCCATGATTCTTTTTACATCTGTATCAGTGATACGTAATGCTATAACTAAAGCATCATAATGTGGGAAAGAAAACCCGTCGGCATCTGACTTTTTGATGGTGATACTGTCATCAAAATCATCATATTGTTCGTGGGCGACCATACGCTTCAGCTTGTGTATGGTGGTGAACTTCACGTAGTTTATTACCGAGTCGTTGCCACCACCGATGATCATCAATATGGTACATGCCGGTAACAGTGGCTTTAGCGGTTCTTGAGATGGGTCGCATCCTCTGGAGAAATTGGCCTTTCCTTTATCGCTGAGAAACTATTTCAGGTACCCCAGGTTCAACATTCTAACAACCTCCTGCCGTAAACCGATGCAATCTTCGGTCTTGTGTCCTTTTTCCTGATGGAACTCGCAGAGGACATTTGACCTTCTTGCGCTTGAGTCCGATTTCATTTTTTGTGGCCACTGCACCTTCGTGCCCAGCTTCTCTAGGGTGTACACTATTTCTGAAGGGGAAACACAAAAATTTATGAGCAGATAACAATGGAGTCATAGCTTTTTCATTTCGAAGGGGTGCGTTGTATCGTGGCACGACATCTGTATGCCTCAGGGAGGTGGGTTGGAAGTTCTGGCATATGGTTGATGCCTTTCTCTATTGAAGCGTAGGAGTTGATCCCTTCGCCCATCATTACGTCGATCCCTCCTTGCCTCGGACTGGACTAACATTTGTTGCTAGGTCGGGCCATTGAGATCATCTTCATCTGCTCTTACCTCGGTGCAATATGCGTTATGAATCTCTTCCCATCTGGTGGGGGGATACTTCATAAGTCTGTTGAGCAATTTCTTGGTTGCCTTTACTCGTTCCTACTTAGCCCATTTTGGAAGGCTGCGACCGTCATTCCTTCTGATACATTTGGCAGTCCCATACTTACCCTGTTGAATCGGGACAAGAAGTCTCGAAGTCCTTCACCCGCCGTTTGCTTGCTGGCGAAGATGTCGTTGACCATAGCTTCAGCCTTCTTTGCTCATGTATGAGCGGTGGCAAATTTGTCTACCATCTCCTCATATGTCGATATCGACCGTGCTGGTAGCTGAGAATACCATGTTAATGTGCTTCCCGTCAAAGTCTCACCAAACTTTTTCAACTGTACGGATGTCACTTATTCTTTTGACAGGTCATTACCTTTTATGGCATTTACGTAATGGATTAGATGATCTTCTGCATCCGTGGTCCCGTCGTATATTTTCAAGTACGGTGGAATTTTGAAGGTTTTCGGGATGGGGTAAGGAGCAGCTTCATCACTGTATGATTGTTCAACAAACCTTCCCACATCGCATTTTGGAAGCAACTTGGGGGCGCCAGGTATTTTGTCAACCCTTTCCCGATGCTCTTTCAATTGATCACGAAGTACTTTGTTTTCATCTTCCATTTCTTCCATTTTCTTTAGGATGGTTGTAAGTGCATCTTCACTTGAATCGATGATAGTGCGGGTGTTACGCGTTTGTGTAGTGCCTGGATCGTCGGTTATAGTTATGATTCCTGCCGTTGGCAAATCTTCGACATTTCCTTGAGGGGGTTTTTCGAGCATGTTGCTTAGAGCATTCGTCAACCACTCCTCTAGCATCGTTTTGATTGTTAGTGGTGTTTCTTTTGTCATAGAAGTAGATGCTCCTCTTTCATGCAAGACAGTCAGATCCTTTTGTGGAGAGGGTGAGATCTCCCCCTCCACTGTATCTCTTTGTGTTGTATTCTCGCTATCTTCCCTATCGGCTTCGTTGAGGGAGTTCAAGACATTACTTGAGATATTTGCTATCATATTCAACCTCGCTTCCTTCTCTGCCATTGTTGGTTTCTATGGGATGTGAAGAATAGTAATCGTTACTTTCAATACCCCTGATGAGAAATATGATTTCGACTAAGGAAATCCCCACAAACAGCGTCAAATTGTTTTACTCAAAAGATGTTAAATTCTTTCTAAGCAAATCACTCAAAAAAGATGAATGGGTAAATCGTAGTAAAAAATAATAAACCCTATGATAATTCTAGTAAATGGGATTACCATAGTGGAAAAAGAGAGATACCAATAGAGAGATAAAGATTAGAGAGAGAGAGAGAGAATCAGCTTGTATATAAAAAGTACATTATATAACAAAGCCGACCATGACGCGAGGTCATTTCTCCTTTTGCCCTTGGGTCGTCCCCTTGTATCTACTCATAGGTACCTAGTGGTTGGTCGTGTCAACTTTGAGACGTGATCGATCAAATTCGAACCCATACACACTACTAGAATTCTTGGAAAAAGAGACCACAAAAAGCGACCAACTTTGGTCGCTTTTTGGCGAAAAAGCTATCAAAAAGCGACCAAAAGTGCCTGGTAGCAATATTGATGGTCCCTTTTATTTAGGGACCAAAGTTGGTTGGTCTCTAAGCTTAATGGACCCATTTTTCTAGATATTGACTATAGAGACCAACTTTGGTCGCTTTATTAATTTAATAATATAATTTTGGCGACCAAAGTTGGTCTCTATATAAAAAATACGTTATTTATTTATTTATTTGTTATTAATTACTAAAAAGCGATCAACTTTGGTCTCTAATCCAAATATTATATTTCAAAATGTGGGTGGTCGCCATTTTATTCAATTATTTATTTATTTTATTAAACTAGCGACCAACTTTGGTCCTTAAATACATGAATTTAATTTATTTTTAAATAATAGCAAACCAACTTTGGTCTCTATATCACCAGGAAGTTTTTTTAATGAAATAGCGACCAAGTTTTGTCGCATTTTGTAGAAATCTAGGAAAACAGCGACCAAAGTTGGTCGCTATTCTCCAAAAAAAAAATTAACTTGAAAAGAGACTAAATAGAGACCAACTTTGATTGCTTTTCTGTGTATTATTTTAGCAGAAACTGCCTGTTTTGGCAGCTACACCACCTGCCAGTCATACCAAAACTCAACAAGCAACAACAACAACAATTCCAATAACAATACCAAACAACAGCCCAACAACAAAATAACACAAAAACAACGCTAAAAGCTACATTAAAATCAAGAAAGTATAAATTTCAATAGAACTACCAAACTAAGTTAACTCTTATTATAATCCAATGGAAAACAAATTGTACTTGTCTAGTTCAAATTGTCTAAAATTCCTTCATTGTTTGGTACATCAATATCATCACTATCTGATGAAGTTTCATCATCATCATTGTATTGAGAAGGGTATACTTGTCGATGACGGGAAGAATGATATCGAGGAGGACGGGAGGAACAGCCACTTGGAGGACGGGACGAACAAGCACGGGGAGGGGCATCCTCTGGCGATGATGGCCGAGATCGGGGAATCGAAAAAGATCCAGCTATTAGATTTTTGATCTGCTCTTGCATGTCCAGGCACTGAGCGGCCACGCCAATATACTGAATATCTCTAAGATTTTCTATTTTCTTGGACGCTTCTAGCTCGGATGTGAGCTTTGACACAGTCTCCCACATAGAGAAGAGGCTCTCCCCATCAAGTTGCTCGGCATGCGAGGAAGTCCCTATTCATTGCATTCCACACCTATAGCGATAGAATGTCTTAGTAGGAAGGCCGTATACTTTCCCCCATTTTTGACCGCCTGCAGCCCGCATCCATAGTCTTTTGATATCCTCGGGAGAAAGATAGAATGGCTCGCCCGACTAACTAGGTGGGCTGGCTGCGTATGAATTCCTCAGCTTCAACTCTGAAGCGATCATATAAGAAAAAGTAAATTGAATTAGTATTTCAAAATTTATGTAAAAGTAAATGAAAATACTTAATGAAAAGTGAAAACTTACATGTACAGACGAGACACGTCCCTCGACCCATCTTTCTTCTTCCGTCTCTTTCTTCTTCTTCAAGATACGAGTCTCATTGAATAGCTCATCTTGGTTCATCGGACGACCCACCTTCTTTCACTGAAAACACATAAATTTTAATTGATAAATAGAATAGATATACTTTGAAAATTAAAATATATTAAGCAATTACGCACCATTATTCTTTTTATTGTCCCCTAGCTGACTGCACCTCCAGTGTGCAAGGATCCTCCCTTCTCAGATGCCCGAGCGTTCTCTCCCTTTTCGCTCTTTTGTAAGAACTCTGCAGTAAGCCATTGCCTTTGCAAATCATCACAAAACTCCTGAAGCAACCAGCCAGGCTTCTGGTTCTACTATCTAGTTATGGAGAAAGAATGCGACAACCGCTTGTGAGCTTTGAGATTATAATTTGAAGCCGCGTCCGTGCTATGCTGGTTTTCTCGTACACACTTGCTCTGTATTTCAAAAGTTAATATTATATGGAAATATCATATATATAAATAATTGTACTTCTTAATATAACATTTATACCTTAAAGTCATTGAAAATTACCTTCTTCGGTGAGAATGGAATTCACGCCAAAAAGCATAAGGGGCATTATAAAGCTTTCTAGTTGCTTTGGTGATTATCCTTGTAGTAATATTACTCGGGAGGAACCTGCAATTTAATAAATAAAACAAATTAATGTCTTAGTAAAAACTTTACTAAATAATAAACATAAAAATAACAAATAATACCCGTCACCCTCTGGGACTATGATGATCCTGCCATACTGATCCTAATATACCTCCTCATCAACAGCGGTAGCAGCATCAGCATCATCGTCCAAAACATGTGTATCAGAGGCATGTCTGGAAGGAGTAGGGGGTCAGAGCTACTATCCCGCAAGCGAAGGCCTCCAATATGTGGAGTCGCTGATGACGATAGATGTGATCCCTGTGACCGCGACATAGCTGCACGAATCACAAGTGGCTATGATACTGGCTGCTGTGACACGGCTGGCTATGACCCAACTGGATGCGAAACTGATGGATGTGATCCATATTGATGTGACATGGATCGATGCGATCCATGTGATGCTACTGGGTGGGATCCACGTGGTAGTGAGGCATGTGGACTATATGTCGGACGCACAGTCTGATGGCCCTGTGAAGAAACAGCCGGGGTCTGAACAAAGGTGTAGGGATAATGATGCTGTGGCAGCTTAGTATAGCCATGGGGTAGAGGCAGTGGCATAGTGATAGGCAATTCAGAAGAGGGTGGAAAATATTGATAAGTAGTATCTTCTACCCTCCTCTTTTGCTTGCTAGCCTTTTCTCGACCCCAAGAACCACTACTTTCATTGTTACCTCGACCCTTGCCTGTCATCTGCATAATATAATACATATTTAGATTGAAACATATAAGGAAACTATCTATAAACGAGAATTATCGAAGAAACCAGCTTTTTAAAGCTCACCGACGTATTCTTCCTCGTAAGAGAATTCTTCTTCTTCGTCAGAGAATTCTCCTTCCTCACTAGTTTGAGCTTCATCAGTTGATTATTCTTCCTTGCTTTCTATAATTCTTGCTTCATTTATATCAACTTCTTCCAATATGTGTCAGGATGTTCCAAATTATTTTCTAAAAGTTCGTCCACTATTTGGTGAACATTGGAGATATCGTTTTGATATGCAACATCCAACACATTCTCGACTTCGACCCTACCTACAGGCATAGTTATAATTACAACCCACCAATTGGACTTATTCTGCCGAAATGGATTAATACACTTTCCTAACATATGTGCAATTATGAAAGGATCATAGCGATTATACTCCCTCGTATGATTAACCTTAATTATGTTGTATTGATTGTGTACTCTCGTACCTCTTGTTGGATTTGAGTCAAACCACTTGCATCTAAAGAGAATAATTTTCTTAAATGGCCTACCTTTTTAGTTGTATTATTTCTTTGAGCATACCATAATAATCAATATCTCCAACTTGGTTGCCATCACCACCTTGAATCCACACACCACCATTGTTGCTTTTTTTATTTTTAGATAACCCCTCTGTATGAAGCTTATAACCATTCACAATACTTGGAATATGTTGTGACCTCAACCCCAGGTCCCCAAGATATATCTTTCAAAAATTGATTTGCACCATTATTTAGATCATTTACCTACATATTGTTAACAAAATTCATAAGTTAGCATAACTTTCAAATATTGTTTACCTACATAGTGTTAGAATATTTTAAGGATATACTTACAAATTGTTTGAACCACCTAGGAAATGTCGTATATACAACATCTTGACCAAATTGAACTCCATATCACTCAATCTTCTCTTTCTAACATCCTTAGAACATCGGCCTGGTTGATTGAATGTGGACATAGGCGGATATAATGGATCATTCGTAAGGTCGACTGTGTGCATGTTGGGCCTATTCCTAGCACATGGCACGTTGCTCTCAAAATAATTAGAACAAAAATGAGCAGTTTCCTTTTCAAGATAAGCTTCGCATATAGATCCTTCAATTCTATTCATCTGCTTAACAAATTGTTTGCATTTGCTAGTTGTCCTACATAATTTCGGGTTAGCCAAGAAAATTCAAATAAAATAGAAAATTATATATGGACAATAATATTACCTCTCAAAGGGATACATCCATCTGCATTGAACATGCCCTCCAAGCCGTGCCTCGTGTACAAGGTGGATTGAAAGGTGTTCCATCACATCAAAAAACCCACATGGAAATATCTTTTCCATCTTACCCGAAGTTACACGAATGTTCTGATTCATCCGGCGTAGGTTTTTTCCCTTAATGTGGAAGAACACAAGTCTTTGAAAAACAAACTAATCTCAGTGATGGGTTTCCAGATTCTTTCAGGCAAACCAGAAAGCGTAATAGGCACTAAGGTCTCCATGAAAACATGACAATCATGACTTTTCAAATGGCTCAACTTCCCTACCTCCATATCAACTTTTTTTCTCAAAATGCGACGCATAACCCTCAGACATCTTCAGTTTCGTTACCCAATCACAAATCTGCCGTCTTTCCTCCAAAGTAAAAGTGTAACTTGCTTTGGGCTTGAATAACTTACCATTGTTTGTTGTCTGCAAGTGTAATTCAGGCCTTCTACAATATTCTTGAAAGTCCATTCTAGCCTTCGGGTTATCCTTTGTCTTGCATTTAACATCCATCACTGTGTTGAACAAATTGTCACAATAGTTCTTCTCAATATGCATGACATCAAGGTTGTGACAGAGAAGATTATCCTTCCAAGAAGGGAACTCCCAAAATATACTATGTTTGTTTCAATTATGAGTAACATCGTATATGTGGAATCTATGCGGTGGAACTTCAGTAACTTTACTGAAGTTCAGGACCCTCTCCCAAATTTCATCACTTGGACGTATCGGAGGTGGATAATCATATTTCAGTTTATTCTTTTTGAATTCATTTTAATCCTTTTAAACTCATGACCCTCAGTCAAGAATTGACGATGACAATCAAACCATGATTGCTTTCGGCCATGTTTCAAAGTGAACGCTTTACTATTTTCCATCAGTAAGGACAAGCTATCTTCCCAGCAGTCATTCACCCAGACAACATTCCATACGCATGAAAATCATTAATTGCCCACATTAAATTAGCACGCAAATTGAAACTTTGCTTGGTTGATATGTCATATAATTTAACACCATCGTACCATAATTTTTTTAGCTCATCAACCAAAGGTTGAAAATATACATCTATCAAACTTTTCGGATTACGTGGACCGGGGATAATACAATTTAAGTATATATATGGACTAGTCATGCACAACTCGGGTGGTAGATTATAAGGTGTAAGAAATACAGGCCAACATGAATACAGTGTCGCAGATACAGAAAAAAGGCATGAAGCTATCTGCAGACAGACCTAACCGAATGTTCCTTGGTTCACTAGCAAAATCTGGATATGTCCTATCAAAGTGCTTCCAAGCTTCTCCATTAGAAGGAAGGCACATAACACCAGGTGGTCTTCTATTTTCAAAGTGTCATCTCATATGAGGAGTAGAACTCATCGATGCATATAACCTCTTTAGCCTAGGTATAAGAGGTAAATAATGCATCGCCTAATAGCAACCATCTTCCCGCTGGAAAGCCTCTTGAAACAAGACTTTCCACAAAATTTACAACAGCTTAATTTTGCGTAACCTTTATAATATAACATGCAACCATCTTTACAACAATCAATTCTCATTGACAAAAGTCCTAACTTAGCAACTAATCTCTTTGCCTTATAGAAATCACCATGTAATTCGATTTCCTAGTCAACTAGTTCATGCATAAGGTCAATGAAAGAATCCATGGCTGCTTGAGAATTATTCCAATCAAATTCGATGCTGAGTAATCTAACTGCAGCAGACAACTCAGAGTGAGGACGTCCTGTACGTAGTGGACGACTAGCTTCCTCTAATTGTTCATAAAAATGTATTGCTTCATCATCAGGAATTTGTTCAACATTTTTGTTGGGCTCACCCCCAAGTGCATTCCAAAAGCATTCGCAACCATATCATGAATTCTGGAATCACTATTTCTATTCTCCCTCGACCTACTACTTTCACCAACAACCATATTATGAAATATCTCATGGCTACAATCAATTTCTCCATGATTAGTCCACATAAAGTAATTCACTATAAACCCCTTTCTATAAAGATGAACCTTAACTTCCTCTGGTTTTCCAAACTTCATATAGTCGCACTTAACATAAGGGCACCTAATCACGCATTATTTTATGTATGGTGGAAGTGACATTGCATGTCCAATAAAGTCCTCAACCTCTTCTGCCGAATCCTCCCGCAATCTCCGCCGACTAGGATAATTCCTATTGTACATCCAGGAGCGATGTTCCATCTATTTAAATAAAGCAAGAACAAATTAAATTAGTTAATTCATATCCTAAAAGTTCAATTCATTAACTAAAAGTTCAATTCATATCCAAAAAGATTAATACATTAATTTGAATTCTAATAAGAACCATAAATTCATAATTTAAGGTAGTTCCTAATTTCTACCTTTAGCTCATAATTTATACAAAACCCTAATGCTAAATAAACAAAAACACTAACCAATTACATTAAATTATATAGCAAAAATTATAAATTAAAAAGCTAATAAGGTATATTGCTAACCTTGGTACATGAAAACTAGGATAAAAAAATAGTGGTGGTGCTCCGGCGGACAGTGGCAGTGGCGGTGGTGGCACGAAGACTTCAACAGCGACAGAGAGGGAGGACTTCAACAGCGGCGGTTCAGGCGGTGGTAGCACGAGGTCACAATGGTGGCGCGGGGTGGGGGGATTGATTTGTGTGAGGGAAATAGAGAAGGGGAGCAGAGAGAGTTTGGGGAAATTTTGGAGAGAAAATAAGATTTTGGGAGGGGGAAACCCGATTTTGAGATCTAGAACTAGAGAAGGCGACCAACTTTGGTCGTTATTTTGGTAGCTATATAAGCATTGACAGTTTGACCAAATTAGTGACCAAAGTTGGTCACTATTTTTGACCGTTTGACCAACAAAGCGACCAACATTGGTTGCTATTTTTCAAAATAAATAAATAAAATAATTTTTTTCTGTTTTGATATATATATATATATATATATATATATATATATATATATATATATATATATATATATATATATATATATATATATATATATATATATATAAAAGCTATATTCGATACGGTATATGTCACGACCCTAGTTCACCAATTGTGAACCTGTCATGAAGGCACCTAGTCTTCGTGACTAGGTAAGCCTAACACGTTGCGGAATTTACAATCTCTACGAAAAATAACCACAGAATATCGAATAACATAAAGAAATGTATAGAGTTGCCGCCTAGCACAATACTGAAATACCAAAATGCTGTAAACAACTCCCAAAACCCGGAATCCCATGGGCTACACAAGCTATAGAAGAACATACAATGCTCTAACCACCAGAATATTCTAATACAAAGGAGAACAGAATAGAACTAGCTATTATAGATAGAATGAGAGGGAGAATCTTTGGACCTGCGGACGCGGTAGATGTATATCTCAAGTCTCCGAGAATAGCTCCTGGATCACCGATAGTGTGCCCGACCAGAAGTACCTAGATCTGCACATTAAAAACATGTGCATAAGAGGCATGAGTACACCACAGCGGTACTCAATAAGTTGCAAGCCTAACCTCGGTTGAGTTGTGACGAAGAAGGTCAGGGACCTACTGAGATAAAATATAATAATAAACTGACAATAGTATGAGATAAGCAGAATAATGATATGCAACTATGAAATAAAACAATTTACACAATAGCAATTAACCCGCAAAAAAATGAGATAGTACGGAGTAAACAGCTCTATACCAGCACCAACAATAAGGATCTTCCAGGATACCACCCTGTAGTCCATTCTGTCAATCTGTACGAGGACCTCCCGGGATACCGTCTAGTAGTCCACCCAATGAATATATCGGAAGGATCTCCCAGGAATCTAACTCGTAGTCCACCATATGAATATATCTGAAGGATCTCCCGGGAATCTAACCCGTAGTCCATCGCATATCAATACCCAGTACTGGGGGAATCTACCGCCTGCATTGCCGTAGTTCCATATAACCGTGCAGGGGGATCTGTCAGGAATCGAACCCGCAGTCCCAAAGTAAAAAAAAAACAAGGGGGAGTTACCGGAATCTCACATCCATAGTCCCAATGTAAATGCGAAACCAAATCAGAGAAATATTTAGAAAATGAAGTACAAAAATACAAGTAACAAATAAATTCTATCCTAACATGCTTCACGAAATTTCAATTTAGGATATTAAGATATTAAGCAATTAATTCTATCTAATCATGCTTCTCTAACTAACACAGATTAATCTTGCATTGAAATTAGTCAAATAAACGGAGAAACACAGTTCAAAAAATTCAAGTAAAGTGGATTTAACAATTAGCACAAGTACACGCTCGTCACCTTGCGCACAAGGCATTTAAATCAGCAGATAAGAAGTCCTAAGGGGAGGGGTCCCCCACACAAGGTTGGACAAGCCACTTACCTCGAACCGGTACAAAAATAACTATGAAACGATGCCCTTGCCACGAGTATCCAACTCTGAATGGCCCGAATCTATTCAAACCAATTACATAATGTAAATAACATCACAAATAACTAATTCCACTATTAAAATTTAAGCCAAAGACGCTAAAATATATAAAATGACCAAAACTCCCCTCAGGAAAACGTCTCGGAATCGAATAATTTTCACATTTTCGAAAACCTAGTACTCTCACGAGTCTAACCATATAAAAGTCTCTCAAATCGGAGGTCAAATCCCCCTAAAATCTTCACAATTACGTCTAAAAGTTCAGAGCTCGAAAAATGGTCTATGCGAACGCATGGAAAAAGGCTATGATCGCGGAACAGGAAAAGGCAGAACTATGCGATCGCATAGAGGAATTGGACCTCTAGCCAGCAGCTCGAATTGCTCAGTGCGAAAGCGGAAGGAGATGTGTGAACGCAGAGAAGGAGGGAGCAGAACTATGCAATCACATTCAATGACCCGCGAACGCATTGGAGGAAATTAGCCCCCCCCCCCCACCCCCACAAAATGCACTATCAGATCGCATGGATACTTATGCGATCGCAGAGAAGAAAGGTCCTGCAACAACACAACAAAAATTCTGCAACTCTTCAAGTTCCGAAAATGCTTCGTTGAGCATCTGAAACGCACCCGAGGCCCGCGGGACCTCAACCAAACCTACGGACATATCCCATAACATAATTCAAACTAGTACCAATCCTTAAACCACCTAAAATAATGCTGAAAACTCGAATTAATCAATGATTTGAACCTAAGAACTTCAAAACTCAACCAAACTGGCTTTCGATAAAAACCCTAACCAAACCAAGTCCGATTGACCTGAAATTTTACACGCACGTCCCAAATGACTTGAAGGTGCTACAGCAACTTCCGTAATCCCGTTTCGACCTCGGGTCAAAAATTCACTATCAGACCGGAAACCTCCAAATTCTAACTTTCGGCATTTCTAGCCTAAATGAGCTACGGACATCCAAAATACGTTCCGAACACGCTCCCAACTCCGAAATCACCTAAAAGAACTAATGCAACCATAGAATTCCCATTTCGTGGTCGTCTTTACAATGTTCCGATTTCAGACCACTTTCCAACACTTAAGCTCTCATTTAGGGACTAAGTGTCCCAATACACTCCGAATTCTAAAACCGAACATCCCGGTAAACCAAAAATAGCAGAAACGGACTTAGGGGAAGAAGTTAATGGGGGGAACGGGGCATAAATTCCAACGACGACCGGCCGGGTCGTCACATCCTGCTACACTTAAGCATTTGTTCATCCTCAAACGTGCACAGAGAACATACCTGAAGTAGTAAAAAGATGAGGGTATCGGCTGCGCATATCCCGCTCGGTCTCCTAAGTCTCCTTCTTGGCCGGCTGACCCCGCCATTGAACCTTTACTAAAGCTATATCCTTTGACCTGAGCTTTCGGACCTGCCTATTCAATATCACCACTGGCTCCTCAACATAAGACGACTCATTGTCCAACTGGACTGAAATGAACTCTAACATGTGAGATGGGCCACCGTGATACCTCCGAAGCATCTAGACATGAAATATCGAATGAACCCCGGCCAAACTGGGAGGTAAAGCAAGATCATAAGCAACCTCCCCAACTTGCTTCAAAGCCTCAATAGGGCCAATGAACCTCATACTCAACTTTCCTTTCTTCCGAAACCTCATAACGCCTTTCAAATGAGAGACCCAAAGAAAAACCCACTCACCAACCATAAAGGAAACATCAAGAACCTTCCAGTCCGCATAACTCTTCTGTCTGGACTGGACCATACATAGTCTATCCTGAATCACCTTAACCTTCTCGACCGCATCCCAGACCAAATCAGTGCCCATTAGCCTGGCCTCACTTGGCTCAAACCAACCCACCGGGGATCTGCACCTCCTACCATATAAGGCCTCATACGATGCCACCTGAATGCTGGACTAATAACTGTTGTTGTACACAAACTCAACCGATGGCAAGAACTGATCCCAAGACCCTCTAAATTCAATCACGCACGCACGAAGCATATCCTCAAGAATTTGAATGGTGCACTTGGACTGTCCGTCTGTCTGAAGGTGAAAAGTTGTGCTCATAGTCACCCGCGTACCCAACTCCCAATGGACTGCTCTCCAGAACCGTGATGTAAACAGTGAATTCCTGTCTGAGATGATAGAAACTGGAATGCCGGGCAAACGGACAATTCCCCGCTAACCGCTCCGCTGTGTAAGAAGTACACACTGGGATGAAATGAGCAGACTTGGTCAGCCGATCCACAACAACCCAAATAGAATCAAATTTCTTTGTCGTCAGAGCGAGTCCACTTACTAAATCCATAGTGATCTTCTCCCATTTCCTCTCTGGAATCTCCATCTGCTGGAGTAACCCTCCCAGTCTCTGGTGCTCAGCCTTTACCTGCGGACAGTTGAGGCATCTAGCTACAAACTCTACTATGTCCTTCATCCGCCTCTACCAGTAATGCTGCCTCGGATCTTGATACATCTTCGCGGCATCCGGATGGATGGAGTTTGCGCGAGCTATGGGCCTCCGTCAATATCAACTACCGAATATCGTCAACATCGAGTACATAAATCCTACCATGCATCCTCAATACCCCGTCAACTCCAATAGTCACATCCCTAGCATCGCCATGCTGAACTGTGTCCCTGAGGATGAGCAAATGAGGGTCATCATACTGCCGCTCCCTGATACAATCAAACAATGAAGACCGAGAAACCACACGGGCTAGAACCCGACCGGGCTCCGAAAGGTCCAGTCTCACGGATTGACTGGCTAAGGCCTGAACATTCATCGCCATAGGTCACTATGAAGCTGGTAAATATGCCAAACTCCCCAAACTCTCCGCCCGTTGACTCAAGGCAGCGACTACTACATTGACCTTGCCCGGGTGAAAAAGACTAGTTATATCATAATCTTTCAGTAGCTCCAACCATCTCCTCTAGCACAAGTTCAGATCCTTCTGCTTGAACAAGTGCTGTAAACTCTGATGATCCGTGTAAATCTCACAAGGCACGCCGTACAAATAATGACGCCAGATTTTCAAGGCATGAACAATAGAACTAACTCAATTCATGGACAGGATAGTTCTTTTCATGTACCTTCAACTGTATGGATGCGTAGGCAATCACCCTACCATCCTGCATCAACACCGCTATAAGTCCAACTCGTGAGGCATCACAATAAACTATATAGGACCCCAAACCAGTAGGAAATATCATAATTGGGGCTGAAGTCAGGGCTGTCTTGAGCTTTTGAAAGCTCGCCTCACACTCGTCTGCCCGTTGAAAGGGAGCACCCTTCTGGGTCAACCTAGTCATAGGGGCTGCAATCGATGAGAACCCCTCCACAAAACGACGTTAATACCCCACCAAGATAAGGAAATTGTGGATCTCTGTAGCTGAGGAGGGCCTAGGCCAACTCTGCACGGCCTCCACCTTCTGCGGATCCACCCGAATGCCCTCACTCGATACCACGAGGCCAATGAATTCCACAGAACTCAACCAAAACTAACATTTTCAGAACTTTGCATATAATTTCTTTTCTCCCAGTGTTTGAAGCAGTGTTCTCAGGTGTTTCTCATGATCTTCCCGACTCCTGGAGTATATAGGAATATAATCTATAAAAATAATGACAAACGAGTCGAGATAGGGCCTGAATACACTGTGCATCAAATGCATAAAAACTGCTGGGGAGTTGGTCAACCCAAATGACATGACAAGGAACTTGTAATGACCGTACCGAGTCCTGAAAGCAGTCTTCAGGATATCTGACTCCCGAATCTTTAGCTGGTGATAACCCGAGCTCAAATCAATCTTAGAAAATACATGTGTGCCCAGAAGCTGGTCAAATAGATCATCGATACGAGGTAAAGGATATTGGTTCTTCACTGTAACCTTGTTCAAGTGGCGATTATCCGTACACATACGCATAGAACCATCTTTTTTCTTTACGAATAACACAGGAGCACCCCACAGTGAAACAATGGGTCGAATAAAACCCTTATCAAGAAATTCCTATAACTGATACTTCAACTCAGGAAGATCCATACGGTAAGGAGGAATGGATATGAGCTGAGTGCCTGACAACAAATCAATACCAAAATCAATATCCCGATCGGGCGACATACCCGAAAGATCAACTGGGAACACATCGGGATAATCACGTACCACTAGGACAGAGTCAACGGGAGGGGTATCACCATTAATATCTCTCACACGAGCTAAATATGCGGTGCACCCTTTCTCAACCATACGCTGAGCTTTAAGAAAAGATATAACTCTACTCGAATAACCATCGTTTTGAAATGTTTATATTTGCCAAGGTCCTTTGTTCAATGCGATCGCATGAAATACAATGCGATCACGTAGAGTAAAAGTTGAGGGCTCGAAAAATGGTCTATGCGAACGCATGGAAAAAGGTTGTGATCGTGGAACAGGAAAAGGCAGAACTATGTAATCGCGTAAGGGGTCCTTCGATCGCATAGATGAAATGGACCTCTGGGCCACCAGCTCGAATTGCTCAGGGCGAACGCGAAAGGAGATTTGCGAACGCAGAGAAGGAAGGAGAAGAACTATGCGATCGCATTCAAGGACCTGCAATCGCATTGAAGGAAATAATCCCCCCACCCCCCTCCCAACAAAATTCACTATGCGATCGCATGGATACTTATGCGAGCGCATAGAAGAAAGATTCTGCAACAGCACATCAGATATTCTGCAACTCTTCAAGTCCCAAAAAATGCTCCGTTGAGCATCCGAAACACACCCGAGGCCCCCAAGACCTCAAGAAAACCAACGGACATATCCCATAACATCATTCAAACTTGTACCAATTCTTAAACAACCTAAAACAATGCCGGAAACTCAAATTAACCAATGATTTGAACCTTAGAATTCCCAAACTCAACCAAACACGCGATCGGTCAAAAACCTGACCAAACCAAGTCCGATTGACCTGAAATTTTTCACGCACGTCCCAAATGACATGACCGTGCTACAGCAACTTCCGAAACAACTTCCGAAATCCCGTTCTGACCCTCGGGTCAAAAATTCTCTATCGGACCGGAGACCTCCAAATTCTAACTTTCAGTATTTCTAGCCTAAATGAGCTATGGACATCCAAAATATGTTCAAAACACGCTACCAACCCCGAAATCACCTAATGGAGCTAATGGAACCATCAGATTCCCATTCCAAGGTCTTCTTCACACTGTTCAGATTACGGACCACTTTCCAACACTTAGCTCTCATTTAGTGATTAAGTGTCCCAAAACACTCCGAATTTTAACACCGAACATCCCGACAAACCAAAAATAGCATAAAAGGACTTAGGAGAAGCAGTTAATGGGAAAACGGGGCATAAATTCCAAAGGTGACTGGCTGGGTCGTCACAGTATTACCTCATATGCTTATACTTAGTGCATAGTATAGCGTAAATATATATATATATATATATATATATAAACTGTATTCGATACGGT
Organism: Nicotiana benthamiana; assembly: GCA_034376525.1. Classification (NCBI taxonomy): domain Eukaryota; kingdom Viridiplantae; phylum Streptophyta; class Magnoliopsida; order Solanales; family Solanaceae; genus Nicotiana; species Nicotiana benthamiana. Next base: position 117,235,825 of record CM067334.1, read on the forward strand.
ATTACCTAATACACTTATACTTAGTGCATAATATAGCGTAAGTATATATATAGTATATATATATATATAAGTTGTATACGATACGGTATTACCTCATACACATATACTTAGTGCATAGTATAGCGTAAGTATATATATTGTATATATAGACACACACGCCCGTTTCGTACTATTCATCCCTTGTATTACAAAAGTATTAATGACTTACATTTATATTATTTACATAGTAAATAGAAAAGTGATTTTTAATTTTGACCATATAGAGACCAACTTTGGTCGCTAACTTTGAATGAATTTAATTTAATGACCAAAGTTGGTCTTTAACTGTAGATGAATTTAATTTAGAGACCAAATTTGGTTACTAAAATTTAATCAAAAGAGTAATCAAGGATGCAATTCAAAGTCCATATCTTGAAAACTCTTTAAATGGAAAATTAAAGACCAAGTGGGAGGCTCCAGATTTCATTCCAAGTAAGCCTCCTTTTTCCACATGCATTCACGTCCTAGATACACCACCAAACATTGCGTATGACCACATTGGAACAAGTAAGTCAGGTGCTATCTTGATGAAAAATGCAACATGGTCCGACAAGAAACAAAATGTTAGGCAAATTCCAATGAGAGCGGCCAAACAAAAGCAGGCTACTACAATTTCGTCGTCGAAGTCCAATCGTTCAAAAAATAAAAGATGATTCTTGAATACTTTTTGAACAAGTTAGAGGAGAACGATATGCAACTTGAAGTTTATGCAAGATTGGAAAATGAGGGACATCAATCAACTGGTTACTACATATTTCCACTTTTATAGTATCCTCATTTGTAATCTCATCATAGAGTATGTTATAAACTCTGTGATGATCATAAAATATTTAGTCGTGTCAAGTTCTTATTTTATGCTTTCTTGTTTATAAGTAAGGTTGACAAGCCTCAATAGGATAGCACGGTAAGGTTAGCCCGATTTGTGTTTAACAATACCGGTGCTAGTGTCCCCCTTATTTGTACTTTTCCTAATTGTTTATAATTTTTTTTTCAGTTATTAATAAAAACCTAGCACTAGGCGCTTGCCTAGTGGATTAAAAAAAAAACATTTGCGACCAACGTTGGTCTCTATTTCATTATGCGACCAGCTTTGGTCGCTATATTTTGAATTATCTATATTTATAATTTATAATTTTTTTAAATAAATATATATTTATTAAAATATTATAATTGGGTCCCACTTTAGTGACCAAAGTTGGTCGCTATCTTCTTATCATTCAGTTAGCGACCAACTTTGGTCGCAAGTTTTAAATTATATTTATTTATATTTTATAAGTTTTATAAAATAATAATAAAATTATTAAAAAAAATTATGTGCGCCCCACTTTTGCGACCAACATTGGTCGCTAAACTCAGTATATCTTTGACCAAGCAAGTCTGATCAGTCCAGTCAACAGTTTGACTAAATTTGCAATATTTTTTTATTATTTTGGTAGTTTGGCGACCAACTTTGGTCGCTTTTTTTGACAGATCAAGTTTGATCGCCAATTTTTGGTCGCTTTTTTACCGAATTCTAGTAATGGCAACTGACATGTTTGATTGTTTATCAGTTAATCTTTCTGATAATTTCTTGAAATCAAAAACTACAAGAGCTAATGAACGTGTTTGAGACAGAATTGACAAAACATGTAGAAATTTCTCATCGGCAAAAGCAAACTTCTAGCTTTGCTTAGAAAGCTACACATTAATAGGACTACTAATAGGTAGTTAAGCATATTACGTATAGCATATTGCATTGAAAAAGGTTACATATATTCCCATGTATATTTCATCCCTCACGTCAAGCATCTTAGCCTTTAACATATACCTCAGACATAGGTAAACATACAAATGAACTTTTATAACTTGCACATGCCAGGGCACGGTGTATACTTATAACTATTACACTTATTTCTTCTTTTATTTTTTTCCCCCCTTTGGAATGAGGAAGGCTAAAATAAGAGGAAGAAACTGAAAAAAGTCACTGAGAATTGAATGTCGCACCTGTAAATACTTACTATTAGAGAACACGCTTTTTGCTTAAAAGTAACAATAGGAATATTATGTACCATTCAGAAAACAGCCAAACTAAAATATAACGGATGAAAATGGTATATACTCTGTTAGATCGCATTGTTTCACAAGCTTCGTGGTCACATGGACTGAGCTAGGTTGGCAGACGGGGTTTACCCGTACCCGTTTTACACTATATATACAAGGTAGAGGCGGATCCAGAATTTTAATTTTATGGGTTTATGTCAAATTAATATAGAATAATAACTGTGTTCACAAATAGATATTTAATAAAAATTTTAACAAAATTACCGGGTCTACGCAAAAGTTGATGGGTTCCCAGGAACACATATATCATACTCTAGATACACCCCTGATACAAGGTGAAAATTATAATTATAAATATATATATATATATATATATATATATATATATATATATATATATATATTAGATATTGAATTCTTTTGACTTCTTTGTGTATTAACATTTTTATATTTTGAACCCCTTGTTTGACTCAAAAGATGCTAAAACCTTTTTGAACAAATCAATCAACATGAAGGGGTAAATCGTAGTCAAACTTAATTAATTCCAGACCAAAAATTTTAATAATAATGATTGTATATGGGATGGAGGAAATATGAATGCTCTTATTGAGATTCAACATTGCCTTCCTCACCAATCGACGATGAAGGAGAATTACAATTGTTTTTCTTCTTTGGGATGCAAGAAAGGAACTCTTTTGCCTTCTCCTTTACAAGAGAAAAAATGGAGAAGCCCTATTTTGGAAAGCCTTCCATGGGTATATATAGTCGAGGTCCCTTTTCCCTTGCGTGAATCGACGCTTTCTGGTAAATGGCGGGTCCTGATCTTGATTTTAGGTGTTACTCTCTTCGATTCGTCAGATATCTCAAAGTAGAAGTGGAGTGGGCTCTATTGACATTCACTACCCCATTGCTAAGGTGGGATATCGGGCGACCTAGTCGTGGTAGTCAGATTTTCACCAATACAGTTAGTTCCTCCGTTTGTCGGGGTCTTCCTATGTCAGACTCGGCAGACGGATCATGTTTATTGCGAAGTCGAGCGAAATATAGCCCACAACTTTCCACTCAATTGCCTTATTTGGTTTTTTGGCGGAGTGGTGTCCTTTTGCTCCTCGCAGACTGTTTCGAAATCAAAACGCTGGTTGGCACTGAAGCTTTGGTTCATGATTGCCACCATTATAACATACATTTCCGGGAAATTGAAACGCTTCATGCCCTATCCGATTCAAAATGCGAATCTTGGGTTTCGTGCTCGGAGAATTTATGTCCATTATAAATAGAGAGAACTTGTCATTTGATTTATTCACTTCACCTTTTGTTTGAGAGAGTTCTTCAGATATTGCTTTTTCTAATACTTCGAATTTCTGCTTACCCTCTTGCTCACCGGAACCCTTTATCTCTTCTTCTTATTACTTTTCTTGGTGAGTTTTCTGCAAAAAAATGGTCGGTGATTCTTCTCGTGATAATCTTCTTGCCGCTAATCCGCTACCAGAGAGTTCTGTTCAGGTCACCATAGAGGCGGATACGACGGAAAAGGAGGAGGTTCCCTCGATGGTTGAGATTTTGCCTCGCCCCGAAAGGGAGGAAAATGACATTAGTTTTAGCGATGGAGTAGAGATGTAGCCCAACGCTTCCATTATGAGAGAAAGGGGGATGGTAGAATTGAGGGAACGTTGGGGAATCCCCAATCACGTGATATTCGGCCAGCGGAGGGGGACGACAGAGTTCACTTTGACCATCATGGGTACTGTGTGTTTTACGCCTACCCCATCATTGTAGGGTACGTTCTTCCTCTTCCCATGTTGGTGGTGGATTTTTGTTGTTACTATGAAATGTGCCCCGCTCAACTTTTGCCTTACCTGTACAAGTTGTTCCATATGCTGCTCAAGTATGCTGAACTTGCCGGCCATGAGGTCACTTTGGATCATATGCTCAGCATCTTTTCTCCTCAACTTATTCGCGATTCGATGATCCACATGCGTCCTCGAGGTTCGAGGAATTTGGTGGTGAAAGTGAACGAGAGAACCAACTCTCGTTTCTACGAGAATTACTTTTATGTGCCGACCGAGCACATTGTGGCGGACCCAACGGGATTCCGAAGAGATGGAACTTCTCACGTAAGTTTGTGTCTTTAGTTAACAAAATGTTCTACCGATTTCTGCGAATACTAAACTGTCTTGTCTTTTTTAGTTGAGAGATTGCCCCCGCCGCCTGTCGAAGGGATTCATGAATGGGTGGAGGCCATTCTTCCCTATATAATGGGAGTTCGAACATGGTCGACCTTTCATGAGAGGTTTGGACGTAGGCCTCATACAGGTGAGATGACGCCTTTATTTACTGTTCTCCCCTCCTTTTTTTTGTTTAGCCTCTTATGCATCGTTCGTCATTAACATAGAGGGTGCGGAGAGCAAGCCCTCAACTAGCTATTCATCAGTCGGCCACATCTGCTCGCCCTATCATTGTACACACTGCACAACCTTCGTCGAGGGCTTCTTCGGTTGGATCTGCGGCCTTGGTTACTCCAGCCAGGGCCGATTCTCAGGAAGAGGTCCCGACCAATGTCGTTCGTCCCACGAATGAGTCAACGTCTACTGGAGAGGGACATAGACCATCGAAGAGACGGAGAGTAGAGTTTGAGACGGTTCCCCCGACTGTGATATCCTGGACAATTCTCTCCCGTCATGCTCTGGAGAGGGTGTTATTGCGGCTCCCTCCGTAGGGGTGGAGCAGACTTTTGAAGTTGTCGGCGCCCATGATCAATATTCAAAACTCCAGACGCCATCTTGGCTCAGTCAGAAGTTCATGTTGTTACTAATGATCAACATCTTGTCGTGGTAGAGAATCAGACCCCTGGCGTCGTTGTTGTGACTTCGGAAGTGCCTTCATCTTCTACAGTGAGTCATGCTCCTCCGTCAGTAGCAGAAAGGAGAAAAGGCGTGGTGGTTGACGAGTATGAATCTAAGTCACACCTAGACCCCAATGATATCAGGATATTCAAGGAAGGATTTACTCATTCGGTGGTTAATACGGGGGGCTCGGCTCGTGTTCTTCAACTCCCTTCCAACGCTAACCTCTTGGCGGAAAGGGAGGATCTGGTGCTGCAATTCAGCCTGTTATGCCCAGAAGCTGAGAATGAGTCCCTTCGGTATGTCCCTGATGATGATATGAGGGACGAGGTGGCCATCAGGGGCTTGAGGGTACGTCACATTTTTCTTTTTCTTTGTGATTTCACCCTTTCCGAAAGTGCTTGTTTAACCCCGTCTTTATGCTTTCTAGACATACATGGTGGAAGTGGAAAGCATTCATAGGGCTAACATCCGGGCAAGGATTTTCTTAAAGATGCTGGAGAAATACCGTCGCTACAGTGACATATGTCGCGTGATGCATGAGCGGATGAGGGCAGTTACCCGTTATCGGGTTCTTGGTGAGGAGATTGAGAAAAGGGACCGGGAATTGATGCAGATAATCCATAGCAAGAGCGAAATCGAGGAATTAAGGACGGGGATCTCGAGTTAGGTAAGGGGATCACAGCGGCGTGTAAGCATTTGCAGGGCAGGTTTAGGTCAATGCAGTCGGAGATGAACCAGAACTTGGTCAAGGTCGGGGCGATAAGCACGTAGTGGAAGAGAAAATTGACTGTTCGATGGAGAGAAAAGTCAATGGTTTGGAGAACATCGAGAGAGGTTGGTCTGAGGCTTTGGCGAGGGTAGCAGCCCTGGAGGAATCTATATGTGTACTTCAATCCGAATAGGAGTTTGAGAGAGCGACAGCTACCCTTAGGGAGGCAAGGCTCGAGGATCGCATTAGAACGATTGATCAGGAGGCATTGATTTTGGAAGATCGGGTCTTGGCCTTGGAGGCGAAAAATGAGCGATTAAAAGTCCAGGTTAAGTCATCTTCCGCTGTCATTCCTCGTCAAATGCATAAGCTCTGGGTTTATGCTGAAGCCCAGCGAAACATATATAAGAGTTTGTGGGAAGCGGGCACCGTGGCTGAGGCTGCTTACGAAGAAGCGCGAGTGAAGGCGCGCGAGGCTCGCATCAACTGTGGATACGAAGCAGCGACGCCCCAAGCCAATAGGGGTGCGGATGATGATAATGGTGAACCTAATGAAGATGGTGATGATAATGGTAATGATGATGGCGGTGATGATGCCGAATGAAGAATGATGTCCTTTGTTTTTATTTTTATTTTGTTTGTTGACTGTCGTCTGTTCGTTTCTTCTTTTTATTTATTGGTTGGCCTGGCCCATATGTAAGCGGCAGCAGCCTGCACTGTGACATTGCTTAAATTAAAGTTCTCTTCTTCGCTATCTGCCTTGTACTTAACTTTTTATTCCAATTGTTTATGTTTTTGGTGCAAGATAGATGCTCGTTTGACGAGTCCCAAATTTTCTTTTCTTCCGGTGGTTGTCGACCCTTAGTGATGTTGTTTCGAACTTATCAAAATATCGGTCTGTCGTCATTCGATCATGTCAAACTCTTCTTTCTTTTTGGCGAAGGCCCTTGGCCTTAAAGGGTGTTATTTCAAGATTATCGAAATAGTAGTCCATTGTCGTTCAATTAATGTCGAACTCTCCTTTTTGTTTGGTGAAGGCTCTTAGCCCTAAAGGGTGTTATTTCGAACATATCGAAATAGCAGTCCATCATCGTTCGCTCGAGGTCGAACCTTTATCTTCTTTTTTTTTATGGCGAAGGCCCTTGGCCTTGAAGGGTATTATTTTAAACTTATCGAAATAATAGCCAGTCGTCGTTCGATCGAGGTTAAACCTTTCTCTTTTTTTTATGGAGAAGGCCCTTCGCCTTGAACGGTGTTATTTTAAACTTATCGAAATAACAACCCGTTGTCGTTGATCAAGGTCGAACCTTTCTTCTTTGATGGTGAAGGCTCTTAGCCTTGAAGGGTGTTATTTCAAACTTATCAAAATAGCAGTCTGTCGTTGTTCGATCGAGGTAGAATCGTTCTATTTTTTTTTTTATTGAGAAGGCCCTTGGCCTTGAAAGGTATTTCGAACTTATCAAAATAACAGCCCGTCGTCGTTCGATCGAGGTTGAACCTTTCTTTTTTCTTTTTTTATGGCAAAGGCCCTTGGCCTTGAAGGTATTATTTTGAACTTATCCAAATAACAGCTCTTCGTCATTCGATTGAGGTCGAACCTTTCTTCTTTGATGGCAAAGTCTCTTAGCCTTGAACGGTATTATTTCGAACTTATCGAAATAACAGCCCATCATCGATCAATAGAGGTCGAACCTTTCTTTTTTGATGGTGAAGGACCTTGACCTTGAAGGATGTTATTTTGAACTTATCGAAATAAGAGCACGTCGTCGTTCGATCAAGGTCGGACCTTTCTCTCTTTTTTTATGATGGCAAAGGCCCTTGGCCTTGAAGGGTATTATTCAAACTTATCGAAATAATATAATGTTGTCGTTCTATCGAGTTCGAACCTTTCTTCTTTAATAGCGAAGGCTCTTATCCTTGAAGGGTGTTATTTTAAACTTATCAAAATAACAGCCCATTGTCGTTCGATCGAGGTCGAACCTTTCTTTTTTGATGGCGAACGGCCTTGGTATTGAAGGGTGTTATTTCAAACTTATCAAAATAACGGCTCGTCATCGTTCGAGCGAGGTCGTACCTTTATTTTTTGATGGCGAAGGCCCTTGGCCTTGAAGGGTGCTATTTTGAACTTATCGAAATAATAGCCCGCCGTCGTTCGATCGAGGTCGAACCTTTCTTCTTTGATAGCGAAGGCTCTTAGCCTTGAAAGATGTTATTTCAAACTTATCGATATAGCAGATCATCATCATTCGATCAAGGTCGAACCTTTCTTTTTTGATGGCGAAGGACCTTGGCCTTGAAAGGTGTTATTTCGAACTTATCGAAATAATGGTTCGTTGTCGTTCGAGCAAGGTCAAACCTTTATTTTTTGATGGTGAAGACCCTTGGCCTCAAAGGGTGTTATTTTGAACTTATCGAAATAACATCCTTTCGTCAGTCGATCGAGGTCAAACCTTTATCTTTTTTTTGATGGCGAAGGCCCTTTGACTTGAAGGGTATTATTTCGAACTTATACAAATAACAACCCCTCATCATTCGATCAAGGTCAAACCTTTCTCTTTTTTTTGATGGAGAAGGCCCTTGGCCTTGAAGGGTGTTATTCCGAGCTCATCGAAATAACAGACCGTCGTCATTCGATCGAGGTTGAACCTTTCTTCTTTGATAGAGACGGCTCTTATCCTTGAAGGGTGTTATTTCGAACTTATCGAAATAACAACCCGCCGCCAGTCCTAGTTTTTGGATAGTTGGGCATCTTCCGTAGGAGTCGCAGTTTGTTTGGTATTTCTTGCATCAGATGGTGCAACGCCGGTGGATACGAGGCGTCAACATTTTGTATAGGCTCGCGCTATGCGCTCATTATAGTTTTCTTATCTGATTTCGACGGTTCAGCTCGGAGAAGCTACCAGCATGGAGGGTTTCGGCTGTATTGAAGTACTTTTTGTTCTTCAATCTAGATGTCCTTGTGTACGTTCGTCCACGCGGATCTTATGTGCTTGCAGTGACTAAGTGTGGGAAGTGAGGGTTAGATTTTCTTCACTTCCGTCTGGTGGTTCGATGGAGGAAAGCTAGATTTGAAGCACTGTTTTCCTTGTTTAGAATATTTGCAGCTGAAAGGGAGAAGAATTCTAGGTTCGGTAAACCCACTTGGCTCTCCTTCCCTTAACGCGCTGTTCCCATGTCTCCCGTGAGTTAGATTCTCCCTTCGTGCTTCTTTCGGTGAACGATTGTGTTTCTCAGCTTTGATCTGGGAAAACTATGAGTTTTCACTAACAAATCCCCACAGATGGCGCCAAATTGTTTGACTCAAAAGATGGTAAAACCTTTTTGAACAAATCAATCAAAAATGAAAGGGTAAATCGTAGTCAAACTCAATCAATTCTAGACCGTAAAATTTAATAACGATGATTGCATATGGGATGGAGGAAATATGAATGATTTTATTGAGATTCAACATTGCCTTCATCAGCAATCGGCGCGGAAGGAGAATTACAATTGTTTTCCTTTTTGGGATGCAAGAAAGGAACTCTGCTTTTGTCTTCTCCTTTTCGAGAAAAAAAATGGAGAAGCCCCCTTTTGGAAAGCCTTCCCTGGCTATATATAGTCGATGTCCCTTTGCTCTTTGCGTGAATCGACGCTTTCTGATCAATGGCGGATCCTGGTCTTGATTTTAGATGTTACTCTCTTCAATTCGTCGGATATCTCAGAGTATAAGTGGAGAAGGCTGTATTGACTTTCACCGATCCATTGCTGAGATGGGATATCGGGCGACGTTATAGTGGTGGTCAGATTTTGACCAATAAACCCCTTAATAAAAATTTTGGTTCCGCATCATTACCGTAATTAAAAAAAGCATGGTTAACTGTGTCCCATTGAGTCTTCGAGAGAATACCAATTTGGTAGTCATATTTCTTGGATCACACGTTAAATGAATTGTAGCTGAGGTCTTTGGTGGGGGAAGCAAAAGTATTCAGTACGATTGGGAGCGACTTGAATTTAGACAGACCTTTGAAATTTATGCTTTTGTTGCTTTTAATTTTGCACCATTTGGTACTTATTCTTTGAACACCGTCCCTTGTCCTTTCACATAAAACGGTCCCGGGCCCAATGATAACCAAAGACAAAAACAAAAAATAAGGCATCTATTACTTTCCATGGTTTTGGTGATAATTATTTCAAATGGATGATGAAAGATATGATGTTTGGTGGGGAGATTCTTACTTTAATTAAATAGTACTTATGGGAAGTAAAGTTAATAAATTGTTATCTTCCCTAACATCATCGGTTATAAAAGCTGTGATATGAAAAATCAGAAAAACATGATTAAAACGATAGCGGAGAGGTTGCCTTAATTTCCGCGTTTACTTCTAAAGGGTAAAAGAGAATGGGCTGGAGTGCACCTTATTCTGTTGCATCAAGTGGCCTAAGAGTACATACATCCAGCAACAATTTGCTAACGTCGATATCGTACGTGACAATGATATTGGGCTCTCTTTCCTGTTAATTCTGGCGATAGCTGCTCACTTTCTGCATTGGACTGCAGCCCTATAATCTAAAAGCAAAAGCAGAAACTACAACTTGATGCCTAAATTCAACACTGCAAAATCTTCTTTCTTATGTCGCCAGTCAGTCTCTCTTTTTTCTCTCTTTTGCTAGGGTATGTAATTCTATGCGAATATGTAGAGGATTGGAGTACGTCTTTTCTGGGCCTTGGTTTCATAACACACATTTCCCATGCCCAATTCGTTTTGTTCTTTTACTGGTTTCAGTTTGCTGCCCTTTTTCCCTTCATCTCATGGTGGTGAAATTGCTGCACCAATAGCATGGGCTCAGAATGGGCTGTAGTATGTGTTTTGCTCAAAAGTTATCTTATACTTTATGAGTGCGAGACAATATAAATAAATCAAGGGAAAATCATAGTAAAACTGTAATAATTCTTAGGACCAAATGAAAGAAGCGAAAATAAGTACACAAAATTAGGAGATGAAACATTAAAAGCTTTTATTGATAATATTGATTTGGTCTGTCTCTCCATGGAGAGGTTCAGAGCCTTCCAATGGTGTTTTCCTTTCCCATAATATGGCTCTCATGGTATCTTTTCTATCTCTCGTGAATAGTGGCGAGGAAGAAGCTCTCTTTTTAGGGTTCCCTCTCTTGGTATTTATAGTTGTGAGCTTCGTGAGCTGTCAATAATTGACTGTGACCACGTTGTGGGTTCGCCTTCATGATGGTGAATAGTCGTGGCCTTGTTGGACGAATCAGATAAGGGTTGATACCGTTGATCCTGAGTGGTCATATGACATATTAATCATGAATTAGCTTAAATCGGAATTAGCTTCGTTAATTATCATGGGGTCGGATTCCAACCCATACAGTTAGTCCCCCCGCTTATTGAGATCGTGCTTTGGACGAGCGCGATAAGCGTACTTCATCGACTGTAGTTTGAGAGACTCAGATAGGGAGGTCAACTGTTGCTTCGGTCGAGGCCAAATTCTCTTTGGCGGTGTTTTTTAACCTTAATATTGTCGACGGCTTTAGTCGTTTACATACTGAAGATGGCCTTAGCATTTAATACTATCGACGACCTTATAGAGTGTTAGTGTTTTGCTATTGTGTTTGGTCGTCGTTCGATCGAGGTCGAACTCTCCTCTTTGGCGAAGGCACTTAGCCTTTTGTATTAAGTTGAGTGAGGTTGTACTTTATTTTGCTTTGAAGCTTACATCGGCTAGGGGGACTTAGCCGCCGATCACGGCGGACGGGTAGTATGTTGTACGGACGAGGAGGGCGAGAATACACTTGATACGCTTTTGGCGACATCCAAAATTTCCAGGGAGTACGGAACATCCCCTGAGCATCCACAGGTCTATATGACCGTTTCGACGGCGAGACGTCGGTTGGTAACTGAAAAGTCGCTTCATGGATCCTGTCACAATGATGCACGTTTCTATAAAAACGAAGCATTTTGTGGTTGGTCATGTAGTTAATGAGGGCTATTAGGGTTCGTGAAAGCCACTTGTGTGCTTATAAATAAAGGGTTGAGACATTTATTTCGCACGTTCACATCGTTGGTCTAGGAGAGATTTTGATGAAACTCTTCTTCTTGCTAATTCATCTTCCTCTTTGTTCTTCGATTGTTACAACTTCCATCTTGCTCATCAAATATTATCTTGTTCTTGTCAGTGAATCAGTGATGGCAGGCAGTTCTTCTCAAAATGTTCTTCCCGCGAATTTTCTGGTTAGTTTTCCGGTGGTCAAGGGACCATCTTCGGTAATGGGAGGTGCAGGACCGACGAAGATCAAAGCAGTTCCGTCAATTGATGAGATATTATCCCTGCCCGGAGGCCTGATGATTGACATCCCCGGCAATGGTGGAGAGGATCGGATGGATGAAGCCCCATTAATGGGGGAAGTTGGGATGGCCCAACTATGGGAACAGTGGGGAATCCCCAGCTATGCCGACATCGTTCTCTCTAGGAGCGAAGAGAGGGTGCACACCGACCACAGGGGGTACTGCATCTTCTATGCCTATGCCTTCAAGTTGGGATTTAAGCTTCCGTTCCCCATGAAAATTTTCTTTTCCCGGGAAATAAGAATTTGGTTATAGCATGAATACCCATCGAGAAAACAATAGAAAGCCCGCCCTGCAAGACGATCAAGCATTTGGCCTAAGAACGGCAAAGGGAAATTATCCTTTCTAGTTACCTTGTACAACTTCCCGTACTCCACGCATACCCTCCCACCCGTCACAGTTGGAGTCGGAATAAGTTCATTATTTTCATTGGTAACCCCCGTCATTCCTCCCTTCTTTGGCACATATTGTACCAGAGATGTCCACGAACTATCAGAAATTTGATACACCGCACCGGCATCAAGCAACTTGATGAATTCCTTTTTGAACACCTCTTGCATGGCCTCATTGTTTCTCCTTTGATGTTCAAGAGACGGCCTAGCATCCTCCTCCAATATTATCTTGTGCATGCAAAACGCGGGGCTAATACCCCGAATATCCGCCAAGGTCCATCCAATCGCTCGCTTGTGCTTTCGAAGAACCGCCAAAGTGGCGTCCACCTGCATGTTAGTCAAGCAAGAAGAAAGAATAACTAGAAAAGTGAAATTAGGACCAAGAAATTCATACCTGAAGAGGAAGTGGTTTCAACTCCAACACCGGTAGCTCCTCAACAGACGGCTTGATGGGCGGAGTTTTGCGATTTTCAAGATCAAGAGATAACTTCCTCGGCTCATAAGAGTACGGGCCCATGCCATCTAATGCGTTCACACACTCCACCCTTCCGGCATTATCATCAAAGTCCATGTTCAATAGCACGACCTCAAGTGGGTCCTCAACATTTGCCATTGCGCTTGTGTCATCCACTATCACCACCGTGACAATGTCAACAAAGGAGCACACCTCAGTGCTACTTGGTTGCCTCATTGATTTGCACACGTGGAACACTATCTTTTCATCTCCAACATAGAAGGTCAATTCTCCTGCTTCTACATCAACCAAGGCCTTCTCCGTAGCTAGGAAAGGCCTTACGAGAATAATAGGAACCTCGAAATCCACTTTGCAATCCTAGATCACGAATCGGCCGGCAATATAAACTTATCAACACGAACAAGGACATCATCAATAATCCCTAAAGGCCGCTTCATTGACCGGTCCGCCATTTGTAGCCTCATTGAAGTTGGACAAGGTTGTCTGATACCCAAAGTCTTGAAAACCGAATATGGCATGAGATTGATACTTGCCCCCAAATCACATAGGGCTTTTGCGAAATCGGCACTTCCAATGGTACATGATATTGTGAATGCTCCAGGATCCTCTAGCCTTGGAGCCATGGAATGTACAATGGAGCTCACTTGGTGCGTCATCTTGATTGTCTCACACTCCATCGATCTCTTTTTAGTAACCAAGTCCTTCATCAACTTTGCATATACCGGCATTTGTTCAAGTGCCTCCACCAAGGGGCACATTTATAGTCAAACTCTTCATCATCTCAATGAATTTTTTAAACTGGTTGTCACCTTTTTGCTTGGCCAACCTTTGAGAATATGGCGGAGGAGGTCTAGGAAAGGGTGTCTTGGCTTTAGGCACCATCGGTTCGGGCATATCAATGACGTGTTCCCTAGACGGGTTGGCCTCTTGAGTCCTCTTCTCACCCTCATTAGTTTCAATTCTCAAATCATCACTTGCATTTGGTTCAACAATATCCTCAACTACCAACGAGATATCATCATTTTGCAACTATTTTTCATCAATCACAACTCGATTTCCTCTTGAGGCTTGCACACCACCGCCTCTTCCACTTCTCGTAGTTACCACCATCACATGATTATTATGCCCACCCTTGGGGTTTACTATCGTATCACTTGGTAAAGCACCCTTTGGGCGAGTGTTGAGAGATTGTGAAATTTTCCCGAGTTGTACTTCCAAGTTATGGATTGAAGTGTTATAAGAGGCCAATTGAGCATCGGAGTCAAGATTCCTCTTCATCATTTGCTCAGACATGTTCTCTATTCGACCCATGTCATTGGCTGACGACCTCGACCCTTGAGATTAAAATGGAGGCGGGTTGTTTGGTTGTTGATACATTGGGGTCCTTTGAAAGCCTTTCCCCTATTACCTTGACCACCACTATTGTTCCACCCACCTTGACCACCACTTTTGTTGTTCCAATTGTTGTTCCCATTCCAATTACCTCGATTTCCTAAGTTATTATTCCCCCAATTGCCTCCTTGATTGTAATTACAATTCCAATTGCCACCTTGTTGATTACCCCAATTACCTTGAGGTCTCCATTGTTGATTCCCTTGATTACCTCTATTCCCTTGGTAGTTGTTGACAAATTGGACTTTCTCTCTTTGGTCATCAAAACCTTCATTATCTACCACCATAATCATAGTTGTCAAAATTTTCTTGAGGTTGTTGTTGCCATGTTTGCCTTCTTTTCATCATATTCACTCCCTCCATGGCATTGACTTGGCGAGAATTTTGAACTTGTTGAAGTTGCGCCTTAGCCAATTGGTTCATTGTTGTTGTGAGTTCGCCAATGGCCTGGTCGTGATCATGCAACTCTTTATGAAAGTGTATAACATTAGGATAACCTTGAGGAACATTAGCTCGACTTTGCCATGCCGAAGAAGTATCGGCTTCATCAAGAACATCACAAGCCTTGTTGTATGGAAGCTTCATAAAATTACCACCGGCCAACTGATTGACAATACACTGGTTTGTTGTGTTTATACCCCGATAGAACGTCTGTTGGATCATAACATCATTCATCTCGTTGTTGGGACACTCTTTTACCATCGTCTGGAATCTCTCCCATGTCTCATGTAAAGGCTCTGCCGGCTCTTACTTCAAAACTAGAATCTCATCTCGAAGAGCCGCCATATGTATTGGAGAAAGAACTTGGCAATTAATTTGTCGGCCAACTCATCCCACGTAGTTATGGAATGATTTGGGAGTCTCTCCAACCAATCCAGTGCTTTCCCCCGAAGTGAGAAGGGGAAAAGCCTTAACCTCAGTGCATCTTCCGAAACATTTATCTGCTTGCTTCCCCAACAAGTATCTACAAACCCCTTCAAATGCTTGTCTGCGTTCTGGCCCGAGGCGCCTGTGAAGTACCCTCGTTGTTCAAGAAAAGTGAGCATGACATTGGGGATTTGGAAGTTCCCCACCCGGAATTGGGGAGGAACTATTGCACTTGCGTACCCACTCTCACACCTTTCGGTAGAGAGAGTGATTTTTCCCAATTGACTCTTCGAGACCAATTGGGTAGGCCAATTTGCCCAAGCAACTTATGGCTCAAGTTGGGTAATTACTCTCTCGATGTTTAACCCATTAATTGGGACTACCATTCTCATAGGTCCATCACAATTCCTTGTAGGAATTTATCTAGGGGTCATAGACTCTCTTTCTCAAGATGAGTCAAGATCCACTAACCTAGACTTAGTGTTTGCAATCCCCAAATCTTAATGAAAACATAAGATTAACCCAAATAACAAACACCCAACATCATTCATGTATTAAACAATCACACCCATTAATTACCCACACTGGGTTGAGCCACAATCCTAGCTAATGGGTTTAGCTAGAAAAAGCAGAAACAGAAATTGAAGAAATAGTAGATAACATTGACATATTACTTAACTATGCTGTTAATCTACTCAAATCCAGGTTAATACAAGATGAAATTTCCCAAAATAGGCTAAAACTTTGAAGTCATGAGGTCAGCTGCTATCTGATACACCAAACTTACCTAAAAAGGTAAAATGTTCTATTTATAGTATGCAAAAAAAACCGGACGAAAATACCCCCAAGGGTCTGGCGCGCGACCGTGTAGGGATCATTAGTCTTCACATCTCTGTTCTGAAGCTAGGGATACGGACCGCACAAATGTGGCGCGCGGCCGTGCTGGATGATGGGAACGAGCCGAGTAGAAATGAGGTGCGGCCGCGTAGGTGTTTTGGTACAAATCCACACTCTCTGAACTTCATCCACCCGGACCGCACTGCTTTGATGTGCGGTCGCGTGGGCTTTTGCCTTGAATTCTCTGTCTCTGAACTCTCAATGGGGATGACCGCGTAGAAAGGAGCGGACCGTGCAGGTTAGCATGGAATTAGACTAGTCTCTAAACTTTCCTGCGCGGCCGCATGGCAAAGCAGTGCGCACCGCGTAGGTTGGCATTGAAATGACTCAGCCTCTGAACTCTTTTGCGCAGTCGCGTGGCAAATCAGTGTGGACCGCATAGGTCAACTTGTTCCCCACTTCACTTGTCTTATGTCACTTGGCAGATTTCACTCCTTTTTGGGCCGATGACATTTGTCATCTTGTTGCTCAAACCTGCAATCAAGCGCAACTTGTAAGCATTTTGGGACTAATTTATGGCAATTCACGCACAAATCTTAGGTAAGAATGGGAATAAAACGTGTAAAATCATAGTTATCACACATAGCCTGAATCTCGCTATGTCGGTGTTTGAAAGCTGAAGCTCGGTTTTGATTCGGGATCTTGAGCAGCTTAAACTCTATCTTCCCAATCAGGGTATGTAGGATGGCTTGAGGCGACTCTTGTTCGAGATATCTTCATGCCGGTTTTCGGCGGGAGCCCGTATCAGGGATGCGGGAGATGCCTTACAGAGATCCTCCCTTAGGGGGGTTTCTTCTTCTTGCTTGCACTATCGGAGAGAGGACAGACAGAGGGGTTGGATCTCGATTCGAGATCTTCGAGATCTTCGAGTTCCCACTGTCCGATATGCCGCTTTGGTTTGTTAAGCCGGGTTATTTTTTGGCGTTTCTTTTCTTTTGGTCCAGGGCAGAACTACGCGATTTTGCTATGAAATCTCCACAGACGGCGTGAAATTGTTTGCTCAAAAGTTATCTTATATTATATATGTGTGAAACAATACAATTAAATCAAGGGAAAATCATAGCAAACCGTAATAATCCTTAGGACCAAATGAAAGAAGCAAAAATAAGTACTCAGAATTAGTAGAGGAAACATTAAAAGCTTTTATTGATAATATTTATTTGATTTGCCTCTCCGTGGAGAGGTTCAAAGCCTTCCAATGGTGTTTCCCTTTCTGATAATATGAGTCTCATTGTATCTTTTCTCTCTCTCGTGAATAGTGGCGATGAAGAAGCCCCTTTTTATGGTTCCCTCTCTTGGTATTTATAGCTGTGAGTTTCGTGAGCTGTCAATAATTGGCCGTGGACCACGTTGTGGGTTCACCTTCATGATGTTGAATAGGTCGTGGCCTTGTTGGTCGAATTAGATAAGAGTTAATACCGTTGATTCTGGGTGCTCACATGACTTATTAATCATGAATTAGCTAGAGACGAAATTAATTTTATTAATTATCGTCGGGTCGGATTTCGACCCATTACGTGGATAAGCCTAGCCAGAGATACAGTAATGGACTCTGGACCATCTTTAGGAGCACTGCAATGTGATCAACACTGACCCAAGTACACACGGCTTTTTTTAGTCACTTGCGCTTTGATGAATTTAGGATCTAAGTAGTGACAGTGGTAATAATATTTACATAATCAGTTACTTAAAAGTAGTTACATGTAAATCCATAGATAAAGGTTTACATGTTAATTTTTTATTATATTAGATAAATTTTACAAAAAGTCATAAAATTATGACATTTTTTTTCACCAAAGCATATAACTATGTTTTTTTTACACAAAAATCATAAAATTTTCACTAACTCACACAAAAATTACAGTGACCAATAGCCAACTTATCGGTAGTATGTTCTTATTTATATTTTTTTATTAATATATAATAACCCAATTAAAATAGGAGAAATAAATATTTTTAAACGCTTCCAAATATAATAGCTGATAGAATAGTTTTGTTGCATATATGTATATTATATACATCAATATACATATTATATCCACTTTCTGGTAGCGAACACAATTAGTGTCGATCGATTGGTCGGTTTTATATTATTCTCTTAAAATAGAAGAGACCCAATCCGGCTGGACCCAATACTCATATACATAAATTAGAATAATACTAAAAGTGAGTCCTTCCCCCAAACATAACTTTGTTTAAATTGCATGAGATTCTAACCTAGAAAAAAAGGTATGGACAATTAGAGAGCTCTTGAAAACATAATGCTATCAATTTGAATAAAAAATTTTGAAAAGAAAAATAAAAGATAGAAGTATTGTATTCTGGAGGATTCACTTTCAGTATTATTTTAGTTTATAATATGGGTATTGGGTCAGGTGAGGTAGGTTAGTGTTGGGTCATTTCTATTTTAATTGAATTATTATTTATTAAATTAAAAATATAAAAAATGAAATAAAAAATATTATCGAAAAGTTGTGTTGTTTGATTACTATGCTTTTGTTTGAGTTAATTAAAGTTTTATGATTTTTGTGTGAGAAAGCATAGTTATATAATTTTGGTGAAAAAAAGTTATAGTTATATGATCATTTGTGAAATTTACCCTTAGATTATTATATACTCCTTATGTCCCAATTTATAGAGCAAAGTTCATTTAAAAGCCATTCGGGACAAACTTTTAACACCCAATAGCCCAAAATTATAATATTCATTTTATAGCCCAAAAGTAATTCAAGTGGTTAGCCCATAAACTTAACTAAGAGGGTCAGATGTGCAAAAGACAGATCGCGGAAAGAGAGGCGACCACGCCATGGGTGCAAAGACAGCTCTCACCGCCGCCCCTCGTAGATGCTCCGCCGCTTCGATCACCGCCATCATCGAGTGTTTCAAACCATCAATTATAGTTATCAATTCCAAAGCTTCTCCAATTTGTGTCACCAATTTGATGTTGGTGCTTCTATTTTCTTCTGCTTCTTCAATGAAAACATCATATGAGGACGAGACATCGGCATAAACATGAGTAAGAAAAAGGAGATGCGTCATCAGATGGATATTCTCCGATGGAATTCCGGCAAAGTTTTTTATTATTTTTGGGACTGATGAGAAGGGTTATTTTGAGGAGGAGAGAGGCTATGGAGTAGAGAATAGGAAGAAACAAATTGTAGAATATGATCGATTCAATTTAATTATCTTGTTAGGGTTTAAGCTTATTTAATTTCATTTTCCTGCTATGGCTTAATGATTGCTTTAGTATATATCGTTAATCTATTTCTTTTGCTTCTTTTTAGCTTCCTAGTTGATTTAGATGTATTTGTTATGCTTTTTAAAACTGTGTTATAATTGGTGCTTAAATTTTTAGTATTGGAACAAAATGTGCCTGAGATAGAGTGGAATTGATATATGTTTAATCTATGATTACTTTTTTTCTGTTAAGTTGAGTGGCTAAAAGCTGTATACGTTCACAAAGACGGTTAAAATGTTAAGTCCTAAACTAATAACTGATAGCTCCACCATTTAAATTGCTGAATCGATTGGGATATTTGATAATTTTTAGCAGAAGAAAAAAGTAGTTGAAAACAAGAGAATTTTTAGCAGAAGGAAACAAGAGAATGTATGCAGAGACGTTAGACAACGATAAAGAGAATTTTGGACAAATGAGGTGAGGAAGATCTATTAGTACTCTAAATAAAGCAGTGGCGATCTTCAAAGTAATATGTCTTTATTGTTATTTGTCACTATACAAAAATATATAAAATAAACTGTCATTGTATAATTTATATACAATAGACTATTACTATATAAAAAATATACAAATTAGATTGTCACTATACAAAATATATATTAAATAAACTCTCCCTCTACACAAAATATAAAAAAGACTGTCACTATACAATTTATGTATAAATAGATTGTCACTATACAAAATATATATATAAATAGAATGTCATTATACAAAAAATATACTAAATAGACTATCATTATACAAAAGATGTACAAAATAGTCTATCACTATATAAAAATATGCTAAATAGACTGCTACTATATAATTTATATACAATTAGCTCTCACTATACAAATATATACAAAATAGATTGTCGCTATACAAAATAGACTATTACTGTACAAAAAATATATAAAATAGACAGTCACTATACAAAAAATATACAAAACAGATATTTGGGGCTACTAGATGCAATATATTTGGGCCGAAGGGTCATCTTTTGCAAGTGGGCCAAAACATGAGCTATTAAAATTTGGTGAGGTGTTATAGAGGGTAGTTTTCTTCAATTTATATGTCATACTTTCCTTTTTAGTCTATTTCAAAAATAATATCATACTTTCTTATTTAGAAAAAAATTTAACTTTAAACTTCTCACTTTATTTTTAGATTAAAAATTTTAAAAATCGATATTTTTTTTAAACTTTATGCGGAGTCAAATACCATTACGGTCTATATAACTTGGGATGGATGGAGTAACATAAATCCTTGATACGTATTGCTTTTATTTTCTCGATCACAATTCACAAGCATAAACCAGGGGAAAGCAGCTGATTCTTTGTCTTGACTTCTGCCACAGATGCTATACTAATGTAGAATGTTTTTACTTAATTTGTAGATTCAGCAACTAGCTCAACTAAATCCAAATGTTTGGATTACTGTAACGGCAGTATATAGTTTTTCAGGACCACAGATCCATAAGGAAAAAGATATTAGGGGGTGTTCAAATCGAACTGAAAAATCGTATCAAATCGAAATATCAAATTAAATCGATTAAAAAATTCGATTAAGTTTTACATTGAGTAAAAAAATCGAACCAAACCGATATATAAATATATAAATTTTATTTATATTTTTAAAACTTTATATTGATTTTTCTTTAGATAATGTAGAAATATTTGGGATCCTCTCGTGTATTAACCTTGAAAGCATAAATTAACGAAAATTATTGTTAGACGACTAAGAAAATAACTATCATGTGTTACTAAAAAAAATCTCCCATTAGAATATTTTAATAAATTATATGTTTGACAATTTTTCCAGATTTACTGACTATATATTCCTTACCAAAGCTTTGTCTATAATTTTAATAAAGTAAGGTTGAAACAATATTAATATAATAAAAAAAATCCAAAAAATCCGATAAAATCGAACCAAACCAAACTGATATAACTGGTTTTTGATTTTGATAAAAATCAAACATATCCGGTTCATGCACACCCCTAAAAGATATAGTCCTAGTTGTGTTAGGGCGGCCCATACCTATGGAGTATATTTGCCTCTTTTTTTTAAGTATATAAACTAGTAGTCGTACCCACGCGATGCACAGTCAGTATTAAAAAATATTAATTAAATTAAATTATAATCGAGCTTGTTTGATTCTATTAGATTGCATTGCTTTAATAAAATTCAATTGTCATCTCACTTGTCAATACAATATACCCAATAATGAATCTCTATTAAATCAAAGGTATTTATATAGTTAATGAATAGTTTTTTTGCTCTATATTTTTTGTATTATATTAACCAATATTTAATATTCGCTTTCTTTTTGTCATATATGAGAAGATTTATAATTTATTACTATTGAATTTTTTTTTTTAAATTTTATTCAATTGTTCTTAATAATATTATCTAAATGTTAATGATAAAATATGTAAAGCTAACGGGACTTATACAGGGAGCGCACTGAATATTTTTATTATATTTTTTCTTTATTAAGTATCATCTAATATTTAATATTATTACATTTTTAATAGAATTTTTTATTAGCATATTAATTTAATAAATATTTTTCTCTGAAAATCTTTTATGTCTTTATTTTCGTTTTATTTATTTTAGAATAATTTTAAAACTCCAACTTGAATCTAATCCCCAACTTGAATTGGTAATTTATTGTTTTAATTTTATTTTTTATTTTAAAATTCCGCTTGAAACTACATCACGATTTGAATGGGTAGTTTTTCTTCTCTTTCTTTCGTTTTTTTATTGCTATTTTTTTTTTTGCTTTTTTATTTTAAGATAATTTATAAACTCCAACTTGAAACTACTCCCATCCAATTTGAATGGGTAATTATTATTTTATATATTTATTTTTTACTTTTAATTTATATTTAATTATAAGATATCTATATTTATTAATTCACATAAAGTAGCCAAATAAAAACTAACATATATATATATATTACAAAACTAAATAATAAGATAAAGTTCTTCAAGAAAGTTGAATAAATAATCAACATAATCACAGAAAAAAGATTTGTCATACAAGAGCATTTATTAAGCTAGTTGTAAAGAGATGAAAAAAGAATGAAGATTAAGAAAATAGGCCTTAATGAGGAAAATTTGCTTTCAGTTAATAAAGAATCTCCCAACGTGGGACTACAGTTAAGAAAAAGAACCAATAATCTAGCGACTTGATTGGCACCCTCAACTCGAACAAACCTCTCAATTTGAACTCCAAATGAGCTGCAACAATGGTGGAAATAAACTTTTTGGAGGCGTATTCGGGACTGGGTTTCATGGAGTTTCACATGTTTTTCTTGGATGAAAATACTGCTTTGATAATGGTTGACGGACTGATTTACAGAAATTATTTTGGAAATTTTTCTATGGTAGGATTTATTAAGAAAGAAAACAGTCAAATTGACGGCGCATGAATTACTTGGGAAAGTAAGTGTTTGATAGTATCAAACAATTTTTTTCTTTTTTACAAAATAGATATGAGTTTATGATGTTTGTCCAAAAATACATATATTTATCCATTGTTCCTTTATATCTTAATACATTTAATTATCATTTGAATATTAATTATATTATTTTGTGCTTAATATTATATTTTAACTGTATAGGAATAATACGATGTGAAAATCAAAAGATTTGAAGCTAAATTCAATAAAACGCGAAAGAGAAAAAAAAAAGAGACGATGGGGGATACCTTTGGTGTTTGTCTCCCCAAGAGGAGGATAAGAAAAGGATATGCAATTTATGAAAGTAATGAAAAAGGAATTGAAGGCAA
Organism: Nicotiana benthamiana; assembly: GCA_034376525.1. Lineage (NCBI taxonomy): Eukaryota > Viridiplantae > Streptophyta > Magnoliopsida > Solanales > Solanaceae > Nicotiana > Nicotiana benthamiana. The sequence goes on from CM067334.1 coordinate 117,258,838, forward strand.
GAATTGAAAAACGCTACTGCCTCCAGTGCCACGGTCAGCGCTCGGCGTTGGTCAGTGACGTCCCAACTCATATCTAAGTGGTTTTAAATCTAATTTGGAAGACAAAACACACTTTGAAGGGAGTTTCACGTGGAGGAACACATACCACACGTGGAGGAGGTTTCTAACTAATTTTTTTTTCATTTAATCTCATAGTTTATTAGTTCTAGAGTTTTGGGTGCTGCATGAATGTTCTAGTTTGAAGCTTAAATTGTTCTTATTATTTTATCATATTGGTTTATTTATTCAATCTTGTGCTTAATTATTTGATTGCTTGATCTCCAATTGAATACTATCTACGAATATATGATTGAACTCCGGAGAGGGATTTCTAGATTGCATATAAGATTGAGTAGAACAAGATCTTAACTCTTGGGGGGAGGGGGACGTATTTTCGGTTAGGATAGAAATATACCTAATCGCCTTGCTTGGTTACTATACAGGAATTACTAATACTTTCTCATTATTAATACTTTCTCGTTAATTCTAATTCCATAGGAATATAAGCGTTAGATTAGCTTGAATAAGCGAGTTTTACTTCGGGAGAAGACTACAAGCAATATTAACCCTGTCAACCAATAAATAAGATAAATTAATTAGAAGACTTAAGTGAAAAATCCAACGGAATTGTTAGCTAACCTATAGCTCTAGAATATTCACTCACATTGAATTCGGCTTTAAGTTTGGCGTTGTTTTCTTTAATCTCTTAATTTGTTACTCTAGATTAAATTTTAGTTAAATATCCATATATTAGGATTCAATTGAGTAGATTAATTTAGTTGATAGCTAATCATAAGTCCATGTTGGTACGATATTTGGACCTACAATCCTATATTACTTGTAGACCACGTATACTTGCGTGTGCGTTTGGGAGAAACAAGTTTTTGACGCCGTTGCCGGGGACTTAAAAATTAACTATTTTACTAGATTAGATTCTTATTTTTTATCAATTTAATTTTTTAATTTTAGTTTTGTGTAGTTAATATTATATTTTTTTTACATGGCATCTTTGAACGAAAAGTGGAGGGATAGTTAGTATTCTTGTTTTTGTGATCCTTGTCCATATTGTGAAGGATTCCACTTGTGATAATATTGTAAAAAAATTTCCAATATCGAGTTGTGTGTACTGTCTCAATCATGTACTATTTGTGGCGGAAATTAAAAGAATTGTCCTAAGTGTTGTTATCCTAGTCTAATCCATTCCTATGTTGATTCTAATAATTCTTCTAAGTTTGACAGGAATAACAAATTGGATGATGTGGAACAATATATTTATATTCTTGCTATGCGCATGCAATTATTAGAGGAATATGGACGTTTTCATGAGAAAATTACGAGTGAGATACAACACTTTATAGAAGGAAGAGCTGAATTGAGACAAGAGAACGATCAATTTGGCAAATTTATTCACGACTTGGAAGTTCAATTGAGTGCAAAAGTTGATGTATGTAATGTGTGACGACCCAAAGGGTCATCACCGTAATTCTCTATTTCCTCATGCTTCTGAGGACTTAAAAACCTCTTATTGGGTTGCCTCAATTTGCATGTACAGTCCGGGCGTGAAGCCGAAAATTATTTATGTGAAAATATTTGAACTATGTGTTAAAAATTATGACTTTTGATATTAATATTGCTATAATTGACTTTGGCCAACGTTTTGGGTAAAAGGATCCGGACCCGTGATGTGGCGGTCTCGGAGCGTCCGTAAGGAAATTTGGGACCCCGGCGTATTCCCGGAATCAAAATCCGAGGTCCCAGTCCAGAGTTCGGAACTTTTCTGTGAAATTATTTTTGAAAATGCTCAAGGAAAATGAAAATGAAAATTTGATCAAAAGTGATGGTATCGAGCTCGTATTCTGGTTCCGACGCCCGGTACAAGTCTTAAATAAGCGTTAAGCGCTATATGTAAAGTTTGGTTGAAAACAGACGTCGTTTGACGTGTTTCGGACTAAAAGTGGAAAGTTTAAAAGTTTAGAACTTTCAAAGAAAAATCATGTGTTTTGGGGGTTGATTCTTTGATTTTGATGTTATTTTGGCGATTTGATCGCTCGAGAAAGTTCGTAAGATGATATTGTGTCAGTGTGTGTGGTTGGTTGGGAGCCCCCGAGGGCTCGAGAGTGTATTCGGGGGTGGTTCGAGGTGTTTTAGTTCTTGAAAACTTAGCAGATTTTTTGTGCAATTTTTGCACAGGGAAATTCTTTTACGCGATCGCAGCCTCATTCACACAATCGCGTAGCTTTCAATTTCCCCTTCTCCGCGTTCGCGTACTAGTCCACGCGACCGCATAGAACAATTGACCTCTCAGTGACTTTTCCTCTACGCGGTCGCAACACTCTTCACGCAATCGAGTTAGCTCCCCAGTTTGCTTCACCGCGATCGCGTCCCCATTCTTGCGATCGCGAAGGGAATTTTCGCCCAGTGATTTTAAAAGCCTAAAACATACCAGTGACGGGATTTATTCCCAAGTTTTCATACGAGCTCTCTTCCTAACTCCTCCATTGGCGAAATTCTAGCCCCCAATTCATCACAACTCTTTGGGTATGTAATCCTAACATTATTTCCTCACTATTTCTTCATCAAATTATTAAATTCCTAGCTATAAAACATGAAATCAAAGTAGAATTTAGGGGTTTTGGGTTTAGTTAGGGTTTATGTATTTTGGGTATTTCAACCTCAATTTGAGGTCGAATTTAAAATCTAATTATATATTTGAACTCCTGGGTTATGGGGGATAGGGTTTTGGTCCGAGCCTCGAGTTTGGACCATGTGGGCCCGGTGTCGGCTTTTAGTATTTTTGAAAGTAAGCTAGGAAATGCATTTCTAGGCTATAGGATTGTGTTTTTGGATTCTTATTGATAATATTGAACCTGATAATGTTAGATATCGTTTGTTCGGGGTCGAATCTAGAGGAAAGGCGATTGTTGAGCTTTGAGTTGCTATTTTATGACTCGAGGTAAGTGTTGTATCTAACTTTGGCTTGAGGTAATAGGATTAGGTTAATATTTGCTATGTGCTATGTGGAGTCGGTATATAGGTATGGTGACGGTTACCTATGCGCCCGAGTCTAGCATGACTGTGAGTCTTAATTGCTATTAAATTTCGAAAGAAGTGAACAATTGTGCTTATTACTTATTAAATGAACTTTGAAGTGGTAGTTGAGAAGCAAATGAACTAAAAGAGGACATTTTTGGTACCATTCCCTTGCCCGGATTTTATGTATTACTTGTATTTCCCCCTTGCCGGGATTATTATTACGGTTTTGTTTATACCGTCGCCCTATTATCTGTGATCATTGTTTGAGTGAGGTTGAGTAATAAAGCACGATGGGTGATGTAGTGTAATTGATTGGTGAGGAAGAGTGATAAAGCACGATGGGTGATGCCGTGTAACTACTTCATTCTATTGATTGGGTGAGGAAGAGTGATAAAGCACGATGAGTGATGCCGTGTAACTACTTTATGCTATTGATTGGTGAGGAAGAGTGATAAAGTACGATAGGTGATGCCGTACACTTTAATTGATTATCTTGGTGAGGACGAGAGTAAAAACACGATGGGTGGTGCCGTGCAATGTTTGATTTACTGGTCTTCTTTTTATTGATGTCGGTTATACATTTTCCCATTTCTTTGTTTGTCAATTATATAATGAACCGTTATACCCCCAGCATGTTCCCTGCCCTTTATCTTTTTAAATTTTGTTATCTTTCTGTTATTTCCATATATCTGTATAGGTTGATTGTGGTAGGTCCGGTTTAGCCTCGTCACTACTTCGCTGGGGTAAGGCCAGACACTTACCAGCAAAGCACGATGGGTGGTGCCGTGCAATGTTTGATTTACTGGTCTTCTTTTATTAATGTTGGTTATACATTTTCCCATTTCTTTGTTTGTCAATTATATAATGAACCGTTATACCCCCAGCATGTTCCCTGCCCTTTATCTTTTTAAATTTTGTTATCTTTCTGTTATTTCCATATATCTGTATAGGTTGACTGTGGTAGGTCCGGTTTAGCCTCGTCACTACTTCGCCGGGGTAAGGCCAGACACTTACTAGCACATGGGGTCAGTTGTGCTGATACTACGATTCTGTGCCTTTTTGTGCACAGGTCAGGACACAGCCTACGGGCCGTAGTAGTAGTTAGTGGGTGATCTTTCAGTTCAGAGATTCTGAGGTAGTTCGCTGGCGTTTGCAGGCCCCGCTCTTCTATCTGTTCAGTTTGTTTAATTGTATCAAATAGACATATTATGTATTTCTTTCATACTATGCTTGTAGTACATCTTTAGTCGTCCGTGAGTAGTGACACCAGATACTGGGTAGAGACATGTTGTTAGTTTCTGCATTTTGTTTTCGCTATTGATTTTAAAAGACTTCCGCATGTTTTAATAATTATTTTAGTTTCTATTTTGTTCTACATTTAAGTTTTGCGAAAATGATTATAAAGGTTGGCCTGCCTAGCTTCGACAGTATACGCCATCACGACTCCCGATGGTGGGAAAATCTGGGTCGTGACAAGTTGGTATCAGAGCACTAGGTTACTTGGGTCTCACAAGTCACAGTCAAGCTCGGTATAGTCTGAGGGATCGGTGCGGAGACGTCTGTATTTATCCCCAGAGGCTTCAGAGTTAGGAAAAATTTCACTCCGTTCATTCTTGTCGTGCAATTATGTTTCCAAAATATTGATTGGCGTTCTCCTCTATTCTTTCGCAGATAGCAAAACACGTGCGTCTTCTTCTACTGCGCAGTAGCCCGAGTCCCAAGCAGCAACTCCCGCGAGGGGCAGGGGTCGAGGCCGTGCCAGAGTCCGTGGCAAGGGCAGAGCTCAGCCCCAGGAATAGTTCCAGAGTTGGAGCCTCATATTGACTCTGATGAGGAGGTTCCAGCTCCACCAACTCCAGTGGGCCTGCTCAGGTCCCAGGAGGATTGATGTTTTCTTCGAATCTTCAGGATGCTCTTGTCCGCATAGCAGGATTCATGGACACTGTTGCTAGAGAGGGATTGCTGCCAGTAGCACCAGCCACTTCTCAGGCTGGAGGAGGGGTTCAGACTCCTGCTAGACGTACTCAGGAGCAGGTAGCTCCCCAGACTCAGGTTCCGTTTGTTCAGCCCGCAGTGGCAGCTCAGATAGGCATTACAGCCCAGGCCGGAGATGGGACGGCCATGTCTTCGAATGCTTTGTTGAGACTTTATCGGTTCTCCAAGCTTTTTACTACTTCCAGCGGTCGCAGTCTTCCGCCCATCAGCCGAGGGCTTGCTTCACTTGCGGCGACCTGAGGCACATTGCCAAGTATTTCCCTTGAGCTTCCAGCTGTTCACCACAGCAGGGTCCACATCCCATGATTCATGAAGCAGACGAATCCTCAGGCCTCCCAACCAGCGATAGTAGGTCCGCCGGGTGCAGCGGCTCAGGCTAGGAGTGAGGTCCCTTTTTAGGAGACGGCCAATGAGGGCCGTGTAGTTGAGTTGGTACTTCCATAGGGAGGCGGTCATCGATCGGATAAGAGGACCCGTCATGGACGCCGATTCAGCAGTCCTCTTCTAGAGGTAGAGGTTCTTATGGTAGAGGCCATCCTTCCACGCATTTTCAGTCAGATTCCCCTATCGTTCATGGTACTTCAGGTGGCCAATCGGGCCAGCCCCAGTTTCCTCAGTTGTAGCATGTTTGTAGATGTTATGAGTGTGGCAAGTATGGACACTTCAGGCGGGCCTGCCCAAGGCTGAGGGGTGCTCATCCGCAGCAGCCGAGGTTCTGCCATTCTTGTGGTGATCTGAGACACATGGTAAGATCTTGCTCTAGAGCTCTGAGCAGCTCTCAGCATCAGAGTTATAGTGCTTGGCTCCGGGCACCGGAGGTTCCACAGCCTACCCAGCCGGCTAGAGGCAAGGGTAGAGGTCTTAGAGGTGGAGTTCAGATCGCCAGCAGTAGGGGGTCAGCCCCATTTCTATGCTTTCCGGCCGGGCCGGAGGTCAAGTCATTAGATGTTGTGATCACAGGTACAATTCTGATTTGCATTAGAGATGTTTCAGTGCTATTTGACCATTGATCTACGCATTCATATGTTTCGTCCTATTTTGCACTCTATTTGGTTATGACTAGTGAGGACTTGGGTTTCCTGTATATGTATCTGCACTGGTGAGTGATTCTATAATGGTCGACTTATTGCTTTGGATGTTGTGGACTTTGACGTCATATGGGGAATGGATTAGTTGTCCCCGTGCCATGCTATTTTGGGATTGTCGCACCAAAAACCGTGACCTTAGCTTTACCCGATTTTATCCATTTAGAGTGGAGAGGGAATTTTTTATTATTCAACTCGCAGTGTGATATTGTATGCGAAGGCGCGAATCATGGTTAAGAGATGAGTGCTTAGCTTGATCGGCATATGATTGCTACTCCAGCGTAGAGGTTCATTCCATTGGTTCTGTTCCTATTGTTCGGGAGCTTCCCCGATGTTTTTCCATCAGACCTGCCGGGCATACTGCCTGACAGGGACATCGATCTTCGCATTGATCTAGCGCAGGCACTCACCTTATTTCCGTTTCATCGTATCACATGGCCCCACCAGAGTTGAGAGAGTTAAAGGAATAATTTCAGTATTTGATCGATAAGGGTTTCATTAGGCCAGAGTTTTGCCTTGAGGCGTACCCCACATTATTGCGGAAAGGAAGGACGGTTCGATAAGGATAAATTTCGATCATCTTTAGAGCACCAGGGTGTTTTCTCAAGGATAGATTCGGGATCTGGTTATCAATTGAGGATTAGAGCATTCGGTGTCCATAAGATAGTTTTTACGCACCGGGATTGATTTTTCCCATGGGATCATGATCTCCTACGGTTTATTGTGTTGCTTCCCAGGTTGGGCTTGGCGCGGTGTTGATGCAGCGTGACAGGGTCATGGTATATGTTTCAAGGCAGTTGAAGACCAACGAGAAGAATTATCCAGTTCATGACTTAAAGTTGGCAGCCATTGTTCATGCTTTGAGGATCAGGAGACATTATTTGTATGGCGTGATGTGTAAGGTGCACACGGATCACAAAAGCCTTCAAAACTTGTTCAAGTAGAAAGATTTGAATCTGATACAACGGAGGTGGTTGGAGTTGTTGAAGGACTATGATATTTCTATCGTATGCCACCCGGGGAAGGCTAATGTCGTGGCCGATGCATTGAGGAGAAAGTCCGCCAACAGGGGTAGTCCTGCCTATATTCCGGTCAGCCAGAGACCACTCACCTTGGATGTTCAAGCCTTGTCCATAGATTTGTGAGATTGGATATTTCTGAGCCCATCAGGGTGTTAGCTTGCGCGGTTGCTCGTTCGTCATTGATAGAGAGTATTCGGGAGCGGAAATTTGATGATCCCCATTTGTGTGTCCTGAGAGACACGATGCAGAGGGGAGGTGCCAAGGAGATGGCCTTGGGAGATGATGGCGTATTGAGGTTGCAGGGGCGAGTCGTGTACCCAACGTTGATGGTATTCGAGAGTCGATTTTAGTAGAGTGCCATAGTTATCGGTATTCCATTCACCCGGGCGCCGCGAAGATGTATCAGGATTTGAGACAGCATTATTGGTGGCATAGAATGAAGAAAGACATTGTTGCATATATGGCTCGTTGTCTAAATTGTCAGCAGGTTAAGCACGAGCATTAGAGGCCTGGTGGGTTATTTCAGAGGATTGAGCTTCCTGAATGGAAGTGGGAGAGAATCACCTTGGATTTTGTTACTGGCCTTCCAATGACCCGGAAGAAGTTTGATGCTATATGGGTTATTGTTTATAGGCTGACCAAGTCAGTGCATTTTATCCCAGTAGCTACTACTTATTCATCCGAGAGGTATGCTGAGATTTATATCCGGGATATAGTTCGCCTTCATAGGGTGCCCATATCTATTATTTCGGATCGGGGTCCGCAGTTTACCTCGCATTTCTGGAGAGCGGTGCAGCATGAGTTGGTACCCAGGTCCAGTTGAGTACATCATTTCAGCCCCAAACGGACGTCAGTCCGAGAGGACTATTCAGATTCTTAAGGATATGCTCCGAGCCTGCGTTATTTATTTTGGAGGTTCGTGGACCAGTTCTTGCCTTTAGAAGATCTTGCCTACAACAACAGCTACCAGTCTAGTATTCAGATGGCTCTTTATGAGGCGTTGTTATGTAGGCGGTGTTGGTCCCCAGTCGGATGGTTTGAGCCGGGAGAGGCTTGGTTATCGGGTACAGATTTGGTGCAGGAAGCCTTGGATAAGGTCAAGATCATTCAGGACAGACTTCGTCAGCTCAGTCCAGGCAGAAGAATGTTGCAGATCGTAAGGTCAGGGATGTTGCTTTCATGGATGGTGAGCGAGTATTGCTCCGTGTATCGCCCATGAAGGGCATGATGAGGTTTGGGAAGAAGGGCAAACTTAGCCCTAGGTATATTGGCTCGTTTGAGATTCTGGACCGTTGGGGAATGTGGATTATAGACTTGCATTGCCGCCTAGCTTGTCAGTTGTGCATAGGGTTTGTCATGTATCCATGCTTCGGAAGTATCACAATGATCCCACCCACGTGTTAGATTTCAGCACTGTCCAATTGGACAAGGATCTGTCATATGAGGAGGAGCCGGTGGCTATTTTAGACTGGCAGGTTCGACAGTTGAGGTCGCGGAGTTTTCCTTCAGTGTGTGCTTAGTGGAGAGGTCAGCCTCCTAAGGCATTGACCTCGGAGTCCGAGTCTGATATGCGGAGCCTTTATCCTCATCTATTCCCCGACTCAGGTACTTCTTCCTTTTGTCCGTTCGAGGACGAACGGTTGTCTTAGAGGTGGAGGATATGACGACCCAAAGGGTCATCACCGTAATTCTCCCTTTCCTCGCGCTTGTAAGGCCTTAAAAACTTCGTATTTGGTTGCCTCGATTTGTGTGCACAGTCCAAGCGTGAAGTCGGAAAATTTTCGGTGAAAATATTTGAATTCTGTGTTAAAATATATGAATTTTGATACTAATATTGCTATAGTTGAAATTGGTCAACGTTTTGAGTAAACAGACCCGGACGCGTGATGTGGTGGTCTCGGAGGATCCGTATGGAAATTTGGGACCCGAGCGTATTCCCGGAATAGAAATCCGAGGTCCCAGGCCTGAGTTCGGAGCTTTTTTGTGAAATTGTTTTTGAAAATCCTTAAGGAAAAATGAAAATAAAAATTTGATCAAAAGTGATGGTATCGGGCTTGTATTATGGTTTCGACGTCCGCTACAAGTCGTAAATGAGCGAATAGCGCTATCTGTAAAGTTTGGTTGAAAACGGACTTCGTTTGACGTGTTTCGGACTAAATGTGGAAAGTTTGAAAGTTTAGAACTTTGAAATGAAAATCATGAGTTTTGAGGGTTGATTCTTTGATTTTGATGTTATTTTGGCGATTTGATCGCTCGAGCAAGTTCGTAGGATGATATTGAGTTAGTGTGTGTGATTGGTTAGGAGCCCCGAGGGTCGGGAGTGTATTCGGGGGTGGTTTAGAGTGTTTTAGTTCTTGAAAACTTAGCAGATTTTCTGCAATTTTTACACAGGGAAATTCTTTTAAGCGATCGCGGCTTCATCCACGCGATCACACTATTTTGGCCGTGTGACTACGCGATCACAGCCTCATTCACGCGATCGCGTAGCTTCCTGTTTCCCCTTCTCCTCGTTCACGTACTAGTCCACGCAATCGCATGTAACAATTGACCTCTCAGTGACTTTTCCTCTACGCGGTCGCAACACTCGTCACGTGATCGCATAGCTCCCAAGTTTCCTTCACCACGGTCGCGTACCCATTCCTGTGATCGCGAAGGGCATTTTCGCCCAGTGATTTTGAAAGCCTAAAACAGACCAGTGACGGGATTTATTCCCAAGTTTTCATACGAACTCTCTTCCTAACTCCTCCATTGGCGAAATTCTAGCCCCCAATTAATCGCTACTCTTTGGGTAAGTAATCCTAACATTATTTCCTCACTATTTCTTCATCAAATCATTAAATTCCAAGCTCTAATATATGAAATCAAAGTAGAATTTAGGGGTTTTGATTTTAGTTAGGGTTTATGGGATTTTGGGTATTTCAACCTCAATTTGAGGTCGAATTTAAAATCTTATTATATATTTGAACTCGTGGGGTTATGGGGGATTGGGTTTTGGTCCGAGCCTCGAGTTTGGACCACGTAGGCCCGGTGTCAGATTTTAGAATTTTTGAAAGTAAGGTAGGAAATGCATTTCTAGGCTATGGGATTATGTTTTTGGATTCTTATTGATAATATTGAACCTGATAATGTAATATATCGTTCATTCGGGGTTGAATTCTTGAGGAAAGGCGATTGTTGAGCTTTGAGTTGCTATTTTCGGGCTCGACGTAAGTGTTTGATCTAACTTTGGCTTGAGGGAATATGATTAGGTCAATATTTTCTATGTGCTATGTGGAGTCGGTGTATAGGTATGGTGACGGTTACCTATTTGCCCGAGTCTAGCATGACCGTGAGTCTTAATTGCTATTACATTTATGAAGTGATAGTTGAGAAGCAAATGAACTAAAAGAGGACATTTTTGGTACCTTTCCTTTGCCGGGATTTATGTGTTACTTGTATTTCCCCCTTGCTGGGATTATTATTACGGTTTCGTTTATACCTTCGCCCTATTATCCGTGATCATTGTTTGGGTGAGGTTGAGTGATAAAGCACGATGGGTGATGCCGTGTAATTGATTGGTAAGGAAGAATGATAAAGCACGATGGGTGATGCCGTGTAACTACTTCATGCAATTGATTGGGTGAGGAAGAGTGATAAAGCACGATGGGTGATGCCGTGTAACTACTTTATGCTATTGATTAGTGAGGAAGAGTGAAAAAGTACGATGGGTGATGCCATACACTTTAATTGATTATCTTGGTGAGAACGAGAGTAAAAGCACGATGGGTTGTGCCGTGCAACGTTTGATTTACTGGTCTCCTTTTTATTGATGTTGGTTATACATTTTCCCATTTCTTTGTTTGTCAATTATATAATTGAACCGTTATACCCCCAGCATGTCCCCTCCCCATTATCTGTTTATATTTTGTTATCTTTTTGTTATTGCCATATATCTGTATAGGTTGATTGTGGTAGGTCTGGTTTTGCCTCGTCACTACTTCGTCGGGGTTAGGCCAGGCATAGGTCAGGACACAGCCTACCGACCGCAGTAGTAGTTAGTGGTAGATCCTTCAGTCCAGAGATTCTGAGGTAGTTCGCTGGCGTTCGCGGGCCCCAAGTCTCTTCTATCTTTTTAGTTTGTTTAATTGTATCAAATAGACATATTATGCATTTCTTTCAGACTGTGTTTGTAGTACTTCTTTAGTTGTCTGTGAGTATTGACACCAGATACTGGGTAGGGACATATTATTAGTTTCCGCATTTTGTTTTCGCTATTGTTATTAAAAGACTTCCGCATATTTTAATTAATTATATTAGTATCTATCTTGTTCTATATTTAAGTTTTGCGATAATGATTATAAAGGTTGGCTTGCCTAGCTTCGACAGTAGGCTCCATCACGACTCCCGATGGTGGAAAAATACGGGTCGTGACATAATGCCCAGCAATTTAGTGATGAGCTGTGAAAAACTGAAAAAGATCTTCTAAGCCAAATTGAGGAGCTAAAATGAGAATATCATTTATTAGACCACGTTCTTGTGGAATAATGAGGTTGATGAATAGTGCAAAATTGTGAATAAAACAATTTTGGAGTTGGAGCATATTGGACATCATTCTAAACACTTTTCAACATTGTGTTTGGTTGGTGACATGGTAATTGATCCAGTCGAGCATGGAGGAGTCAATGGATGAGTAACAAAGTGTTTATATTCTAAAATTTGTTATGCCGAGGGGACAAACGACATCCCTCACTTAAAAGCTAAGAAGTACAAGATGCGATATTATTTTCTTGATTCCTCTGTTTTTACACAACCGCCCCAGGAACGTGATAAATTATTTAATGCAAAATTAGGGGCGCAATTAATATCCTCAAAGTAGAAAAAAAGTGGTGAAAGTGATGGCGGCGTACCGCGATGTTAAATCAAGCGCTTGTTGGGAGGCAACCCAATTCTATTTTTTTCTTTCATTTTCTTCTATTTATTTATGTTTTTATTTTTTTATTGTGTTAATTTCTCTTGTAGTATTGTATTTGTGTTTTATACGAGCATGGAGTCAAATCCAATAGGCATATGTAAAAGCGAGCAGGTGGTTGAAACTAAGTGTGAGGTACCCGCACAAGGAATCATACATCCGAGAAGTCTGAGTATCCCATGAGCTACTAATTCTTTGGCCTTTGGCCTACCAGGGAGTCTCTTTTACCCTATTGTTATTTTCAGTGTTCATTGAGGACATTGTACAATTTTAAGTGTGGGGTGAGAAGATTGTCTGGGTGATTTTCTGCGCTATTTTAGCTTAGTTGTAGTACTCATTCTTAGTGTAATAGTTTTTGTCAAGAATAAAAATGAAAAAATAAAGAAAAAAATAGAAAATTGGGACTTTTCCTGATGATGCATTTTGTGGACACCTTTTTTGAGGGGTTAAGGTCCAAAAAAAAAGATTTTTTTTTTGCTTTTTGTTTCTAGATAGTTTTAATTAGGTAATAATCCCCCTTGAGTTTTGTTTTTGCCTCGATTCTTTTCCAGGGGATGTAACTTGAACCATTAATTTTTTATTTTTTTATTTTTAGGATTAATTTTTTTTAGGTGTAGAAAAAGAAAGAGGAGAAAAACCTTTATGACTTGTTTGATACTAGCATATTTAAGTCCGAGCTTAAGTAATACTTTTTTCTGAGTGCTTAAGTAATGAATAAAATAGCAGAATTTCTGACCCGTAGGCTTAGTGTTGTGACTCTGTATATAACTTATACTTATTTTGTTATTCACTATGACCATGTTTGTCTTAGAGTAGAATTGATCCATCTTGATTGATACTTGTGCCAGGTGGGGTGAGGATTTCTTATATATATTTTATGTTTTGCAACTTAGTCTAAAGCTTGCCCTGCATGTTATTGAATCGAAATAAAAGTGTTGCTCTTTATAGAAGATGATAATAGGCTTTCTTTGATATATGTCTTGTTAATTTTAGCTTGTTCAGATATTGTACCACTAGTTAGCCCTTTGAGCATGTAGCCTTTTATTTGAAAGCCGCATTTTCGCCTTGATCCTTTTATTGTACCCCTAGTTTTTGCACACTGCTTCCTTGAGCATTGTTGCTTAGATCGTGATATTAATTGATAAATTTGAAGAATGTGATGGTTAAGTGAAAACTGATGACTAATGATGGCTGAAAGGTGATGAAAAGGCCTTCCTGAAAAGAATGTTACATAAACAAAAATTAAAAAAAAACAAGAAACGTTCTTGATATGAGGGAAATACTTGTGTAACAATAGATGAAGAGATGGCTGAAAAATAAAAGTGAAAAGTAGAAAATAATGGGTGATGAAGTTTAAAGGTGGAAAGTGCTTAAGGAAGTGTAAGTCACTATTATATAATTCTCCTACCTGTCCCTTAGCCAACACTACAACCCATTAAAGTCCAATTTGATTCTATTCGAGCATACTTAATTAGTAGATATGTACATGTAGACACTGAAATTTTAAGGGATCAAGCCAAATCCTAAATTAAAGATACTATAAGAGTCTATTAGGAGTCAATTAGGGTTTCATGGAGGTTACTCTACCCTAAACTCAAACTCACACCTATTTAAAAAGATACATATTCCCCTTGAGGAGGTGTCTCAAAAATCCAATAAACTCACGGGATACTCACAAAGAGACCAAAATATGATCGGATACTTCTTGACAATGAAATAGTTCAAGAAGCTGGAGATCAAATACATCCAGGAGGTCTGCATCATCCTTACATTCGATAAATACGCTGCGTCGGCCCTCGAATCACGGAGATTATCGGGAGAGAAGAATCAAGGGAGAAACAGGATTGTACCCACATCATTTTATCAATAAAATTATATTTCTTCATATTTATTTCGTGATTGCAATTTATTTTTGTATCACATATAATATATTGCAAACAAATTGGCACAAGGTAAAACAAGATTGTAACCCCAATGTAACGTCCAATATGTCCCACTGGGCGCGCCAGAATTTGCAGACGATAAATTTTGTTCGTGAAAATAAAATCAAGACCGAAAATATCGCAATAATCATAGTATTTTATTTCGAATATTTAAGTGTTACAATCTCTATGATTCATCTGCTTCTACTCTTCTAGTATGAATTCAAGGGCCTTTGAGCTTGATCTTCAATCTATATTTGTTTCTACGAACGATGATCTTGTTCTTGAGCTTGATTGCTTGAACTTGATCTTGATTCGTTCTTCGTTCTTGAGCTTGAACTTGATTTCTTGAACTTGAACTTGATTGCTTGAAGCTTGAACCCGCTGGAGGAATTTGCAGCGTTTGATCCAAGAGCTCTTTCTTGCTTCTTGTTATTACTTCTGGTCTCTTTTCTGAGTTATGAAGACCCATATTTATTGTTGTGAAAGGGAATAGTCCTAATAAGAACAAACTCTTTCCGACAAATCAAATTGAAGTGTGACATGGTTGCATTTGATTTGCCAGAACATGTCACTTACACACGTGGCGTGGTTTCGTTGGCCTTCCAGTATGACTGGGCAAGCCTTGTCATTTTGACATGTGTCATGATCCTATTGGCTCTTTCGCTTGACTTGGCATGCCACGTCATTTGACACGTGGCATTGGGCCTCTAGGAAGATGACTTCTTAGGCCTAATGAAGTGGGCTCATCATTTGTAGCCCAATCAAATAGACTAGCCCAATGGATTAAGATTTATTTATTTAATCCATATATATTTTGACTTATATAAGTAATTCAATTATATTAGCCCATAATATTTATTTGGACTAATATATCTTGAATTTTAAAATATAATCCAAATTATTTTATGGATTTAAAATTTATATGCCTACAGTACATAATAGGCAAGCATATGGTTCTTTGTGCATACATGTGAATTTCTTTGAGAGCGAGAGTTGTACTTTGATGCTAAGTCCTTAAATTATATTCATTCTTTGATTTAAGTATTGGACTATTCATTCTTGTGAGGGAACTGGCTTCATGATAGATAGATGACGTTATTAGCTTTATCTGACACAGTAGGTGAGCGAGCTTAAATTTGGTGAGTGAAGAGTCCCTCTCTGAGGTTAAATGTTTGTTGTTTGTTTGTAATTTGTATATCTTGCACGATGATGAGGAAGTGTGTGTGTGTGTGTATATATATAATGGTCTGAGTTGCTATAGGGCCTAATTATTAGTATCAACCGAAGTTGTGATGTTTCTAGGCATGATTTGTTGAGAGTGCGTTTAATGCTTACTCGAGGACGAGCAAGAGTGTAAGTGTGGGGTATTGATATTCGGCCCAAAATACATATATTTACCCATTATTGACTCATATTCTAGTACTTTTAATCGTCATTTGAGTATTATTTATATTATTTTGTGCTTAATATTATATTTTGTGTAGAAATGATACGGCGTGAAGATCAAAAGATTTGGAAAAAAATTTAATAAAACGCGGAAAAAAGGAAATTTAGAAAAATAAGACAATGTGGGGACACCCTTTGATGTCCCCCCCCCCCCCCCACAAAGTGGAGGACAAGTAAAGGATCTCTAATTGAATTGCTAATGCAATTGATGAAAGTAACAATGTCACGACCCCAAACTCGATCGTGATGGCGCCTGACCGCGAGGCTGGGCAAGCCCGACCAAACCACAACCAAGAACGGCATTCCAGCCAAAAAGAAACAATTTAAGATAACACAACGAATTTAATATCAAACTCCCAACCAAGGATAGACAATACCAATGAAAATACAGCCGATCAAGAACTATAATCCTCCAAAAACCGAGAAGTCACAAGTACAGAGCCTCTAACAAAACATGATACAAGTCTGAATGGAAATGAATTCAAAGTCTAACAAAATAGCAAAAAAGAATAGACTGATAGAGACATAGTAAGTGGTCTAGCGGAAGCTGGGCAGCTACCGCAATACTCTGAATAGCTCTGGTAATCAACAGCAGCAGCACTAGATCTCTGGAGCACCTGGATCTGCACACAAAATGCAGGGAGTATGGGTGAGTCTACCAACTCAGCGAGTAATAAGCATGTATAAAAACCCGAAGATAAGAAAACACGAAATAACACAAAATGAAGCTATCTAGCAGTTCTATACAGTACAAGTCTTAGAGATATACAGAAAAAGCAACGGTAAATTAATGCATGAGATGCAATGCAATGCATGAACACTGCCACGTGCAGCCCGAGCCATCCGTATGGGTACCCGCGCTCACCGTGGGGGTTCATACTCCAAAGGGGCTCCTACAGCCCAAACACTATATCATACTGTGCCAATAGTTACCACTGTTTTTATTAGAATACACGGTGCCAATAGTTACCACCATTCCATGAATCATATACAGTCCAGAAAATAGAGATATAAAGATCGTCAGCCCGAAATATCGTTAAAACCATTTGAGTTTTCAGAACATAGAAGTGAGGCCGAGTTTGCCAAAATAGTGTTCAAAGACCTTGGACTGAATTCAAGTAATATGCAAATCATGATAATTCTGAAACAACGATCCCTGAAGGATCCTACAAGTCGGCACAAGGCCCCAAACATGGCATTAAGCCCAAATAGCATCAATATATTATGCAAAGAAGTTGCCAACGTAGCACAATTTATCCCTCGGATTGGACTGAGTCATAATTTCCACATATACGGCCCCGCACAAACCATGGAGTGCGTGTCTAGCCTCATAATAGCGTCACAATGTGATATACCGGGGTTTCAAACCCTCGGGTCATCATCTACACCCATTACACACCTCAAGTCGGCCGCAAACTAGCTCGAAATGCCTTTACCTCTACAATCAACCTCTGCAGATGCCAAATCTGATCAAAACCAATAGGAATATATCAAAGTAGGCTAATGGAACATAACCCAATTGAAATAACTTGAAATACACCCAAAAACACGAAGTTGGCAAAACCCGATCCCCGGGCCCACTTCTCGAAAAATTAAGAAATTCACATTTTCAGAATTATCGTGTCGCCACGAGTCCGTACATATAAAATTCATCAAAATCAGGGCCAATTTCTCCTTCAAATCCCCAATTTACATTTTAAATTCCTAGCCCTAGTTCATCCCCTTTTTAATTTGATTCCAGAAATTTAAGGGCTAAATTCATGTTTAAAATATGTTTTGAGTCCATAAAACTTACCTCTAGTCAATCCTCTTTGAATCCCTCTTCAATTTACTCCAAAAGTTCTCTAAGATGTCAAACAATGGTGGAAACATGGTTGGGATTGCGACTGAAATTTCCCTTAAAACATTCTACCAGCTGACGCCTCATTCTTCGCGAACGCGAGGCCCTTCTGCATTCGCGATGCACAAAATCCTCAGACCCAAAATTCCTTCTTCGCGAATGCGGGACCCACGCGAACACGAAGCACTAAGCCACCTTCTTCCACGCGAACGCGTGCCCCATCCACGAACGCGAAGGGTAGCTGCCCTTGGAATTCCTACACGCGCCCAACACCCTACGTGAACGTGACCCATGCACGCGAACGCGGAGACCAAATTCCAGGCTTCCCAACTTTCCTCTACGCGAACGCGAAGGCCAAGGGACCCCAGGCCTACGCGAACGCGAGGCACTCCCGCGAACGCGAAAGGCAATCCCTTCCTGCAACAGCTACTGCAATTTCTGTAGCACAAACCAACATCCAAACTCCTCGCTCAACTATCCGAAACCATCCCGAGGCCCTCGGGACCTCTACCAAAAGTACTAACATGTTCTAATACTTCATTCAGACTCGCTCGGGCTATAAAAACACCAACATTAACATAAAAAATTGCCAAATTCTTCAAATTCAAGCCTCAGTCAACTAGAACTTTTTCCAAATTCGCATTCGATCCAAAGCCCTACCTAAACACTGTCGGATGTCCATTCCGACCCCCGGATCAAAATCTCACCTATCAACCGGAATTTTGCCAAAATTCAAACATAACCAATTCAAGCCTTATTCTACACCAGACCTCCAAATTATGATTTCTCTCCCAAGTCATATATCACCATTCGGAACTTGTCGAATCATCCGAAATCCATTCCGAGCCCTCTAACTCACAAGTCAACGTTCGATTGACTTTTCCAACTTAAGCTTTCTTGAACTAACTCTGTCCCCATTAGTCTAGCCTCGCCGGGCTCAAACCAACCAACTAGAGGTCTACACCATCTCCCATATAAAGCCTCATACGGTTCCATCTGAATACGTGACTGGTAACTATTGTTATAAGCAAACTCCGCAAGCGGCAAGAACTCAGCCCAAGAACCTCCGAAATCAATGACACAAGCACACAACATGTCCTCCAATATCTGAATAGTACGCTCGGAAGGTCAGTCCGTCTAAGAATGAAAACCTGTGCTTATCTGAATCTGAGTGCCCAACTCCCAATGAAAAGTCTACCAGAACTGGGAAGAAAACTGAGTACCCCTGTTTGAGACAATAGAAACTGGGACCTCATGCAACCGCACAATCTCACGGATGAAAATCTCTGCAAACCGCTCCGAAGAATAGGTGGTTCACACCGGAATGAAATGTGCTGACTTGATCAGTCTATCCACATTCACCCAAATAGAATCAAAGTTCCTCGAGGTATGAGGGAGACCACTCACAAAGACCATAGTAATCATCTCCCATTTCCATTCCGGAATATCCATCTGCTGAAGTACACCGCCGGGTCTCTGATGTTCATATTTGACTTGCTGACAATTGAGACACCTAGCCACATAACTCACAATGTCCTTTTTCATTCTCCTCCACCAATAGTGCTGCCTCAAGTCCCGGTACATCTTCGCGGCACCCGGACGAATGGAATACCGCGAGCTGTGGGCCTCCTCTAATATCATCTCTCGGAGCCCATCCACATTGGGCACACAAATCCGGCCCTACATCCGCAACACACCATCACTACCAATAGTCACATCTCTGGTATCATCGTGATGGACCCCGTCCTTCAGGACAAGCAAATGCGGGTCATCATACTGGCGCTCCCTGATGCGATCATACAAAGAATACCGGGAAACCACACAAGCCAACACCTGGCTGAGCTCTGAAATATCTAATCTCACCATCCGATTGGACAAAGCCTGAACATCAACTGCAAGGGCCTCTCCCCAACTGGAATGTACGCCAAGCTACCCATGCTCACTGCCTTCCGGCTCAAAGCATCGGCCATTATATTGGCCTTCCCCGGATGATACAATATGGTAATATCATAGTCCTTAGGTAGCTCAAGCCATCTCCGCTGTCTCAAATTCAGATCTTTCTGCTTGAACAAGTGCTGAAGGCTGCGATGATCCGTATACATCTCATAAGATACTCCATATAGATAGTGCCTCCGAAGGCATGAACTATAGCAGCAAACTATAAGTCAACAATAAGGTAGTTTTTCTCATGGGGCTTCAATTGTCGGGAAGTATATGCAATCACTCTACCCTAATGCATCAGAACACATCCAACACCAATCCTCAAAGCATCGCAATATACCATATAAGAACCTGAAGCTGCTGGCAATACTAACACTGGAGCCGTAGCCAACAATGACTTGAGCTTTTGGAAGCTCTCCTTGCACTCATCAGACCACACAAATGGTGCATTATTCTGCATAAACTTCGTCAAGGACGAAGCAATAGATGAAAAACCCTAAACGAACATGTGGTAATAACTCATCAAATCGAGGAAACTCCGAATCTCAGAAGCTGAGGATGGTCTAGGCCAACTCTGCACCACCTCGATCTTCTTTGGGTCAACCTGAATACCATCACTAGACACCACGTGCCCAGAAATGCAACAGAACTGAGCCAGAACTCACACTTGGAGAATTTTGCATACAACGTTTCCTCTCTCAACCTCTGTAGTATCACCCTCAAGTGTTGCACATGCTCCTCCTGGCTACGCCAGTACACAAGAATATCATCAACAAACACAATCACAAAAGAATCCAGATACGGCTGAAATACACTATTCATGATGTGCATGAATGCTGATGGGGCATTACTCAGCCAAAATGACATTACCAGAAACTCATAATGTCCATATCTCGTCCTGAAAGTTGTCTTCATGACATCAAAATCCTTAATCTTCAGCTGGTGATAGCCTGAACGGAGATCAATCTTAGAGAATACCTTTGCTCCCTGAAGCTGGTCAAACAAATCCTTGATACAGGGTAGTGGTTACTTGATCTTTACAGTCACTTTGTTCAACTGTCTGTAATCAATACATATTCTCATTGTGCCATCCTTCTTCTTAACAAATAACACTGGTGCACCCCACGACGACACACTCGGACGAATGAACCCCTTATCTAGGAGTTCCTACAGCTGCTCCATCAACTTCTTTGCTCTGCTGGTGCCATGCGATAGGGAGGAATAGAAATGGGCTGAGTGTCTGGCACTAAGTCAATACTAAAGTCAATATACCTGTCCAGAGGCATGCCTGGCAGGTCTGCTAGAAACACATAAGGAAACTCCCTCACCACGGGAACCGAATCAAGACTAAGAGCTTCAGCTCCAACAACCCTCACGAATGCTATATATGATAAACATCCCTTCCCAACAATCTGTTGGGCCTTCAAGAAAGAGATTACCCTGTTGGATACATAGTCCGTCGAACAACGCCATACAATCCTCGGGATACCCGACATAGCCAACGTGACTGTTTTGGCGTGACAGTCTAGAATAGTATGGCACGGTGATAGACAATCCATGCTCAGAATAACATTAAAATCTACCATGCTCAATAAAAGCAAGTGAGCTCGGGTCTCCAGACCCTCAATGGTAACAAGAAAGGATCGATACACGTGGTCCACAATGATAGTATCACCCATCGGGGTAGATACATGCCTATGCAACGCTAGACACCCTGGGGTAGTCCCCAAATGATGAGCAAAGTAAGCAGATACATAAGAATATGTGGATCTGGGATCAAATAAAACTGAGGCACCCCTGTGGCAAACTAAGATAATACATGTGATCACTGCGTCTGAAGCAACGACATCTCTCATATCTTGAAGTGCATAAAACGAGCCTAACCACCGCTCAACGCCCCTGGGGCGACCTCTAGATGATTGTCCCCCACAACTACTAGATTGGGATGGTGCTGAGGAAGATGGATAAGAAGAGGAGGGCCGATCCCTCTGCTGGTACGTACCACCACGAAGTCGAGGACAATGTCTCTTCAAATAACCAAAATCCCCACACTCGAAACAACTTTCTTGAGCTGGAGAAGGGGACTGAAGGGAACCCATCGCCGCAGATGAACCCTAGGCTGATGAAGCAGGTTTAGAACTGTGAGCTGGGAGGGCGCTGAGTGAAGACTGGCCCTACTGGTGACCCTGACAGCCACGACCGAAAGACACTTCGATGTGCTCTGGGCGGTCTAATTGAGGAGGTCTAGAAGAACGACCTCTACCCTGATGAAACTGTCTCCTAGATGGAGCACCACCATAACTGCCCGAACCTCGAGGTATCTTGGCCTCCCACTCCTCTCGCTCTCGGTGACGATCCACCTCAATCTGGCGAGCCATGTCCACTACCTCCTCGAAGGATGCTGCTACTACTCTCTCCCTGGTCATCAAGATACGAATAGAATAGTCGAGGCCATCAATGAACCTCCTGATCCTCTCCCGAACTGTCGGGATCATCCAAATAACATGTCTGGCCAACTGAGAAAACCTCAACTCGTACTGTGTCATTAACTTCTCCCCCTGAACTAGCCACTCAAACTAGCGATGCAGCTCCTCTCTGCGGGTCTACGGCACATATTTCTCTAAAAAGAGAGTGAAAAACTATTGCCAGGTAAGGGGTGCTGCTCCTACGGGCCTACGCCTCACAAACTCCTCCCACTATATGAGTTTTGGCCCCGAGAACTGAAAAGTAGTGAAAGATACCCACCCGCTGTACGAAGCATCCTCTATCACTTATCCAAAAATCCCTAGCGTCCTCGCCCTCAGTACCTCTTAATGTAGGAGGATGGAGTATACCAAACCTCTCTAACCGACGCTACTCGTCATCAGGCATCACCGGAACAACATGCCCTGGGGCTGGTGCAACTGCCTGAGCTGGGGCAACCTCTAGCATTTGAAGTCCCTGTAAAACCTGCTTTTGTGTACGAGCTGCGGGGGTCTGATGACCACCCCCGGTCTGAGATATCATTGCGGTGGCTATAGCGGAAACTACCTGGGCCAAACCAGTACAAATTGAAAACATCTGCGCCAATGCCTCCTAAAAAGAATGCCAGGAATCACAATAGGCATCGCCGGCACCTGAGCGGATGCTGCTGAGGCCTCAACGACTGGGGGTTGATCCTGAATAGAGGCAATAGGTTGGTCAACTGGTACTACCCCTGCTGCCCTACCACGACCGCGTCCACGGCCTCTAGCTTGTGGTATTTCAGTTAAGTTTTAGTATGGTTAAATCCCTTCCCCTTGTTCCCTTGTTTGTTCTGTATGTTTCAATTATGTTTCCCTTAATCCCTCACCTGTTTGTATTTAAATTTCAGCATGTTAATCCCCCTTCCCTTTCCCTTTGGTTGTTTATATTCAGTATTTGCTATTAAGACTAGCATGTGTAATCCTTCTCCTTTTCCCTTGCCTGCTTGTTTTTCAGTGAATTCTTGAATCATTTTAATCCCATTCTTTCAATATCCTTATGTGATTTTCCCTTCCCCTTTAATCCCTTTTTTCTTATGAGTTTGTTTTGGATGAGAATGGCACTTTTTTCCCACTTCTAATCTAAAACAAAGGTTGTTAACAGCCTATACTCAGAATGATCCCACTCCCTTTCTCCTCTCTTATGTGTTTGAGCCTTGACAAAGACATGTTGGTGTCCTAATCACCTTCCAGACCCTTGTCTGACTTGTTTACAAGTCTTCTCCTATTTGTAACCTTTGTAAGGAGTCTGGGGTGTTCCAGTCTCACTCAATAGGCTAGGTATGACCACTTCATTCACTGGTTTCCCTCTAATCCTCACTTTGCATTTATTCTTAGTCCTTTAAGTTCCTACCCCCCTTTGGTAAGCCATGCTTAGGGATCTTGGAGTCTCCTCTGAACTTGAATGCCCTAGGGCTGGTAATTCCACACGTGCACTATTCCAATTAGAGTGTAAGAAATGCCTGGGTCCCTTTGAAGGCCTTTGGAACTTTGTAACACTCTAAATGATAAAAGCCTCGGATCTTGGGAGCTCGGATTTGGTAAAAGGCATATGTTGGACATTAAAGTTGCTTCGAGAGTCCTCGGGCCTGTTATAGCTACTGATGTATTTTTAACTTTTTATTTCTTTGATGTTCTTTGCTCTTTTACCCAGTTTTGTAATAATTTGTAATATAAAAACTCGGGGGTATAGTAAAAGGTACATGGGAGGATTCACTTTCTTGCATTCATATAAAAGCCATGCCTATGGGTTTGCATCATTTCAATATTAGATACCATATCTATTGTTCTCTCATTATTTGCATTAACATTATATGGAAAACATTCTTATAAAGGTTTTTCCGTTTCTTACATACGTTCATTAGATATCATTCCTATAGGTTCACTTTGCCTTATTGCATCAGTTTCTTATATAGTTACCATGCCTATTTTATGCTATTGCATCAACCATGTCTTAGGGCCTTTATTTTATCCATGCATAATCGGCATCATGCCTATTTTATGCTATTGCGTCGACTTCATATAGAAACCATGCACGTAGGTTTACATTTTATAATCTCACCTAGAAAGCATGCATATAGGAACTATATAAACGCAAGGCAAAAATAGTAGGTCGTAATTACGTAAAAGCAGCAACTAAAGGGTTATTAGTTTTAAGTCCAGACCCACCTAATGTTTCCCACGACTCAGTTTTCAGCTTATCCTAAGTTGGCTTGTTTCAAAACGGGCCAAGGCCTACCCTTTACGTAATGTTCTGAACGATAAACTATTTTCTATATTGAACCTGTTATTGTTTGCTTAAGTCCATGTGCTTTAAGGTCTTTCAAAACTTCTTTATGGTCTTTAAACTCCTTTTCCTATAGTTCCATTATACTCACGCGGCCAACCTATATGCCTTTTCTGGAACTTGTCTGCAACCTTAAATCTTTTTGAAAGACTTATGTCTAAAGCTTTGTGTTTTCCTTTAAAGTTCTTCAGATTTCTAAAACTCTGTCAACTCCTAAAACGGGCCCGGGGAGTTCGAAGTAGATTTTCTATCCAACTCTTATGTGTTAAACTAATCTGACCGCTCTCCTAACCTCTTTTAAGGACCAAATCAGTAATTGAAATCATGCTAAACTACTTGCTGTATGTTACGGGGTTTATTTGAGCCTTTAATTGTTTTTTTGCAGCCCTCTTATATTCTACTTGTTTTTGACTGTCGCTCTAGCATTTTTACCTTTGAATACTCCATATATCTATCCTATCTCCTTCTCCCCCTTTCTAGGATTAGAAGTTCTAATACCCCAGGACTAATAGATCGGGACGGGTATTATCATGCAATAAGTAAACGATACCAATGCGATTTAATACCTTAACGGGGTGAGAGGGTAGAATATGGAGATGAATACCGGTACGCTAATACCATATGCGACCCCTCTTTGAGGAGTGTGTGCGGGGTATTTTTCCGATGTGATCCATATTCTAGTTAAACCTAGGACCCTTTTCCTATACGTGCTTTATTTAAATGCTTTTCAAACTAACCATCTCTTTAAACTTATGTCCTTCCTTTCTTTCAAGCTTTCAAGTTATGTGAATGTTATACATGTGCACCTTATTTGTCTACTTGCTTCATCTTCTATTAAAGTCACAATTAGCACGGCCAGGAACCACATTTATGGATCTTGAGGGGTGCCTAACACCTTCCCCTCGAGATAATTTCAAGCCCTTACCCAACTCTGGTTTTTCTCTCAAAAAACACTCTCTTCATCTTAAAGTGTCCTAGTGCACTATAATCATTAGGTAGGGACTCTTCTAATTTCATAACCCAATTCCCAAACGGGAATGAGAGTTGTTTTGCCCATAATGTCGCTAAACCCGATTTCGCTTTTGAAAAAGGGGGCGTCGACAGCATGGTGACTCTGCTGGGGACTTCTTTTTAGGCTTTTACCGCTACGTGTTTGTGACTTTATTGCTTCTTATTTATTGCTTTAATGGATTTTTTCACAATTACCAACTTGTTTCTTCATGTCTTTCTTTTTCTTTAACTATTTTACTGCTTTATTACCTCACTTTATTTCAATTCCATCTTTAATTTCGAGCATTTATTGTAATCATTATGAACATGAAATTACATGTGTTTATTTCATTGTTGTAATTACATCCTTCAATATCATTTTGCACTCGTGCCAAACAAATCCTATTGCAAAGCTTATAATGAGTGGTTGCGCTCTTCCAATATTTACAAACCCCTTAAATTTGGCAAAGGCATATTTGCAGTAAAACCAGTCGATCAATGGTGTAGTCGACGGTTCCGTGCCTTTCCCTCTTGAGTTGTCCGCTCAAGGGTACCTTGTCTAGCACTTCAAAAGTAGAAACCTTACTCTATTTAATTGTTCATGCACCATGGTCAAACTTAGCCGAGTCAGTTATGTTGTCCGTATAATGACTCATTAGGATATCCTAAACCAAAGTCCATCGGGTTTTCTCGAAACCCAAACAGACATTCACGTTATGTGCATTGATTTGGAGAACTAAATGCCTTTTGCTAACTATTGATTTAAATGGCCGAGTCCGGTGGGGTTAAGGGCCTAACTCTCTATTTTGCAGGAAATGAAGCACGAGGTCCCCAGGTTCGATATGGTATCAAACATTTATCCAAAGTTGCTTAGCTGGTGGGATAATTTGCATGGTAGTGATCGGGTTGTTGTCCGCAAGAACTTAGGAAATCTTCCTTCGCTTCTGGAAGTTAGGCTTGATAGCAAGATTGTGGAAGCTGCTACTATGTTTTGGGATAGTGAATGGTCCATCTTCAACTTTGGGGATATCGAAATGACGCCGCTCTTGGAGGAAATTGGGAGTTTAGCCGGAATTCCTTGGGATAGCCCGGGTCTGCTCATGCCAGAAAACCGCAAAGGTAGAGGGTTATTGAAAATGATAAGGCTCAAAAATAACCCTAATCTGACCAGTTTGAAGGACTCCTACATATCCTTTGACTTCTTGTATGAAAGGTTCAGACATAGTACATCATACCGCAATCACATGGACGAGTTCTCCCTCACCTCTTTGGGCACATACATAGGAGAGCCTTTGTATTCATGTTCTGTTTCCTGGGCAGGATAGTTTTTCCGATGAAGAAGGCTAGAATCCATACAGGACTAGACATGATAACCAAAGCCGTAACGGAGGGTATCGACGGGCAGACATTCAGCATAACACCCATGATCCTTGCAAAACTGTTGCGAGCCTTAGAGAAATGTCAACAAGGGGCACCGCATTTTGAAGGGTGCAATTTGCTACTACAACTATGGCTCATGGAACATCTTCAAAAGGGAGAGTATAGACAGGAGATCATACGCCGGGATTGGGATGATCATATTGCTTTCCATCATCCAAAGCGAATGCACTTCATGCCAGATATGTTTGCTCACCCGGAGGATGCCAGTGGATGGGTAGAACTATTAGAGACTCTGAGGTAAAATCAGGTATAATGGATGTAGGAGTGGTTTCCAACTGGAGAGTTCATCATTCGGTCTAGGGATGCCTCATTCCTTGTACTCATTGGCTTGATAGGAACTTTCCCTTATGTCCCTCTCCGGGTCATGAGGCAAGCCGGAAGAAAGCAGATTATACCAAGGGTGGAAAAAATGAGTCACTACAGAGCTGACTTCCAAGATGACGATAGCCAATACAGTTGTCGGGCACAACATGTGTGGCACTCCAAAGTCATTTTGGAAAAGGGATCCATGGAGCCAGACAGATATCACGGAGGGCATGCGCCACTTTATCCAGGATGAAGATGATCATGTTGCCTTGGGAGAAACAGGCTTTGTCCATGGTCATAGAGTTATTGATGAGAAGACTGCAGCAAAGGTCAAGTACAATTAGCTACGCAAGCGGATGCATGAGTGCGAAAGTGAACATCATGAAATACTAGAGGCTCAAGAGAAGGTAATCAATGAATGGAAAGACATGGCTATCCGCGCAAGCAACCGTTTAGGGTACACCGAACATGGTATAGTGGGGATGGAAGGCAAGTTTCGGAAAAGGATCAAAGATTGTCAGGAAGCTGAAAGTAATGAAGGTGGGCACTTGGCTCGGGCTTACTTGTTTCTGGGACTGCGCGAGCTGATGAAACTGTACGAGGGAGGAAAAGATACTGAGTTTGGGGAAGGTCCTTTTGGGACCAAGTAGTTAGGATTTTACTGGTTTCCTGATGTATTAAGGTCTTCGGCCATTAGTGACAATTCTTCTTTATTTAATTTGCGTTCTATTTTGTATCAGTAAAATAATCATTTGGTATTATGAGTTCTCCAACTCATATTTGTCGCTAGGCCTACCTCCGGCTTAATGAGGCACCCAAATAGGAAAACGATTTATATCTTTGCAAAAACGTGTTTAAATACCGCAATGTTTTCTTTCTCAAAATTTGCACTAACTTTTTACCTTTTTTGTTTTCTTTTGTTTTTATCCCCCTCCCCGAAGGTTAGTTCCTGTATTCTGGCACCATCAGCATATTCAAAAAGATCTAAGTGTCCTCCTCCGAGTCCTCCTCTGAGTTCTCCCAGAAACAGGGTCCTCCTTCTCCTCCTCCTCCGAGTCTTCCCAGAAACAGGAACAAAGGAAAGATGGAAGATAATGAAGCAAGAAAGGAAATTGAAGGAACTTCCCAGGCTACCCCGATCACCAAGGAAACTGCTGCTCATTTGGATCAAACTTTGCTATGGTTTCGAGAGGAGCTAGACCAAGTCTGGAGTTTGGCAAGTTAGTCCATCTCCCTTACTGCTGCAGATGTCAATAATCAGGTCCTTGTGCCTCCGCAGAAGACCCCAACCCAAGTTCACAACAATGCTCCACCTCTCATTCCTGAGCCTCAAAATGCTCCAAACCACCAGGATACCCCTAACTTTGTGGATACTGTGCCATACTATACACAGCCCATACCAGATGTGTCAGAATCACATTCACTCATTCAGAACTTGGCTGCTGAACTCAAGAAACTCACTAACAGGGTCCAAAGCGTGGAAGGTGATAAGGGTGTGGAGAGTTTGAATTATAAAGACCTTTGTGTTCAACCTGATGTCGAACTCTCGGAGGGGTACAAACCTCCTAAGTTCGAGATGTTTGATGATACGGGTGATCCCAGGGTTCACCTCAGGATGTATTGTGACAAATTAGTGGGAGTTGGTAAGGATGAGAAGATCCGCATGAAGCTATTCATGAGAAGTTTGAAAGGTGATGCTTTATCTTGGTACATCAGCCAAGATGCGAAGAAGTGGATGAGTTGGGTAAACATGGCGCCCGATTTCATAAACAATTGCAGTTTCAACACTGAGAATGCGCCAGACATGTTCTACATTCAGAATTTGAAGAAGAAGCCTACTGAAACCTTTCGCGAGTATGCTACTCGTTGGAGGTCGGAAGCTGCCAAAGTCGGGCGGGATTTGGAAGAAGAACAAATGAATAGAATTTTCATTCGTGCCCAGGACCCAAAATATTACGAGAGATTAATGCTGATAGAGGGGCAGAAGTTCGATGATATCATCAAACTGGGAGAAAGAATTGAGGAGGGAATCAAAAATGGTATAGTTACCAACCTTGAGGCACTGCAGGCCACCAACAAAGCCATGTAATCAGGTGGTACGTCGAAGAAAAAGGACGTAAACTACGTAATGGCTTCTCAAAGAAACCATTCTCCCATGAAATACCAACCCTACCCTACAACTCTACTCACATACCAACCCTCTCTAAATTAACAACCACCTTCGCCTACTTACCAAAATTCACCACCCGTCTACCAATCATCTCCACCACCAACATATCAACCTACCTCGCCAGGATATTCCCAACCCGCACCCGTATACCAAGCCTACACCCCAACCTCCTCACTATCCATCACCACCTACCCGCCAAAACCTCCCACGACCAAGACCAAATTTTGACCGCAAACCGCCCAAACAGTACACTGCTATTGCTGAACCCATTGACCAATTGTATGAGAAGCTCAAAGCCGCTGGATATGTTACACCCATCCCGGCCATAACCCCAGAAAACCCTTTCCAATGGATCAACCCAAATAAAACTTGCGCATACCATTGAGGGATGAAGGGCAATACCATTGACGAATGCCGCTCGTTGAAGGACAAAATCCAGACCTTAATTGACAACAAGGTCATCGTAGCTAAGGAGCCTACCCCTAATGTTCGTAGCAACCCTCTGCTAGACCATAAAGGTGCAAACTTCCACATGATTGAAGTAAAATACGACTGGGACCCCGAAGGGTAGATTAGTTTAATATCTAAGGGAGATGAGCCCAAGAAACCGGCGGTCACTCTTAATCATTTTGTTGTACAAGTCCAGTCATCTGAGGGCAACGTGGTGAATATATCAGTACGATTCGAATTAGAGGCACTTCCTGCAACGGTGCAAAAGTCGATTGAGGTTGAATTCAAGACTCCAAAGGCGCCTGCACCGATTTGAGTTACTATGTTGCCTCCAAAGGTGCCCATTCCGGTCACCATGTCAGACGTAACCCCGTTTCAGTCAAAAGCCATACCCTAGGACTACACAACCGAGCCGAGAAGGAAAGGAAAAGCACGTCCGGGTAAGCAATTTCCGGGCAAGGTATGACTAGAATAGGCAAGGTGTACACACCAGAACACCTAGCTAAGTCCAGCAAGCAGGTTCCTGGACGTCCCATTGAAACTAGACCTGATGATCTCTAGAGAAAGGTACAGGCTAAAGAATATTCAGTTGTTGATTAGCTAAACAAGACTCTGGCAGAGATTTCCATCTTAGCACTGTTGCAGAGTTCCGAGGTGCATAAGAATACCTTGATGAAGATATCGAGTGAGGCTTTTGTCCCAAGCAACATAACAGGATGAGAGATTGCAAACATGATAGGGCAGGTATTGGAAAGTCACAAAATCACTTTGCATGAGGATGAATTGCCACCTGAAGGGCTCAGTCATAACAAAGCACTACACATCACCGTGCAATGTGAAGATCATTTCATTACCAGGATCCTAGTCGACAGAGGTTCTAGTCTCAACGTTTGCCCATTAATCACCCTCAAGAAGTTGGGAAAAAGATTGCACGAGATAAAGGATGGGGCTATTAATGTTAAGGCTTTTGATGGTTCTCAGAGGTCTACTCTAGGGGAGGTTAGCCTATGTTTGCAAATGGGACCTACTTGGTTTGATGTTGAGTTCCAAGTCATCGACATACCAGCCTCTTACAACTTACTGCTGGGACGACCCTGGATCCATGCCACTAGGGATGTCGCATCAACTTTACATCAGGCTGTGAAGTTTGAATGGAACCATCAGGAAGTACTCATACATGGCAATGGTAGCAACCCCATATACAGTCGCCAGACCATTAGAATGATCGGAGGCAGAAGAAGAATAGGCGGGGAAACATATCATCATATCGAGCGGGTCAACGCAGTGGACAAGAACAAATTATAGAGCAACAAGGTTGAAAGCATTCTTAATTGGAGTGTGTATGAACCGAGGAAAGGACTTGGTAAGAATCTTCAAGGTATCACCAAACCTATCCAGTTGAAGAAACATGGTACCACCTTCGGACTTGGCTACGAATATACTTGGCAGGAATTCAGAAACTGGTCACCACCATGGTGCGGCCCATATTACCCATTGGAATACCCCATACCTCAGTTGGAGCAGACATTTCAGCCATCCGACACTCTCTACGGCCCGGAGGAAGATGAGACTCTTGCGGCAATAAAGAACATGTTTCTGGATGACATGGACTATTGTGTGATTTTTGAAGAGGAAGGGGAGGAAGGCCCTTCCATTCAGGCTGTGAATCGAGGGGATCGCCTCACCAACTAGTGAATGAGGACCACCATCGCCTAGAAACCTTCGGGGTAGCAAGGCTGAACAAGCATCATGCATCATTGTTTTAGTTGTTTTCTTTATTTTCCACATTTGCCATTACTTTCCGAAAGAGCTCTGATGTTTTAAACATTTATGAATTCATTCAAAAGCATTTTTAGTTTTATCAAATACCTCGCTATTTATTACTTTTCTCTGCTATTTACTTTATTTTCACACAGCATTACTATTACGTGTCTTGATGATGAACCAACAAATGTACCTTGCAAAGAGGCTATGCAAAAAACGGACACAGACTCAAAGAAGGATGATATACCATAAGAGGTAGTCAGAGAGGCCGAAAATTTTGAAAACAGTCCTAAGTCCAACTTGGATGAAACCGAAGCCGTCAATTTGGGAGATACAGAGAATGTCAAAGAAACGCGCATCAGCGTGCATTTATCACAAACGGAAAAAGAGAAATATATAGAGTTTTGGAAGGAATATGAGGATATCTTTGCATGGTCTTATAACGATATGACCGGTCTCAGTACGTCCATCGTCACTCACAAGTTGCCTATAGATCCTGCATGTCCACCGATACAGCAGAAGCTCAGAAAATTCAAGCCAGATATGAGTCTAAAAATCAAAGAGGAGGTTACCAAGAACGTCAAAGCCAGAGTTCTTCAAGTGGTAGAATATCTAACTTGGTTAGCTAACATTGTGCAACTACCGAAGAAGGATGGGAAAGCTAGAGTCTGTGTCGACTACCGGGATCTCAACATAGCCAGTCTCAAAGACGATTTCCCCTTGCCAATCATACACATTCTGATCGACAACTGCGCCGAGCATGAGTTGTTGTCATTCCTCGATTGCTTCAAGGGGTACCATCAGATATGGATGGATTAAGAAGATGCAGAGAAAACGACGTTCATCACGCCTTAGGGAATGTATTGCTACAGAATGATGCCATCCGGGTTGAAGAATGCGGGAGGTACTTACATGAGGGCCATAACTACCCTCTTTCATGACATGATACATAAGGAGATTGAGGTATAAGTGGACGATGTCATCATTAAATCCAAGAAGGCTGCATATCATATGGAGGACCTACGAAAGTTTTTCAACAGACTAAGGAGGTATAACTTGAAACTGAATCCCACTATATGTGCATTTGGGCTCCCTGCGGGAAAGTTATTGGGTTTCGTGGCGACTCGCCGAGGAATAGAGCTGGATCAATCAAAGATCAAATCTATTCATGAGCTTCCACCGTCGAAGCAATAAAGAGGCAATGAGTTTCCTGGGGAGACTTAACTATATCAGCCGGTTCATAGCTCAGTCTACCGTCATTTGTGAACCTATCTTCAAAATGCTGCAGAAGGATGCCGCCACCAAATGCACCGATGAATGTCAAAAGGCTTTTTACAGGATCAAGGAATACTTGTCTACGCCTCCAGTCATGGTTCCACCTGAGCCTGGGAGGCCTTTATTGCTCTATCTCGCAGTTTTAAATGGAGCATTTGGTTGTGTCTTGGGACAACACGATGAGACGGGGAGAAAGGAGCAAGTTATTTACTACCTCTGCAAGAAATTTACCCCGTACGAGGCTCGGTATTCCTTACTAGAATGCACCTTTTGTGCTTTGACTTGGATAGCTTAGAAGTTGAGGCATTATTTCTGTGCTTACACTACCTACCTTATATCAAGATTGGATCCACTAAAGTATATTTTTCAGAAGCCCGTGCCCACTGATAAGCTTGCCAAGTGGCAAATCTTGTTGAGTGAATTTGACATTGTCTATGTCACCCAGAAGGCAGTCAAAGTACAGGCTTTGGCAGATCATCTCGTAGAAAATCCTGTGGAAGGGAAAAACGAACCATTGAAAACGTATTTTCCCGATGAGGAAGTAGATTTCATAGGAGAAGATATTGCAGAATCCTATGAAAGTTGGAGGATGTTTTTCGACCGAGCCGCAAATTTCAAAGGAGTTGGTATAGAAGCAGTTCTGGTATCAGAAACCGGTTAGCATTACCCTATATCCGCCAAGCTTAGGTTCCTGTGCAGCAATAATATGGCCGAGTATGAAGCTTGCATCTTAGGGCTTAAACTGTCCATTGATATGAGCATTCAAGAGCTGCCAGTGATTGGGGATCCAGACCTACTCATACACCAGGTCCGAGAGGAATGGGAAACCAAGAATTCCAAGATACTCTCTTTTCTGCACCACATACAGGAATTGAGAAAGAGGTTAAGAAAAACGGAATTCCAGCATGTTCCAAGAATACAGAATGAGTTTGCTGACGCCCTAGCCACTTTATCAACCATGATTCAACATCCATACACAAAGTTCATCGACCCTATCCAGGTCAGGATTAAGATCAACCAGCTTATTGACACATGTTGAGGAAGAAGCCGACAGAAAGCCTTGGTTCCACGACATCAAAGAGTACCTGACAACAGAAGAATATCCAGAGCTTGCTAATGCTACTCAGAAGCGCATGCTTCGAAGGTTGTCCAACAATTTCTTTCACAACGGAGGAATCCTATTTTGGAGGACTCCCGATTTGGGACTATTAAGGTGTGTCGATGCGACAGAAGCAACCGGGTTACTGGAGGAAGTTCACTCAGGTACTTGTGGACCGCACATGAACGGCTTTTTCTTGCAAAGAAGATACTCAGGGCAGGATATTTCTGGATGACCATGGAAACAGACTGCATTCAGTATGTCCGAAGGTGTCACCGCTGTCAGATACATGCGGATATGATAAAGGTAACTCCAAACGAGCTCACTTCAAAGAGTTCACCATGGCCGTTCGCCGCTTGGGGGATGGATGTCATTCGGCCAATCGAGCCTTCCGCATAAAACAGACACAGGTTCATTCTAGTGACGATTGACTACTTCACTAAATGGGTTAAAGAAGCTTCATACAAATCAGTAACCAAGAAAGACGTGGCAGACTTTGTCCGAGATCAGGTTGTCTGTCGATTCGGTGTTCCAGAGTCGATCATCACTGACAATTGTTCCTATCTCAACAGCGACTTGATGAAAGCGATATATGAAACTTTCAGGATCAGGCACAAGGACTATACAGCTTAGACCTGTCATGTAAGCAGCCAACAAAAACATCAGAAAATACTAAGGAAAATTATTGAATGGCATAAGTAGTGGCATGAGAAGTTTTCATTCGCTTTATTGTGTTATCGTACTATAGTTCGCACATCAACCAGGGCAACCCCCTACATGTTGGTCTACTGTACAGATGCAGTAATTCCTGCCAAGGTAGAAATTCCATCCTTGAGAATCATACAAGAAGCTGAGCTAGATGACGCAAAATGGGCCAAGGTTCGATACGAGCAGTTAGCACTTATAGACGGGAAAAGAATGAACACTGTCTGTCACGGTCAATTATATTAAAACAGAATGTCTAGAGCCTTCAACAAGAGAGTTCGACCAAGGAAGTTTACACCAGGGAAGCTGGTGTTGAAGAAGATATTTCCACATCAAGACGAGGCCAAAGGAAAGTTCTCTGCCAATTGACAGGGTCCGTACATGGTTCACCGGGAGGAGCCCTTATTTTTGCAGAAATGGATGGAGAAATCTGGCCAAAACCGATCAACTCAGATGCAGTGAAGAGATATTACATTTAATTGTTATGCTTTCTTTATGATGTAATTTGAAGTATTTCTGACCTGATTCACGTTTAAGAGGGGATACGTAGTGAGCCTTATGGGTTCGGTCACATCACTAATAAAATTCCATTTTCCCCCACATTCCGGAACTGGGGCAGAATTTTGAGGAGGACCCTAGAAATTCCGAAGTCAGCTTGCCAATTTTCGTATCAGCATCGACCCAGTAAACTGGGACAGAATTTTGAGGAGGGCCCTCAGAATTCTAAGCTCAATCCGCTTTCAGTCATACAACACCGCCGTCAACAGCACCAGCCCAGTAAACTGGGGCAGAACTTTAAGGAGGACCCTCAAAATTCCGGATCCAGGGAGGTTGTCTTGCCTTGAACCACGTTGCAGTTGTGGTTCATCATAAAACAAAAACTATCTTTTGCCTTATTTTATATACATACATTTGCATCTTATTTTTCAAATCTTGCATAAAATCATTTGGATCACTATCGTTCAGCAACGCTGCCCCAAAATGGTACAGAACTCCACGAGTCAAAGGATGCGAACTAACCTCCCCTTATGGAACTCATGATTTTTCTTTGGGTGCAGGAGTCCAGGGTCCAAATAGGCGATGCAAGAGCCTTAAAAAATCAAAGATCCTGAAGCCACTACCTACCTGACAAAGGCTTACTATCTACATTCAATGCTTCCCCAGCAGTCATCGATAGCACGATCATCTACCAACTAAGAAATCACCACCGTCCTCTTCTTTATATTTCTACGTTCTTCGAGGCTAAGCTCTGCCTCCATCCTGCATTGCATAAGGCTACTCTCTGCCTTCCGAGGCTAAGCTCTTCCTCCATTTTGCATTACATAAGGCTATTCTCTGCCTTTCGAGGTTAAGCGCTACTTCCATCCTGCATAAGGCTATCTTCTGCCTTCCGAGACTAAGCTCTGTCTCCATCTGCATTTTGCATTGCATAAGGCTATTCTCTGCCTTCCGAGGTTAAGCTCTACCTCCATCTTGCATAAGGCTATTTTATGCCTTTCGAGACTAAGCTCTGTCTCCATCTGCATCTTGCATAAGGCTATTCTCTGCCTTCCGAGGATAGGCTCTACCTCCACCATTGCATAAGGCTACTTTCGAGACTAAGCTCTGTCTCCATCTGCATCTTGCATAAGGCTATTCTCTGCCCTCCGAGGTTAAGCTCTACCTCCACCGTTGCATTAGGCTATCTTCTACCTTTCGAGAGTAAGCTCTGTCTCCATCTTGCATTGCATAAAGCTATCCATCTTGCATAAGGCTATCTTCTGCCTTTCAAGACTAAGCTCTGTCTCCATTTTTTTCATTGCATAAGGCTATCTTCTGCCTTCCGAGGTTAAGCTCTACCTCCTTTATTTTGCATTTTGGCTGAAATATCGCCACCATATTTCATTTTGGCTGAAATATCACCACCCTGCATTTTAAATTCCTGCTCGGCTGAAAGATCACCACCCTCTGCATTCATTTGGCTGACATATTGCCACCTTTTCATGGGCTGAAATATCGCCAACTTATTCAAACGCGTCATAGTTTGGAGGCACCATATGCATGGCCCAAGAACACCATTTCATGGCCTGCGAATCTTTACTTTCATGCTCTTTATAGCCCGGAGGTCATACTCTAAGGACATCATCCTAATCGTCCGAAGACATCATTTATGGTCCAATGCGAACTTGCATCACATTTAAATTATGCAATATACACGCACATCGTTCATTTGTAGGTCTACTGGCTGGCACGGCAATCTCAGCAGGAGTGCTCCCGCTCCAGTTCTCTGCGGCTCGTCCGATCCCCGCACCCTTGCCAAATCTCAAACACCCGTTGCGTCCGCCTTTTCAAATTTTCATTGACATATTCCGCCAATGGCCCCTGAACTACATACGGCCTGATTCCTGTAAAACCAGGGATATGTAGGCGGCTTAGAAGCATGAGAGTGGTCGAAATTCTCTTACATTCATCATTTTCGGTCAAAATTGGCCATCTTATCTTTACTCGACAACTCTTTCATTCTCCTCGAGTAAAGAGGGGCAGCTGTTGATACCCAATTTTTACCTATGTATTTTTGTACCCAAAATAATTTCGAAATAGCTTGTGAATGCATATATAAGCATCCAAAAAAGGTTTGGTATTTTTCTATAATTTTTCAAGAATTTTATAACCAATTTACAACTTATTTTGTACTGTAAAATAAAATATTTGGTATCAAATCTTGCTATTTTAATAAATAAATTATTTTACTCTCTCAACTGCATAGAAACATAATTAATGTAATTTTTACATGATTTAATAAAGCCATTAGGTATTTCAAAAACTAAAATTGTATTAAATTGCAATTTTAGCCTATTTGTCAAATTAATAGGTATTTCAATTACAAAGGTAGTTCATGATATTTTAGTTAATTCCTAAATGTAATTAATTATCTCAGTAATTTTACTGGATTTTTATAAAATTGTTTACTATTTTTATAAAATGAAATTGGGAAAAAGGCTATTTAAATTGTAGCCCTTTGATATTTCAATTTTAGCCTAAATTCGAACTCCCAATCCAGCCCAATTTAAACTCCAATTTGCCTGACCAAAGTTTAAATACCCGACCCAAACCCAATCTAAGCCTAACCCGCCTGGTTCCCCTTTCTAATCCTGGCCGTTGATCTTACAGATCAACGACCCACATTATTACTTACCAAATTAAACACTCAAATCCCCTTAGCCCTAGCCATTCCCTCAAGTCTGCCGCCCTTGAATCCTTAATGCTCTCTAAAGCTCACTAACCCTAAATCACTTCCTGCTCACTCCGCCGGCATTAATCGCCATCCTGGACCGAAAACTTCCATACTCGTCCACTCATCACCTCTCCTGGCCTTTGGGTTCTAAGATTGGAACGTTATTGCAAAGGTGACTGGACCAGAGGTCCTTTAGTGGATTTTCACAGCTGTATCAGGCTTTTTTCCGGCAAGTCTTTGAAGCCTTGGGTCCTTGGCAAGCTCCGATGAGTCCGTTTAGGCTTTTCTCGCTGTTTTGAGGCCTTTATGAAAACCCTAATGATTCGAGGTTCTTTTTCATTTTTCTCTGTGTTATTTCATGACCTTATTTGAGTTCCAGTTGTTTTGTGAAAATTTTTAAGTGTTTCTCATCTCTTTCTTCACCTAGTCGCGATAAAAAAAATTGTTCATCTTTTTTTTTAAAACCTAGGGTTTTCAATAACCTGTCTAATTTTCTTTGATTTTCCTATTTATTCTTGCTACTGTGTGTACTTCTCCATGATTTTGAAAATTTTCTACTATAGCCCTAAATGTTTTGCCTTACTGATTACCTTTCTAGGGATTTTCGGTTAATTCTTCTGTGCTTTCTTTATAATGTTCTGCTCTTGTTCATCCTTGTCTATGGTATTCCTTGTGTTCTCACTTGTAGTATAAACCCTAATTTCTAAGGTTATTTTCCATTCTTCTTTCTCTATGAAACCCTAGCCACCTCTGCTTGCTTCTTGTGTTTACGACATGTTTGCTCTACTATGCATCTTTTATAGTAATGCTTGTCCCCTTTCCCTGAAACCCTAATTGATTTTTTTGCACAACTGTCTGATTCTCTAATTGCTCCCTGTTTCCTGACTAAGTTCAAACGAGTGGTATCTTGACTCCTTGATTTTCTGGGTAATTACCTGCTTTATATGTTCAACCGTGTAAGTTTCAAATTTCTTATATGTATCTACCCTATATTCTGTGATTAATACTATATTTTCTTTCCAAATTTAGAGTTAGATTTATTTATTTTCCATCAGGTTCCTTAATTGAAGGGGTTCCCTTCTCCTTAATTGATATTGATTGATTTCTGAATACTTCTTTGCCTTATTGCTGCTTCTTTTCAAAACTATAAATAGGCATCCTCTTTTTCTCTCAACACACACTCATACTCGAGTTCTCTCTACTCTTACTCACTAAAAGACTCTCTGCTTTTCTCTTCTCTTCTTTGCTACTTGCTCTCTCTCTCTCTGCTAAAGGTTAGCCGGTTGAAAGCCAAGGCTAATTATAAGACTTCTCTTTGCTTTGTTACTCAAGTTGCACTGGTAGGCTCCTAATTTCAGTTATGAAACTACTTGTTTACCTCACTTTTCTCTTTGTCTATTATATTTTCAGCATGTTTAATCCTTAGTCATTGAATGTTACACGTATTTCAGTTTAGGCTCTCGCATGTTTAATCCCTCTCCTTAATTCCCTTACCTGTTATGTTTAAATTCAATGTTTAATCCTTTTTCCCCTTCCCCGGTCTGTTATCTTAAGCATTTTTATATGTTTAACTCCTTGTTATCTTGTCTATTATGCTATTTCAGTTAAGTTTTAGTATGTTTAAAACCCTTCCCCTTGTTGCCTTGTTTGTTCTGTATGTTTCAGTTATGCTTCCCTTTATCCCTCACCTGTTTGTATTTAAATGCCAGCATATTAATCCCCCTTCCCTTTCCCTTTGGTTGTTTATATTCAGTATTTCCTTTTAAGACTAGCATGTGTAATACTTCTCTTTTTTCACTTGCCTACTTGTTATTCAGTGAGTTCTTCAATCATTTTAATCGTGTTCCTTCAATATCCTTATGATAGTTCCCCTTCCCCTTAGTCCATGTTTGCTTATGAGTTTGTTTTGGATGAGAATGGCACTTCATTGCCACTTCTAATCTAAAACTAAGGCTGTTAACAGCCTATACTCAGAATGATCCCACTCCTTTTCCCCTCTCTTATGTGTTTGAGCCTTGATAAAGGCATGTTGGTGTCCTAATCACCTTACAGGCCCTTGTCTGACTTGTTTACAGGTCTGCTCCTTTTTGTAACCTTTGTAAGGAGTCTGGGGTGTGCTAGTCTCACTCAATAGGCTGCGTATGACAACTTCACACACTGGTTTCCCTCTAATCCTCACTTTGCATTTATTCTTAGTCCTTTAAGTTCCTATCCCCCTTTGGTAAGCCATGCTTAGGGACCTTGGAGTCTCCTATGAACTTGGATGCCCTAGGGCTAGTAATTCCACACTTGAACTATTCCAATTAGAGTGTAAGCAATTCCTGGGTCCCTTTGAAAGCCTTTGGAACTTTGTAAAGCTCTAAAAGAGAAAAGCCTCGGATCTTGGGAGCTCGGATTTGGTAAAAGGCATATGTTGGAAATTAAAGTTGCTTCGAGACTCCTCGAGCCTGTTATAGCTGCTGATGTATTTTTAACTTTTTATTTCTTTAATGTTCTTTTCTCTTCTGTGCAGTTTTGTAATAACTTGTAATATAAAAACTTGGGGGTATAGTAAAAGGGACATGGGAGGATTTACTTTCTTGCATTCATATAGAAGCCATGCCTATAGGTTTGCATCATTTCAATATTAGATACCATATCTATAGTTCTCTCCTTATTGCATTAACATTATATGGAAAACATTCTTATAAAGGTTTTTCCGTTTCTTGCATACGTTCATTGGATATCATGCATATAGGTTAACTTTGCCTTATTGCATCAGTTTCTTATATAGTTACCATGCCTATTTTACGCTGTTGCATCAACCATGTCTTACGGCCTTTATTTTATCCATGCATAATCGTCACCATGCCTATTTTATGCTATTGCATAAACTTCATATAGAAACCATGCACGTAGGTTGGCATCTTATAATCTCACCTAGAAAGCATGCCTATAGAAACTATATAAACGCTAGGCAAAAATAGTAGGCATAATTACGTAAAAGCAGCAACTAAAGGGTTATAAGTTTTAAGTCCAGACCCATCTAATGTTTCAAACGACTCAGTTTTCAACATATTCTAAGTTGGCTTGTTTCAAAATGGGCCTAAGCCTGCCCTTTTCGTAATTTTCTAAACCTATAAACTATTTTCTGTATTAAACTTGTGATTGTGTGTTTAAGTCCATGTGCTTTAAGGTCTTTCAAAACTTCTTTAAGGTCTTTAAACTCCTTTTCCTATATTTCCCTTATACTCAACCCACTCGGCCAACCTATAGGCCTTTTCTGGAACTTGTCTGCAACCTTAAATCTTTTTGACATACTTATGTCTGAAGCTTTGTGTTTTCTTTTAAAGTTCTGCTGATTTCTAAAACTCTGTCAACTCCTAAAACAGTTTTGGGGAATATTAAGTAGATTTTTTATCCAACTCTTATGTGTTCAACTAATTTGCCCGCTCTCCTAACCTCTTTTAAGGACCAAATCAGTAGTTGAAGTCATGCTAAACTACTTGTTGTGTGTTACGGGGTTTATTTGAACCTTTAATTGTTTATTTGCAGCCCTCTTATATGCTACTGGTTTTTGACTGTCGCTTTAGAATTTTTACCTTTGAATACTCCATATATGTAACCTATCTCCTTCTCCCCCCTTTCTAGGATTAGAAGTCCTAATACCCCAGGACTAACAGGTCGAGATGGGTATTAGCATGCAATAAATAAACGATACCAACGTGCTTTAATACCTTAATAGGGTGGGAGGGTAGAATATAGAGATGATGACCGGTACGTTAATACCATATGCAACCCCTCTTTGAGGAGTGTGTGCGGGGTATTGTGCCGATGAGATTCATATTATAGTTAAAACTAGGACTCTTTTCTTTTACGTGCTTTATTTAAATGGTTTCAAACTAACCATCTCTTCAAACTTATGTCCTTCCTTTGTTTCAAGCTTTCAAGTTATGTGAATGTTATACATATGCACCTTATTTGTCTACTTGCTTCATCTTCTATTAAAGTCACAATTAGCACAGCCGGGAACCACATTTGTGGATCTTGAGGGGTGGCTAACACTTTCCCCTCGAGATAATTTCAAGCCTTTACCCAACTCTGGTTTTTCTCTCAAAAAACACTCTCTTCATTTTAAAGTGTCCTAATGCACTATAATCATTAGGTGGCGACTCTTCTAATTCCATAACCCAATTTCCAAACGGGAATGAGAGTTGTTTTTCCCATAATCTCGCAAAACACGATTTCGATTTTGAAAAAGGGGGCGTCGACAGTAGTTTATGATATTTGTCACCTTCTAGTTTATACCTTTGCTTATTTGTAGTTGCATTTTTGTCTACACCACCATAGGAATAGCTGTTGCCATTTGTAATGGCAGAGTAGGGTCATGTCCTCGGGGTGGCCGGGATGGGCGGGTGGTGGGGGGTAGGGCATGGGTCATGGGGTGGGACGGGGCCTAGAGTGGGTAAAGATAACAAGGGAGCCTGTAGGTTGAGGATTGGATCGTGAAATATAGGGACGTTAACAGGTAAGTCTATAGAGCTAGTGAAGATTCTCCAAAATAGAAAGGCCAATACACCTTGTGTTCAGGAGACCAGGTGGGTAGAATCGAAGACGAGGAACGTCGACGGGTTTAAATTGTGGTACTTTGGACGCGTGAAGGGCTAGAACGGAGTGCGTATTTTGGTGTACAGGGAGCTCAATAAGTCATGGTTGAGGTTAGGCGGGTGAATGACAGATTGATGGAGATTAAGCTAGTAGTTGGATGGAGCACTCTGAATGTTGTTAGCGCGTACGCGCCGCGGGCGGGCTTGGCGAGGAGGTTAATAGGCGCTTATGGGAGGGGTTGGATGAGGTGGTGTGGGGTATTCCATCAATGGAGAAGTTATTTATAGGAGGGGATTTCAATGATCATATTGGGTTGTCGGCTGGGGGTTATGGCAAGGTGCACGGTGGCTTCGGCTTTGGGGATAGGAACATAGGT
This sequence comes from Nicotiana benthamiana, assembly GCA_034376525.1. Taxonomy (NCBI): domain Eukaryota; kingdom Viridiplantae; phylum Streptophyta; class Magnoliopsida; order Solanales; family Solanaceae; genus Nicotiana; species Nicotiana benthamiana. The sequence continues at coordinate 117,301,276 of CM067334.1, forward strand.
GATACTTCTCTATTGGATTTTGCTAGGGCATTTGAGTTGGCGATTGCGAACTCTAGTTTCCCCAAGAGGGAGGAGCATTTGGTTACCTTCCGGAGTATGGTAGCTAAGACCCAGATTATATCCTTCTCAGGAGGTGTGATAGGGGGTATGCGAGGATTTTAAGGTGATCCCGAGTGAGACCCTCGCGACTCAACATAGGCTCCTGGTGATGGAGGATGGTGTCATGATAAAGAAGAAAAAGAGGTTTGTGCGGGGTCAACCGAGGATCAGGTGGGATGCGACTGAAAAGGATATTGCGCATGAGTTGGAGGGGCGGCTTTTGGCTATGGGTGCTTGGAGGAGTAGTAGGGATGCTAGCGCTATGTGGACGGAGACGATGAACTGTACTAGGGAGATTACAAGAGAGGTGTTAGGGGTATAGAACGGCTACTATGGCGGGCACTGAGGCGACTGGTAGTGGAATGATGTGGTCCAAGGTAATATGGAAGCAAAGAAGATGGAATACCTTGTGTTAGTTGAGAGTACCGATGAGAATCGGAGGAGAACAAACAGATTGAGGTACAAGGAATCTAGGAAGGAGGCAAAATTAGCGGTCACAGATGCTAAGACTATTGCATTTGATTGTTTGTATGAGGAACTGGGGGGGAGGGGGGGGCAAAGGTGGGGACAAGAAGCTATTTCGGCTGGCTAAAGCGAGAAATTGAGGTTGGCTCATGTCATTACCCAATTTCCAAACTCAGTCGTGATGACGCCTCTCGTGAAGACAAGGCCAGCCAACTAACCCAAATCGTTCTTTTAGGAATTATTAAACATGAATGAACAGTCTTATTATGATTTAAAAACAACAAATAGCGAAAATCAACCCAAACCGGCGTATCACCAGTCACGAGCATCTAAAGAATCCTAACACTACTACAAGGCCAGTAATATACAGATTGGAATTCAATAACAACGGAAGAAATACGGTGCCACGAACACTGACGGTCACCTGGCACATCTCCGATAGCAAGATCTCCAATCGGCTCAAAACCCGCTACCGAGTGAACAATTACCTGCATCTGCACACGAGGTGCATGGATTAAAGTGAGTACTCCAACTCAATGAGTAATAAGAGTAAATAATAACTGAGCGTAATAAACCACGTAAAACAAATCAACATGCTATATGGTACATTGTAACCATTGAGAAAATAGGAAAAACGTGAAATTCTTTTAGAAAATATCTTGGCTAAGTTCAAAATCTCTTTGGAAAATATCTTTTCCCAACAGTTAAGCAATTAAATGTAGAACATGTAGAACAAGTCAGCACAAATGTCAGCCCCTTGGGCACAAATAAGTATGCATAATTGAGCTCATACACTCGCCCTACAAGCAATATTATTGTTCCTCGTCAGCCATTGTTACCTGACCCGTTTACATTATACAGTGTCACTGTTACCACTGTCTCAAATTTATTCTCTTTAAATTATTCAGACAATATCAGAACAGCAGATAAATATCTGAAGAAATAACACAAACAATGAATAAATGCACAAAAGCATGAATGTAATGCAATGCACATGACGGTAGACTCCGGTACCCATTGCGGCATGCAGTCCGATGCATTTAACATCGATTGCGCTCACTGGCGGTATATACAGACTCCGGAAGGGCTCTTATAGCCTAAGAGCAATATCATCCAGGCATTGGCCTAAAACAGTCTCTCGGCCTCAATATCAATATATATCATCGATGCGGCGTGTAGCCCGAGCCACCCATATATTCAGAAATCACTATGACACTGATGCGGTGTGCACCCTGATCCATGCTCTGTCCAGAAAATGCACATAAGCCACTTGGGCAATTTTAACATGATAATCCTCATCTCAAAACGTTAATAAAATATTGTTCAAGTTTTCAAATCGTAGAAAACTGGCTAAGTTTGCAAAATAGTATTAAAACCTTGGATCGAAATCAATTAATATGTAAGTACTGCAAAAATAGTAATATCAGTCACCGAAATGTTCACATGGTTAGCATGGAGCCCAAACCTGGAAATCAGCCCAAATTATGATGATAACAAATAATTTTAGTCAAATACGCGGTAAAATCAATAACTGGGATGGACCAAGTCACAATCCCCCATGGTGCTCTACCCCACGCTCATATCCGGCGTGCAAGTCACCTCAATACAATACTATGATCTGCAAATCCGGGAAACCCTTAGTGTATCATTTACCAGTATTACTCACCTCGAACCGGTGAAATCTCTAGCCCACGACGCCTTTGCCCCCTCAAATCGGCCTCCACGCCCGTCGAATCTAACCAAAATCAGAGCAAATACATCACAAAATAGTAAGGGGGACAATACACAATCGAGAAATAGCCAAAATCTCGAAACTAGCAAAATTTGAGCCCCGGGCTCGCTTTTCAAAAATTTACAAAATTCATATTACCGGATTCCACGTCTCACCACGAGTGCATACATACCAAGAACTCCCAAATCCGAGCTCAAATGACATATCAAATCCCAATTTGAAATATCAAAAACTCAAGTCCTAGTTCTCCCCCTTTTAATCAAATTCCATGAATTTGGGTATTGAAATCACAATTAGATGATGTTTCTAAGCCATAGGACTTACCTCCGATCAATTCCAAGTCAAAACCCTCTTAAAATATCGTCAAAACCTCCAAAGGTCACTGAACAATGGTGGAAATTAGACCAAAGTCGCAGATGAAATGTCCTTAAAACATTCTGCCCCGGTATAAATGAACCCTATGCGATCGCATCATCACTATTGCGATTGCATAGCATAAAAATCTAACCTCCCAAAAATCCTCTTATGCAATCACATGACTGACCCTGCGATGACAGAGCACAGTCTCCTACGCCTATGCGATCGCACTCCAAGCTCCGCGTTAGCGTAGAACAAAAAGCTACCAGGGACCCCAGGTCCCATTACACTACGCGATCGCAACACAATGAACGCGAACGCACTGACCAACCTTCCAAACCTATGTGATCGCACAACCTCTTACGCAATCTCATAGAGCAAATCGAAACCCCTTCCAAGACCTCCTATGCGATTGCAATGCTCCCTATGCGATCGCATAGGGCAAAATCTCTGCAACACTTCTACTATTTTTCTGCAACTTCCACAAGCCAAGATTGGTTCGATTGACCACCCAAAAACACCCCGAGGCCCCCTGGACCTCAACCAAAAGTGCGAACCTATCCTAAAACATCATATGAACCTGTTCCAATCATAAAAACACATCCAACAACCCAAGAATCATTAATTCTCAACGGATTCAAGCCTAAGTTTATTAAATTCTTCCGAAACTCACATTCGATCAAAAACCCGACCAAATGATGTCCGAATGACCTGAAAATTTGCACGCATATCCCAAATCACCCAACAGAGCTATAGCAACTCTCGGAATTCTATTGGAACCCTCGGATCAAAATCTCACCCATCAACCAGAATTCACCAAAATACTAACTTCGCCAATTCAAGCCTAATCCTACACCGGACCTCCAAAATCATTTCCCATCACACTAAAGTCACAAATCACTTCCCGAAGCTAACCGAATCACTAAAAATCACATCCGAACCTTATAACTCATAAGTCAATCTCCGGTTGACTTTTCCAAAATAGGACTTCCTTAAAGAGACTAAGTGTATCATTTTCCACCAATACCATTCCAAATCAACTCTAACACACCACATATTGATAATGAAACATGAATAAGCATAAAACGAGGAAAATGGAGCAGTAACACATGAGGCGACGGGTCGGGTCGTCACATCCTCCCCAACTTAAATCAACCCCCGTCCTCGAGCGTACCAATAGTTGTCCTAGAAGCCAACCAATATCTAAATAACCTTACCCAGCATATACCCGGGTGATCCTACGTCACCCTATCTCGCATATGTTCGATAACACAACATAGCTGCAGTATCACAACCCATCTACACCATGATCCGTAGAACCACATTGCACTTTTCGAAATTATACGCAAGACTAGAACTTCACATCTATACTCAGGATAAGTCCGAACTAGCTGTATTAACCCATACCTGCAACCTCCGGTGCAATTCTATGATATACCACATAATCCAAGAACCTGAAATGATGACTTCCATTCATGGCAGTTGTCCACAACAACCATATAATGATAGAAACCGCTTATTAGTTGGAGTCTTATTCCAACACTGTCATATTCTACCAAAGATAATGAACATGCAGAAGACCATAACCCTTTTTCACATCAACCATTCACGAAGGCATTTCTTCCCTTTTGACTAATACCATAGCAGATTCCAACCTTAACCTCGATATCATCCTTTCAACATGATAAATGACACACCCACTAATAATAGACGGTCTGAACATACTCAAATCATGAAAAAAATGACTCAAACGAAAGAGTTGTACCTTAAGCTCCTCAATACCATTCCAACACAAGGTTGGGACCTCGTCCCATATCATAGAAATAAAATACTTGCATCTACCCGAAGGGTCTAATCTCCACGTAGCCTCGCTATAATACGCGATCTTATCCATACACTGTTATGAAGTACCTCAAGTCGCTATACTCGAAATTGACAACCACACATGATTGATGTCTACAACCCAAACAAATCATTATACCCATGGTGAAGCAAGGCATACAAATAGAAAATGTAAAATTATTCTCAACATCACACTGTTGCGGTACATAACCCGATCCAGATAATATACCCATGGAGGTGTGCCACCCGGTTCACACATAATCATGGCGGCGTGCCATCCGATCCACACATACTCATGGCGGCGTGCCATCCGATCCACACTTACTCATGGCGGCGTGCCATCCGATCCATACATACTTATGGTGGCGTGCCACCCAATCCATATATATCACATAAGGAGATGCACATCGAGCCAAATTTGCTCATTCCAACAAAATATCGAGTATCGTTCGTAAGCATACTGAGTGCATACAATATCTACATATAGCATTATAAACTACAAAACTCAAGCGCAACTGAGGTTTCCCTCTCAACTTCCACTATGTGATAGCACCGCACCATATGTGCCCATAGTCCGTAAATCGTAATGCCTAGCAACGCAGAAAAGGACTCATAGATCTCTCCAGATTGTTGATAAGCTCAACAACGGTCGAGTCAACCTATCCCTCGACAATATAATTCGTAGCCAACCGAGTCGACCCAAACTGGAACACGCATCCGAAAGGTCCCTTAACGCCAGAACTGGCTCAATAATAGCAACCTCTGCACTGATATCTATCATGAAGTCTCAATTAGGAAAATAATCCTTTTTAGCTGTCCGCTGGGTCTTTAAAAGATAAACCACTCCGAAAGAACATAACCAAATGCACCTTGCCACTCAAACTGTGGCGTTTCCGGCATAGTCTATAACACAATAGTCCAGAATTATTCTAACACTGAGACAACCAATCTGAACTTCAACATCACATGCAAAATCCAACATACTAGCAACGAAAGATTCACTCGAGCCTCCAAGTCCCAACACTCGCCAAACGGTGCCAATACACACGATCCACCATCACAAATAGCTCGAATATGATGACTTTCGCCTCCAATTCCATATAGCATACGAATCATAATACTTGTTTCCAGTTTCGCCGTCCAAACACATGCCACAGCTAAATATCCAATAATCTCCCTATGCCACCAAGCAAACCTGAATATCACCCGTCGATCTAACGAGGAATGGCCACAACACAACCGAAGTACCATCACTTAATCACATTGCTCTTTCTCTGAAACAGATACTTTCATCGGATCACTTTCAAATAGCCGTACCATTCTCCCTGATTATCCGAGGCTACCTGCTGCCTAAGTGCTTTATGAACTTCCTTTTTGATCTGGACTGAAACTTATCTAATGAAGAACTTCTGTTGATCCCCTCTAGAAGAAAATCATTACACATCTCATGCCTCTCACATTCGTAGAAGATGCACCTCTTCAATCATAGTAGCAATCAACAAGAACTCTCCCAATTTCATTTGCACAAACTAAACTGCCATGATTGAATCCTTCTAACCAAATCACGCTAAGCAAGTCGTCAAAGCCCAAGAGCATAGCCGCAAAATTACATGTGCTAACTAATTACTTCGAATATACACCAAGAATTAATCATACCCTTACCATGCTGATCTGGTCTGTTATCAAGTTACTCCATCTATCTAAATTTCTTCTGATTCGTCTTCAACTTGATATTCACTTTCCCGCAGTACCATAATTCCTCAATCCAGGCTTACCGCACGAGACCAAGCATAAGACCACATTGTTAGGAACCACAACCCTCTGACTACTCTCTCAAATTTTTCCAGAAACACCACATTCTAGAATACCTTACTCAGAAGAAATCTCTACGAATCTAACTCTATTTCCTTTACCTTCCTGATGTGGATACATAGATACCATAATTAACATAGAATACAACAAGTCTTGACATCTTCTAATGAAACTCAGTTCCTAACCCCCATATGCAACTTTAGAACTCTTGAACCCATTAGAACCATTCTCGCAAGTCATTCACTCTTATTCAACTGCAATTTACCTGATCAAACAGACGTAACCAACCGTGCCTCATTAGCACTTTGACCCCGCAGGATATGATCTCATTCCGATACAACTAAACAGCTACTGTCTCTTTACCCTAAGCATTCTTTATTAACAACAGCTCAAACATCCTATTGTTTCCACACATCCGTATAGTAACACATAGCCTTTGTCAAAATTTGCTTCATTCGTGCCATCCTCGACTCAATTACTACAACCAGAACTTATCCGCAGGTATATCTCGAAATGAAACCAACATAATACATGACCGTGCAATCAGCTAATTAACAGCAACCTCCCCAACTTGGCTCGAAACCATAGACCAAAATATTTCAATAACTCATAACACTTTTACTCCATTGATGCCACAATAACATAATGAGAATATGCCCCAATCGTTTATAAGTTATAAAACAAGATCTTCTAACATCACTATAATATATTTGCCCTAAGACCACACTAATTTAGATAGCGCTTAGAAAGCATAGCCAAAAATTTCTATAGGAACAATTTATAAGTGTAACCTTTATTTTGAGCTTTTGGCCACGAAAGTTTAAGGTATATTTCTAAAGTGTACTTTATAAATGTAAAAACAACGCGTTTTAAGTGTTAGCCAAATTATAAAATATTTGGCAACACTTATTCAGTTAAGTGCGCTTTCTTTTGAATAATAAAAGCAACACTTAACATTGTGCACTAAAATAAAAATAAAAAATTCATCAAAAAATTCCCTCCATTATTTCATCGAGCGAAAGTTTTCCCCTATTTTCAAAGGCAAAAAAAAATTAATACTTTGTCAAATTTTTATTCTACCCCTCTACATAGTATTGACCCGTAAATCTCGATCTATGTCGCTGCCACCACCATCGCCACGCTGTTGGTTCCCCTGCTACCAAATCCAGCATCGATTGGAATTTTCTTCTTCATTGACCCAATACCTACATCGAAGAAAGAGAAATTTCAATATTCAAAAGGTACCATCTCTTAATTAAAATTATTTTATTTCCTTACATATTCATCTACTGCTTAAACCCCTTTGATTTCAACTGCTACTCCAAAAATGGGGTTTTCCAAGTCCAGTAACATACCAACTGAAACCCTAATCCTTCATTTTTTTTCCTTCTCTGTATTAAGTATAAGGCTTATAGATAATATTTTCGCAAAATTTGATTGATGGAATCAAGAGGATCATTGGAATCATTGGCGGCGGGTTCAGATTTCACCCGACGTGAAGAATTGGGTCGTTATTATCTCCGTCGTAAAATCACAGGGAGACCCATTAAATCTGCTCCAATTTCTGATATCGATCTTTACAAAGTTGAGCCTTGGGATCTTCCTGGTTAGTGATTTTTTCCTACCTTTCTTCTACAACCTTCTATAACTCATATATTGATGGAAAGTTCTTATTTTTCTTTTTATGGTCGATGATTTTCTGTACAGATCTTTTGAAATCATAGAGTATATGGGTTGGTCAGGCATTTGCTACTTTGTCGTGTGATACTAGGAAGGAGTGAAGTTGTACATCCTGGAACATGACAGTGGCATCCGAGTTCTGAGGAATTTAACACTGGTGTTGATAATTTGCTTTCTCCTAGAAAGTGTATTGTGTAGAGTACACAAATGAATAGCTATGTGTTTCCAGAATTGATGGTCAGTTTCAGAGTCATCTCTCATGTCAAAGGTGAGCATACTTTACAGTACTGTAAGCATAAAGGAGAGTTAGTGATATTTCAATAATTTAGAATATTTAGAGTATTATGCTAGATTGTTAATTATGGTCTCATTTGTGCAGAGTATCAAAGGAATGGAGTTCCTGCTAAAAATCCAAATTCACCTTGGATTTCATTTCCTGCACTGATTTCCGCTCTATCAAAATTCTTGCTGCCTCACACTATCAAATTGATTACGAAATATCATTGTGATCATAAGGTATGCGCTTGAAGCTCTTTAAATTTTATTTTTAGTATATGTCTATATATTCTTTGGTCCATTTGTTTACTTTTTTCTAGTGCCATAATCACTTTTGGCACATGTGCAATCACAGCAGATTGACTATTGAAACGTTACTTTTGAGATATAGTATTGATGCACCTGCAAAGTCAATATACTCTTTGGTTTTACAAAAACTTCTCCTCCTCTTTCGAGTTCACCTACCTTTATATATTTTTTGGGGCAAAAACCTAAACTTTCAGGTGTGACTGGTGTTTGTCTGAGAGATTCTCTTACAAGTTCAATTTTCCTGATATCGTTGATAGATGAACATGTGCTTTTTCGTTAATACTTGGCTTTAGAAATAGCCACCTGTCAATTTTTCTCACAACCTTTGGCTAAGTGTTATCTTTGTGTATCTAGAATTTGTATTTCTGGTCCTTTTCTGAACGACAATTTAATTTTAAGGTTCGGTTTTTGAAATCTATTTCTGGATCAGGTTGTCTAGCCATTGAAATAAAATCAGAACATATGTTGTAGTTTGCTGTAGTGGTAATTATTGCTGCCCAGATTTTAGTTCTGTGACTTCTTGAGCAGCTGTAGGATTTGCAACTGAAGTAGACTGCCTTGTTGATGTTGCAGCTGCATCTTTAGTTGAGCTTCTAGTTATATGGTTTCTAATAATACCTGGAGTGACCTGCTTGGAGATGGCATGTCTTAGGATTAGGTTATGACCTTAGCGTTGACAGTCGCCTAATAGAGAGTCAACAGTAGTTCATTTCAATGGGAACATGAAGTCATGGATAAAGTACTTATTTACTTATGCGTTATGCCTAAGGTCATATCAGGGTTCATGAACCTTTTAGGATTGCCTTTTTCCATGGATATTTTTCTTTTTATTTAATACTCCTATTTTTACTTTACTTAGAGCTTGGATTGTAGTTTCTATTTTTGGATCTCGCAAAAAAGCTAATAATTCTTGTACTCCCAAAAAAGATCTTAAGCACACGGTAAATGGCTTGCTCCTACAGACCTAAATGACTTAGGGAATACTAGATGTCATATGTTATGTGCTAATTAATCAATCCAATTATTTAATAAAGCCACAGATCATTCTTTTTTTTCTTTCATCTCAACTGTTTGTTCAATGTTTTAAAATCATAGCATCACCACTATCTATTATTTTTACGTTTCACCATTGAATAATTTAGAGGCCGCTAAAGTCAATTGCAAAAAGATCAGGTGATATTGATATCTCTAGAGGTGTGTCTGTCCCAATCCTAGATAAGGATATATTTTAAGAATCAGCCAAAGAAATTAGTACCTTGTATAATTCGACTAATGTAGTCTTTTGTTATGTTAATAGTAAAATATTTACTTTCTAAAAAAATATTGCTCCTTGAAATGTCTTTTTCAATAATGTATATTCATCATAATGGCTCTGCTTGTTGTCATATTCATGTGGCGGGTGAGATGAATGTCTTAATAGGTGGAGATTTGCATGCTCCGAGTTCAACAAAATTTCAATTTAACGATATTTGTCAAATTTTTCGGCCATACTCCCTATCTGTTGTGCCATATTTCCTTTATGTTTGCATATATTTCTGATTGTTTTTTGCTTTTTTTCCAGATGCTATGGGAAAGATTAATTACATTGCTTCAACTGGTCAAGCCTCTTTGAGGCAGGTAGGAAAAGGTATGTATTCTGAATTAACTTCTATGTTCGCCCATGACGGAACAAAATGGTAGTTGCTTGTTTGACAGCAAAACAGCAAGATAAATCAAGATAAAGGCCAAAGGATCAAACTGCATCCTCACTACTTGAGCCGGTCAAATAGCTTCACCGCAACACATTTGACAATACAATGCCAATAATCAAAATATTGTCCAGTGCAATGCTTGTGCCCAGATTCATCACCTTCTATCCTTTTAGTGCAAGCCTGATATTCCCTAAGTCGCCTTACACACTTTGTCTTGCAAGTCTCTTCTAGTGTCTTCTTTTAGTCCACGACTTCCTCGCCCGACATGGAGAAAGAATATCGATGCCGTAGATTTGAGAATCGCAGAGTGGAATCTTGCTTTTTCCATTTAAGGTCTTTTAGTTTGCATTTTTAGCTATGTTGCTCTGACATGGCAATTCATGTATTGCGTGGTTACTCATTATTCTTTTTTTATATGTGACTGAAAAATATGTAAAACATGGTGCTACTATATATTATTCTAGTATTTGTTCTTCTTGACAAAAGATCAAAGTTTAATTTCTATCTAATATAATCTTTTTATGTGTAGGATAATATGGGTGATGCTTTTGGAAATGGTGGCGGAATGACAATTTGATCTGAATGCGAATGCGAAGAATTATTGGATAATTAGGATGTCTAATATTCATGGTATTATATGAATATACACACTTTTTGTAAAGTTTATTCTTAATGGGCATTTTGATTCATTGTTTTATTATGTGTATTCATTTGAATTATTTTTTTGGTACTTATTAGCTAATTTAGTTCTTTATAATATCGAAATATATGATAACAATGAATATGCTTGAAATAACTGTAATTACAGGATATTATGCAAAATATAAATTTATAAAAAGAATTAAAATATAAATTGTATACTCTAGTCACTTTGCCACGCTTTAAAAGTGCTGTCATATATTTGTACACCGTGCTTTGTAAGTTTATCTTTAGAGCCACGCTTAACAAGTGTGGCCTATGAGAGAACAAATGCCATAATTTTCGAGTGTAGTTGTAAGATATAAAAGCGTTCTTAATTGAGGTGTAATAAGCATTATCTTTGATATCTAATAGCCCACGCTTATAAGCGTGGCTGGTAATGCAACAATTGAAAAGCGTGCCCTTAGGTCAAAGGTTACGCTTGTTTTGACCACCCCCAATAAAGTATTGCCTAAAGTCGAAAAGTGTGGCCTTTAATCAAATACCATACTTTTTGCTAGTTCGGACACACTTGTTCGGTGTGGTCGTAGGTCTAAAGTGTTGTAGCGCATGCACAAGGACCATTCCACGCTAGAACACTCCGCAGGAGATAGCCCACCTGCTTCACCTCAACATAACATTTTCATATACCTTCCGTCGTCATACACGTTACACAGTGAATCAGTCTTTCTGACTCTATACTCAAACCGCAACATGCTATTTACTTCACTCCAACTAGGAGACTTGAAAAGATTCTTCACACACCCATAACTCGGGGAAACACATCCAATCACAACGGAAATCAAACACTTAATGGTTCATCTATCATCCAGCAGACCTTCTTCGACACCTCTAAGTCATATAGGAATATCTCGCAGTACCAACATACTCATCCCATAGCTATCCAGCCGCCAATCCCACAATTAAGGACAATACTGAACATATAAGTTCATAATACCAGCTAACAAAATCACCACTACGGTGCTCAAGCCATAAGAAAAGATCCGGCCTCAAGTCCTCCAGACTGGCCCAACATCAACTCATAGAAATCATATCTTACCCCTCGATTGGGGAATCACAAGCTGTCAAGGCACATCTGATACTGAGCGCTCACGTGCGCATACAATAACATGGAAGGAATTTCAAGAGTTTTCTTTTCAAGCTGAACTAAGGACGCACGATAAAAATTCAAGAATGTTAAGTTTTTCTAAGGGTTCTGCAGCCTCTCGAGGATAAATACAGATGTCTCTGTACCGACTAACCCAAATCGTTCTTCTAACAATTATTAAACATGAATGAACAGTCTTATTATGATTTAAAAAAAATAAGTAGCGGAAATACAACCCAAACCAGGGTGTTACCAGTCACGAGCATCTATAGAATCCAAACACTACTACAAGGCCATTAATATACGGATTAGAATTAAGTAACAATGGAAGAAATACGGTGCCACGAACGTTGACGGTCACTTGGCACAACTACAATAGCAAGATCTCCAATCGGCTCAAAACCCACTACCAGGTGAACAATTACCTACATCTGCACATGATATGCTGGGAGTAAAGTGAGTACTCCAACTCAATAAGTAATAAGAGTAAATAATAACTGAGCGGGATAAACCACGTAAAACAAATCAACATGCTATATGGTACAGTGTAACCATTGAGAAAACAGGAAAAACGTGAAAATCCTTTAGAAACTACCTTGGCTCAGTTCAAAACCTCTTTTGAAAATATCTTTTCCCAACAGTCAAGCAATTAAATGCGGAACAGGTAGTGCAAGTCAGCACAAAAGTCGGCCCCTCGGGCACAAACAAGTATGCATATTTGAGCTCATAGACTCGCCATATAGGCAATATAATTGTTCCTTGTGAGCAATTGTTACATCATACAATGTCATTGTTACCATTGTCTCAAATTTATTCTCTTTAAAGTAATCAGACAATATCAAAACAGCAAATAAATATTTCAAGAAATAACACAAACAACGAATAAATGCACAAAAGTATGAATGCAATGCATATGACGGTACACTACGGTACCCAGTGCGGCATGCAGTGCGATCTATTTAACATCGACGGCACTCACTGAGGGCGTATACAGACTCCAGAGGGGATCCTATCCCAGGCGCAATATCAGCAATATATTGGCATAAAACAGGCTCTCAGACTCAATATCAATATATATCATCGCTGCAGCGTGCAACTCAAGCCACCCATATATTCAGAAATCACTATGACATTGTTGCGGTGCGCATCCCGATCCATGCTTTGTCTAGAAATGCAGATAATCCACTTGGGTAATATTAACATGATAATCCTCATCTCAAAACGTCAATAAAATATTGTTCAAGTTTTCAAATCTTAGAAAAATGGCTGAGTTTGCAAAACAATATTAAAACCTTAGACCGAGATCAAATAATATGCAAGGAATTCAAAAATAGTAATATCAATCCCCGAAGGGTTCACATAGTTGGCATGAAGCCCAAATATGGCAATCAGCTCAAATTATGATGATAACAAATAAGTTTAGTCAAATACGCGGTAAAATCAACAACCAGGACGGACCAAGTCACAATCCCCAAAGGTGCTCTATCCCACGCTCATATCCGGCGTGCAAGTCACCTCAATACAGCACTATGATATGCAAATCCGGGGTTTTAAACCCTCAGGGTATCATTTACCAGAATTACTAACCTCGAACAGGTGAAATCTCTAGCCCGCGACACCTTTGCCCATCAAATCAGCCTCCACGCGCGTCGAATCTAACCAAAATCAGAGCGAATACATCACAATATACTAAGGGGACAATACCCAATCGAAAACAATCGAGAAATAGCAAAAATCTCGAAACTAGCAAAACCTGAGCCCTGAGCCCGTTTTTCAAAAAATTACAAAATTTACATTACCGGATTCCTCGTCTCCCCAAGAGTCCATACATACCAAGAACTCCCAAATCCGAGTTCGAATGTCCTATCAAATCCCAACTAGGAATATAAAAAACTCAAGCCCTATTTCTTCCATTTTTAATAAAATTCCATGAATTTAGGTGTTGAAATCACAATTAGATGGTGTTTCTAGGCCATAGGACTTACCTCCAACGATTCCCAGTCAAAACCCTCTTAAAATCTTGTTAAAAGATCCCAAGATCGCTCAAAAATGGTGGAAATTAGACCCAAGTCGCGGATGAAATGCCCTTAAAATATTCTGCCCAGGTATAAATTAACCCTATGCAATCGCATCACCACTATTGCGATCGCATAGCCCAAAAATTAAACCTCCCAAAAATCCTCTTATGTGATCGCATAATTGCCCTTGCGATAGCAGAGCACAGCCTCCCGCACCTATGCGATCGCACTCCAAGCTCCATGTTCACGTAGAACAAAATGCTACCTGGGACCCTAGGTCCCATTACGCTACGCGATCGCAACACAAAAAACGCAAATACACTGACCAACCCTCCAAACCTATGCGATCGCACAACCTCTTGCGCGATCGCATAGAGCAAATGTGAACCCCTTCCAAGACATCCTATGCGATCGCAATGCTCCCAATGTGATCGAATAGAGCAAAATCTCTACAACACTTTTGCTATTTTTATGCAACTTCCACAAGCCAAGATTGGTCCGATTGACCGCCCGAAAATACCTCGAGGCTCCCGAGACCTCAACCAAAAATGCCAACCCATCCTAAAACATCATACAAACCTATTCCAATCCTAAAAACACATCCAACAACCCAAGAATCGTCAATTCTTAATGGATTCAAGCCTAACTTTATCAAATTCTTCTAAAACTCACATTCGATCAAAAACCCGACCAAGCGATGTCCGAATGACCTAAAAATTTGCACGCATATCCAAAATCGCACAGCGGAGCTACAAAAACTCTCGAAATTTTATTCTGACCCTCGGATCAAAATCTCACCCATCAACCGGAATTCGCCAAAATACTAACTTCGCCAATTCAAGCCTAATTGTACACCAAACCTCCAAAATCATTTCCGATCACACTCCTAAGTCACAAATCACTTCCCGTAGCTAACCAAATTATCAAAAATTACATATGAATCTTCTAACTCATAAGTCAATGTCCGGTTGACTTTTCCAAAAGAAGCATTCCTTAAAGAAACTAAGTGTCTCATTTTCCACCAATACCAGTCCAAATCAACTCTAACACACCACATACTAATAATGAAACATGAATAAGCATAAAATAAGGAAAACGAAGTAGTAACACATGAGACGACGGTTCGGGTCGTCACATCTCATGACCTAAATCAAGTAAGGTACATCAAAGATGAGGAAGGCAGACTATTGACGGAAGACTCCCAGATTAAGCATAAATGGCAGAAGTACTTTCATAGATTTCCTAATATAGAGGGGAGTAGTAGCATCGTATTAGGGGAGTTGGGTCACTCTGAGAGTCACCGTGACTTTGGGTACTGTAGGCGTATCAAGGTTGAGGAGGTAATGAAAGTTGTGGATAAGATGAGTCGGGGCAAAGCGACAGGACCATACGAGATTCCAGAAATATTTTGGAGTATGTGGATAGAGCAGGCTTGGAATGCCTAACTAGGTTGTTTAATATTATTTTCGAGATGAAGAGGATGCTTTATGAGTGGAGACGTAGTTTGATAATTCTGCTATTTAAGAATAAATGTGATATCTAGAATTGTAACAATTATAGGGGAATCAAGTTGTTAAGTCATACCATAAAAGTTTGGGAAAGGGTGGTGGAAGGGAGGGTGAGGAGGGCGGTATCTATTTTTGAAAATCAGTTCGGATTCATGCCGGGACGTTCTACTATGGAAGCTATCCACATGATAAGGAGGTTGGTGGAACAACATAAAGAGAGGAAGAGTAATTTGCACATGGTGTTTATTGACCTGGAAAAGGCGTACGACAAGGTCCCTAGTGTGAGCACGTGAGTTTTTTCCTATATATGAGTTACTCCCAGAAAATTCAAAATAAAACAATTTTTAGTTTGTTTGCAATTGTTGTGAATTTTGTATTATTTTGATTGTATTATTTGCATTTTTTGTATGGCATGTTTATTTGCTAAATTAATAAAAAATAGAAAAATATGTCGCATTTGCATTTAGAACTTAATTCTACGATTAGGAATAGTTAAGTTTGTTTTACAAAATGAAAATCACAAATTATAGACATCTTTTGCATTTTTAGCCTTTAATGTTCATATTCCGCGATTGTATTTTAATTGTTATTTAATTTTAGGTGATAATTATTATTAAGAGTTAATTAGTATTTTAAGATAATTTTGATTTTTATAATTTAATCTTAGCATTTTAGTTTTATTAATTAGGAAGTTGAATGGATAGAAAAGAACAAAAATGGTAAGAAAATCGAATTGGGCCTCTTATCCTAGTTTGAATTCACCTGGCCCAAATGTCTCACAAACCCAACCCAAATCACCTTTACCCAACCCAAAATATCTGATCCGATCCATTTTCACCCCACCCATTTTTTATTTTTTTATTTTTTTCTTTCTTTTTCATTCTTTCACTTAACCAAATAATCAAACACTAAACTCATCAGTCGTTACACCTAAACACCCACCCCCTCTCTTCATCTTCTCCAAACCACCCTCCATAGCCGCCAAACCGTGAAACTACCCAAGCAATACAGCCATGGCTGCCCTACCCCTTCCAGCGACCATCTCACGACCACTGCCCCACCAGTTCTCCTTCCCGTCTCCTACCCAGCGACCACCAAATGCTCTAACCCCCTTTCAAATGACACTCACCAGTCAACCATGCCTCTCGTCGCATACCTCGCTTGACAGGCTCGACGTGAAATAAACGATCACTTCATCTTCTTCATAGACACGTCAACCAGACCAAACAACTTCCATTAACACACCGTCATTGACATTGTAGAAAATCATTCTATCCATGATATGTGTGCTTTGGTTGTATTAGCATAATTTTCAGGTATAGGTTTTGATGAATGACAAACAACGAAGTCGATGAATGACAAACAATGAAGTCAAGTGTCGAACAAAGTTATTATATGACAAACAATCAAGATTGAATGCCGAGAAGCACATTGATGATGGAATTGCATAGACAAGCCAAAGACGAGCTCAAAAGTTCAAGACCGAAGACCCAAGGCGTAGGTCGTTAGGTAGAACAAATGTAAGAGCAACGTTTAAAGTTATCTCGTCTTTTGGCTCAACAATAGGTCATCATAAATATGCATAAAATCATTTTATCAAATCATATTTCAAATACTTCAAACAAAATGATTTCAAACATTTTCATTTTAGCCAAAATGAATTTTAAACATGTCTTTCAAAGCTGGACAGAAATAATCGATTATGTTTATGTTGATAATCGATTATGTTAAGACAGTGTAAACCGGAATTTCCAAAACAGCACAATAATCGATTATCATGTATAGCATAATCGATTATCTTGTAACCGTTGCCAAAGTTTTTGAACACTGTAACAAAATAATCGATTATGCTATACATGATAATCGATTATCCAGCATAAAATCAGCTTCTGATTTTTGAACGTTAGAGCAAATAATCGATTATCTAAATCCAATAATCGATTATCCTTGCATAAAATCAGCATAATTGATTGTCAATTAAGCAACGGACATACACCCTCTAAGCCCTATAATAGAGGTCTTTTGAGCTGATTTTAAACACAAAACACCTCTCATTATTCATATACATATTGATCATATTTGTGCATCATTTTAGAGCTTTTGTTGAGCCATTTGAGAGACAACTTTGAGTTGTTCATAGAGCTAATATTGCATCTCTTTATATACTCTTTTGAGAGAGTTCTTGGTGTAAAAGAGAAATGTGTTTGAGAAGACCATATCTTCTCATTTGATTGTCGGGTGTTCTAAGTACCCTCAATCTTAGTGGTTGAAGTCTTGTGGTGCGGTATCCACGAGCAAGGTGAAGTCTTGAGGTGCGGTATCCTCGATCAAGTTGAAGTCTTGTAGAGTGTACATCTACGAGCAAGTGTAACGGTTTGTTAGGCACCCGTAAGCATAACAAAGTTAGTGGAATCTCGAGAGAGTCTCTCGGGGACTGGACTAACCATAAGTTGTGGTAAACCAGGATAAATTCGGTGTGTTCTTTCCTTACTATTTTAATTACCGAATTTATTTTATTCCTGCAATTTTAATTCCGCAATATTTATCAATATTCTCGTGCCGCACTATTCACCCGCCCTCTAGTGACAGGCATAAATCCTAACAATTGATATCAGAGCCTAACTCTCTGAAAGCCTTAACCGGTTGAGAGAACGATATATATTTTTTGTTGAGAATATTGAACGCAGGAATGATGAGCGAAGGACACTCCACCTATAGGCCTCCACTATTTGACGGAACAAATTACACATATTGGAAAGAGCGGATGAGAATCTTCATCCAATCAAATAACTTTCGCTTGTGGCAAATCATCAAGAACACTGAAAAAATACCAACAAAGAAAGTTGGGGAAACCACGGTTCCAAAGGAGGAAGATGAATATGATGCCGAGGATATCAAGAAAGTTTAAAACAACGTCAAGGCCATTAATATATTATATTGTGCGGTGAATCCGGATGACTATCGGAAGATTTCTTGCTGCACAACCGCCAAGGAGATGTGGGATAAACTCGAGATCACTTATGAAGGTACGTCTCAAGTCCGAGAATCTAAAGTTGATTTTCTAACACATGAATATGAAATCTTTAAAATGAGGGAGAAAGAACCCATCGGTATTATGTTTGAACGATTCTCAAAAATCGTCAACGATCTTCATGCTCTCGGGAAAGTGTACACGAACAAAGATCTTGTTCGAAAAATCCTACGGAGTCTCACTCCCGAATGGCGTTCCAAAGCCAATGCCATCCAAGAGTCGATAGGAATCACGGATGTCACAATTGATGGACTAAGAGGTAACCTCGAAACTTATGAAAGCACAATCTTAATCCCTATCTTAGAAGTAAAAGTTCGAATATTGCTTTCAAAGTTTCATCCTCTAAAAGAGAAGAGGTAAGTGATTCGGATAGCGATGATGATATTATTTCCAATGATATAATTGAAAAGTTTTATAAGCTTATGAAAAAGGAAATAAAGAAGGAAGAACCAAGTCCTTCATGCCAAAATTGTGGAAAACTTGACCACACCAAATCACATTGTCCAAAATCCAAGGACAAGAAGAAGAACAAACACCAAAGGCGTGTGACATGGGATTCGGACAGCTCGGGCAATGAAACTGCCCCATTATGCCTCATGGCCAACGAGGAAGAAGAGGTAAGTAATTCTAACTCTTATTCTTTTGAAGAATTACAAGAAGCTTTTCATGACTTATATGGTGAATTGAAAAAGACTTCAAAAATCTCCAAAGAGGCCAACGCTAAAATTAAAGTTTTAGAAGAGAAAAATAATTTTTTGGAAAATGACAATATTGATCTTAGAAATAAAATTAAGGAGATGAATGAAGCCTCTTCAATTGATCAAAGTTCAAATTGTTCTTCTTGTAAGTCTTTGAAAATAGAGAACATAGAACTTAGGAACACACTAGAAAAACGCAGTGTTGATAATCCTAAAACAATTGAAGTCATTAATAAGGATGATAGAAATAATATTTGTCAACCTAGAAATAATTCTAGGATTTTTATTAATGAGCCTAGAAATAATCATTTTAGGCCACCTAGAAATAACTCTAGGAATTTCAACGCTTCTAGAAATAACAACTTTAGATCACCTAGAATGTTTTTGGCTCAACCTAGACATATGCACAACCTGAATGTTATATGTCATTATTGTAACCAGGTAGGACACATAGCACCCGTATGTTTTGCAAAACATAGGGATGTATCTTTTGACTATGATTATTATTTGCCTAACCCCCAAGGACCCAAAAGTGCCTGGGTACCGAAAACCTATTTTTAGGTACGTTTGCAGGTGTACTTGAAGGCTACAATATCGTAGTAGATGCACCAAGCACGAAACCTCATTGCATCGAGGGGGAATTTCGGTTAGTTATCATATTTTTGATAAAATCATAATAGTTGATATGCGTTAAAAATTATTATATCTTTGTTAATAATTGATATTAATTATTTTTGTTGATTCATATTTTGATAAATTTTATCTTGAATAACTATTGGTATCAATTATTTTTGTGAAAAATAATGAGTGATGTTTTGATGAATATCTCTCTAGTTTGAATAACAGTTGGTATATTCGCTAAAAATAACCTTTGATATGGTTGATATATTTTTACTAACATTTGGTATTATTTCATGTTGGTATGATTTTTTAAATATCGTCAATGTATATTCCTCATTGTATTTCCTATCTTATATTTGACACTAACAATTGATATACCCAAAAGGGGGAAGTGTCGAAAGGGGATAATAGCGTTTGTATACTCTCTTGTTGCTAATGCCAAAAGGGGGAAGAGTTTAGGCGATATGCATCAAATAAGGGGGAATGTATCTACGTTATAGTATGCCTTATTTGAGGGGGAATTATCATTAAGGGGAATTGTTTGCATGAATTGTATGTTGAGATATAGAATGAATTTAGGGGGAATCCGATATGCATATCTCCTGTTGTTTGTCATTATCAAAAAGGGGAAAATTGTAGAAAATCATTCTATCCATGATATGTGTGCTTTGGTTGTATTAGCATGATTTTCAGGTATAGGTTTTGATGAATGACAAACAACGAAGTCGATGAATGACAAACAATGAAGTCAAGTGTCAAACAAAGTTATTATATGACAAACAATCAAGATTGAATGCCGAGAAGCATATTGATGACGGAATTGCATAGACAAGCCAAAGACGAGCTCAAAAGTTCAAGACCGAAGACCCAAGGCGTAGATCGTTAGGTAGAACAAATGTAAGAGCAACGTTTAAAGTTATCTCGTCTTTTGGCTCAACAATAGGTCATCATAAATATGCATAAAATCTTTTATCAAATCATATTTCAAATACTTCAAACAAAATGATTTCAAACATTTTCATTTTAGCCAAAATGAATTTTAAACATGTCTTTCAAAGCTGGACAGAAATAATCGATTATGTTTATGTTGATAATCGATTATGTTAAGACAGTGTAAACCGGAATTTCCAAAACAGCACAATAATCGATTATCATGTATAGCATAATCGATTATCTTGTAACCGTTGCCAAAGTTTTTGAACACTGTAACAAAAGAATCGATTATGCTATACATGATAATCGATTATCCAGCATAAAATCAGCTTCTGATTTTTGAACGTTAGAGCAAATAATCAATTATCTAAATCCAATAATCGATTATCCTTGCATAAAATCAGCATAATTGATTTTCAATTAAGCAACGGACATACACCCTCTAACCCCTATAAATAGAGGTCTTTTGAGCTGATTTTAAACACACAACACCTCTCATTATTCATATACATATTGATCATATTTGTGCATCATTTTAGAGCTTTTGTTGAGCCATTTGAGAGACAACTTTGAGTTGTTCATAGAGCTAATATTGTATCTCTTTATCTACTCTTTTGAGAGAGTTCTTGGTGTAAAAGACAAAGGTGTTTGAGAAGACCATATCTTCTCATTGATTGTCGGGTTTGCTAGGTACCCTTAATCTTAGTGGTTGAGTCTTGTGGTGATGTATCCACGAGCAAGGTGAAGTCTTGAGGTGCGGTATCCTCGAGCAAGTTGAAGTCTTGTAGAGTGTACATCTACGAGCAAGTGTAACGGTTTTGTTAGGCACCTGTAAGCTTAACGAAGTTAGTGGAATCTCGAGAGAGTCTCTCGGGGACTGGACTAACCACAAGTTGTGGTGAACCAGGATAAATTCGATGTGTTCTTTCCTTACTATTTTAATTACCGAATTTATTTTACTCCTGCAATTTTAATTCCGCAATATTTATCAATATTCTCGTGCCGCACTATTCACCTCCCCTCTAGTGACGGGCATAAATCCTAACAATTGGTATCAGAGCCTAACTCTCTGAAAGCCTTAACCGGTTGAGAGAACGATATATATTTTTTGTTGAGAATATTGAATGCAGGAATGATGAACGAAGGACACTCCACCTATAGGCCTCAACTATTTGACGGAACAAATTACACATATTGGAAAGAGCGGATGAGAATCTTCATCGAATCAAATAACTTTCGCTTGTGGCAAATCATCAAGAACGGTGAACAAATGCCAACAAAGAAAGTTGGGGAAACCACGGTTCCAAAGGAGGAAGATGAATATGATGCCGAGGATATCAGGAAAGTTGAAAACAACGCCAAGGTCGCTAATATATTATATTGTGCGGGTGAATCCGGATGACTATCGGAATATTTCTTGCTGCACAACCGCCAAGGAGATGTGGGATAAACTCGAGATCACTTATGAAGGTACGTCTCAAGTCCGAGAATCTAAAGTTGATTTTCTAACACATGAATATGAAATCTTTAAAATGTGGGAGAAAGAACCCATCGGTATTATGTTCGAACGATTCTCAAAAATCGTCAACGATCTTCATGCTCTCGGGAAAGTGTACACGAACAAAGATCTTGTTCGAAAAATCCTACGGAGTCTCACACCCGAATGGCGTTCCAAAGCCAATGCCATCCAAGAGTCGATAGGAATCACGGATGTCACAATTGATGGACTAAGAGGTAACCTCGAAACTTATGAAAGCACAATTCTTAATCCCTATCATAGAAGTAAATGTTCGAATATTGCCTTCAAAGCCTCATCCTCTAAAGGAGAAGAGGTAAGTGATTCGGATAGCGATGATGATATTATTTCCAATGATATAACTGAAAAGTTTTATAAGCTCATGAAAAAGGAAATAAAGAAGGAAGAACCAAGTCCTTCATGCCAAAATTGTGGACAACTTTGCCACACCAAATCACATTGTCCAAAATCCAAGGACAAGAAGAAGAACAAACACCAAAGGCATGTGACATGGGATTCGGACAGCTCGGGCGATGAAACCGCCGCATTATGCCTCATGGCCAACGAGGAAGAAGAGGTAAGTAATTCTAACTCTTATTCTTTTGAAGAATTACAAGAAGCTTTTCATGACTTATATGGTGAATTGAAAAAGACTTCAAAAATCTCCAAAGAGGCCAACGCTAAAATTAAAGTTTGAGAAGAGAAAAATAATTTTTTGGAAAATGACAATATTGATCTTAGAAATAAAATTAAGGAGATGAATGAAGCCTCTTCAATTGATCAAAGTTCAAATTGTTCTTCTTGTAAGTCTTTGAAAATAGAGAACATAGAACTTAGGAACACACTAGAAAAACGCAGTGTTGATAATCCTAAAACAATTGAAGTCATTAAGATGATAGAAATAATATTGGTCAACCTAGAAATAATTCTAGGATTTTTATTAATGAGCATAGAAATAATCATTTTAGGCCACCTAGAAATAACTCTAGGAATTTCAACGCTTCTAGGAATAACGACTTTAGATCACCTAGAATGTTTTTGGCTCTACCTAGACATATGCACAACCCGAATGTTATATGTCATTATTGTAACCGGGTAGGACACATAGCACCCGTATGTTTTGCAAAACATAGAGATTTATCTTTTGACTATGATTATTATTTGCCTTACCCCCAAGGACCCAAAAGTGCCTGGGTACCGAAAACCTATTTTTAGGTACGTTTGCAGGTGTGCTTGAAGACTACAATATCGTAGTAGATGCACCAAGCACGAAACCTCATTGCATCGAGGGGGAATTTCGGTTAGTTATCATATTTTTGATAAAATCATAATAGTTGATATGTGTTAACAATTATTATATCTTTGTTAATAATTGATATTAATTATTTTTGTTGATTCATATTTTGATAACTTTTATCTTGAATAACAATTGGCATCAATTATTTTTGTTAAAAATAATGAGTGATGTTTTGATGAATATCTCTCTAGTTTGAATAACAGTTGGTATATTCGCTAAAAATAACCTTTGATATGGTTGATATATTTTTACTAACATTTGGTATTATTTCATGTTGGTATGATTTTTTAAATATCGTCAATGTATATTCCTTATTGTATTTCCTATCTTATATTTGACACTAATAATTGATATACCCAAAAGGGGGAAGTGTCGAAAGGGGATAATAGCCTTTGTGTACTCTCTTTTTGCTAATGCCAAAAGGAGGAAGAGTTTAGGCGATATGCATCAAATAAGGGGGAATGTATCTACGTTATAGTATGCCTTATTTGAGGGGGAATTATCATTAAGGGGAATTGTTTGCATGAATTGTATGTTGAGATATAGCATGAATTTAGGGGGAATCCGATATGCATATCTCCTTTTGTTTGTCATTATCAAAAAAGGGGAAATGTAGAAAATCATTCTATCCATGATATGTGTGTTTTGGTTGTATTATCATGATTTTCAGGTATAGGTTTTGATGAATGACAAACAACGAAGTCGATGAATGACAAACAATGAAGTCAAGTGTCGAACAAAGTTATTATATGACAAACAATCAAGATTGAATGCCGAGAAGCATATTAATGACGGAATTGCATAGACAAGTTAAAGACGAGCTCAAAAGTTCAAGACCGAAGACCCAAGGCGTAGGTCGTTAGGTAGAACAAATGTAAGAACAACGTTTAATGTTATCTTGTCTTTTGGCTCAACAATAGGTCATCATAAATATGCATATAATCATTTTATCAAATCATATTTCAAATACTTCAAACAAAATGATTTCAAACATTTTCATTTTAGCCAAAATGAATTTTAAACATGTCTTTCAAAGCTGGACAGAAATAATCGATTATGTTTATGTTGATAATCGATTATGATAAGACAGTGTAAACTGGAATTTCCAAAACAGCACAATAATCGATTGTCATGTATTGCATAATCGATTATCTTGTAACCGTTGCCAAACTTTTTGAACACTGTAACAAAATAGTCGATTATACTATACATGATAATCGATTATCCAGCATAAAATCAGCTTCTGATTTTTGAACGTTAGAGCAAATAATCGATTATCTAAATCCAATAATCGATTATCCTTGCATAAAATCAGCATAATTGATTGTCAATTAAGCAACGGACATACACCCTCTAAGCCCTATAAGTAGAGGTCTTTTGAGATGATTTTAAACACACAACACTTCTCATTATTCATATACATATTGATCATATTTGTGCATCATTTTAGAGCTTTTGTTGAGCCATTTGAGAGACAACTTTGAGTTGTTCATAGAGCTAATGTTGTATCTCTTTATCTACTCTTTTGTGAGAGTTCTTGGTGTAAAAGAGAAAGGTGTTTGAGAAGACCATATCTTCTTATTGATTGTCGGGTTTGCTAAGTACCCTCAATCTTAGTGGTTGAAGTCTTGTGGTGCGGTATCCACGAGCAAGGTGAAGTCTTGAGGTGCGGTATCCTCGAGCAAGTTGAAGTCTTGTAGAGTGTACATCTACGAGCAAGTGTAACGGTTTGTTAGGCACCCGTAAGCTTAACGGAGTTAGTGGAATCTCGAGAGAGTCTCTCGGGGACTGGACGAACCACAAGTTGTGGTGAACCAGGATAAATTCGGTGTGTTCTTTCCTTACTATTTTAATTACCGAATTTATTTTATTCCTGCAATTTTAATTCCGCAATATTTATCAATATTCTCGTGCCGCACTATTCACCCCCCCTCTAGTGACGGGCGTAAATCCTAACAGACATCTCTACCCCGTCGCCCGTCACCTAGCCCCCACGCCTGAACCATCGTCAACCTCCATAGCCATGAGAGACCACCCTTCAACACACCATGAATCACCAATTTGAAACACCCATGGCAGTCACCCACAGTCACGATCATCATCACACAGTCACACACAATCACGACCAACAGTCGGTTCGTCAACCCCTAGCAACCTCTGACCAAACAGACCTAAATGAACCCTTACTTCCCCACCGTCGCACAACAGACATGAACAACCATTTAAACAGTCCGTCACGACCAACAGTCAGCTCGTTTATCGCCTTAAATCAACCGGGAAACATACAAAAAATTTCCGGGCAGATTCGAGTTATTTTGGTTTCAAAGTTTTCGGGAAGACTTGTTTCTATTTGAGTTCGTCGTTGTTCCGATCCGGTTAGTTGGTTTAAGTTTCATTTCTGTCCGTATTTTGTTTGATATTTCTCGGATCTGAAATCAGAATGTGTTTGATTCTTTTCTTGTTCGTTGTTTATTATTTCTTGATTATTTCTTCAGTTTTTTTATTCATTTGTTCTTGTTTAGTATTAATATAGAAGTATGTTAGTTTAATCACTTGAACTTTTTATCTTGCTTGTATTATTGGATTTAAGTTGAAGTTCAATTGGTTATTGAGTTTAGTGATCTAAATCTATTTATTTGTTCTGTTAAGTTTAATTTGAATCTGAGTTTAGTGATTTGAATTTATTGTTTGTCATTGTTGTTGAATCTAAAAGTATATTTGTTGTTAAAAATATTGTTCAGTCAAAATAATTTCAGTTTGTTCTTTGTTGTTCATCATATAGTTTGAATTTGAATAGGAATTGGTTATAGCTTATGTATTTTGGTTAATTTATTAGGTGAATTGGTTATAGCTGGTAATATGATTTAGTTTTTAGATAATTTTTAAAGTTTGAACAGATTTTTTAATCGGGGCAGTAATAGTAGGATTCATGGTAATTTGGGAATGAAAAATTAGGAAATTAGTTTAATATAAATAATCTGAAAGTGGGGTATTAAAGGGTATTAAACTAATAAGTAATGGGGGAAAAGACATATAGTTTTGGGGAACAAGACATAATGATGTAAAGTAAAAAGGGGGTAATAATAAGGTCTTCTTTGGCCACTGAAAAGGGAGGGGGGGGGGGACACTAAGGAATAAGAGTGTTTGGTTGATTGTGAATTAGAAATAGTATATGTAATAATAAAAGTTAAAAAATACACATAGTTAGAGGAATATTAGGAAGGAAAGTAAAAGAGGTAAAAGGGTTAGTAATAATTGTTTAAAAGTAAAAGGAATAGGAAAAAAGTAAAGAGAGGGTCTTGCTTTAGGTATAAGGTAGGAGTCATTTGACACTTAAAAAAATCTAGAATTTAGAGGTAAAAACTTCAGAACTTGAGGGAAGATAAAAAAAGACTTTTGAATCTTAAGAATTTTTGAGTGTTTGAAAGTTAGAAATTAAAGAAAAAATCTGTTCTTCTTCACTGTTAACAATCATCATCAACTCATATTATTCATTGAAGCTTCAAGCTTCTTTTTCTTGAGTGTCGGAAAATCAGAAGTTACTTTTTTGGCAACTAGTTACTCCTCTGTTGGTCTGGTGTGATGACCCTACCCCTCATCTACTGTATTCCCGTCCCGTATTCCCCTTGTATGCTTATTAATATTTCAATATGTTTACTTGGAGAAGTCGGATCAATTCGGATTGAGTTTGGTAGGAATTGAGACTATTAATCTCTTTAAGGAAGGATTAGTTGGAAAAGTCAACCGGACGTTGACTTATAAGTTAGAGGGCTCGGAATTGAATTCCGATGTTTTGTTGAGTTTCGGGGGATGATTTAAGGCTTAGAAGAGTAACCTGAAGTAATTTTGGAGGTTCGGTGTAGAAGTTAGCTTATTTTGGCGAAGTTAGGATTTTGGCGAAATCCTGTTGGTAGGCGAGATTTTGATCCGATGTTTGGAATAGGATTATCAGAGTTGTTGTAGCTTCATTAGGTGATTTTGGACTTATGCGCAAAATTTCAGTTGATTCGAAGGTGATTTGGTCGGGTTTTTTATCAAATGTATATATTCGAAGTTTTGGAAGAACTTAGGCGTGAATTCGATGTAACTTAAGATTTTGATGTTGGTTGAGGTAAACAAGTTTCAATAATGTTTTAAGATATGTTTATGCTTTTGGTTGAGGTTCCGGGGACCTCGAGATGATTTCGGATGGCTAACGGGAACTTTTGAAGTTGGAAAATTTGATAATAGACGAAATTGAAAATGAGTGTGCACAAGACCTCACTTTAAACAACAGAAACTCCCGTTATATAAGTGGTTGTGTGCCCCACAACGTATAAAATCAAGGCCCTTTGAGTCTAGTTAACAAACCGTTTGTTATTTGGAGGTGTACACAAAAAGTTATGACCATTTCACTGAGCAGGTATCAAAGCGCGCCAACACGCGCGTAGACCGCGCTAAAACGCGCGTTTCGCGCGTTTGAGGCAGAATGCGCAGCAAAAACGCGCTAAGATCACGCTAAAACGTGCTACTGGAGGATTTCTAAGTACCCAAAAAGACCTAAAATGAGAGGAATTGAGTCATTTCTCAAGCATAGGGTTTCCTCTGCACCCTAACTCTACCAAGGCACCAATTGCACTCCTAAGGTAAGCTTTAAGTGCGTTTTCATGGTGATTTCACTTCACAATCACTAGTTATAATATGATTTTGATTGGATTTCATAGTTCTTCAAAATCTCAAGAACACCCCAAAGTTGACTTTCAAGATTTGGTCTACAAGAGGTAATCCTACACCTTAGGCTTACACATATGGGGTTAATATGGAACTATGAGTATGAATCATGTATTACAACTTATGGTATGTTGATTAGAAGCCATAAATTCCCAATTTAAATACATGAACATGGTAGTAATTTAAGGGTGCTTACTTGATGGAACTTTTGTTGGTTTGAGTGTGAATGGTTGATGACACATGTGATGTTAAGAGTATTGATCGTCAAAGAATAATGGTGGGATGAATTTTTGGTAAATGGTACTAGTAGGATAAACCAATACCATAGTAATGAGGTGTAAATATCTATGCCTACAAGGTGTTTGATAATATGCCTAAATGGCATAAGTTATGAAAATTATTAGTAATATTGGCCCTATTATTGTAGATGGAAGTTACATAACGGTATTTCATCATTGTAGTATCATTAAGGGGACGAATTTCGGATATGTATGACTAAACCCCATCTCTTAGAAATCGAACTTCATCGATGTTTGTGTGATTTTTGGGCAGATTCGTCACACGAGAAAGCAAATTGAAAGGGAAGGGAATCGCGGGGTAGTATTTGGAAGGCTAGAGGTGAGTAATAGATGTAAATGTTGTTCTAAGGGTTTGAAACCCTGTACTTTCACATCGTAACGCTATATTGAGGCGTGAGAGACATCCCATGGCAAGTGCGGGGTCGTATATGATTGGGGATTGTGACTTAGTCCACCCCGAGTGATGATTATATTATATTGGTGACTGATTTGCACATTGTATCGATACTTATAATATGTTGGCGACTGATACGCACATATATTGATTATATTTGGGCTTAATGCCATGTTTGGGTCCTTGTGACGACTTGTAAAATCATTCGAGGATTGACATTACCGCTTAGCATGATTTTCATATCATCTAACTTCAGTCCACGGTTTTAAATGTTGTTTTTCAAACCCAGCCGTATTTCTAAGTTTTGAAAACTTAAATGACATTTGAAATGAATTTCGGACTGGAAACTTTGATTTTGTAAATGCCCAAGGGGCTTACTATATTATTTTCTGTACTGATAATAAAGTGACTTGAAACAGTGGTAACAACGACATTGTAATATATATATTTGAAACAATGGTGACAATGACACTGTATGTTATACTTGAAAGGATGATCCCCTGACCATATGTTATGAACAAAAGTTGGAAATTATGGGTGGCTTGCCCACATTGTTTCAAACCGAAATATTTTTTGAGGTAATCTAGTAGGTGGCTCTAAGGTTATTAAATATGGTCAGTGATCTGAGTAAGTTCGTGGGAGATGTGTGACCACAACATTTGGATACAAATTAAGCCATTCATAATTTGCTAGAAAACAATCAAGCCGCTCTAGAATGGTATTACCAAATCTACGCTTATTTGTCCAAGTGAACCGACTACTATGAAAGCCTAGATCTTATAGTTTATAATAATTTATGCAGGTGACAAACTTATCTACTCTATTATTACTAATAGGCAGACCACCAAATTTCTCCCTAGGGTTCATGACTTCGTTAAAATCACCTCCTAACAACTAAGGCATATCATAATTATTTTTTAAAGAAATTAAGTTGTCCCAAAATAACTTCCGTAAATGAGCATGGTTAATAGCATAAACAAAAGATAACAGCCAAGGGGTTTTTTGCACATACCTGAACCATACAATGGATTTCTTGTTCTGAAATTCTCATATCTGTCACTGTTATGCCCTCCTCTTTCTAAAGTACCACCAATCCCCATATGAGCCTGTTAGCAGCAACTTGTGACATATGGGTGAAATGAAAATCACCACGAAGCCTTGAGTGATCATGCATGTGTGTCTCAAGTAAGATTACTAGCACATGCCTATGATTATCTAATGAAGATCTAAAGTGACACCTTAACTCAGGATTATGCGAACCCCGGCAATTCCAAACTAATAGATTCATATAGGTACTAGGGTAGAGGATCTTCTCTAATGGCACTGGAGCCCTTGGAGTGGCAAGTGATGTCTTTTGCTCTATATTCACTACCTGAGAGGTATGTTGAAGAGTGAGAATAACTACCATTCCATATTTCCCTATTGATGGATTTAAAGTTTGATGAATGTTGAGGTTGCATGCTTCTAGATCGGGTGGACACTTGAGAATAAACTTTTTTCCGTACTTTGCTTTTAGGTCGTAGAGCAGAATCCCCTTTAACCACAAAAATTCTATCTTTGTTTCCCTCATCTCCACTAGAATTTGTGACAGCTCGTGCCTTGTGGGACTTTCTAGTGCATGTGGTGAGGGTGGTGGTGTATGTGGGGGAGTCTATGGTGTACTGAAATTGTCCATTGGACTGAAAGGACTGGTATATGGGGAGAGTGGATTGACTGGAACCATGGAGCAAAGACCTGGCCCATATGGTGTGGAGGGTAGAATGGCATCAAGTTTATGACTGGATTTGCACGTAGGTTTAATGGGTTCATGGGGTAAGTCCAGTGTTGAGTCGAATAGGATGGATGGTTCTTTATGACTAGGGGTGTCTAAGTGGTGAACCATCGGTTCTGGGTGTAAGCATCCATCCCCAGACGCATCCCTTCTGTTACTATCTCTACAAGATGGGATGGATTTTGTATGAGAAGAACAATCTCCTACCCATTCAACTCCAAGGTGAAAGTCAGAGCATAGCCCTGTAAGCCCATCTCCAACCAAGACTGGAGTGGCTGATCAGTGGAGATGATTTGGGAAGTGTAGACCACCGGGGTAGAAATTTGTGGCAGTTGTGGCCATGCATGATCATTCTGGAAAGGTGAAAGAGTTGATCGTTAGTTTCTTTATTCTCCTACATGGATATGTAGTGAGTATTTCTTGGAAAGGATGGACGCTGCATTTTCGGAGTTAGTAAACTGAGATTGCAATAGAGTCTGTATTTGAATATGAGGTTGATATGAGTTTATTAACTCTTGATGATAGGCATGTGGTGAAGAAGGGGTAGGCATATGTGGTAATGAAATGGAGTAGGAATGATCATCACATGATGCGTAATGATTATGTTTCTTAGGAGGAGTGTGATTTTGGTTTATGTTATCTGCAAACACTGTAGCCTGCAAGATTTCATTAGTTTGGCTTACTATCGATGAGGAAGTATCAAGTAGGGACAAAGCCTGAGAGGAGTTGGCAAGAAGGGATTGATCATGGTGAGTGGCAGCACTATCACGTGGACTAGTTTGCTGAGGTGGTTGTGTTTGGGTAAGAGGTGAAATGGTAGATTCTAGACACGAGGGAGATGTGGGTGGTGACTGAAGAGCCGCAATTATTTTGGCAGCAACTATTTGATTCGTATAGGAGGTGGCAAACTTCTTAAAGGAATTTATTGGCTAATCTTCTTAAAGTGAATAGCAGTAGTATATTTAAGTGGGCTTACTAGAAAACTAGGTGACCCTTTGGTATGCTCATTTGAAAGGCTTCCCTATACGCTAGTTGAGCCTTCATTATTTGGTCTAAGTGGGCTAACCAACTAAAACTATTAAGACCTTCTACATTGGGCTGCGCGTGTACCAGTTTCCCCAAATTAGTGCATCCCAAATGTGGCCAAGGAGAGTTAGGGTACTTACCTGGATCAAGGTGTTGCCTTGGTGATGCAGCTGCTACAACCGCTTTGTTCATGGAGGCCTTGGAGTTCCTGTTAGCATAGCTAGGTTTTCTTGTAAACTCAACTATGTTCCAGTCACTACCCTTTGTCTCTATCAGGTTGTAGTTGAGATGGTGTATTGGTTGTCTCCATAAAAGAAGAAACAATAGACGAGCAATTTTGTTTAGCATGTCGAAAGCACCCACAGGTCGCACAAAGTAGGTTTAAACCTTCATATTGACTTTGTTGTATATTTGCCCTATATTCACATGAGTTTTCAAAGGCTTTTCCAAAGGAACCTCAATAGAAATACTTGCATATCTTCCCCCTAGTGGTAGATGAAGTACATGAATCTATCTTAAGAAGTTTGCCCATCTTCGACCCAACACGTTGGAGTATTTCCAGATCATAGAACTCCGTCGGAAGTTCAGGGAGCCTTACCCATAAATTGGAGTATGTATGTTGAGTAGATGAAACAATGAATTTTGCTCCCCTTGATGAACTGATAAAAAATAACTAAGAACGAACCACGGACCACCATGCAGTGCCTTAGCATATTCTTCTCTTTTTAAACTTTTATAAGAAAAACTCTGAACCTAAGTCAACGAGAGGAAGTTACTCCGTTGACTTTCAAATATCTAAGAGTTTATTTTTTAGAATATGGTGGGATATCTTTCTGCCAAATAACTTGATGATGACTAAAAATTTCTATGGTTCATATAAACGAGATTTATCATTAGCACTAATAGGAATAAAATTTTCTTCGTTGTCGTCATACAGAGTGCTTTCATCCGTTATGTCCGCTACAGGGGTTGGGGTACTGCAGTTTACTAGGCTTGGAAAAAGGTTTGGAGAAAAAATTTTGGTTGAGAGGGAGTATTGGTATCATCTATTTGCGTAGATCCTATGTCATGAGGTTCAGTTTCTTGATGTGTATTATGAAGGTGGGATTGAGATATGTTCATGGTGGGATTATGGAAATTTTGTAAGACTAAGATAGGTACGTATGTTAGGATATTGGAAAAGAAACGAAAGAAAAGAGGTTTTTTTACATGCTGAGAGCTTTTTCTATCATTCTTTCTCTTGGAGCGCTGACATAATTGACTATTTTACGTGGTATTTCCACATTCTTTTTACCCTTTTAATATACTAATCGAAAGACCAGAAATCAAATGGAATAGTATGTATTAGCAACTATCATTTTGTTCGTGAATATTCTTTCTGTTTCATTTAATTGTCATGTATATTAAAAATAAAACTAATATTTTAAAACAAATTTCATTGACATTAATTGTATTACAATAGAGAGGAACAGTAAACATAGATTCCATAATTAATAAGGGATTAGCTAAATTAATTTTCATACTAATATTTTCTTAATGGGTCCAAAGAATTTTATCCTTGCAATTAATACTTTGTGTATCTAATTACAATTTCTAGCTTAATAGTTTGGAAGAATGTTCTAATTGAATATAGTATTGAAAACATATAAGGCAAGTGTTTACCCATATAACGATATAGTTAAATTTGTAGCGTGCTTTATCGACTAACGATTCGATCTAAAAACAATAAAGAAATTTGAACGAAAATAAGATTAACGATTGAAATTAAAGGAGATAACAAGCCTAATTCTTGGCTCGATCTTTCTGTGAGCAAAAGTAAAGGCAATGATAGAACCGTTTTGATTGAGCGTACAATAATTAGCAAAAGATTTTGTATGCACAAACTTTCATGTCCTACAAGGGTTGTCAGTCCTAATATTTATAGTTACCCTTAGGGAGACAAGAATCTAAAATCAAGCTCCTCTTGAATGAGAATAAACACGCTATTGATGGGTGCACAACAACTCTCTTTAAATGCAGATATTCTCTATAATGGATGTTCATTGAATGTTATATGATGTCAAGCCTTCGAATATTTACCATCGATTGTCTTTCCTTCGGGATCCATCATATACCGGTTACGCGCTTCGTACCGGTGTCGATTATTTGCCGACTTAATTTTTACATGTCCTTGA
Organism: Nicotiana benthamiana; assembly: GCA_034376525.1. Lineage (NCBI taxonomy): Eukaryota > Viridiplantae > Streptophyta > Magnoliopsida > Solanales > Solanaceae > Nicotiana > Nicotiana benthamiana. The sequence goes on from CM067334.1 coordinate 117,335,321, forward strand.
TTCCACGTGTCACATCTCTATTTAGCCATTTGTTATCAACCAATTTCACCACATACAGATAGTCCCCCTTCTTTTTACTGACACAACTTAGTGTTACTGCGAAGTAGATGAGTATTCCTTTCTTGGGCATGTTCCTGAACGGTCTATGACACTTGAAGGGATGCACGTCTCCTTATATTTAATACTCCAAAAATGTATTGTCTCGTGATTCAGCAAGTATTTTGCGGTTTTCAAGGTAATCATGATCACGATTTTTGTTGTCTATAACTTCTTTGCTACTCATCATTTTTACTTCTTCACTTTCACAATCTTTTCTCCCTTTCTGAGTTTTCTTAAAACATTAAACTTCCTTAGTAAGGACTTCTTCATTGAACTTTTACCACCATGTCTTCTTACATTGCTAACTTTGGAAATACTGATCTTCTCTTCGATGCAGGACGGAAGAAAAACAAAGCCAAAGAGGTTGACGTTGAGTTTGAACCTCCAAATATTAATACCATCATACTACTGCATCTTAGCACCGCATTTGATCTTCAAGAACAAACCGCATCGGCAAATTCTCAAGACCACAGGTTTTGGCCAGATCATAGGTACCCGTCCTCCATTCGTCCTTCTAGTGTCCCTACTGTGAAGGAGGACTACAACTACTCCAATGCTGAAATCCTCGCCCTAGATGGGGTAGAACGAGTTTCCTACTCTAGAGAGGGGTTTATATATGTCTATACATATCTCTTTACTTTGGATCTCTTCTCATCGAGGTTGAGTGAAGGACTTAACCAACTTAAAATTTGGCCACCGGTACCAGGTCTACTTGGCAGAAGTAGGCCCATCCATATGGCGTGCGGTGGCCTGCCTTTGTCAGTTATGCACCGAGACTGAGGAAACACTAACTCTCGCACATATGATGAATCTTTACTCCCCCAAGGTTTTACGTAGGAGATTGTTAAACTTCAGAAAGCATGGTCACCTAGCTCTTCTCACCTGCATACACGATGATAACGACCATAGATGGATGGAGTAGTTCATTGTTATTGCTACTAGGGACATCTCCCAACCACAACTCCAGCTTTCTCTCAATCGTGGAATATTTTCTGTAAGTCCTTGGATATTAATTTCTTTTTGTAGAAAATTATGAATATTACAACTCCTTAATCCCAACGGTGGAAATACATGGCTCCCAAGTATGGGTGGAAAGTTAAAAACCATGGTGAGAAAAATTTCTCTTTCTTTCAATTTTAATATTTTATGAGCAATTTACTAATCATCCTTGTTCTTGCATCGGGCTTTCGAGGGGTTCTGACATGTTTCCCTGATGTCGACGCTCTTGATGACCCTATGGAGGCCGAGAGGGTGTTGAAAAATGCCCTCAACCGAAGCACGCTCATGGATCCACTCGAGCCTTTGGTGAGGATGCCTCCTCTCAAAGTCCCAAGCGCAAGGATAAGAAACTGAAGAGGAGACGTTCCTCTTCGGCTGGGACTGAGGAGAAAAAAATAAGGAAAACACCAACCAAGCCGGCCACAGTAGTCCTTGATGATGAAGGAAAAGTTAGTGATGAAGGGGCTTACTCCTACAGGAGAAAGAGATCTTTATCGGCTCAACTAAATGCTCAGCCGGTGGAGCTCCAAAACCAATCAGCAGAGGAAGTTCAAGCGCTCTGGGGTGAAATGGGCCTGGTTGAGAATCTTGATTCTCGCTTTCCAATTCATGATGATGTCTCCGGTCCATAGAGTTCTTCCTCTGACCTTCTTCTACCCTTAACCTCTGAGGAAGCAACAACCATCATTGCTTCTGCCACAACTGCTTCTTCTCCATCTACGCCGTGCGTTCCATACCTACTGACACCATTTATTCCTTCACCCCCAGCACCAACTGCTTCTCCTCCAACGATATCAAGTGAACAAGCAGGGGATTCTTCTCCTCCGTAGTCTCCTGACCACGGGAACTTGGGGAAAACTTATAAGATACCTTATCAAGATCCTCGAAGAAGGCAAATCGCCACTCCTTTGATTTTGAAGGAGTGTCATGTTCTCTCCAAGCCGGTGGAGCTTGCCAATTATATAAAGATACTGGCTTCAGTGAAGAATTGGAAGAAGACGTCTCCCTTTTCGCGGAGTGCCTGATAAAAAATAGCAAGCACTATTCGGTGCATGTATCATCCTAACTTTCTTCTATCTTTTTTTTCCGTTTGTACTTGGAGATAGTAACATTGATTCCAACCTTTTTTAGGCCAACCACCTTGCTCCTGAGGTCTTGCAAAAGTTGATCCTTGATAAACAAGAACTTGCTTCCGAGCGGGATCGACTTTTGGCTGAAAGAAATTAGCTCGCCGAGTGACTCCCGGTCCTGGAGGCAAAAGTTGCACAAACGAGTAAGCTTGATGCTTGATTACAACAAACCGATCAATATAAAATGGCCCATATCCAAGAGGCTGCCCAATTTCATGAAGATCTCTAAGAGGCAAAGGCTAAGTCGGTCAAGCTTCAGGATGTTGTAATCGCCATTACCGAGCGCAAGTCTACCTTTAAAGAACAAGTTAATAACTTAAAGGCCAACTTATGCTCCAAAACCGAGGAGGCCAATGTGGGGGGGGGGGGGGGGGGGAGGGGCACAAAAATGGAAGAGAGGCTCAAGAGGGTTATGGATCAAAACCGACTTCACTCGACTACCAATGTTAAGCTTGATACCCAACTCAGCATAATGAAGGCTGAAAAAGAAGAGCTTTGGGCCAAAATTGACAAGATCTGAGCAAATGTTCAGGACCAAGAAGATTTCCTTGTCTTCGATAAGACATATGTTATGTACCATACGAAGAGGAAGACTTTGGAGTAAGCCAAAGTAGGCATTGCCAACATTAATGATTGTGTTGCCAAAACCCGAGAACTGGAGTTAAATACTTGTGAGAATCTTCCTGCTCGGCCAGTTGCAAGTGAATCCTCGAATACTAGTTTTGAGTATTTGGAAACTGAAGGGGAGATCGAAAAGGATGAAGGCCCTGAACAGGCAGGGGAACAACCACCTTACATCAGGGAGAATGAAAACCCTTCTCCCTATTCGGGTTCTGGCAGCATAGTATTATGTATAATTTTATCTTTTATCTTTTGTAACTATGCCAAAACGTTTTTACTAAGTTTGGAACTTTAATAAAAGAATTTTTTTGCTTAAGCGTTTTGCAAAAAAGCTTTTTTTACGTTTAGGTGATAAAGATTCAGGTATATTTTTTCATCCGGTAGCTTTTGATTCCGGGGATAAATACTTCCGGGATCTACCCTTTACTATGAGGATTTCATAAGATATAATCCTTATATTTACGATGATCTTGAAGAGGAAAACTCTTGTTTATTATGGTACAAGCATTTGAAGATTTTGTTAACTCTCAAATGATAAAATAAATTAACTTATCATTTTGACAAGAAATCAGAAAAGAATAAAAGGATTTTGATTTATACCCTTATATCCTTAAGAGCATATTCAAATAAACATTCATTTGCTTAAGTTAATAAATCAATCAATGTATGTGGCTAACTTGTACAACTTATTTCTACGGTGCTGATCATGGAGCTCTATGTCCTAATAAGACATTGATCCCGGTTCTAAAAATCTCTGGTTTTTGAGGAACTCTTGGTGCCACATCATGCATTAATTCTCCCTAGTATTCTACTGCTAAGTATAAGAATTTGAACACTAATAGTCTTGTATTTATGCTGGTGTTTTATTGATGGAAACAACTTGTGAATGATTAAATAATCTATTTTGGTGAGACTTGCCATCGAACCAGAAGATTATTTAACCATCCAAAAGCTATTTGCCACTTGAATTTTGGTGCCTTGAAATTGAAGGTCTTGCCTTTACCGATGATCCTACTTTCGTAGTATGCTATACATTGCTTCCTTATTAAAAATCTTTCCAGAAAAACTCGATCATGATAAAAACGGGTCGAAGAAAAAAAAGTGCAGCATCCACGTTGGTCCCAGTTTCCCGGCATTAACTTCCTGAGTGTTTTGAGTGATTTTCCTCAGAACCAACTCTCCAACTTTGAAATAACAAAGATTTTTCTTGCGATACTATAATTTTATTTTGGGCTGCCATCCTCACGTACACTAGGTGCTGGTGTTCTTCAAGCAAGTCTAGCTTTACCAGCAATGCCTCATTGTTTGCTTCTTCTGTTTGCTCGAGAAAACCTCAAAGTCGACTCCCCCACTTTCACCCATATCAGAGCCTCTAAATTGTACATAAGAGAAAATGATGTTTCTCCCGTGCTTGTCTTTGTTGTGATTTGATATTCCCACAACACCCTAGTAGAATATATAACCACTTGCTCTTAGCATTTTCTAACTTCTTTTTAAGATTTCTAATGATTATTTTTTTGGCTGACTCCGCATGCCTGTTAGCACTCGGGTGGTGCGGTGAAGAAGTAATTCATTTGATGTTTGAATCTTCCAAGAACTTTATGACTTTTGAACCTATGAACCGTGGTTCGTTGTCAAAATCAGTCTTCATTGGTAATCTAAATCGGCAAATTATGTTGTCCTATATGAAATCGACCACTTCGCATTCTTTTATCTTTTAGTAATGACTTTCTTCAACCCATTTAGTGAAGTAATCAATTAAAACAAAAATGAATCTTATTGGTAAGGGACCAACTATGTCTATCCCCCATTTCATGAATGGCCTCGATGAAACCACTGAATGCAAACGCTCTTCTAGATGATGCACTAATTGTACGTGATGTTGACATTTGTTACCCATTTCTACGAATGCCCTTGCGTCCTATTCTCTCTAGGGCTAGTAATAGCCAGACCTAACTAACTTGAAAACAAACGAGTCTGCACCAGAGTGGTTTCTACATACTAATTCTATTTAACAAAAAAATAGAATTTTGGTCAAAGCTAAGAATTTAGAAGAATACGAGTTACTGATAATCAAAAAAATATATGAAGAAAATAATTACTGCTGAGAGAAGTATAATCACAAAATCAAATAGACCAAAGTATATTCAGATGGTATTTGTGTCCTTACAATAGTTTATTCCTCTCCCTTTTATAGTTATTTTGGGTATATGAGCTTTATCTTTGTCATAATAGGCTATTATGGTGAATTAGCAATATTAAATGCTACATTACATAATCATTACATTAGCTTTGACTAAAATTCCATTTTTTGGTTAAACACCTTTGTGGACTTCTTCCATCACGTAGTCTACTTAGGAGGCCCCTAAATATCGAGCCAGCAGTCTTCAGGTAACTTACCATGTCTGAGATATTCAATGGACTCGTTCCTCCAGTACCAAATTAATTTGGTTGAATTTATCTCGTAGTAGCCGTCCACATCCTACACTGAATACATCAATTGGACGACCGTATAAGAATCAGATCCTTTCATCTTCATGGATGACCCCAAATTAGCCAATGTATCTGCTTCCATATTTTCCTCCCTCAGAATATGAACAATCGACCATTCTTTAAACCATGAAAGTAACGCTTGAACATTGTTCAAGAATTGTTGCATGTGTTCCTCCTTGGTGTCGAAAATCCCATACACTTGGTTTACCAACACCTGGGAGTCGCACTTTATCTCGATGACCTCGGAACCTAGTCCCTGAGCTAGTTCATGTCCTGCAACCAAAGCCTCGTACTCGGCTTTATTGTGAATTAACGTTACAGTTCTAATGGCCTGCCTGAAGGTCTCCCTGAGGGTGTGATTAGAACTATTCTGAGATCGGAACCTTTTATGTTGGAGGCAACATCCTTAGACAAGTTCCAAACTCCCAATGTCATTTCCGACACCAGAACTGCTTTCTTAGCAGCAAAAGGCATTAAACTCGGGCTAAAATCAGTCAAAACTTGTTACTTAATTGCAGTCATCGGTTTATATTCAATGTCGAACTTGCTAACTTCGACTGCCCATTTAGACAAACGACCTAACAACTTAGGCTTATGAAGGACATTTCTTAAGGGAAAGGTTCACAATGGCTATTAGGTGACATTGAAAATGAGACCTAAGCTTTTGAGAGGTAACTACAAGAGCTAAGGCCAGCTTTTCAAGGTGCAGATAACGACTCTTCGCTCCTGATAATATATTACTAATTTAATAAATATGAAATTGCGTATCATCACCTTCTCGACCAAAATGAAATTTACTGCTACTTTCGATATTGCTAGATATATCAACATCTGTTTGCCTCCCCTCGATTTTAACAGTAACATATGTAACAGTAACATATGGCTAGACACGTACCTTTTTAGGTATTTCACTGCTAGTTGGAATTTCAGAGTCCATACAAATCATTTTTGCTATTCAGAAGTGAGAAGAAGCGATGGTACTTTTATGAGGATCTTGAGATGAACCTGCTTAGAGCCGCCAACCTCTCGGTTAGCCTTTGTACTTCCTTCACACTCGTCAGTTGATCTGGAATATCTTTGATAGCTTTGATTTTATTGATATTTGCCTCGATCTCTTTTTGCGAGACAAACCCCAAGAACTTACTAGAATTAACCCCGAATACACATTTCTCCGAGGTGAGTTTCATGTTATGCTTCCTCAGAACGTCGAAAGTTTCTGGAAGATGTTTCAAATGATCTCATGCATCCAAAGACTTGACTAACATGTCATCATTGTATACCTCCATGGTTTTGCATATCTTATTTTCAAACATTTTATTAACGAACCTCTGATAAGTGCCTCCGGCGTTCTTAAGCCCCAAAGGCATCACATTATAGTAGTATGTGCTAAAGTTCGTTGTGAAAGAAGTTTTTTCTTGATCCTACGGGTTCATATTGATTTGATTGAAGTAAGAATCAAGGAAACCTATTAGATCGTATCCGGCCATGACATAAATCATCTTATCTTTTGGCAAGGGGAACGAGTCTTTAGAGCTGCTTTATTTAAATACCTATAGTCTACGCACATCCTAAAGTTGTTAATTTTTATATACTACAACTACGTTGGCTAGCCATTCCTGATATTTTACCTCCCGAATTGAACCAATATTGAGTAACCGGATTACCTATTCTATAACAAACATGCTCCTGACCTCTGTTATCGGTCGTTTCTTTTGCCTTACTGATGGAAAATTTGGCTCTAAACTTAACTTGTGAATGGATAATGATATGCATGTCATATCCGAGTGTGACCATGAAAATCAGTCTGCATTAGCTTTTAGAAAACGTATAAATTCTAACCTAAGCTCGGGATTTAATCATGTTCCCAAGTGAAACTTCCTTTCCGAGAATTCTTTGAATAGGCCCACTTGCTCAAATTATTCCGTGGTCGACTTGGTTGCATCTGTTTCCTCTGATGCCTAGAAATATCTAGGGACCTAATGGGATTATGATGACTCCTCGCCTTTATAATCTTCAATCGGAATGGGAGAAGGCACCAGTTCCCATAATTTCTATTTGTTGGACTCTTTCTCCTTGCTGATGGAAACAGTCACCACGTTAATCTCCCTTCCTACCCGTTGATCTCCTTTTATCTACTTGATTTCTTCCAGTATTGGAAATTTCAATGACCGGTGATAAGTTAATGGTACGACTTTTATCTCGTGATCCATGGCCTTCCGATGATTATATTGTAACCTATATTGCCATCAATCACTTCTATTGCAGTGGTCTTAATCAATCCTTCGATGTTGTGGGCAGGAAATTCTTTCTTCGGGTTGTCACACTTGTCAAGTTGAATCCAACTAAGAGTTTTGTTGCCAGAATGATGCTCCTGGTCAACTTTGCTTGCTCCAGCACTCTCCATTAGATGATGTTGACTGAGCTTCCTGGGTCAATCAAAACACATTTAAATTTGAAATCTAAAACATTAAGAGAGATTACCGAAGTGTCATTTTATGGTAGAAGAAGTCCGTCAGAATCCTCCTCTGTGAAGGTGATATCATCGTGTGTTACCACTTAGAGCCTCTTGTTATGAGTCATCGATATCTTTATTTTCTTAGTTGCTGAAAAGTTTACACCATTGGCTTGGTTTCCTCCAAAGATCATGTTGATAGTTATCCAGGGAGAACCTTCATTATCCCAACTTCTACCATAGTTTTTCTTGGCTCGGATACTTAAGAACTCCCTAAGATGATTGTTCTTCAAATATGTCGCCACGTCTTCACGAATATGTCGGCAGTCCCCAATTCTATTGCCGTAAGCAGAATGGTATTCACAACATAAACTGAGATCCCTATGGTTGGGATCTGATTGGATTGGCTTTGGAAATCATGCTTCCTTGATATTCCTCATTGCTGATAAAAACTCTACCATGCCGATTTTAAAGTTATTATCTGACAACCTGGGTTATTCGGAGTCTCAAACCCTTATCACCTCCTTCTATTGTAACGACTAGATGTTCTGGCCATGATCAGCTCTTTTATCGTAAGCAAACCTATCCCATGACTTGAACTCTTTGCTGTTATGTCCATCGGTTCTTTCATATACCAGAAAAGGACTTGTAGAAGACTACTGATCTGTGTCAAAGTCGCTGTTAAACTTGTCCTGGTTTTTTGCTCGACCCCGTCCCTTGTTCAATACCGAAGATCCGAGCTTATCGTCTTCTATCTGGATTTTTTACTCTTAAAGTTATGGACATCCGCTCATGTGGTTGCCTGAAACTCGAGTACACTCTCCTTCAGCTTTCGGGAGTCACCGGAACTCAGCGAATTAGACGCTTTTGTGAATGCCTCTGCTTCTCACTCATCTAGTATCACCGGTAGCAACATCATTTCTTTCTAGAATCAGATCATAATTACTTGCAGTAGTTCGATTTGCCCTACGTAATCCTGAATATGTCTGCCTTTCTGGCCTAGAACTCCTTGCTCCGGCATGGGCCTTAATGAATGAGTCTGTGAGCATCTCAAAAAGTCTATTGAATGCTCAATAGAGAATACTATTGTGAGAATTTCACCAAACTTCTTCAGTAAGATCGACTCGATCTCATGTTGATCCAAATCGTTTTCTTTTGCAACCGGGTGTAGGTTGTGATGTGCTCCTACAGATCCGAAGTCCCATCCTATTTTGGTATGTCCGGCATTTTGAACCTCTTCAAAATTAGCTAAGGCGTTGCGCTCGGCTTAAACAACAATTGCATATTTATTTCCAATCTGAGCCTTTTGGCAATGGTGGTGCGCCCGAAATTTGATCTATCCGAGTGTGAAACTCCTTAGAATTCTGATCCATTCGTTCGTTCATCTCCGTCATAAACCTCATGAGCTCGGTTTTAAAGGTATCATCCTCATTTTATTCCCAAATATGCTATCGGTACCTCCGTCTTCGAGGAAATCGACTTCACCTCTTGGGGTATTGTTCTAACTCCCTGAGCCGTTTGGTTTACAGGAAAACCGGGAGGAATCATGCTCCTTCTGTTCGCTTTTTTGGATGCGCCTGACAATACTTGTTTTAACTCCGTCATCACCCCATCATGCCTTGAGAGGTGATTCGTGATTGCTTTTTGCTGTTCTCTCAAGAGTTTAACCATTTCCATGACTTGTTCCTCCTCCGCATCATCGGGAGTAGATTCTCGCACATGCCAAGGGTACTGACCTTCTCGAACCTGGGTCATCTCATCCCCTTCGTTGCGAGTCTCACAGATTGAGTCATCCCATTGGGATAATGCCTCGTGTGTCTCAACATTGTGTGTTTTGTTGATTTCATTAGCTGTTATATTTGGTCTTTACCAAGGAAAAAACCAAAACCAGTTAGTAATAAACAAGTGAATCAAAGAAATTGCTTTGCTGTCTATGCCCCACGGTGAGTTCCAAACTTTTTGCCCGTAAAATAATATAGCGAATTGATTTGACCCAAAAATAATACAAGATAGGTCTAAAATTAAGATTTAGCAATTGAAATTAGAGAAAATAATAAGTCTGGCTCCGAGCTCAGTGTCTCCGAGAGAAAATGTGAAAATAACAGTAAAGCACAAAGTAAGTTGTTGAATTAAGAGCAAAAATGGTAAAATAAATTGTTGTATGCAGAAAGTTTTCATATTCCTAGAATGGTTGCCGATCCCGCTATTTGTAGCTCTTCCTAGGGGAGCAAGATCTTAGTATCAAGCTCCTCTTAAATGATAATAAAAAAGTTATTGATGAACATGTAACGGTCGGCCTTAAATGTAATTATTCTCTGCAACCATCGTTCATTTATTGTTAGTGAATATTCTCTCATTGAATGCTCTCTGACAGCAAACCTTTGAACTTATACCACCGACTATGCTCTCTTCGGGATTTACCCGATACCAGTTACATTTGTTGTATCCAGTATTGGTTGTTCCCCGACTCGTCCTTTGCCTATCTTCGATTCCAAGTATCATGTTACCATTCGATCATCCGTTATAAAGCAATTTTACCCCATACAACGAGCAAAACATATATTAAACATAAGAGTAATTCTATTTTTATCTATCATTCCTCATCTATCAAAATGCCTTTGTCTATTTCTAGGATATGTAGCTTAAATAGATGTAAATGTGGCAATGAAAATAAAAGGTTACTCCTCAAACTTAATAAAAAAAAACTCGTGGAGTTAATACTATTTCCTTTGAAATTTAGTGCTTAACCTATCTTATTGAGTGTCTTGCTTAAATTGGCATGAACACGATACATAACAAGACTTTTACGTTATGTGCAATCCATAGCTTATAACTTTTGTCACTCAAATAAATAAAACTGACCTATAATAATAAGTATAACTTTAGTCACTCAAATAAATAAAACTGACCTATAATAATTAGTAACTTTAGAAACCTACTTTGAGCAAATCAATTTTTTAAAGTATAATGTTTTATGGTATTATAGTTATACCTCTATATAACAATATCCTTATATAATAGTCATGTACTATAAAAGTCATATTTTTTTGGAACCAATTTTTTATATTATATTTTACCTATATATAATAAATTTTTACATATAATAACAACAAACATCTTTATTGAAGCACGCATTTTGTAAAATTACTCTTTTATAACAGTCATGTAACTAAGACTACTAATTTAATAAGCTTAAAGATTTTAATTTGATCAATTTTATACAACTTTAGTGCACCTCTTATAATAAATAATATTATGTTAGTACATACTTCCTAAATTAATAATTTGATTTTATTTTATTTAAAGTTATACTTGGATTTTTTTTCATTTTATAGCACAAAAGGTTTTATCATGCACAATGTCTGATATTTGAAGAACTACACGTACAATCTTTTCTATTGTACAAAGTTTCTAGCTTATATAATGTTTAAGATTCAAAGAATTTAATTTGAAGTAGCTTTAAAATGTGTGCCTTAGAATTTAAATTCTTTCTACATTTAGTAATAAATTTATTAATAATATGTTAACCTTTTTAATATTTAATTAGTAAATATACAAATCTTTTGAGATTTTAAATATGAATAATTTTTATATTTTTAATGTAGCATTAAAAAGCGAAAAATAATTTTTAAAAATAATTTTCGTCTATAACAGCTAGAAAAATATTTAAAACTCAAATGTTATTATAGATATATAATATCCATTTACTGTAAAAGACTAAAAATATAGAAACAAAATAAGTTGTTATAGTTTGACTATAGTATATACTCATGCGCCTTAAATCCAAAGAAAGGAGGATCATAATAAAATGTAGCAGTGAAGCAGAAACAATTTTAAACAAAAGTAGCTGGAAAAAATGCTTCTCGCGAAGGCATGTTTCTCTCTCGGTGCAGGTTACATTAACGTGCACCAACTATGGGAGGAGAGCTCATGTTCCATCTCAGAAGGCGCTAACGGCGATATTGGCTGCAACATAGGCGAAATTCAAGTAGGAAATGTGCTGCTAGTGGATCGAATATGGAGAAATTGAGTTCACCTAAAATCCCAACATAACAGTAACCAATAAAACAATAGCGAACAATGCCAAATGAGAGAATACAGAGCATGCACAAGCTATGAATGTGTGGAATGAAGCCATTCTCAACCCAAGTAATGAAGAACAAAGTAAATCACCTGGCAGTGGAAGGAAATCATGGGCGGATGAAGTGGAGGAAGAATTAGGGAAAACAGAGAAGAGGACTTCAATTTGGGATGAATTTGACATTTATAAGCTCTCGAATGCCGGATTCAAGCTGGAATATGTTCAACCTAAGCTTCATGGTGAGTCTCGTGTAGGTACAATTGAGCTAGAAGATATTTCTAGCGAAATTGAGTAGTGGCCAAAATGCAATAGTATGCTATGTATTAGGTGCACATCCTCCTTTTGCCATGATACAAGGTTACATAAAGAAGCTATAGGCTAAGCATGGAATTTACAAGATTTCTATGCTTAAAAATGGAATAATACTGGTTAAGTTTGATTCTACTGTTGCAAAGTAAAAGGTGCTGAATATAGGAATCTATCACTTTGATAATAACCCTTTTATTGTCAAAGCATGAAGACCTGACTCGGAATTCACTAGGGAGGAATTGCTCACTACGCCAATTTGGGTGAAATTTACAGGCCTTGCCTTCTAGTATTGTGGTCCTAAGGGATTGAGTAAGTTAGGAAGCTTGGTAATAAGACCTCTAATGATGGATCAAAACACGGAAAAACACGGAAAAAAGGTAGGACTACAGTTTGCAAGGATGCTAGTAGAAGTGGAGTTATATGCTAAACCACCAGATATAGTGCTATTCAAAAATGAGAAAGGACAACTCATAAAACAAAAAATGAGCTATGATTGGAAACAAACATTGTGTATCTACTGTCATGCTTATGGGCATGAGGAGGAGGTATGTATAAAGAAGAAAAAGCAGAGGTTCCACAGGATAAGGGGATACCAACAACAGAAATAGTGAAGAAGAAGCAACATGAAAGTGATATAGAGAAGATGAAAAAGAATAAGGAGCAGGTATGCCTCAATATCAAGTATCAACTAGTTCAGAATGGATCACTCCTGCAATAACTGGAAGAAGCTTACCTAAACAAAACCTACAAGTACAAAAGTCCAATTCCTATCAAATACTGGATAAACATGATGCTACCAATGTGTCCGAACCTGTTAATAAACTGGCTACAAGAGAGAAAGGGGGAGGTGGAACCATGTCCCAGCTAGGGAATGGTTAACTTACTTTGTTGGAATGTGAGAAGCTTGAATTCCCCAAATAAGGAGAAGAAAGGTAAAATCCTCCGCAATGAAGTCAATGCTGGTATAGTAGGTCTGTTGGAAACAAAAATAAAGAAGGAGAAGATTGAAGATATTGCAGGTAGTTTGTTTGGAGGTTGTGAGTATGTTACCAATGCTTAAGCACACTATAATGGAAGAATCAGGTTAACATGGAGGCATGAATACTATGGTGTAGTCCATATTAATATAAATGCATATAGTGTGACATGTGATGTCACGACTCGGATTTACCCACCATCGGGAGTCATGATGGCGCCTACTATCGAAGCTAGGCAAGCCAACACCTTTTTAATCCTTTTCAAAATAACCTTAATCTAATGCAAATTAAATACTGAAATAATTGATTAAAACACGCGGAAGACTTTTAGCAATAATAGAAATGACAAAAATGTGGAAATTAACAATATGCCTCTACCCAGTATCTGGTGTCACTACTCATGGACGACTAAAAGAGTACTAAAAACAATAGTCTGAATGAAATACATCACATGTCTGTTTGATACAGTGAAAACAAACTAGAAGAGATGGAGGAGACTCAGGGCCCGCGAACGCAAGCGAACTACCTCAGAGTCTCTAGACTGAAGGATCGGCCCCTAACTACTGCTGCGGTCCATAGGCTGTGTCCTGACCTGTGCACAAAAAGACACAAAAGCGTAGTATCGGCACAACCGACCCCATGTACTGGTAAGTGTCCAGCCTAACCTCGGTGAGGTAGTGACGAGTCTAAAACGGACCTACCACAAATAACATGTACAGATAGATGTGCAAATACAGAAAGAGAACAAGAATTTAGACAAATAAAGGGGAAAAGGGACATGCTGGGGGAGTAGCATATCAATTATAACTTCTACAAACAAGAGATGGAACTAAATAAATAATAATTAAATAAATAAAGCCAATGAATCAACAACTGCACGGCATCACCCTTTGTGCTTTTACTCTTATTCCTCACCAAAACGGTCAAATATAATGCATGACATCACCCTTCGTTCTTTTACTCTCATTTCTCCCCATGTATATCAAATATAATGCACGATATCACCCTTTGTGCTTTTACTCTCAATATACAGTGCACGGCATCACCCTTCGTTCTTTTACTATCAAATACATAGCGCACGACATCACCCTTCGTGCTTTTACTCACTCTTCATAACCCAATCAATGGTCACAACCAAACGGAAAAGGAAATATATATCAAAACAAAAGATCCCGGCAAGGCAGAATAATTCAACAATAAATCCCGGCAAGGGAATACAACTCAACAATAGGTCCCGGCAAGGGAAAAATACCAAAATATCCTCTTTAGTCCATTTACTTCTCAACTTTCACTTCATAGTTCTTGGAACAAGAAATTATCACAATTGTTCACTTCTTTTGCAATTTTTAATAGCAAGTATGACTCACAGTCATGCTTGACTTGGGCGCATAGGTAACTTTAACCATACCTATACACTGACTCCACATAACACATAGCAAATAACAACCTAATCCTATTCTCTCAAGCCAAAGTTAGATCAAACACTTACCTCGAAAGCTTCCAACTTAACTCACGCCTCTAGAATAGTTTTACCCCTCGAATTCGACTCAAAACCGGTTGAATCTAACCAATATTTACTCAAATGTATCAACAATCGCTAGTTAAATCAATTTGAATGCACGAGAATGAAATTCCGAAGCTTTACCCAAAAATTTCCAAAATGCCCCCGGGACCACATGGTCAAAACTCGAGGTTCAAACTAAAACCGGATTACCCATTCCCCCCCCCCCCCCCCTCCACGAGTTCATATATGCGATTTGTTTTGAAATCGGACCCCAAATTGAGGTCAAAATCCCCAATTTTATGAAAACCTAGGTTCTACCCCAAATCCCCAATTTTACCCATTGAAAGCTTTGATTTTAAGTTGAAATCATGATAAAGATGTTAAACTTTGAAGAAATTGAATAAAAGTTGACTTACAAGTGATTTGGGAATGAAAGAGTCGAGAGAAAATCGCCAATGGAGGTTTGGGTTTTGAAAATATGAAAAATAAAGTTTGAAATCGGCAAAGTATAAGTTGCACAGTTGCAGATGTCGCAATTACGAGATTGACTTCGCAATTGTGAACTCAGCAGAAGAAAGGCGGAACTCTCAATTGCGATATATTGTTCGCATTTGTGAACCCATGGCTTAGGCGGGGAAATTCGCATTTGCAAGATTGACTTCGCATTTGCGAAATCTGGCCGCAAAAGTGGGAGGATCGCATTTGCGAGAAGAATTTCGCATTTGCGAAGACTGGACAAACAAGGGAGGATCGCATTTGCGAGGAAGCAGGCAAAAGGGGAAGCTCGCATTTGTGAAGATTGATTCGCAAATGCAAAGACTACAGATACCAGCAGTTAAAAATGCTTCAAATGAGCCTAACACCTATCCGATACTCACCCGAGCCCTTGGGGCACCAACCCAAACATGCACCCAACCTCAAAAACATCCTACAGACTTACTCATGCGATCAAATCATCAAAATAACATCAAAATCAAAGAATCAACCTCTAAAACTCATGATTTTCATTTCAAAGTTCAAAACTTTCAAATTTTCCATTTTTAGTCAGAAACACGTCAAACGACGTCCGTTTTCAATCAATCTTTACAGATAGCGCATAACGCTCATTTAAGACTTGTACCGGGTGTCGAAGACAAAATACGAACCTGATACCATCACTTTTGATCAATTTTCATTTCATTTTTTTCATAAAGAAATTTTAGAAAACAGTTTCACAGAAAAGCTCCGTACTCAGGCCTGGGACCTCGGATTTCGATTCGGGGAATACGCCAGGGTCCCAATTTTCCTTACGAAACCCTTTAGGACCATCATATCATGGGTCCATCTCCGTTTACCCAAAACGTGGACCAAAGTCAACTATGGCAATATTATTATCAAAATTCAAAGTTTAACACAGAATTCAAATATTTTCACATAAAAATTTTCCGGCATCGCGCCTAGACTGCACACGCAAATCGAGGAAACTAAGTAAGAGGTTTAAAAGGCCTCAGAAGTACATAGAAAGGGAGAATTACGGTGATGACCCTTTGGTTCGTCACATCCTCCACCTCTAAAACAATTGTTCGTCCTTGAACGAACAAAAGAAGGAAGTACCTGAGTCGGGGAAAAGATGGAGATAACGACTCTGTATGTCAGACTCGGACTCCCAGGTCGATTCCTCAAGAGGATGACCTCTCCACTTAACAGGCACTAAAGGAAAACTCTGAGACCTCAACTATCGAACCTGCCGGTCTAAAATAGCCACCGGCTCCTCCTCATATTACATATCCTTGTCCAATTGGACAGTACTGAAATCTAACACGTGGGTGGGATCACCGTAATACTTCCAAAGCATGGATACATGAGAAATCGGATGCTCAATTGACAAGCTACACGGCAATGCAAGTCTATAAGCCACATTCCCCACACGGTCAAGAATCTCAAATGGGCCAATATACCTAGGGCTAAGCTTGCCCTTCTTCCCGAACCTCATTACGCCCTTCATAGGCAATACACGGAGCAATACCCGCTCACCAACCATGAAAGCAACATCCCTGACCTTACGATCTGCAAAACACTTCTGCCTAGACTGAGCTAACCGAATTCTGTCCTGAATGATCTTGACCTTATCCAAGGCCTCCTGTACCAAATATGTACCCAATAACTGAGCCTCTCCCGGCTCAAACCATCCGACTGGGGACCGACACCCCCTAACATACAACGCCTCATACGGGGCCATCTGAATACTGGACTGGTAGCTATTGTTGTAGGCAAACTCTGCTAAAGGTAAGAGTTGGCGCCATAAGCCTCCAAAATCAACAACACAGGCTCGGAACATATCCTCAAGAATTTGAATTGTGCTCTCGGACTTTCCGTCCGTCTGGGGGTGAAATGTTGTACTCAACTGGACCTGGGTGCCCAACTCATGCTGCACCGCTATCCAGAAATGCGGGGTAAACTGCGGACCCCGATCCGAAATAATAGATATGGGCTCCCCATGAAGGCGAACGATCTCCCTGATTTAAATCTCAGCATACTTCTCGGATGAATATGTGGTGGCAACTGGGATATTATGCACTAACTTGGTTAGCCTATCAACAATAACCCATATAGCATCAAACTTCTTCCGAGTCATCGGAAGGCCAGTAACAAAATCCATGGTGATTATCTCCCACTTCCACTTCGAAAGCTCGATTCTCTGAAATAACCCACCGAGCCTCTGATGCTCGTACTTAACCTGCTGACAATTCAGAAAATGAGCCACATATGCAACAACGTCTTTCTTCATTCTACACCACCAATAATGCTATCTCAAATCCTGATACATCTTCACGGCACCCGGATGAATAGAATACTGAGAATTGTGTGCCTCCGCTAAGATCAACTATCGAATACCATCAACCTTAGGCACACAGACTCGCCCATGCAACCTCAATATGCCATCATCTCCCAAAGTCATCTCCTTGGCACCTCCCCTCTGCACCGTGTCTCTCAGGACACACAAATGGGGATCATCAAACTGCTGCTCCCGGATACGCACCATCAATAACGAGCGAGCAACCATGCAAGCTAACACCCTGGTGGCCTCAAAAATATCTAATGGCCAAGGCCTGAACATCCAAGGCAAGCGGTCTCTGGCTGACCGGAATATGTGCAAGACTACCCATGTTGGCGGACTTTCTACTCAATGCATCGGCCACCACATTGGCCTTCCTTGGATGTTATAAAATAGAAACACCATAATCATTTAACAACTCCAACCACCTTTATTGTATCAAATTCAACTCTTTCTGCTTGAACAAGTACTGAAGGCTCTTGTGATCCGTGTACACCTCATACATCACACCATACAAATAATGCCTCAAGATCTTCAAGGCATGAACAATGGTTGCCAAATCAAGGTCATGAACTGGATAATGCTTCTCGTAGATCTTCAACTACCACGAAGCATATGCTATGACCTTGCCGTTCTGCATCAACACTGCGCCAAGTCTGATGCGGGAATTATCACAATATACAGTATAAGGCCCAGATCCCGTGGGCAAGACCAATACCGGTGCCATAGTCAGAGCTGTCTTGAGCTTCTAGAAGCTCGCCTCCTACTCATATGAGCACCTGAACTGGGCACCCTTCTGAGTCAATCTAGTCATCGGCGCTGCGATGGATGAAAACTCCTCCACAAAACATCTGTAGTAACCAACTAACCCCAAGAAGCTCCGAATCTCTGTAGCTGAAGCTGGTCGAGGCCAGTTCTTGACTGCCTCTATCTTCTTCGGGTCTACTTGAATACCCTTTGCTGATACGACATGATCCAGGAATGCGACTGAACTCAACAAAAATTTGCACTTTGAGAACTTGGCGTACAACTGGCTATCCTTCAGAGTCTGAAGAACCACACTGAGGTGCTGCTCATGCTCCTCCTGGCTACGGGAGAATACCAAGATATCATCAATGAGTAAAATCACAAATAAATCCAAGTAAGCCCTGAACACTCGGTTCATCAACTCCATGAATGCTGCCGGCGCATTGGTCAGCCCAAACGACATGATCAAAAACTCATAATGTCCACGCCGAGTACGAAATGCTGTCTTAGGGACGTCAGACGCCCTAATCCTCAGCTGATGATAACCAGACCTCAAATCTATCTTCGAGAACACCGTGGCACCCCGAAGCTGGTCAAATAAACCGTCAATCCTCGGCAGTGGATACTTGTTATTTATCGTCACCTTGTTCATCTGTCGGTAATCAATGCACATTCTCATCGATCTGTCCTTTTTATTCACAAACAACACTGGTGCACCCCAATGTGATACACTGGGTCAAATGAAACCCTTATAAAGCAAGTCATGAAGCTTCTCCTTCAACACCTTCAACTCTGGCGGGGCCATGCGATACGGCGGAATAGAAATAGGCTGAGTGCCAGGAGCCAGATCAATACAGAAATTAATATTCTTGTCATGAGGCACACCCGGCAGGTCTGAAGGAAAAACTTTGGGGAACTCCCGAACAATAGGAACAGATTCGACAGATGGAACCTCTGCGTTGGAGTCACGAACATACACCTAATATGCTAGACACCCCTTCTCAACCATACGTCGAGCCTTGACATACGAAATAACACTACGGGAGGCATGACCTGGGGTCCCTCTCCACTCAAGTCGGGGCAAATCGGGCAAGACCAAAGTCACGGCCTTGGCGTGAATATCCAAGATAACATGATATGAGGAGAACCAATCCATCCCCAATATAACATCGAAGTCCACCATGCTAAAAGCAATAAGTCGATACGTGTCTCAAGACCCTCAAATACCACCACACAAGAATGATGCACTCGGTCGACCACTATAGAATCACCAACCGGTGTGGACACATATACACGAATAACCAGAGCCTCACTAGGCATTATTTAATATGATGCAAAATAGGATGACACATAAGAATAAGTAAATTCCCGATCAAATAATACTAAAGCACTTCTATCACAGACCAGCATAGTCTGTAATCACAGCATGAGATGACTCAGCCTCCGGCCTGGCTGGCAATGCATAACAACGGGGCTGGCCCCCACCTCGCTGAACTGTATCTCTGGGACGATCTGCTGTGAGCTGACCCTGCCTCTGGCTGTCAAAGCTCCACCTTTACGGTCTCTCCCTCCACCTCTATGGTCCCTACCCCCGCATCTAGCTGGCTGAGCGGCCTTTGGATCACCTGCTGCCTGAATCGTAGGGCGAGGACCCTGCAGCTGACAACTACTCGAGGCTCTAGGGCAATATCTGACAACATGACATATGTCACCACAACCATAACATGCCCTCGACGGCTGAGACCAATCGGTATGTCCTCCCCTGAAGCTCTAAAGTGGCGGTGCACTGATGGGGGCTAGTGGTGCACTGAAAGACTGCTGATCCGAATAATAATGCTGATGGCTACCACCGCCTAGTGTACCATGAGAAACCTGAAGTGCTGATTGGAAAGGTCGTGGGGGATGGCCTCGGTCACGGAAATCCCTACCTCCAAATGAGGTACCACCAAATCTGCCAGAATGTCGAGGCCTTTTGTCTGAACCTTGACTACCTCATCGAGCCAGTTCCATCTCTACTCGGCAGGCCGCATTGGCCGCCTCTTGAAAAGTAATATCACTACTAACTCACATAGCCATCTGAAGGTGAATGGGATGAATCAATCCATCAATGAACCTCCGGACCCTCTCTCGATCTGTAGGGAGTATCACTACTGCATGGCGTGCCAAGTCAACAAATCTGGTCTCATATTGTGTAATTGTCATAGAGTTTGCTGAAGATGCTCAAATTGTCTACAAAGTGCCTCCCGCTGAGTGACGGGGAGAAACTTCTTCAAAAATAACTCTGCAAACTGATCCCATGTCAAATCTGCAGACCATGCTGGTCTAGATAAACAATAATCTCTCCACCAAGTCTTGGCGGACCCCACAAGCATGAAAGTGCAAAACTCGACCCCATTGGTCTCTACTATCTCCACAGTGCTGAGGATATCATGACAACGGTATAGAAAATCCTGGGGATCCTCCGAGGAAGTACCGCTAAAAGTAGTGGTGAAAAGCTTGGAAAACTAATCAAGTCTCCACAAAGAATCTGAATACATGGTCGTCTCATCTCCGGCTTGAGCTGTAATGCCTGTCTGTGCTGCCACTGCGGGTTGAACCAATGGAACCTGAGTCTGGGGAGCTACCTGCTCCGGATTGCATGTAGCAGGAGTCTAAATCCATCGTCTAGCCTGAGAAGTGACTGGTGCTACTGGAAGCAATCCCGCTCTAGCAACACTATCCATAAAGCCTGCTATGCGGACAAGAGCATCCTGAAGATCCAAAGCAACATCACTCCTCCTGGGACCTAAGCTGGGCCCATAGGAGCTGGTGGAGCTGGAACCTCCTCATCAAATTCAATATGAGGCTCCTCCTCTGGAACTACAGCCTAGGGTTGAGCTCTACCCCTGCCACGACCCCTGCCCATCGCGGGAGCTGTTGCTGGGGGCTCGGGCTACTGTGTGGAAGAATAAGACGCATGTGTTCTCTCTATCTGCGAAAGAACAGAGTAGAACGCCAATCAATATTTGAGAAACAGAATCGCACGAGAAGAATGAACAAAGTGAACTTTTTCCTAACTCTGTTGCTTCTAGGGGATAAATACAGACGTCTTTGTAACGATCCCTCAGACTCTACCGTGCTTGTCCGTGAGTTATGAGACCCAAGAAACCTAGTGCTGTGATACTAACTTGTCACGACCCAGATTTACCCACCATCGGGAGTCGTGATGGCGCCTACTGTCGAAGCTAGGCAAGCCAACCCGTTTTTAATCCTTTTCACAATAAACTTAATCTAAAGCAAATTAAATACTGAAATAACTGATTAAAACATGAGGAAGACTTTTAGCAATAATAGAAATCACAAAGATGCGAAAATTAACAACATTCCTCTACACAGTATCTGGTGTCAGTACTACAAACGACTAAAAGAGTAATAAAAACTATAGTCTGAAAGAAATACATCCCATGTCTGTTTGATACAATGAAAACAAACTAGAAGAGATATAGGAGACTCATGGCCCGCTAACGCCAGTTAACTACCTAAGAGTCTCTAGACTGAAGGATCGCCCCCTAACAACTGATGCGCTCTGTAGGCTGTGTCCTGACCTGTGCACAAAAAGGCACAGAAGCGTAGTATCACCACAACCGACCCCATGTGCTGGTAAGTGCCCGGCCTAACCTCGGCGAGGTAGTGACGAGGCTAAATCGGACCTACCACAAACATCCTGTATAGATATATGTGCAATAACAGAAAGAGAACAAGAATTTAAACAAATAAAAGGGAAAGGGACATGCTGGGGGAGTAGCAGTTAAATTATAACTTCTACAAACAAGATATGGAACTGAATAAATAATAATTATATAAAGAAAGCTAATGAATCAACAACTGCACGGCATCACCCTTCGTGCTTTTACTCTCATTCCTCACCAAAACAATCAAATATAATGCACGGCATCACACTTCGTGCTTTTACACTCATTTCTCACCTTGAATATCAAATATAATGCACGACATCACCCTTCGTGCTTTTACTCTCAATATACAGTGCACGACATCACCCTTCATGCTATTACTCTCAAACACATAGCGCACGGCATCTTTTTTCATGCTTCTACTCCCTCTTCCTCACCAAATTAATGGTCACAACCAAATGGGAAAGGAAATATATATCAAATCAAAATATCCCGGCAAGGGAGAATAATTCAACAATAAATCCCGGCAAGGAAGAATAATTCAATAATAAATCCCGGCAAGGGAATACAACTCAACAATAGGTCCCAGCAAGAGAAAAAAACCAAAAATTCCTCTTTAGTTCATTTACTTCTCATCTTTCACTTCATAGTTCTTGGAATAAGAAATTATCACAATTGTTCACTTCTTTTGCAATTTTAATAGCAAATATGACTCACTTTCATGCTTGACTCGGGCGCATAAGTAACCGTCACCATACCTATACACCGACTCCACCTAGCACATAGCAAATAATAACCAAATCCTCTTCCCTTAAGTCGAAGTTAGATCAAACACTTACCTCGAAAGCTTACAACTCAACTCACGCCTCTAGAATAGCTTTACCCCCCGAATTCGCCTCAAACCCGGTCGAATATAACCACAATTTACTCAAATGTATCAACAATTGCTAGTTAAATCAATTTGAATGCATAAGAATGAAATTCCCAAGTTTTCCCCAAAATGCCCCTGGTCCCACGTGGTCAAAACTTGAGGTTTTAACAAAATCGGGTTACCCATTACCCCACGAGTTCATATAAGCGATTTTTTTTTAAATCGAACCCCCAAATTGAGGTCCAAATCCCCAATTTTATGAAAACCTAGGTTCTACCCCAAATCCCCATTTTTACCCATTGAAAGCTTTGATTTTAAGTTGAAATCATGATAAAAGATGTTAATGTTTGAAGAAATTGAGTAAAAGTTGGCTTACACGTGATTTGGGAAAGAAAGAATCGAGAGAAAAATTGCCAATGGAGGTTTGAGTTTTGAATATATGAACAATGAAGATTGAAATCGGCTAATTATAAGTTGCATAGTTGCAGATGTTGCAATTGCGAGATTGACTTCGCAATTGCGAACTTAGCAGAAGAAAGGCGGAGCTCGCATTTGCGATACAATGTTCGCATTTGCGAACCCATGGCTTAGGCGGGGAAATTCGCATTTGCGAGATTGACTTCGCATTTGTGAAGTCTGGCTGCAAAGTGTTAGGATCGCATTTGCGAGAAGAATTTCGCTTTAGCAAAGACTGGCCAAACAAGGGAGGATCACATTTGCGAGATTTTTCCTCACATTTGCGAAGAAGCAGGCAAAAAGAGAAGCCTGATTTGCAAAGACTACAGATACCAACATTAAAAATGCTTCAAATGAGCCTAACACCTATCTGAAACTCACCCGAGCCCTCGGGGCTCCAACCCAAACATGCACCCAACCTCAAAAACATCCTACGGACTTACACATGCAATAAAATCGAAAAAATAACATCAACATCAAAGAATCAACCACTAAAACTCATAATTTTAATTTCAAAGGTCAAAACTTTCAAATTTTCTATTTTTAGTCCGAAACACGTCAAACAACGTTCGTTTTCAACCAAACTTTGCAGATAGCGCTAACACTCATCTAAGACTTGTACCATGTGTCGGAACCAAAATACGAGCCTGATACCATCACTTTTTATCAATTTTAATTTTCATCTTATCCTTAAGAAATTTAATAAAACAATTTCACAGAAAAGCTCCGTACTCGGGCCTGGGACCTCGGATTTCGATTCCGGAAATACGCCCGAGTCCCAAACTTCCTTACGGACCCTCTTGGAGTGTTACATCATGGGTCCGGGTTCGTTTACCAAAAACGTTGATCAAAGTCAACTATAGCAATATTATTATCAAAATTCATAGTTTTTAACACAAAATTCAAATATTTTAACATAAAAAATTTCTGGCTTCGTGCACGGACTGTGCTGGCAAATTGAGGCAATGAAATAAGAGGTTTTCAGGGCCTCAGAAGTACAAAAAAGGGAAAATTACGGTGATGAGTGACCCTTTGGGTCATCACATGTGTAGTGAGGTATATTCCACTACAAATAAACTTTCTTCTTACTGTGGTGTATGCTTTCTACACTAGAGAATAAAGAAGGGAGTTATGGGATATCATCAAGCAACAACATGGAGGCTGTATAAAACCATGGGTGATTGAGGAAATCCAGTTAATTGGGTAGAAGTAATGGAATTTAGAAACTATATGGATCATTGTGGTTGGATTGAACTTCCTGACCAAAGAAATAGATACACATGGAATGATAAACATAATGAAAAGAGGATATTTACAAAGACAGACTTGGCTTTCATTAATAATATATTGCTAGAAATAATGCCAGTCTGCAAAGTAAAGTTTCTACCAAAAGGAATAAGTGATCACTACCCAATGCAACTAATTTTAGAAGGAATTAAGAAAAAGAGGAAGAAATCTTTTCAGTACTATAAATTTATGGGATCAACATCCTGTGTTTGAGGCTACTATCAAAGTAGGGTGGGAAACGTAGATTGGAGGGTGCAAAATATTGAGAATAGTTAAAAGATTGAAGCTACTAAAGAAATATATGAAACAACTAAATTCTAGGTACTTCAGAACCTAGTAAGTGAATCATATGATAGCAGGGAAGAATTAAGGAAAGTACATGGTATGTTGCAAGCAAACCCACTAGAGAAGGGTATGCAGCAGAAGGAAAGAGAAATGTATCAACAGTTTAAGAAGATTTCATACATTGTAGAATCACATTTGCAATAGAAGAGCAAAGCAAATTGGATAAGGTTAGGAGATGATAATACAAGGTATTTTCATGCAGTGATCAACAGGAGAATGAAGTTAGCTATAACATAGATAAGGGATGACCAAGGTATTTGGCACAGTGATCCAGATGACAAAGCTCAAGTGTTTGTGGAATACTATGAGAAGTTATTGGGACAATCTATGAATGCAAAAGTTAGAGCTTTCAATAGTTTCTTGAAGAGGGGGCCAGTGTTATCAGTAGAACAACAGGTTAATTTGATCAGATCTTACATGAGGAAAGAAGTCAAGGAAGCAATGTTCCAAATTGAAAAAAACAAGATCCCTGGACCTGATAGGTATGGGAGTGGTTTCTACAGATCAGCTTGGGAATTTGTATTCGGGCAAAATCGTCCAAAAAATCGATCAAAGTTGGTCAGTAGTGGCCAATAAACATTCAAAATACGACCATTTACGTGTGGATGGTATTTTGAAAGGTCGGAAGGGCATACTGACCAAAGTTGGTTGTAAATTACCGATCAACTTTGACCGGTCAGTTAAATTGGAAAAAATATTACTGAAAAATCTGACCAAAATTGGTCGGTATTTTAATTATGTAATTAAAAAATACATATTTTGGGAATCGAACAGGATTTTGTACTATGGCAGGATATAATTCTACCACTAGACCATTGGTGCATTTTGTTTTATGACTATCTTTAATTTTATTTTCGCAAGAAAATAGTCGATCAAAGTTGGTCGATTTTTTAAAATAACCGGCCGAATTAACTGACAAATTTTGGTTATTTTTTAAATATTAATTTTAATTTATTTTAAATAAAAAATCAACTAAAGTTGGTCGATTTATTGAAAAATAAATTTTGCGGGACTTAAAAATAATTTCCCCCATTTTTGCGCCAAACAAAATCGACCAAAGTTGGCCGATTTTGTAAAAACTATAAAAATAAAATATTTTGAAAACCCGACAAAATGATCGATTTTTGCCGAACTTTTAATAGTGTGTAGGAGCAGACATCACAGAAGTAGTTCTGGAGTTCTTTGAAAATGGTCAGCTCTTGAAACAATTGAATTCAACCACTATTCTATTGATTCCTATGGTGGATAGGCCTGAGTGAGCTAGCCAGTGTAGACATATTTCCTGTTGTAATATATTGTATAAAAGCAAATCGAAGATGATACGCAACATATTGAAGTAGGTCATAAGCCACATTGTAGCTGACAATCGAGCAACATTTGTTCAAGGGAGATTTATGATGTATAATGTGCTTATTTGTCATGATCTTCCGGGAGACTATGGTATAAAGACATCTGTAAGGTGCCTTAAGAAAATTGATCTCACGAAGGCATATGATATGGTGGACTGGGCGTTTCCTGAAGAGGTTTTGATTGGCTTTGGTTTCCCATAAAGATTCATTCACTGTATCATGGTATGTGTAACAACTACCAAATCTTCCATCAAACTGAATGGTGAAGGGCATGATTATTTGGAAGGGAGAATGGGAGTAAGGCAAGGAAAAACTATGTCTCATCTTCTATTTGTGTTATTAAAAGAATGTTTGTCCAGAGTTCTATCAACTATAAGTGAACTCCCAAATTTTAAGTTTTACCCCATGTGTAAGAAACTAAATTTAACTCACTTGATATTTGCAGATGATCTTATGATCTTCTGCATAGGTAATTTGGCTTCAATCAAGGTAGTAGAAGCTTTGAATCATTTTAGTAAGGTATCAGGATTGATTTCGAATCAGGAGAAATCCAGTATTTTCATAGCTGGGGTGAATAGCTTGACAAAGGAGCAACTAGTAGCAAGAACAAGTTTTGCTCAAGGTTCCTTCCCAATTAGATATTTTGGTTTTCCCATTTCATCTAAGAAATGGAACAAATTGGATTGCTGACAGCTGGTGGACAGAATAACTAGCAGGATTAAAAACTCTAAGCAACTGTCACATGCAGGCACACTGCAGGTGATAAATTCTGTGTTGTTTTCCATCTACAACTTTCGGAGCTCTATATTCATTCTACCTCAGTATGTGGTAGAAAAGATTGACAGCATATGCAAGGACTATATTTGGAGGAGTATTGAAGACAGGAGGAAGATTGCTTTAGTGGCATGAAAAAGCATTTATGTCTTCCTAAGAAATTTGGTGGGCTGAAAGATAAAGGAAGTAAACTATGGAGTGTAGCATTAGTGGGGAAGTTACTATGGCAGATAATCAATATCAAAGAAGCTCTATAGGTGAAGTAGGTGCATGGATTGTATATGAAAACTGATACAAGCATTTTGACCCATAAGATACCAAGTGATTGTAGTTGATATTGGAAGAAGATTAACTGCTTAAAGGAGGATATGAATAGGTGGTATGAACAAGGAGTGTATAAGTTGCAAAGAGATGGTGGTTACTCAATAACTAGGAGTTATATTGCACTGCAGGGGAAGTGCAAAGACTGCATGCGACTGGTTTGATATGGAGTAGTGTAGCACATCAGAAACAAAGGTTTTTTGTGTGGCTGGGAGCTCAAGAGAGACTATTGACAAAGGAAAGGCTAGTGAAGTTGGACATTCATGTGGATAATGTGGAGTGTTGTTTATATGCTGAACAGAAAACTGAAGCAAGTCAACACTTATTTGTTGAATGCAACTGGATAAGAAGTGTTCACGCTGAGCTGCTAAGATTGCTTGGTGTGCAACTGCAGGAAGGAGACAGAGGGAGAACAATGAACAACGTATAAAAGAAGAAGTGGAAACAGTTAAAGAAAGAAGTGGTTGCTGCAACAATGGGAGCTGTCTTCTACCATACGTTGGAAGATCTTTAAAGAATCTAATGCAAAAAGTGTAAATACTGCAGAACAGATTAAGCAGGAAATGTTAGTTAGATTAAGTGATATCCATAAGTCAAGGAAGGCCAATGAGGTCCAAATGGCTACTTGAGTTATAGGGTGTGCCCCCTGCTATCCGTGCTACTGCGAGTGAGGACTATTGTGAGGAAAGAAGGCAGAATCCCTGCTATCGCAAGTGAGGATTGTAGTGAGGAAAGGGGGCAGAATCCATGTCTCTACTGTGGTAGAAGATGGCTACTTGAGTTATAGGGTGTGGTTAACCCTGAATTTCGCCCTATCTTTATGCATTTGATAGTGTCAGAAAATAACGTAACGTGAATAAAAGGGAGGGGAGGGGAAATTAGTCTATGAGGGGACATAAGGGCTCACTGGATCAGAGCAAAGTTGGAATCAGATGTTAGATCGATAAGAGACGGGAGGTTTGAATTTGGGAGAAGAAGACAAAATTCCAACATGAGGGAAAGACGTGAATGGGTTAATGATGCGGGATGGAAAGGTAGGATGGGTCGGTCATCTTCTAATTATCCTAGAGCCAGGAAAGTTTTTAGTAAGTATATGCCTAGGCCTCCTCTCATGGGCCGAACAACTTTTCCCAATTCTATTAGAATTGATCCTAAGTCGCCCAGATTATTTCAAGGTTCGTCAGTTAAGTCTCCTAAGCATATGGAAACGGTCGCTCTTACTTCTCCTCCCAATGGTTCTACTCTCTGTACCGAGCTCTAGTGACCTCCGCCCTTCTTCGATGGCCGCTGCTTCAGGGGCGGCACCGGCTATAGATGGTGCTGTTATTCTGTGACCTCCTGCCTCTGATGTACCCAGCTCCATCGCCCCCTTATCTGCTGCTGGTCTTAGTAGTGTTGAGGCTTCACTTCAAGCTTGTTCTTCTTTTGGGAAGATCGTTTAGCATGCCCCATCTGCTGTTAGTGCCGGACCTATACAGATAGATAAGATGCCTCTAAAGGCTCTACCCTCTCCTCCTTCCTGCAACCCTATTGTTGTTCATGGACATTCCTATAGCAGTGAGGTGCTAATTTCATAGATTGATACCCCTCAAGGAAATGGCGAGGTCCTTGCGGCAGCTAAAGTACCTATTGCTAGCAATGCTATGGTCTTGTATTCCTCTGGAAGTGTCAAGGAGAGGGTACATACAGAATACGCTTGTCCAATCTCGTCACGAATTGGAGGAGGGGATATGTCTTTCTGGATGGAGGATAAAATATTAAACTTTGGGAAGTTTATAGGTGTTTCTTTTGAAGGGAAGGAAGATAGGGTGTTTGAACTCTTGAGGGAGATTGAACTACAATCATTTTATAATGGTGAAAGGAAGGAGTTGGGTCAAGGTTCCAAGCAAAATAATTTAGGGGACATAGTGGTGTACCAAAGAAGGGGCCGGATGTGTGACAAGGAGGAAGGCAGATCGGTTAGAGGGGTCGGGGAGAAGAGGGACATTGTTTCTTATGGAAGATAAGATTCTTTTATGGAATGTGAGAGGGATGAATGACCCAAACAAAAGGGGCATCATCAAAGTAGGAGTTAGAGAGTGGGGTGCTAACCTAGTTTGCTTTCAGGAGACAAAAATAAAAGTTTTGTCGGATGTGATTGTGAGGAGCGCTTGGGAAGGTAGTTGGGTAAAATATGACTGGGTTCCAGCAATGGGAAGTGCAGGGGGCATTCTTCTAATGTGGGATGATAGAAGCTTGGAGGTAAAGGAAATTAAGAAGGGAGTTTTTTCTTTAGCAGCTCTTGTCAAAGATAGAGTGAGTAGGGTGGAGTGGGGATTCGGGGGAGTGTACAGACTGGTAGGAGAAGGGTCAAAGGTGTTCTTCTGGGAGGAACTAGCCAATATGATGGGGGAGTGGGACATTCCATAGGTTATGGGGGGAGATTTTAACACTATTAGATTCCTGGGGGAGATATTAGGATGTAGTATGATTTCGAGGGCCATGGAGGAGTTTTTTGACTTCACCAATGATCACTTTCTCATTGATCTTCCTCTGTCAGGGTAAAGGTTTACTTGGGCCAAGGCGGAGGATTCCAACTGAATCGGATCATTTGTCTATCTTGCTAGATGGATGCAGAGGGAGGAGAGTGTGTGCTCCCTTCCGATTCAAGAACATGTGGTTGAAGGTTCCAGGTTGGTGGACAAGTTATGGGGTATCAGAGACACCTTCATTCCGTCTTTTGAGGAAACTCAAGTTGCTCAAGGGAGATATTATTAGGTGGAATAAGGTTTTTGGGAGGGTAGAAGTTAAAATGAGGGAGCTAATGCATGAATTGGGGGATCTACCGAGAGGGGAAGGGGCGAGGGAGTTAGATGAATCTGAAAAAGAGAGATTGGGGGAGGTTAAGAGGGAAATAGCTTAGTTAGCAATAAATCAGGAGACTAGTTGGCGGCAAAAATCGAGGGAACTATGGTTAAAGGAAGGGGATTCGAATACCAAATTTTTCCACAGGGTGGCGGATGCAAATCGAAGGAGAAACTTCATAGAGTCATTAGTTGTGGATGGGGCGAGGATTGAGGGAGAGGAGGAGGTAAAAGGGGCGATCATGGGTTTTATGATAGCTTATACAAAGAGGAAGTTAGTTGGAGGCCAACTTTGGGGGGAATAGAGTTCAACCACATCGGGGAGGGAGAGAGTGAGTGGCTAGAAAGAGCTTTCGAGGAGGAGGAGGTGCATGAGGCTGTGTCAAGTTGTGCTAGTGATAAAGCCCCCGACCCTAATGGTTTCTCCTTGGACTTCTTCCAGTTTTGTTGGGATACCATCAAGGGGGAGTTGATGGAAGCCATTGAATAATTCCACGTGAATGGCATTTTTGAGAGAAGTATCAATGCTTCTTTTATTACTATTGTGCCTAAGAAAGAGTGTGAATTTTGTATCAGTGACTACATGCCTATTAGTCTCGTGGATAGCATTTAAAAGGTCATTTCTAAAGTGCTTTCCAATAGACTCAAGAAGGTTCTTAACGTGTCTATTTCGTCCTCCCAGAATGCGTTTGTGGAAGGTAGGCAGTTCCTGGATGCCGCTTTGGTGGAAATAGAACTTGTAGACTCCAGAAGGAAAAACAGAGATCCCGGCTTACAATACAAGTTGGACCTTGAGAAGGCTTTCGACCATGTCAACTAGGAGTTCCTGGATTTCATTATGACGCAGATGGGGTCTGGGTCAAGATGGAGGAAATGGATCAAGTTCTGCATTTCCTCAGACAGATATACTTTCCTGGTTAATGGTAGCCCGTGTGATTTCATTGGCAGCTCCAGGGGTCTCAAGCAATGAGACCCCCTATCCCCCATGCTATTCGTGAGCACGTTATTTTTTCCTTGTGTGAATTACTCCAATAGAATTCAAAATAAAATAATTTTCTATTTGTGCAATTTTGAGAATTTTCGGTTAATTACTCGTGTTTGTCTATGCATGTTTATTTTGTTTTAATTAAGGAAAAATACAAAACTTATATGTGCATGTGCATATAAGATTTAATTTTTGCAGATAGAATTAAATAACTAATTTGTTTCACGAAAATGAAAAAATCACTAAAAATGTACTTCGCATTTTAGTGTTTAATGTCAAGTTGTGTGATTTCCTTTTATTTAATTTTTTGTGATAATTATTATTAAGAGTTAATTAGTATTTTTAAGTTAATTTTGGTATTACAATTTAATCTAAGATTTTTTATTTTAAAATTAGAAAATAAAATGAAAGA
The DNA here is from genome assembly GCA_034376525.1 of Nicotiana benthamiana. Classification (NCBI taxonomy): domain Eukaryota; kingdom Viridiplantae; phylum Streptophyta; class Magnoliopsida; order Solanales; family Solanaceae; genus Nicotiana; species Nicotiana benthamiana. The sequence continues at coordinate 117,366,862 of CM067334.1, forward strand.
AAAAACAAACAAACAAAATGAAAAAATAAAAAAGAAAACTCAGACCAGAAAAAGATCCCACAAGCCCAAACCAAACAACCCCTTATCATGCCCAAAACACTTCCCATACCCGGTCCAATTGATCAGGCCTCGCAGACATCCAAACGAGACGTATCTGTCATGTCCTTCCTAAGCCATTGGATCTCACATATTCACCAGTCAAGATCATCTATCCCATAACCCAAGCTTGACCCATTTTCTGTACCCGGTCCAACCCGCCCCCTCACTAAGCCAAATAGTGTTGTCCCTTATAAGGAAATTAATCCAGGCCATCGATCTCAATTGATCCAACGGCCTGGATTAATCCCCTAATTTTGTATATAAGCCTAATATTGGACTAAACCCCCTAATCCAAACCCCCTCGTCTCTCTCTCCCCTCTAGTCTCTTTCAAGGATGAGGAAACCCTAGCCGCCACCCCATCCCTTCACCTGAAACCCGGCAACAATGACAGCAGTGGCCGTAAAAATCACACCCCTGAACCACAAAACCATCCCCTCCACAAATCCACAATCCCTTTTCTTTGAATCATCATTAGTTTCTTCGAATCTTTAATTGAAGATTTTTCCAAAACCCTAGCCGCCTCCACTTGACCTCAAAATCAAACCAAGTGACTACCTGACCTTCCTCGTTCCTAAACCACCCCTAGTTTCCCTCGAATCAAGCTGGAACTTGACGAATATTAAATCAACTAAAAGAACCCTAAAAGTACCAAAACCTGGAGTCGGTCAGAGGGGGGTAAATATGAGGTTTTAATCGACTTTAGTCGAGTGTTCTCAGCCGAAACACTCAATTAAGGTCTGTTTTGGCCTCAAAAGTTTAGTTTGAAGTTTCGAGTTGGACAAATTCATTTGGTCTAAGCTTCAAAGGTATTTTCACTTTTTTATTTTTCTTTTGTTGTTATTTATGCCTGTTTGTCTAATTTCGTTGCATGTCGTCTGTTTGTCAATTAGTTCTTCTTCCTCTTGCGTGCCTTTTTCTAGGTCCAGTTTTGTCCTGTCAATTAGCGTATGTGGAAAAACCATTTGAATCATTTAAATAGTTTTATTGTAGCTCATTGGTTTTTGTTTAATAGCACTCGAATCCCATGTACGCCCCAGTTATCATTGTTGAACTGTCTGAGGCAATTCACCCGTGTCTGTTTGGTTTTACTCAGGATTTTTTTCTTCTTCTTTGTCTTATTGAAACGATTCGAAGTATTCAGTATCAATGAGTTTTGCATAAAACAGTGATTGTTTGCTGTTACTGTTTGTTCAAATTGTCTCAATAATGTTATGTTTGTTTCTGATATGAATTGAGCCCGAGTTTAAATTCAACCTTAGTTAATCAGTGGTTAGGTTTCTTATTTAAGTGAATTGGCATAGCTGATGGGGTAGTAGTTTCAGGTTTCCATGGAGTAGTTTGGGATGTAAGTAATTTGAAAATAGTTGAGTTAGTGTTCTATCAGTGAGTAATAAGATACCATTAAACAAAGGTATTTGTTTAATAAGGGAAGGGGACATTCAGTAGTGGGCAGAATCAGTAGTGGGCAGAATCAGGGAATAACATGGGTTCATTCACTTTCTTAATAGGTTAGTTCTCCTAAGAGTTGGAATATGATGAGGAAAATACATTCTTAATAACCTAAGTGATAAAACATGCAGGAAATAAGAATAGAACATAGGGGGGACAAAAAGTTGAAATAATATAAGTATAAAGAAAGGAAAAAGGCAATGGAAAGTAGAAAGATTGTGGTGAGAATGAAAAGCTAAAGGGATCACATGGGGAGAGAATACAAAAGCTGTAAAGAAAAGTGTTTGAAATAAAAAAGGGGATAAGGGGGTAAGCTTGATCTTTGAATAGAAACACCACACACACATTCAAAGGAGGATAGAAGAATACATTCAGAGATTAAAACATTTTTTAGAAGAGAAAGGCTAGAGTTTAAGAGATTCAGAACAACAAAGAACACATAGGGTTCGGGGAATCAATCTTTAGAGAACAATTTTTGAGAGTTGGAAAACACTTTCTGAAAATACTAGGGTCAGCCTTTTAAATCAGTTAGAGAGGGTCTTTAATTAGTTTTTGAGGCAACCAAGTCGAGAGTAAAGAGAGTTTTGAGGATCCTAAATCAGTTCAGAGAGAGTCTTAAAAGGTTTTTTTCTGAAATTTTTATGTTCTTCAAACAATCAGATTTATGAGAGAAAAAGAGTTCTAGGTCAGTTGATCTTAGAGCTTAAGATCAGAGGAACATTTTGAGAGCTAAGGTATTCAGTCTTAAAGAGTTGGAGAGTTTTGAAAGCTTAAAGTGAATTATTAGGGTCCCTTTTGAATCAGTCTTACCGAGCATTTCTTAGGGCTTCTTTGAATCAGTTGGAGTGCTTAAGAGAGCTTTGAAAATACAAACACTAAGAGAGAGAATTGAAAAATCTAAAAATAATCATAGGTCTCTTTTTGAATCAGTATTTGGTTCTCCTTTTGGGCCTTTGGAATATGTTTTTTTGAGAGATTGAGAGAGTTTCTTGAGTTGGTCTGCTTTTAATCTATTATAAGAGCAGACATTAATTTGAGAGCTTAAAAATCAGTCTTTGAATAACATTTTTAGAGTTAAAAGAGGGCTGAAAAAAGAGAGAAGAAAGTATAAGCTGAAAGTACTGTTCCACCAGGTCCTTTCATTTCAGTTTCGAGTGTGTTAGTTGGTTTTGATTTCCTCCCTCCTAAGTTCAACTCACTGGAACTTTTCTGAGAGCTATTGGTTTAATTTTGGTGTCAACTCAAGTTTAGTTGGGTTTATTTGGGGTTTATCTATTATTGCTGTTTTGGTTTCACAACTGTTTCTGTGCTGGAGTCGAGTTTATTCTGGTTTAAAACTGGTTTTTGAGCTGTTCTGAATTCCAAGCTGTTGCTGCTGCTGCTTATTATCTGTTGTCACTGATCACTCCTTCTCCTTTTTTTCCATTATACATGTATTTCTTTAGCTCCAATTGATGTATGAAAGACTGAAACAATCAACATGTGGTAGTCAATTGAAGAAAATTGAAACTGGGCTTTTGTTAATAGATATCAACCTTTTTGAGCTTATGATAGTTTAATTGTGTCTGTACAATAACTGTAGTTGGAGTTCAATGAATGGAATAATTCACAATGAGTAATAAATGGATTGTGTAGTGATTACTTTTCGGATTTGTGTTATGAGTTGAATACTTTATTTAGTTTTGTGGTTAAAAATGGGTTCGAAGATGGCTGTAAGTTTTGGTAGTTAGTTCCAGTTAGTTTTAGTAGTTATAAAATATGTTTGAATGGATTTTAGTCTCAATGTGTCCTTCAGCAGTTCAATTGGGACAACGTGAATCCAGTAGTTAGTAGATCTGTTTTGTTAGCTTGTGTCATAGGGCAGTGTAAACTTGAATCCACATGATCGTTGTGTTTTACAATCGGAAACAGAACTAATGATCAGTATGCATGCTCTTATCCTATTAAGCAATAAACAGTTTTAGTAAATGCAAGTTTGGAATCACAAGTCACTTGAGTGAACAATATTAATTTCAAGTTAGTGAAGTAGTTGGATTGAGTTGCGGTCGTTAACATTAATTCAAGCTAGTCTAAAATAGTTACCTCTTGAGTTTGGGGTCATTAATCTGTCCATGTCCATATGTTAAGAAAATAAGGCAAGCAACTAATTACTATTGTTGTTAGATTCGTATCTTGGTTTCCAAGTTGATTATCATCTTTTATAATATGTAGGAATCATTAATTAATATGTAGAGTAATAAAAATAGTTTGCATGCTATGGGATTAATTGGGCTCTTACGGGTGCTGTATCGTGCAGTCGATGGGATTCGATCCCTAACCTCGCCCATGTGCTTCGTTCCGCCCTTTTTCCGCTCGGGCTTATTTTTGTGCCTAATGGCATATTTTGTTTTCAAAACTATTGCTTGGTTTGTACTAGGCCGATGGCAAATTAATTAGGACTTTCAATTCGTTAGTAGAGACAAATTAAATAGAAAAATCATAGTCGCTTTAGGATATCATTAAATAAAAAATGAGACGAGACTTTCCAAATAAAATGCACACAATGCGGGGCCCTCAATAAATGTATATATTAAATGCTTAGATTTCGGGACAGACAATTTAGCAAATTTCACGGCCTTCCCAAAATAATAATGCATTAGTATCTTTAGGCGCATATTTTAATAACATTACCTCCCTAAACTCGGGTGCGCATGTATGTGACCTAAATCCAAATCTCAGCGAAATCAAAATATGTCAAAAACCACAGGTGCATTAATGTGATGTGGTTCAAGACTTATTTAATGACATTGCAATTCTATTTTAAAAATAATAATAATAAAAGCGGTAAAGAGTAAATTTTCACATAGGTTCAACATGCATAAAAATCAGATAAATAAGTCAAATATGACAGTTGAGCGACCGTGCTAGAACCACGAAACTCAGGAATGCCTGACACCTTCTCCTGTATTAACAAAATTCCTTATTCGGATTTCTGATTCGTGGGCTGTAATACAGAGTCAATCTTTTCCTCGGTTCAGGATTCAACAGGTGATTTGGGACACCATAAATTTCCCAAGTGATGACACTGAATCTTAATAATAAATCCCGATTTGATTGTCCTTTAATTGGAAAAACACCCCTTACGCCCTTGCGGGTGTAGGTAAAAGGGAGGTGTGACAACTCTAGCGACTCTGCTGGGGATCTGAGCCTAGAACTTTTGTTCAGGGTTCAAGAAATCGAGCTTAGAATAATTGTTGTATTTGTCCTTATTTATTACCTAATTTTATTATGTGATTGGGCTTAAATGTGCATAATGATGCTTTTTACCGCTTTGATATTAGTTGAACTGTATATATAAACTGTGTCGAAACCTTTTCTTTTCTCTCATGAGGAGTGCACACTGGTTGTGACTTCTTTCTGTTAGTGTCATATCCCAAAATAGAACGAGGTTCGAACAGGTCACAAAAATAGATGATCTTTCGGGTTACCAGTACGTAGCCCCCCTCGGCTCGAGTTGTCCGTTCGGGTAAGCCAGGTCTAGAACAATACACCCAGGTTTAAAACCTAGTATAACACAGCCTCATGCCAAATCCCTAGTAGTAACGCTTGTTTGCATCATGTGCATTTGACTTACGGGACTCAACACATGGGTTGGGTCAGTTTATGACAAGCGACCTGAAATGAAAAAAGACCATCACGTTGCATCCTATTTGTTTTACGCATTTATTTGCTTCAAACTTGCATGGTGACCTGCTCTGAAAATCGGGAATAGTAGGAAAATTATAAAAGGAGAAAAATAAGTGTAGAGAGATAATTACTTATTTTTCGAAAAAAGATGCCCAAGTAGTGTCAAAACTCTACCGAAATTTTGAGAAAATAGAAAAAAAATGTTTTTTAGTTTGATTTATTTGAAAAACAAAATAACAGAGTCTTGTTTTCAAATTCAGTTTATTTTCTTTGCCCGAACTACGCCGGTTTGATTCTTACATGGTGTGAGATACGTAGGCAACCCTCATCGGGTCCAACCTTCCCTTTTGCAAAAAACAAAATCCAAAAAATGTCAAATTTTAATTTTTGTATTAAGTAAGTCGGGTGATGCCGCTTTTATAAAAAATAGCCGAATGTTCCCGAAAGGGACGCCAGAAGGCTGACTTTGCATAAACGATCACTTTTGGTCATTTTGGATGTTTGACAAGTTGACTCACATAGCCTTAAAATATTCGTCCCCGAGGTGCTGAAAGGCCGTATTTGCAAAATCAGATCTTTTATTTAAATTTGAAAAACAAGAAAAAGAATGAATGGGCAAGTGAATGCCGTTTGAATTTTTGGTCAAAATAAGCCAAGCCAGCTTCGGCAATGTCTTAAACTGTTCTTGCCAAGATAGGCTTAGAGTTGTCGAAAGGCTATTTTCATAAAAGAACGGAGAAGTTTGTAAAGTATCATAAAATAATCCTCCGCGGCCTCAAAATTCATGTAAAATTGTGTATGGGCTCGTTTGCAAGAATAGTCATTTGGACGAAATTGGCAAATACGGAAAGGAATCTATCTATTTTTTTTAGTTTGTAATTATTTTGATTAGAATATACGGGTTGTTTGATTTTTGAGTCAGTATGTTGTCTTTTCGTCAAAGTTGGTTAGTTTGGTCTGTTTTTAAACCTTTGTAATCAAGTTAGTTATTTATGAAGAATTGAAAATTCCAAAAATTTTATTGTTGTTTATCTTTCATCTATGCGAACTACGCACGGTCTGATTTATGCGAGGTCATGATACGTAGGCAATCTCCACAAGATTTGACCACAACCAAAAAAAAGAATAAATAATAAATGAAAAATGGAAAATGGAAAAGAAAAATGATATGAAAAAAAAAAGAAAAAGATGTTGTTAATAATGAGAACCGACTCAGTCCATTCTAACATGTTTTGTTATGATTTGTGAAAAAAGTTGAGGTTGTCGGTTTGTGGTAAGCTGGAAACACAAGATCCAAGCAAAAATGATTGCTGACATCGAGGTTGTTACAAGTTCTCAAGAGACTCAGCGTCAGAGGGTTCAACTACAGTCTACGGTGTTTGAGGAAACTAGAATACCGAAACAGAAAAAGGTTGAAATATATCAAGCATGGGCCAATGGTCAAGGAGAGCCCTGTCATGAGTCACAATTTGCAACACAACAAGAGCAACACTCGTACTCATTCGATCTACCTGCAAATATTGAGAATCCTGCCCGAACGAGAGTAGAGGAAGAAATAACCCAAAGAGTGAAAAGATTAGAACAATGGCTAAAAAACACGCAAGCAATGGCAGGTCAAAAGAGTGTTACCTTAAGAGACCTGTGTATGTTCCCCGATGTCCACTTGCCGCCTGGTTTCAAGATTCCCAAATTTGAAAAGTACAATGGGTAGGGAGACTACATAACCCACCTAAAAAGGTATTGCAATCAACTAAGAGGTGTGGGAAGAAATTAAGAATTACGAATAGCTTATTTTGGGGAAAGCCTCACCGGAGTAGCATCTGAATGGTTTTTGGACCAAAACATATCTCGCTGGTACATCTGGAATGACAAGGCACATGCATTTGTCAAATTGTTCCAATACAACATCGACATTTTCCCAGACCGCATTTCCCTTTCAAACCTGAAGAAGAACTCAGTGAAAGTTTCAGGGAATATGCCATTAAATGGAGACAACAAGCAGCTCGAGCTAAGCCGCCCATGGATGACCATGGGTTAGTCACTACTTTCCTTAAGGCTCAAGATCCGAATTACTTTCAAAACATGATGTCTGCAGTTGGTAAATCCTTTTTAGAAGTAATCAAAATAGGAGAAATGGTATAGAACGGTCGTAAGACAGGCAGAATTATAAGTCAAGCAGAACTCAAAGATGCAAATCAGGCTGTCCAAATTGAATCTGGTGACGCGAATGGGAGGGATGAATAAATCATGATGATATTAGGGTCGAGAATAGGTCCTAGGAGAAATCTCAAAGGTATGTGCAGCCTCATCAGGTTTTCATTGACCCCCCTAAGCATTACTATCCACCTCAAAACCTCCTATACTTTGTTGATCCATCCCAGTATGTTGTCCAGCCATCAAATTACCCAAGAAAGCGAGCAGAAACATCAAATCTCCTCCAGCCTCCGCAAAATTTTCAAGTAGCTAATAAACCACATCCAAGCCAAGGGTCTAGAAGGGAACAAAAGTTGAAAGATAGTTTTACACCAATAGGAGAGTCCTATGCAAGCTTATTTGAGAAGTTAAAACAACATGACATGATTGTACCCATTCCTCCAAATCAGGTGGACCGATATGCAAGAAGCTTTGACTCATCTAAAAGGTGTGAATACCACTCATTAGCTCTGGGGCACAATGTGGAAAATTATCGAGATTTGAAAAGAGAAATAGAAAGGATGATCCAGGAAAATTTGATTTAAGACAGTGGCACCTAGAATATCATGATGCATCCTTTACACACACATGAGGATGCACAGTTGGTGGGGATGATGCCCGGTGACATGGGGTATGAGAATCTTCTTGGGAACTTGTTGACTGAAGTTGAAGATATTGAAGCAGAGAAGGGTCTTGGAAATGTTGATGCAGAAGTTAGTGGCTAAGATGCCATGCTTGGTAATTGTAAGAATGCTCCATCTCTTGGTCAGCCGGAGAGGAGTTTTTGTGGCTTATTTTGTTGTAATTTCTGTTGTTCGGGTTATTTTCAAGGTTGTAATCCGGATGTTATCTTGTGGTCAAACCCTCTTACCCTTTCAATCGGTCTAGCTTGTTTAATCGTAATGGTTTGCCTAGCGTTGTCCATGTTTGTTTGTTGTACCCCAATTGTTTTTCTTGTTTTGTTATGTAAACACTTTTACCGTTTTTCTAATGCAAACTCCGGTCTTTTGTTACCTCCAGTCATCTTCTTTGTTTAGTTCTTTTTATCCTTTTTTTGTCTTTTGTTCAACGCTGATTCTAGTGACATGACATGCGGGCACAGTCAGGCCTAATCTTAAAAGTTAATCACAAAAGCCATTGGGAGATGATCGGGACATTTAATGGAAATAAAAAATGGTTTGAGATCATTTGAAGCCCGAACCATGTGGAACCGTGGGCAGATGAAACATAAAGAAATCGTAAAAGCAAGGGTCGTTCATGATAAGGAGAGTGAAAATGTTGCCCAAATGGTGATTTATATGTAACAGATGAAGAAAGAAAATATGTGGATATAGATATCAAGTCTAGCATGATCCGAAGATGTTACAAGTCCTTGTTTAATCGTGTTGTTTGTGCTTGGCATGTTTGAAGATTGTAATGACGGAGGCATTTTGTTCTTCTATCTAGTCACTTTATCCTTCGTTAACCCTTTGAGCCTTATCGATTTTCTTTTAGACCCCTCTTTCAGAATCAAAAACAAATAGTAGAAACACAAACATGAAAGACAAGAAAGAGAAAAGGATAAAGAAAAAGAAAAAGAAAACAACAAAAACAATAAAAACAACAAAAGAAAAAAGAGAAATGAAAAAGGAAAATAAAAAGATAAAGAAAAAGAAAAATAATAATAAATAAGTGAAAAAGAAAACAAAAGAATTGGGTGAACTACGTTTGACCAGATTCCTCAAAGAGAATACGTAGGTTCCTCACAGCTCGGTTATATTGTAACAGAAAATCAAAAAATCCCCAAGCAAGAAACTGGGGCAGAAGTTGTGTTTATTGTAAGAAATCTAGTTCTGAATGTTGTAATTTTGAACCAAGTTGATTTTTTTGAGCCTTTAATACTCTTTAGTACTAGCCTACCGAAAATCCCAAATTACGGTTCAAAGAAAGATCTTCTGATCAGTCTTCAAAATATGCCAAGTCAGGCAGATAGAAGTCAAGAATAACACTCTGATTCCTAGTAGAAAAGGAAAAAAATGAGAGAGCCTTACCGGTGAAAACCTTCATAGGAACCATAAGGCGATGAAAGCTGAGAGAAAGACCAAAATGAGAGAGTCTTGATAGTGAAAAGCCTTCGGGCACTACAAGTCGAATAAGGTTTGAGAATTAGATGGGAAATCATCAGACAGAGATTGTGAAAGATAAGTAACGACAGAAATCAAAATCCGGTCTCACGGTTTAAGGATACCACAAGAGTTGAACAATCATAATTGCTTGACATAATAGGTCATATGTGTATGTCATGGCCATTAGAGTTGGTATCTGTGTCTGATAAGTTTTTACTTTGTAGTTTTTATTGTTAGGAGTCATCTTTTTTCTTCGTATTTTACTTTGTTCCTTCTATCTCATCCATTTCTTCTTCCTGAGTCTTTTTGGTCAGAACAAGTGAGAAATGACTTCAAAATTTGCCATCAGCTTTCCAATTGCACAAGACGAAATCTGGCCGTTACGTCAAAGTGGCATATAAGGCTGTATTGTGTTCCGGTTCTGGGTGTATTTGTGCCTGGCGTTCCGGGTCTGACGGTTCCGGTTCTGGCGGTTTCGGGTCTGGCGGTTCTGGGTCTGGCAGTTCTCATGGTGGAACCGGCCCGTGAAGGTTCCAGGTACCATGCGGTTCCGGTTCTGGCGGTTTCGGTTCAGGCCGGTCTGGCGGTTCTGGCGGGTCTGGCGGGTCTGAATTATTTTTTATTTTTTTAATTCAATATCTTGTATAGTAGTAATTAGTATAGTGTAGAATATATTTTATATGGTGTACTAAATTATTAGTATAGTATATATTGTGTTGTAGTAATTAGTATATATTGTATATAAGTAGTATATTTTGTATATAAGTAGTATATATTGTATTTAAGTAGTATATATTGTATATAAGTAGTGTATATCGTGTTGTAGTTAGTAATTAGTATAAATTGTATATAAGTAGTCTATATTGATAAAAGAATGTTGTCATTAGTATATTGTGTTGTATGTTATATATTGTATGTTATATAAATATCCCGAGCAAAAGTCTTTCCAAAGCCAAGTATGGTTAAGCTTCTTGTTCCACCTCCTAATGGAAACTCGCTCTTTTTTTTTGTCCGACATGCCTAGAGAGAAGGATTGATATCGAAGTAAAGACAAAGAAATATTGAGAAAAAAGATATTCAAGGATATGATAAAGAGCATATTTATTGAGCAAAATGGCATATCTTTCTTAGTCTTCCTTCCCCAATGGAATGAGCACAACATGGTACTAATACCACCATTAAAAGGAAAAAAACTAAAAGAAGACGTGCCAATGTACAAGTTACATCATAATTTATGTTGTATTTCTAACAAATCTCATAAATCTGTCAAGGGGAGGTGGTTGTGTTGGCGGTGGTGGAAATGAAGCTTGTTCATCACCACTTCCGGGTGAAGTCGCTTCCTTAGCAAGTTCTGCTATCATTTCTTCATATGCCTCATCTATTGCCGGTTGTGATTCTGCTATGCCAAAGTTCCTTCTTTCTGCGCGGATCCAATCTCTAAAAAGCACTGATTTTTCCAAGCTCTCCCGCATCGACGCTCTGTGATCACCTATTTGTAGTCTTGCTTGGCTGAAAGCGCTCTCCGATGCAACAGTTAACGCTTGAATTGACAGAATATCCCGAGCCATCCTTGCAAGAACGGGAAAATGCTTTTCCCTTGACTTCCACCATTCCAAAAGGTCGAAAGAGCCGTCTGGATTCTCCTTTTCTAGTCCCTGTGACAAGTAAACTTGAAGCTCACTTAGATGGGAAATTTCATCAAAATTATCACCTTGAGTACCCCTGAACTCCGTCCACGATTTAAAAGCTGTTAAGCCAGCAGCTCTTTTAGACGATTGCGATGTAGACGAAGCAGGGGTTGGAATATTTGGCCTAGCATGCTCTAACGCCTGTTTATAAGCATTATAAACAGTTTGAGCATTAACTTTAATTGATGCTTTCGCATCCGCTAGTGTAGCAATTTCGTCTTCTGAAAGATCTAAAGCTCTATAAATATTAGAATACCAAAAGTGAGGGCCTCCTAATTTCATTGTTGGATTTAACAAAGCAGCAACACCAAAAATAGGAGGGATTGGAAAAAAATATTTTTTAAACTTTTGTTTCATTTCATTTATTGCAAGTTCATAAATATCCCTACCCTCGCTAAAATCAACAAATAAATCAGCAAGTGCGGCAATATAAACTAAACAGTTAGAAATAGTCGGATAATATTGTCCAGAAAAAGCATTTGTAGCCACTAGAAAATGTTCTAAAAAATCTAAAAGAATTTTAACATTAGTCCAATCTTGGGTAGTTAGCATTTCATCATCATCCTCACCACCTACCCGAGAATTAAACGTAGCATTAATTAGGTTTCTACATTCATACGCTACTACTAAACTTTCGCACATATAATTCCACCTAGTCGGGCAAGGTTTAGGAACCTTTCTTTCTCTAAGGCCATGTTCGTCACATTTTTAAAAATATTCTCTAAGTCTAGTTCTACGGTTTGAATAAAATATCCAATTAAGAGCCATTCTCACCTTTTCAATTTCTATGTTTAATATTCGCATACCATCACCAACAATTAAATGATAAATATGACAAATACATCTAACATGGAAAATATTACTAAATGCAGGATTAAGTGTTTTTGTTAGCATGCCTATTGCACTAGTGTTGCTAGAAGCATTATCCATAGAAATTGCCATTATTTTATCACTAAAGCAAAAATATCTACGTATATCTGAAACAGTGTTAGCTATAAACCTACCCGTGTGCCGTGAATTAATTATTCTATATGAAATTATGCGCTTTTGCATTGTCCAGTCTTCATCTATCCAATGACTAGTTACAGTTAGATAATCACAGTCATTTCCACTTCTACCAATATCAGTTGTAATAGAAATACGATTACTTATATGAGTAAATAAATAGCGCAAATATTGTTCATATTCATGCTTGAATTTATAAATATCGGCCTTAACTGTTGCGCGAGGCCATCCTTTATAAGTAGGTTTAGATACTATTCTAATATATTGAATCCAATTAGGATTAGAAGCAAAATTATAAGGCAAGCACATAACAGTAATCATTTTCGCTAATTCTTCACGATCCTTATTTGGATCGTAATATAAAATACCTCCAGTGACAGTGTTTATTCCTGGTTGAACTAGATTTGAACCAGTACTTGGGTTAACTTGAGAATCAACAATTGTCCCCCCCCCCCCCCTCCTGTTGCGTTTTCATTTGTAAAAATCTAGCCTTATCTCTTGGGTGTAATTTTATATGCTTAGTCAAACTACCTGTGCCGCTACGATCTCCAGTATACCTATGAACAAGTAATTTCCCACAGGTTTTACACTGAGACTTATTTTGTTCTCTTACTTGAGTGAAAAATTGCCAAAATAATGATGTTTCTGTACGCTTAGGAGGTTGTCTACTAAAAGTGGGAGTTTGTACAGGTGGGTATGCCGGTTCATTACCTAAGTTATGGGCAGGACTAGTAGGTGTATCATCTAAATCTGGAATTTGGGTTTCATCATCATCATCATCCTCATTTCCCTCTAAGATAGGTTCATTAGGATAAAGAGCATTCATAATATCATCATCTAATCTATCACCTACTGCTACATCATGTAGAAATTCACTATCGCTAAATTGAAAACAAGGGTGATCACTATCAAGGATTACGAAGGGTTGATTAGGACATCTAGGTTGCCTACTACTTTCAACTTGCTTATCTTTTTTATGTCGGGGAGCCGGGGGAAGGGGAGTATTTTGGCCACTACTTTCATCGGTTTTACCTTTTCCATTACCGAACATGTTTTTCAACGAAAATGCCATACTAATTAAGCAAACTAAAAACACAAAAAATACAATTAGCACGTAAGAGTTGAAACGAGTTTACCGGATGACGAACAACTTCTTGAAAATTGAAAATCATTGAACTTGAACACTTGAAAACTTCAATTCAACAACATCACAATTTTTCACGAATTTACAACAATAAATTAAGCACTTGCACTACAAAGATTGAAAGAGAGCTTGGCAGAGATTGAGAGATATTGATGAATTAGTGAATAAAAATGAAAGAATGAGGGGGTATTCATAGTTGAGAAATGGGAAATAGTGTAATTATACAAAGTTTGGGGTTAAATTAAAGTTTTGGGGTATGGCTATTTTTTAAACTTTCAAACGGCTACTTTTTGCAAAGAGCCGTTACTGAAAGTTAAAAAAAAAATTAAAAATATCCGTTGGAACCGCCTGAACCGGACCGGAACCGCCATAACCGGTCCAGAACTGCCAACCGGTTCCGGGTCTGGCGGGTCCGGTTCTAGCGATTCCAACGGTTAGAACCGGCCCATCACGGTTCCCTGGAACCGGTAAAACCGGAACCGCCGGAACCGGTAGAACCGGCAGGGCCACGGTTCTGGTCCGGTTCCGGTTCGGAACCGGTTCATAGTACAGCCTTAGTGGCATAAGTCAGGAAAAGAACAACATGCGCACTGAGCTGGTAATAGTCAACGTGCTTTGGGTCCCTGCAAAATACAAAGGTTTGGTACATATCAATTCAAGGAGAATGCAATAGATGGAGGATGTTGGGTGAATATATCCAGGGTATATTCTATAATGAGATCGACAAAAGGGTGGACCAGTGACAAGAAAGATATTCCAAGAAGAAAATCAGTTGTCATTAAAGATATCGGGGCCAGATAAGAAGGGTAAAATGTGAAAAACAACAGTCGAGAAGTTTGTGAATAAAGAATCGTCAAGAAGGTCGGAAGGTATCGGCTAATTGTCAAGATGGTCGGACAACACAGAGCATGGGAAGGAAAACCATATCCAGTAGGAGTATCACAACCAACCACCATATTTTAAACTAACAAAATTTTCTTTGATTTAAAACAGGGCAGGAAATGTTATTGATGCCAGAAAGACGTGCTACAAGGAAGATTATCAAACTGTGGCAGAACATTTTCTATCATTTTGAAAATCTTCTTGAAGTCGGGTACCCATCTGAAGAACATGAAGGTCAATATAAGTTTTAAGGGGGAGAAAGTTTTGGAAGAAGACAATACATGTTTTAAACAAAAACAAATAAAAGAAAAAAGAAAAAAATAAAATGAAAAAGAAAGAGGGAAGTAGTTTTCAGAGAAATAAAACACCGGCTTTAAGGGAAGTAGTTTTTTAAGGAGGAAGATAACACCAATTTTGAGGGAAGTAGTTCTGAAGGAAGATAATTCAAGTTAGAAGGAAAATGGTTCAAGAGGCAAGGGGTAACAATGGCAATAGAATGTAGTAAGTTGTAGTTGAGGTCAGGAGCCCACCTGGAGAACAGAAATATGTTATATTTTTAAGTTGTAGTTGAGGTAAGTTGTAGTTGAGGTCAAGTGCCCGCCTGAAGAATGGAAAGGCGTTGTCTTTTTAAGTTGTAATTGAAGTTTTTAAATTATAGTTAAGGTCAGGTACCCGCCTAAAAAACGAAAAGATGTTATCTTTTTAAGTTGTAATTGAAGTTATTAAATTATAGCTGAGGTCAGGTGCCCTACTGAAGAATGCAAAGGCGTTATCTTTTTAAGTTGTAATTGAAGATTTTAAATTATAGTTTAGGTCAGGTGCCCGCCTGAAGAACGGAAAGGCATTATCTTTCTAAATTGTATTTGAAGTTTTAAATTATAGTTGAGGTAAGGTGGCCGCCTAAAGATCGGAAAAGCGTTGTCTTTTTAAGTTGTAATTGAAGTTTTTAAATTATAGTTGAGGTCAGGTGCCCGCCTGAAGAATGGAAACACATTATCTTTTTAAGTTGTAATTGAAGTTTTGAGGTCATGTGCCCGCCTGAAGAATGGAAAGGCGTTATGTTTTAAGTTGTATTTGAAGTTCTAAATTATAGTTGAGGTCAGGTGCTCACCTGAAGAACGAAAAGGCGTTATCTTTTTAAGATGTATTTGAAGTTTTAAATTATAGTCGAGGCCAGGTTCCCGCCTGAAGAACAGAAAGACGTTATCTTTTTAAGTTGTATTTGAAGATTTAAATTATAGTTGAGGTCAGGTGCCCGCCTGGAGAATGGAAAGGTGTTATATTTTTAAGTTGTAGTTGAAGTCAGGAGCCCGCCTGGAGAACGCAAAGTAATTATATTTTTAAGTTGTAGTTGAAGTTAGGAGCCCACCTGGAGAATGGAAAGCGTTATATTTTAAGTCGTAGTTAACGTCAGGAGCCCGCCTGGAGAACGGAAAGGCGTTATATTTTTAAGTTGTAGTTGAAGTCAGAAGCCCGCCCGAAGAACGGAAATGCATTATATTTTTAAGTTGTAGTTGAGGTCTGTACCTCACCTGGAGAACGGAAAGGCGTTATCATTTTAAGTTGTAGTCGGAAATGCGTTATTTTTGAAGTTGTAGTTGAGGTCAAGAGCCGCCTGGAGAACGGAAAGGCATTATTGTTTTAAGTTGTAGTTGAAGTTAGGAGCCCGCCTGGAGAACGGCAAGGCATTATCTTTTTAAGTAGTTGCTGAAGTCAGTAAAGCAGAGGAATACAACAACAACAAAAATCCCCAACATAAATTGAAGTTCAGAAATCAGAAGGAAGGCAACAGTGGTCAGAAGCAGGCAGTTCAAGTTCGAAGGAAAATTAATCCGAATCTCGCAAGAAGGAAAGAGGCAGTTCAAGTTCAGCAAGCAGGCATCCACCTGAGGAAGAGAAGAATATAAGACAAGTCAGAATTAAAGAAACATCAGAGGAAACATGAGTCAGCAAGAAACACAGATCAACAAGACAACAAGGCAACAAGAGACGCAAGAGAAAGTTTGAAGATCTAGATAATATTTTTCAATCCATAGACTATAGTTTAGTCTAGCTTCTTATTTTCTTTTAATCATGGTATAATAAAGAGGTCAGTAAGCAGTAGCAGCAGCAGCACAACATTATTAGTGAAACTACAACTTCATGGTAGTCCACAACCAAAAATTTTCGAACTACATTGACCTGATTCCATTTTAGCCATGGATATGTAGGAAACTTTTGAAGCAGAGGTTCAGTCAAATATTTCAAAAAATGCTTCACACGTAGAACTCAAACGGTAAAAAATCGCTCGTATTCGCTCACTTTATCTTTGGACGAAACCTCTTCGTGTTTTCGGACAAAGAGGGGCAGCTGTGAGCACGTGATTTTTGCCATGTGCGAATTACTCCAACAGAATTCAAAATAAAATAATTTTCTTTGTGTGCAATTTTGAGAATTTTCGTGGAATTTTCAGTAAATTATTCATGTTTGTCTATGTATGTTTATTTTTTTTAATTAAGGAAAAAATACAAAAATTATATGTGCATGTGCATTTGGATTTAATTTTTACATATAGAGTTAATTAAGTAATTTTTTTCACGAAATGAAAAAATCACCAAAAATGTACTTCGCATTTTAGTGTTTAATGTCAAGTTGTGTGATTTTCCTTTTATTTAATTTTATGTGATAATTATTATTAAGAGTTAATTAGTATTTTTAAGTTAATTTTGGTTTTACAATGTAATCTAAGATTTTTGGTTTTAGAATTAGAAAATAAAAGGAAAGAAAAAAAATAAAATGAAAAAATAAAGAGAAAACTCAGACCAGGCCAAGATCCCACAAGCCCAAACCAAACAACCCCTTACCAGGCCCAAAACACTTACCATACCTAGTCCAATTGATCAGGCCTCGCAGACGTCCAAACAACGTCGTATCTGTCACGTCCTTCCTAAGTCGTTGGATCTCACATATCCAATGGTCGAGATCATCTCTCCCATAATCCGACCTTGACCTGTTCTCTGTACCCGATCAAAACCGCCCCCTCACTAAACCAAATGGTGTTGTCCCTTATAAGGGAATTGATCCAGGCCATCGATCTTAATTGATCCAACGACCTAGATTTATCCCCTAATTTGGTATATAAGCCTAAGATCGGACCCACCCCCCCCCCCCCCAAGCCTAACCCCCTCATCTCTCTCAGACCACGTCTCTTTCAGGGACGAGGAAACCCTAGCCTCTTCCCCATCCCTTCACCTGAAACCCGGCAGCAATGGCGCTGGTGGCCGTAAAAATCACACCCCTGAACCACCATCCACAATCCTTTTTCTTCGAATCATCACTGGTTTCTTTGAATCTTCAATTGAAGATCGGTCCAAAACCCTAGCCGCCTCCACTTGACCCCAAAATCACACCAGTTGACCACCTGACCTCATTCCTAAACCACCCCTAGTTTCCCTCGAATCGAGCTGGAACTTGACGAATCTTAAATCAACTGAACGAAACCTAGAAGTACCAAAACCTGGAGTCGGTCCGAGGTGGGGTAAATTTGAGGTTTTAATCGACTTTAGTTGAGTGTTCTCGATCGAGAACACTCGATTAAGGTCCATTTAAGCCTCAAAAGTTCAGTTTGAAGTTTTGAGTAGGACGAATTCGTTTGGTCTAAGATTCCGAGGTATCTTCGCTTCTTTATTTTTCTTTTGTCGTTATTGATACCTGTATGATTAATTTCATTGCATGTCGTCCATTTTTCAATTAGTTCTTCTTCCTCTTGCGGACCTTTTTCTTGGTCCAATTTTCTCCTGTCAATTAGCGTATGTGGACAATCCGTTTGAATCGTTTAAATAGTTTTCTTGTAGCTCATTGGTTTTTTTAAGACCACTCAAATCCCCTGTAACCCCCCCCCCCTCTTATCATTTTTGAACTGTCTGAGGCAATTCACCCGTGTCTGTTTGGTTTTACTCGGGATTTTTTTTTCTTCTTCTTTGTCTTGTTGAAACGATTCGAAGTAGTCAGTATC
Source organism: Nicotiana benthamiana (assembly GCA_034376525.1). Classification (NCBI taxonomy): domain Eukaryota; kingdom Viridiplantae; phylum Streptophyta; class Magnoliopsida; order Solanales; family Solanaceae; genus Nicotiana; species Nicotiana benthamiana. Next base: position 117,385,088 of record CM067334.1, read on the forward strand.
AATGAGTTTTGCCTAAAACTATGATTGTTTGCTGTTACTGTTGGTTCAAATTGTCTCAATAATGTTATGTTTGGTTTCTGATATGAATTGAACCCAAGTTTAAATTCAGCCTTAGTTAATCTATGGTTAGGTTTCTTATTTAGGTGAAATGGTATAGCTGATGAGGTAGTAGTTTCAGGTTTCCATGGGGTAGTTTGGGATTTAAGTAATTTGAAAATTGTTCAGTTAGTGTTCTGTAACTGAGTAATAAAATACCATTAACTAAGGTCTTCGTTTAATAAGGGAATGGGACATTCAGTAGTGGGCAGAATCAGGGAATAACAGGGGTTCATTCACTTTCTTAATAGGTTAGTGCTCCTAAGAGCTGGAATATGATGTGGGAAATACATTTCTTAATAACCTAAGTGCTAGAACAAGAATGAAATCAGAATAAACATGGGGGGGGGGGGGCAAAAAGTTAAAATAATACAAGTATAAAGAAAGGAACAAAAGGGTTGGAAAATAGAAAGATAGGGGTAATAATGAAAAGCTAAAGGGGTGCATATGGGGAGAGAATATACAAGCTCTAAAGAAAAGTGTTTGAAATAAAAAAGGGGGAAAGGGGGGTAAGATTCATCTTTAAATAGAAACACTACACACACATTCAAGGGAGGACAGAAGAATACATTCAGAGATTAAAACATTTTTGAGAAGAGAGAGGCTAGAGTTTAAGAGATTAAGAACAACGGAGAGAACACATAAGGGTCGGGGAATCAATCTTTAGAGAGCAATTTTTGAGAGTTGAAAAACACTTTCTGAAAATACTTGGGTCGGTCTTTTAAATCAGTTAGAGAGGGTCTTTAATCAGATTTTGAGGCAACCAAGTCTTCATTTGAGAGTAAAAAGATTTTTGAGGATCCTGAATCAGTTTAGAGAGAGTCTTAAAAGGTTTTTTTTTCTAAAATTTTAAAGTTCTTCAAACAATCAGTTTTTGAGAGAAAAAGATTCTAGGTCAGTTGATCTTAGAGCTTAAGAGCATCGGAAAATTTTGAGAGCTAAGGCATTCAGTCTTAAGGAGTTGGAGAGTTTTGAAAGGTTAAAGTCAGTTTTTAGGGTCCCTTTCTAATCAGTCTTAGAGAGCATTTCTTAGGGCTTCTTTGAATCAATTGGAGTGTTTAAGAGAGCTTTGAAAATACAAACACTGAGAGAGAGAGAGAGAGAGAGAATTGAAAATGATGAAAATAATCACATGTCTCTTTTTGAATCAGTCTTTGGTTCTCCTTTTGGGCTTTTGGAATCAGTTTTTTGGAGAGATTGAGAGAGTTTCTTGAGTCAGTCAGCTTTTAATCAGTTTTAAGAGCAAACATTAATTTGAGAGCTTAAAAATCATTCTTTAAATAACATTTTTAGAGTTAAAAGAGGGCTGAAAAAGAGAGAAAAAAGTATAAGCTGAAAGTATTGTTGTTTTCCTCCAAAGACCCAAATGAAGGAAAACTGGGCACAAACTGGGATGGACCTTATAAGATCACAACGGCAGCCAGGAAAGGAGCATTCCAGTTCGAGACAATGGAGGGAAATACGCTCCAGAACAACTGGAACGTCACTCACCTCAAACATTTTCACTTGTAAAAGGCGTACCCTAAGTCGTACTCTTTTTCCCTTACCCGAGTTTTGTCCCAATTGGATTTTTTCGGGAAGGTTTTTAACGCGGCAGCGAAGGGAACACCCGGAGATCTTTGCAATACAAGTGTATCATATCAACCTCTTAGTGTACCCTCCAAGCCCGACATGATACAGGGACTGGATGAGTGCCATCTCTAAATGTACGAAAAGGCTACGGCCATCTCCAAATGTATGAAAAGGCTACGGCCATCTCCAAATGTATGAAAAGGCTACGACCATCTCCAAATGTATGAAATGGCTACGGCCATCTCCAAATGTATGAAAAGGCCACGACTATCTCCAAATGTATAAAAGGGCTACAACCATCTCCAAATGTATGAAAAGGCTACGGCCATCTCCAAATGTATGAAATGTCTACGGCCATCTCAAAATGTATGAAAAGTCTACGGTCATCCCCAACGCACAAAGAGGCTATGACCATTGTTTTTACATGGCTAAGGCCATCGAATTAAGGTCGTCGAATTTTACATGGCTACCGCCGTTGTATACGGCTAAGGCCGTCGAATTTTACATGGCTACCGCCATTATTTTTACACGGCCATCTAAGGCCGTCGAATTTTACATGGCTAGGACCGTTATTTTTACATGGCTATATAAGGCCGTCGAATTTTACTTGGCTATGGCCATTGTTTTACACGGCTAAGGCCGTCAAATTTTACATGGATAAGGTCATTGTTTTTACACGGCTAACGCCGTCATGTTTTACATGGCTATGACCATTATTTTTACACGGCTATCTAAGGCCGTCGAATTTTACATGGCTACGGCCGTTATTTTTACATGGCTATCTAAGGTCGTCGAATTTTACATGGCTACGGACATTGTTTTTACACGGCTAAGGCCGTCGAATTACATGGCTACAGCCATTGTTTTTACAGGGCTAAGGTTGTCAAATTTTACATGGCTACGACCATTGTTTTTACACGGCTATCTAAGGCCGTCGAATTTTACATGGCTACGGCCATTGTTTTTACACGTCTACAGCTACCATTGTTTTTACACGGCTAAGGCCGTTGAATTTTTACATGGCTACGACTATCATTTTTTACGGCTAAGCCTTCAAATATTATATGGCTACGATCATCGTTTCTACACGATCAAGGCCACCGAATGACCCACTTAACTTCAACTACGGTGAAAAATACAACAATGTTCCAATAAACAGAAAAGATTAACTATGGGAAAAGTCATAAGTCTTTATCCTCAAAAGGGTCAACACTCATGATACAAAAATCGGTATTTACAAACAAATAAACAAAAATCCTAAAGGCCTCCGCCCTTCTGATTATCCTGCTCTGCCTGGTCTTTATGTGGCCCATCTTCATTCCCAGGAAGATACGCCTTGGAAATTCAAGAGCTGGACTCCAAACGGTTGATGTCTGCAGAGTTACCCCCTCCTGGGCCGGTGATTCGGGACTATAACCGGCCGCTTCATGGGCAGCTCTAACCAACTGGCATTGGCTCTCAACGTCTGCATCGAATGCTCGCTCGACCGCCAAAATTTCATAAAGAACGACCAGACGGGCCTCTACATACACCCACATCTCGTGTGCCTCACAAGATGCATCAGCCTATGCAAGAGTCTGCTTAAGGTCCTCTACCTCGGCCTTCTTGGCATCAAGTTCCACCGTTAAAGCCGCAACCCAAGTGCGCAAGTCTGCCGCCTCTTCCGCCACTACGCGGCCGAGCTGCAATTCTTCGTCCTTAGCTTGAATAAGGACCTCCATGTCTACAATCCAAGCTATAGTTTCCATGAGTTGCTCATCAACTTTCTCCAGTTCAGCCACCCTCTTCTTCAGCTACTCCTCAGACTGCACGAGTCTCTCACGGATAACCCTGAAGTTAGGGTCCTGTTTGTACATATCGGCCAAGGTCTGGTGCGCCTCACGCGTCCTGTTATATTTCTGCACCAACATATTATATTTGGTCGCCTTCTTCATCAGGAGTCGACCCCTCTCTGCCTCCAAGATAAGATTCTGGAAAAAACCGAAAAGTAAGTGCAAGGAAAATCATCCTCCACAAACGCAAAAGAAAAAATCATCTATCAAGTCAAAAGACATACCTGCAAGGCCGCACCCGCCACTCTGCGGGCCAGGTCCTTATCGCTGGTCTCCGCCGGGGCCGCACTCTCAGCACCCGCACACAAAAGTGTCATGATGATGGCTACTTCCTCGATATTTTCCAGCAAATTATAATGGCTAGGGATCACTATGCGACGGGAAGACTGGCCAGCCACCATCTCCACTTGGTCTAAGGACCCGCCTTCTCTGCCCGCATCCTCAATGGCGATCTCCAGGCTCGCCACATCCACGCTTTCGCCCCTCTTTTTTGCGGCCTCCCGCGATCCGCCGTTCCGAGCACATGCCGAGCGGAGGTTTAGTAGCAGCTTCCCTTCTAAGGGCGGACCTTCACGAGCGAATGGCCTCAGCCATAAAGACCGGCCTAGATTCGAGGTGGGGTGGTTTAACCTTCTCTACCTATGTGACCACCACCTTGCTAGTACGAATCTCCCATCTCTTCCTCTCCAACGACTCTCCCTCTTCAAGATCCCCCTCCATGGGATCCGAGTCGGGGTCAGATGGCATCATTTCGATCGTAGGCGCTCCTATAGGGGCAACCTCAGGGACGATCCTGGGCACAGCCGTCGGTACCTCCTCGGGCGTCACTTCAATAAAGCCCCCAGGAGCCGCCTCAGATATTGCCTCGGGAGCAGTGCCCCTGGATGTACCTACAAGGATCATATCCTCCTAGTCAGGACCTGACACCGCCCTGGAAGGTCCGGCCGTAGTCTTTTTCTTCTTCTTTTTCTGCGCCCTCCTAGAAGCGCCCCAACCTACCAAAACGTGTATAAGTTGAGCAAGGAAAATTGAAGGGGAGCCTCCAAGTCAGAACGAAAAGGGAAAACCAAGCAAGGCCGTTACCTGTCGGGCCATGGAACCTGAGGAATTCTGGCCAGGTATGGCACTCTTCCGCAAACAGTATCAACACTCTCACCCATGACCTAATGTAGTCAGTCTTTCGAGGAGTGCGAGCCGTCACTACATACAAAAAAATCTACAATGGTTAAAGCCGACGAGATACGGCCGCCGTAAAAGACTACGTACAAGGATGCTTACATCCTGCATTCCATGCTTCCGGGAACCCTTCGGGGTTGGACACCAGATGTTCTGTGCGCACGTAGAAAAGTCTCTTGCAAAATTTACGACTGGCTTTATCGTCAGCATGCTCCACAAAGCTCTTCTTGCCCCGATGTACTAACTGGAGCATTGAGCCTCTCATAAAGCTAACACCGAACATTTGCAAGAGGTGATGAACGGTGACCTCCTTCTCAGCCTTAGCCGCATAGGTGGTAAGAATCCTACACACCTTCAGCACATACAGGGTAAGTTGGGCCGAACACGCCCCGTACAAACGACAAAGTTCCTCTGCCAGATGATTGATCGGGAGGCTATACCTGATCCGAAAAGCATACTCGTAGAATGTGCAATACCCAGGCCTGTGCACATTGGCATAGTCCATCCTGGCGGGATCCATCTCGATGTAGTCAGGGATATCGTACGACCCCCTGAGAGTGGTCAAATGAGATGGCGTCAGTACACTAAGTTCCCAAGGGAGAAGTTTACACTGGTTCTTAAAAGCTTTCCGTGCAACCATATCCAGTGGAAGTATATTGGTTATTGATAGAGGAACGAGAACCTCCTCGGCTTCCCCATCATCTGAGAAGGACGAAACCCTAGAGAGGGCGTCACCCTTGGTCCTGGTACTATCGTGGTGACGCTTAACCATGATGGAAGTTATGAGAGAAAGGCGTTTTAGGGATACAAGATTCGATTCCCTGGAACGAAGATTTTAAAAGAAAATATCAACGAGTGCCAGAAAAAGACGAGGAAAATGTTGAGAAAGTACTCCTAAAAAGTTCGAAAGTTGAGTCGTATTCAACCTCTCCTCTATTTATAAGGAAAGGTGTACGGAAATCAAAGAGGCTTGATTCAAAAACCGGCGCGGGAAACCAATACGTCACGGTCATGTTCTGAACCGCCTCGGGAGAAAAAATAATGATCACGCACGTGATCAGTGATGTCATCCTAAAAAGGAGCCCTAAAAGGTTTATATGTCAACGGCGTAACCTCTTCTTATATGATCATGCCCCTTTCCACAGCATCTACAGGTACGGCCAAATTTATAGAAAGGACGAGCACGTATATCTGTTTGTTGAAGACGTCTCTCGGCTACGTCCCCAACAAATGGAGGGACTATTTGTATTGGGCAAAGTTGGTTGCCTATGTTCTCATGTTATCTACGCACGCCTTTGACGTAGAGAACGGCCTAATTGAGACCGACTCAAATAAGGTCGGCCAAAGTAAACGGACGGACCGAGTGCTACGACTCAAGATGACGTCCTTAAAGCTCTGACTCTCCCGTATACTGAGACCACCAACCCTTGTACTTTTCTTTGATTATTTCGAGGAAGGTCCCTTAATATATAAAGGGGACCTTTCCTTTGTAAAGACTCATGTGTATTTGCCATTGAGAATATACAACTCTCTTTCTCTCTCTCTCTTTAGTGAAAAGATTGTTGCTTGCCGTATTATTCTTACATCTTAAGCTATCTCTACAATCACTACAGATCTTAATTGAACGATTTTCTCTAGTTCATATTACTCTTGATTCCGATTAACCTTCATTATTTTCGATAGTTCTTGAGCCTAATAAGTATTTAGCCCCATGATAACTGTAGTGATTTCTCAGAAAAATGGAAGTTAACCTCAAGTATTTTGTCACTCTTTTGTCTGAGGTTCTTTTCTGATAAAAGAAATCTCATATTCAGTATCTCACCCTCTAAAATTTTTTCTATGTGAATATGGATAACAGATTCAAGGGACCAATCAATTTAATCCTTATCTAAACAAGTAGTATTGGGAATATTAGGTCCTCATCTTGCAGCCCTTATTGAGCGTTTGGAGAAGAATCTTATGATTAATTAGAAGAGCAATGTTTTTCTAATAAAGAATGATCCTTCTCTATAAACAGTGAAACGTTTCTCTTTCTTGGATTAGACAAAGCCGGGAACAATGGTCAGAGTTTATTTCGAATCCCTTATATTTCTTTGTTTTGTTGGTTATATCCGGCTGTTCTCTATCCCTTTGAGAACTGTTTTTTCCTAGCTTCGCGTTACCTGAGACCTGAAAAAGTACGCAAATCGTTTCTTTTTTCCTTGCTCATTTTTTGTCATGTAGCCATCTTCATATTATGCTTTGCTCAGTCAGAAGTATATGAGGTTGGTGCAAGAGGATTAATTTTTCGTAAGAAGTATATTGTTGCCCCTCTCCTACACTTCTTGACTTGTATGTGATATACTTTTAGTTGCTCCCTTCGTGCCATTTAACATGGAGTACTAAAAAAGGACTTAGTATGACTATAAATTATCTCATTAGGAATTAAGTGAGAAGTTTAAAGTTAAAATGTCATTCATTTTTGGACAGACTATAAAAGAAAATGCACAAAAATAAATAGGGACAAAGGTAGTAAATAAAAAAGAAATAGAAGTTCGGTCTTTCATGGCTTGCTACAAGAAGTTGATCTCTTTATGTAAATGAAAACACTCTGGCATCACTGTTGGGAATAATCTCCCACAAAATAATATTTACGGCAATAAAAACGAAATAATAATGTACCACTGAGATACGGTAATTAACAAGAATAAAAGAGTAACAGCGACATCAAAATTTTTACGTGGAAAACCCTTTAGAATAAGGGAAAAAACCATGGCCCCGACATAAGCAACTGATATCACAATAGTAAGGAATTTTACAATTTGTATGTCCTACTAAAATACTCCAAAGACCACTACAACACTCAAAAGAAATAATCCTCTTTTGATATTCAAACCTCACTACAATATCGTTCACTCTCTATTTTTCTCACAAACTATTTTCTTATACCTTTCTGTGAAACCTCACTCTTTCTTTCTCTCTTTGTTGGTGTGTGGAAATGAGAGTTGAAGCTCTCCTTTTATAGCCAAAGTTTCACTCTCTAAAGCCTATAATACTTGACAATTTACACACACTTTTCACAATTCAATAAAGTTGGCTATCAACAGAAAGAAAATTCAACAAGGTTGGCTACCAAACAAAACTAATTCAACAAAGTTGGCTACCTAACAAAACCAAGTCAACAAGGTTGGATACCAAACTAAAGAAACTTTTATTAGGCACATGCCTAATACTTCTTCAATGAGATGGAGATCATCAATATCCCCCTACAGTCTCATTCATCTAGATGAGGTAGCATTGTCTTATAGTTTGAGTGCACGCCGAGAAGTTCTATGCATAGCTCGAACTTGTTCCTTGATACCACCTTCGTCAGCATATCTATGGGATTCTCACTTGTAGAAATCTTCAAGACTTTTAGAGATTCATCATCTACCATTTCTCGAATCCAATGATATCTCACGTCAATATGTTTGGTCCTAGCATGGTACATAGAGTTCTTGCTAAGGTGTATTGCACTTTGACTGTCACAATAGACGACATACTCTTTCTGATGCAATCTAAGCTCTTGAAGGAACCGTTTGAGCCATATCATCTCCTTGCCAGTTTCTGTAGCGGTAATGTACTCTGGTTCAGTTGTTGAAAGTGCAACACACTTCTGCAACTTAGACTGCCATGATATGGCTCCCCCTGAAAATGTAAATAAATATTCAGTAGTGGATTTTTTGTTGTCAATGTCACCTGTCATTTGAGCATCGGTATAGCCCTTCAAGATTGGATGAGATCCTCCAAAGCAAAACCAATCTCACGTGGTGCCTCTCGGGTACCTGAGTATCCACTTGATTGCTTTCCAATGTTCTTTTCCAAGATTTTCAAGAAACCTGCTGACAACACCAACTGCGTGAGCAATATCAGGTCTAGTACATACCATTGCATACATCAAGCTTCCGACTGCTGAAAAATATGGAACCTAGCCATGTTCCCTTTTTCCTCCTCTGTTGTAGGACACATCTTTTTGCTCAACTTTAGATGACTAGCAAGAGGTGTGCTGACTGGCTTAGCATTCTTCCTGTTGAAGCATTCTAGTACACGTTCAATGTACTTCTCCTGAGATAGCCACAACTTTCTACTTGTTCTCTCTCGAACTATCTTCATCCATAGAATTTGTTGTGCTGGGCCTAAGTCCTTCATACCAAATGACTTGGACATATCTCCCTTCAACTTTAGTATCATCCCCTCATCTTTTCCTACAATTAACATGTCATTCACATACAATAAAAATATAATAAAATTATTCTCAAAAATCTTTGAAGTATACACATGGATCAGAATAAGTATTTTGTTATGTTTGACTTTTCATGAATGAGTCAAACTTCATGTACCACTGCCTTGGTGCCTGCTTCAATCCATAAAGACTCTTATTCAATTTGCACACCATGTGTTTCTTTCCAGCTACTTCAAATCCTTTTGGCTGCTCCATATAAATCTCCTCTTCCAAATCTCCATGTAGAAATGCAGGTTTCACATCCAACTACTCCACTTCGAGATCTAGGCTAGCTGCTAAGCTCAAAATTAATCGAATAAAAGTCATTTTGACAACAGGTGAGAAAATTTCGTCAAAATCAATACATTTCTTCTGTTCAAAGCCTTTAACCACCAATCGAGCTTTATATTTGACCAGGTTGCCATTCTCATCTTTCTTGATTTTAAAGACTCATTTGCATTTGAATGGTGTTTTACCCTTTGGAAGTTCAACCAGTTTGTACGTGCCATTTTTCTGTAGAGATTCCATCTCTTCTTGCAGCGCTTTCATCCAATGGTTCTTTTCTGGATGGGACAGCACCTCCTTAAGATTTTCTGGCTCCCCCTCATCACCGACGAGGACATACTCTGTGGAAAGGTACCTGCATGACTCTACCCTTGGCCTCTCCGATCTCCTTAGAGGTTGAGGTTGTTCTTCTTCCTGAGTGGGGTGCTCCACTTCCTCGATACCTTCATCAAGTTGCTCCCCCCTGCTCAATAACCCCACCATGTTACCCCCCTGCTCGGCAACCTTGTCGGTCGTACTTTCTGTATTTGTGGGATTGTTAGAAGTAGAAGGAATAGTAACAAGGTTAGGAATTATACCATTTTTCGCCTTTTCTAACATATCGGTAGTAGTTCCAACTTCACTTTCTCGGAAGACTACATCTTTGCTTCTAATGACCTTCTTCTTTAGAGGATCCCACAATTTGTACCCGAACTCTTCATCTCATATCGGATAAATATGCAGGGAACAAATTTATCATCCATGTTTGTTCTCTGCTCTTTTGGTACATGTGCAAAACCTCTGCAACCGAACACCTTCAGATGCGAGTAGGACACCTCCTTGTTGTTCCAAACTCTCTCTAGGATGTCAAACGCCAACGGAACTGATGGACTCCTATTGATCAGGTAACAGGTTGTCTGAACTGCTTCACCCCATAATGACTTAGGCAATTTAGCCATTCTGAGCATGTTTCTCACCTTCTCCACAATGGTGCGGTTCATCCTCTCGGCTATGCTATTGTGTTGTGGGGTTCCAGGAACTGTATTTTCATGTCTGATCCCTTGACTTGAACCGTACTCTTCAAATTCCCTTGAAGTGTACTCACCTCCATTGTCACTTCGGAGACGTTTTAGCTTTCGACCTATCTCATTTTCTACTAAAGCATGAAACTTCTGGAAAACTTGAAACACCTGATATTTGGTTTTCAAAATATAAACTCATAACTTTCGTGAAGCATCATCAATAAAAGTAACAAAATATTTGTTATCGCCCATTGATTCAATTTCCATTATGCCACAAACATTAGAATATACTAAATTAAGTATATTCAATTTTTTCCAGACGATGTCTGAAATGAGACTCTATGATGCTTACCAAATAAACAGTAGTCACAGAGTTTTATTGTTGTACCTTTGGCATATGAAATAAGTGATTTCTTTGCAAGAATCCGCAATCTCTTCTCGCTCATATGACCCATTCTTTTATGCCACAAATCTGCCGAAATCCATCTTGTGCCGCGTTAATTCGTCTTGGCATATTTCTGCATTTGTCCTGTACAACGTGCCACGAGCAACTTCCTTGGCAATCACCAATGATCCCTTAGTGAGTCTCCAATTTTGATTTGCAAAATAGTTCTCGTATCTATTTCGGTCTAAAGCAATCCCCGAGATCAAGTTTATCCGCAAATTAGGTACATGTCGTACATCCTTTAGAACCAATGTGCATCCAATATTTGTCTAGATACAAGTGTTACCAATCCCTGCAATCTTTGAGTAACTTGTGTTGCCGAAATCACCTCCTACATATCTGCAAAAAAGATCTCTTACCGGTGTGGCATGGTAAGATGCCGATGTGTCAACCACCCATTCCGACTCTGGACCTGACACGTGCATGCATTATTATTTCTCATTTATAAAAAGGACAACTTTATCATTGTTTTGCACCATGGCAGCTGTGTTGTCGTCATTCTTCTGGCTACTGGTTTCATCTTTGCCCTTCATTGGATTTGGGCAATCTTTTTTGAAGTGACTTGGTTAATCACAGTTGCAGTAATTTTTGGCGCCTGATTTGGATAGGTTCTTTGACTTTCCATGAGCTCCGGATCTACCATAATTGTTCGAACTCCTTTGATAACTCCTGCCTCTACCTTCGTACATGATGGTTGTTGCCAAATTATCATACGAAGATGACAATGAGTTCAATAGCAAGATGGCTTTATCTTCTTCCTCGATTTTCACTCCGAGGTTGGCAAGCTGTGTGATTTGTCCCCTAAATACATGTAAATGTGACAAAAAATTCATACGTTCACCCATGTGTAGGGCGTATAAGTGCTTCTTCAGGTATAATTTATTTTTCAGTGTTTTGGACATGTATAGGTTTTCCAACCTTGTTCAAATTTTACGTGCAGTGTCTTCATCAATGATGTTATTTACCACATCATCCGATAAGTGCAACCTGATTGCACTAGCAGCTCTTTCATCTAAGTCAGCTCAATCCTCAAATTTCATGGTATCATGCTTTTTTGCATCAACATCTAGTACCTTGTGTAATCCTTGTTAGATGAGCAGATCCCCTCATCCTTCTTTGCCATGTTGAGAAACCATTATCTCCTTTGAATTTAGCTACCTCGTACTTTACTCCGGTCATTTTATTTTTGACCGAGAATAGTACTATCAACAGTGAATAGTATTTTAGTGAACGAGCAGAACCTATGCTCTGATACCAGTTGTTAGGAATAAACCCCCAACAGAAATAATATTCACGGTAATAAAAGCAGAATAATAATGTAGCACCGAGATACGGTAATTAACAAGAATAAAAGAGTAACAATGACACCATGATTTTTACGTGGAAAACCTTTCTGAATAAGGGAAAAAATCACGGCACCGAGAGAAGCAACTGATATCAGTATAGTAAGGAATTTTACACTTTGTAGGTCCTAGTAAAATACTCCAAAGACAACTACAACACTCAAAAGAAATAACTCTCTTTTGATACTCCCACCTCACTACAATATCGCTCACTCTCTATTTTTCTCACAGACTATTTTCTTATACATTGTCTGTGAATCCTCACTCTTTCTTTCTCTCTTTGTTGGTGTGTGGAAATAAGAGTTGAAACTCTCCTTTTATAGCCAAAGTTTCACCCTCTAAAACCTACAATATTTAACAATTTACACACTTTTTATAATTCAACAAAATTGGTTAATCACGACCTTATCACTGTATCCTTGAGATCTGTATCCTTGAGACTAAGGAGGCAGAAAACCAAGTTTGGTGGAGATAAAAAAACTGGTTTTGAAGGTGTATCTCAAGGAAAATACTGGAACTAAAACCATCTTATGATATCACCAATTGTTCACCAGTAAGAATGTGGTCGTGTTGTAGGATATACTGTCACTTGACACTGTAATCTTGACTATCTCTAATTGAAATACTCTTGTCGGAAACTATACAATTATGTTACACATTTTACCTGTATGTTTTGAAATATATCAATATTTTGTTTCAACTTGTTGTGGCAAAATGGATTTAAAAATAAAATTATTCATTGATATTATCCATTAAAAAATGGTTGGAATATGAATTTTTTAAAAATGGTTCAAACATGGATAAGATTCATATTATCCATTCAAAAAATGGATTTAACTTTTATATTTGCAGAGACTCAAATTGGGAGTTCCTCAAATTTGAAAGACTAGAAATCCTCCTAAAAGTGATCATATTCAAGAAGGCATATATGAATGGATATGCATATTACCTGCTGATTAATCCATTTTTCCGTATTAAAATTTGGTCGGGCTGGATATTTTATCTGTTTTTATCTGCCTGTCCCGACCCATTCGTTTGTCACCCCTATGACCATTAAAGGTTATCATCGGTTAATATTGCTTATAAACTTTTGGATTCCATTGATGAACATGTACATTTTCAGTTGTTCAAATGTGGTATTTCTCGTTTTGATAATTCAGTTTCAGACTATTATTGATATCTGTTTTTTTATTTGAATAGAACGTTTTAGTTTTAACTTTCCAAATGAAATTAGAAAACTGTGTCAATTGAATTACTAACACTTAACATACATGAGGGAAAAATGGATCCTTATATTTAAAAAAAAAATAGAACTATTAAAAATTTCAAAAAAAATGAGAAGTTTGATCATTAGTTTGACACAGATTTAAAATGAAAGGTTGATATTCAATTTGAAAATAGATGTAATTAGTTATTTCTAAAGTAAATTGTATCATTTGACAAAATGCCACCATGTTAGGATTTTAGGTTTCAAAATTCATTTTTGTTTAAATATCATGTGTTACAGGACAAATTGAATCTTGTTAAGTGTGTTGCCAATTTATATTAAGATTCGTATTAGGTTGGAATATTACTTTTCGGTTTTAATGAGGAAAACATATTATCACTTTAAGAAGTAGGTGGTTTTATAATTGATAGACCGAAGCTGAATTCATTGAATTTTTTTCTTCTATATCATGAAAATTCTTTTATGTTCACTTCTTTTTTAGGTTGTTTCGTTGTTTATTTTTTTGGGCATGTTTTGTGAAAATATGGTCAGGTATGAGACATCCAGAAACAAAGTCGGCATTCATCCAGGCTCCAGCTGCATTTTGGTCAGGTCTAAATCTAAAGAAGGCCGGGGCCGAGTAATTTGGATGAGCTTGTGGTTGAATAACTGGAGCTATGTTAGGCTCAGAAGTTAGATGGCGCTCTTCATAGACTATTAGGTTTCTCGTTGGTAGCTGCGGTTTTCGAGTACCTCGCAATGTGGTTCAGCCCACAATTCTAGGGTCTTTGGTTGTCTTGGGCAGTGTTCCGACTTCCTCAGTCTAGTAGCTTTTGGCTCAATGAATGAACCAAATATAGAGAGAGACAATGATTTCTAAATGGAGTGGTCACGAATCATAATCCACGCCTTGCAGGGAAGTAGCTGGGTCACTTTCCAAACGAAGAATACTCTATGCAAATTGTTCTTTTCTCAGCTCTCTGATATTTTTCACTGTCGTTGTTAGTAGGTACCGTTTTTTAGGGTAGCCAACGACGGAAGTTGCAACTGGAGTCTGACTTTTGTTCCACTCTTTCCTTTGATCCAATAGTTATCAATAGCACCTTATGAATGCCCTTGTCAGTAGGCTACGTATTTGTTTTGTTCAAAAATTATATTCGTATTTTATAAGCTTAAAAGTAATTAAAAATATATAAGGTTAAATCGTAATTAAATATAATAAATTTCAGAGATAATTATCGCTTTCAAATATTAGTAGATCCAAAAGTGTGTAGAAAATGCACTTAGCTTATGAGAGAAGCAATGGTTGGAAAACCAAGAAAGAGATAGAGATAGAGACAGAAGTTGTGTTATCCGAGAATAACAATGATGCATATTACAATGTGAATATCTCCTTTATATAGTAGGAGAGCCTCCTCGAAATAATCAAAAAGTACAAAAGTTGGTGGCTTGCACTCAGTAAAAAGGTCAGGCACTAAACGACGTCATTTTCTCTTCACCAATTTGGGTCGTGCCCTCACCTGGGTCGCCCTTATTATAAGGGACGTGCCCACTTGGTGTGAGGGCATTATGAGCCAAATTTAACCCTATGCAGTTAGTCCCTCCGTTCGTTGGAGACGTACTCGATGACCGTCTTCAATGGACGGACATGCACGATTTGCTTTTTATGAAAATTTGGCCGCACCCATAGGCGCCTCTTTCAAAGAGCATGAGCGTGGATAATATTTGTTGGGCCATTGACATGCGAACCCCTTTTTTAAGGTGACATCACCGGTCGCATGCATCATCATTATACTTGTTCCGAGACTGTTCAGAACATGACGTGACGTTTTGGTTTCCTGCGCCAGTTTCAGAATTGTGCCTCTTTGATTTTCATGTGCCTTATTCCTATAAATAGAAGAGTGGTTCAAAGAGATTCATCTTTCGAACCTTTACAAAGTTTCCCTTTGTTTCTTTCTTCATCTTTCTTTCTTGCAATAGTTGCATCGCTTTCAGAGAAATACCATTTCCGAGGATCGTATCTCTTATTACTAACACTTCATTCTTATAGATCATACACACCGTCAAGAAAGAAAAGGAATAAGGACAACGCTCCTTCTAGGGTTCCGCCCTTTTCCGATGGTGAATGGGAAGAAGTGGAGAAAACCCTCATTCCTTTAACGGTGAATAATGTTTTACCGAAGGATTTGAGTGTTCGAAAATACTTCAATTCGACATGCCCCTCTTATCCCTGGGAGCATAGCGAGTTGCTTTTGTTTCACCTGGATGCCATCAGAACTAGATACAACATTCCCGCCATGTTGAAATGGCTCCGATCGGGACAGACAATGTGCATAGGCCCGGGTTCTGTACATTCTATGAGTACTCGCTTAGGATCAGATATAGCTTTTCGCTTAACCCCCTGGCGGAAGAGCTTTGTCGTTTCTATCATGTATGCCCAGCTGAGCTCACACTTTACGCGCTGAAGGTGTGTTGAATCCTTACCACGCTTGCGGGTGAGGCCGGGACAGTTGTTTCCATTCACCACCTGTTGTAGATGCATAGTCCTGGTTATATGCAGGGTACTATGCTTCAATTGAGGAGCGGTGGTAAGAAAAGCTTTGTGGTGAGGGCTGACGACAAAGCTAACCGCGAGTTCTGACGTAAATTCTTTTACGTTAGGACGAGCCATCTAGTGTCCAATCCCGAAGGGTTTCCAGAGATCTAGAATGCGCAATGTAAGTATCTCTCCATGTAATTTTGCGACGCTTTGTTTTGACTGATCAATCATTCTGACTTACTTTCTTTCCTTTGTAGTGGTGGCTCGCTCACCCCGTCCCGTTGACGATATTAGGTCGTGGGTGGAGGGGTTGATATCGCATGAAGAGAGATGCCATACTTGGGCTGAGTTCCGTAGATTGTACGGCCCAACTGGTAAAAACCTTCCCTGTTTTCTTTCGTTCTGTTTTGGATTGGAGACCTTTTTACCCTATGTGCTTTCGTTTGGTAGGTCGGGGTGCTTCTACAAAGACGAAGAGGAAGAAAACCGATGCTGGTCCATCTAGGGTAGTGTTCGACTCCGATGGGGGAGATATATTTGTGGGAGGCTTGCTTAGAGATAGCCCCCTTCGACTCCTCAGCAGGGGGCTACATCGGTGGATGCATCGGAGGCGGTGCCTAAGGCTGCTTCCGTAAAGATACCTGAGGCTGTACCAATGACGGCACCTGAAACCGCTTCTATTCCAGTATTTGAAGTCGCTCCAGCGAAGGCAGCTTCCGAAGAAGAGGAGCCGCCGGAGAGAAAGAGATGGCGACTGATTATTGGTAAAGGAATTTCAACCGAGGGTTCAGGGCCTAGTGAGCTTTGCCGGGAGCCGAGACCAATTTTTATGGCTAAGGCCATTCGTTCTGGGAGAATGGATCCTCAGAGAACAGCTGTCGCTGTCTTCTCGGCCCGTGCCTCAAGAGGCAGGTCATTTTCCGCTGTTAGGGGAGCGGCTGTGCAGATTGAGAGGACGGGCTCTGAAGGCGCTCTTGGAGATGCACCGGGCCGCTCGGCCCGTGTGGAGATGAGGGAGGGCAGTTCTACTCTCCGTATTATGATCCCTGGTGGGTATAATTTGTTAGAAGACATCAAGCAAGCTGCAACGGACATGACCTTGTTATGTGCGGATGCTGAGCACGAGACGCTGAGAATTGTTAGCAATAGGGATCTGTCGAGGCGGAAAGCCGGCCCAGCTTTGTAGGTAGCTTTCAGTTTTTTTTTATTTTTTCATAAAAAACGACTGTGGTATGTACTGACGCGTTTCTTCTCTTCTTTTCAGACTCTCATCTTGGACGTGGAGAGGAGGTGGCGTGAACAAAAAAAGGCGGCCACCTTCACTAAAATGGCGAAGAAATATAAAGAGGTTCGTGCCAAGCATCAGGCATTGGCAGACGTACTTAAGCAGGACCCCCAGTTCCAAACGTTTCGTGAGGGCCTTGAGGAATCAGAGGCTCTTTTGAAGAAGAGAACGGCCGAGCTGAAGGAGATTGATAAGCAGTTGATGGCCACTTTGGCTCGAAATATCGAGCTGGAGACCCTCCTTCAGTCAAAAGAGGAGGACTTTGAGATAAGCCGTGGAGTGGCGGCGGAGGTTGCGGGCCCATTTCCTTACATCGAATGGAGACCGTCGATTTCTGCCATAGAAAAGCCCTAAACTCTGCTGCTTCAATCTTCCGCCACAGTCCCCGTCAAATTTTTTGCAGGTAAGTTCTCTCGTCCTTGTTAACTTCTCGCCCTTGTTATCTTCTATTCTTCCCCTGTTAAATCTGTTGCGTGAAATTATTTTAAATTGCTTGAAATCTCTTCTTCCTCTGTTAAATCTATAGCTTGAAATCGTTTTGGGTTGCTTGAAATATGTTACTTAAAATCTCTTCTTCCTTGTTAAATCTGTTGCGTGAAATCGTATTGAATTGCTTAAAATATGTTGCTTGAAATCTCTTCTTCCCATGTTAAATCTATTGCTTGAAGTCGTTTTGGATTGGTTGAAATCTGCTACTTAAAATATTTTCTTCCCCTGTTAAATCTGTTGCTTGAAATCGCTTGAAATAGAGTGAATCGTTTTGCAATGGATTGATTTACAGTGGATTGACCCGATGCTGCTCGAATAATTTATATGAGTTTTTTACAGCGAATTGATGTTGATCTATTTTTATATGAATTGATGCTGCTCGATTTTTTATATTGATTTATTATAATGGATTGATAATGGTCGGTTGTTTACAACACAATATTAGGTTGTATAGCTGAATTGACAGCCTTGTACAACCTCGAGAGTCCTTCAGTTTCAAAATTTCTCGCTTTATTTGGTCTAATCTTTTTATTCTAGAAACAACATAATTAGTAATTCGATCTATTAGCTCATCGAGATTGTTGTTATTGTAGTTTTCGTATTTTTTTGTGTGAAAATGTTAGTTTAACTATTTGGTTCAAGGGGTCTGAGCTTATCTAGGTAGCTTTTTAGCTTTTGTTAATGTGAAAGTTTAATATCTTCCAATTATAAGTGTTATTCTAAGTTATAGTTTGATGTCTAGAATGAAAAATCTAGTGCTAGATGATTTGCTCATAGCATTCTCTCTAACACCTTAAGTGTTCAAGCTTCTGATAAGAAAAAGTAGACAAACAGATTTTCAGTTCATTCTCTCTTCTCTCTTTGATTTTATATTCTTCATTTTAATTGCATGTTGCGAATGAATTCATCAATTTGAGCACAACGTATTGTATAGAGAGAAAATATTGGAGCAGCATTCTTAATTCTTTCAATAAAAACTTCTTGTTGGTATCAGATTTTCCTCTAAACAATTGTTTAGATCAGTTTAGTAGGAAAATATTGATCAATGAGCAAGAGAGGCCTTAGTTTTGGCAATATCCGTTCACAAAATCCCCAGGAAAAAAAGACAACAGAAAGCAATTGCCAGGTAAAGCTGCAAAGCAACATAAATGAGGAGTCAAAATTTAAGGGAAAAGGTTCACAAGAAATCCAGTGCTTCTATGGATTCTCCTGGGCTTGTCATACGACTCTTACGTTCGCATCATTTGAAGTATAAGAAAATTTCTTCTTCGTATACTTCGAGCGCTATATCGTGTCTGCTTCTTGAAATATTAGAATAACTAGCAATTGTTACCGAACTTTGGTGCTCAGCTTCTCCACCATCTAAAACTCCTGCTGTTTTTCTTGCTTCTACTTCTTTAGGAAATAGTAGTTGAATTTTATTCCAAAGGCCTATGTTTATAGTGCAAGAACTTTCGTTACTGCAAAATCAAGCACAAGAAGATCAAGCCTCAAATAAAAACCTTATCTAAAAAACTTATAATTTTCGATGAGGAAATTCACCCGACTCAACTAGAAGTACAAAGTCAAATTCTCTTCTTAATAAAATCTCTACTCTAGCTTTAATAAAAGTTTTTGAAAATCCTAAAGATACTTGATAACATGTGTGCAACATCTTAACTCCTTTGACACTAATTTATTTATCTGATTAACTGTAGGCTTGTTG
The DNA here is from genome assembly GCA_034376525.1 of Nicotiana benthamiana. Classification (NCBI taxonomy): domain Eukaryota; kingdom Viridiplantae; phylum Streptophyta; class Magnoliopsida; order Solanales; family Solanaceae; genus Nicotiana; species Nicotiana benthamiana. Next base: position 117,404,303 of record CM067334.1, read on the forward strand.
AAGTCCATATTTTTAATTAATTCTCTCAACTAGTCTTGATCCTTTGATTTCTCATATTATATCACCCAAAGTCTGCCTTTCAATTTTTTTTCTTTACTATTAAACTTTAACTTTATTCTGGATATAATTTTAGTGCTTCTAGATTTGATAAGCTTAGTGGTTTCCTTCATAGTACTGCAAATCATGTCATTGATTTATTTAAAAATTTCTAAAACTTTTGCCATTTCTCGAATGCAGCTTGGAAAACTTTCAATCTACTCTTGCATCCACTGTCAGACAATTGGAAACTATAGACATGATTGAACCAAATACATAAACGTAAATAATTATTGAGAACCTCTAATAATATTGATGTATGAGTTTGAGTTAATGAGGATGTCCATTTAGATTATACATGTGTCCATTTAGCTTCTGTTAAAGTGAAAGTTTAATATCTTCCAATTATAAGTATTATTCTAAGTTATAGTTTGATGTCTAGAATGAAAAATCTAGTGGTAGATGATTTGCTCATAGAATTCTCTTTAACACCTTAAATGTTCAAGCTTCTGATAAGTAAAGTAGACACACACATTTCTTTAATAAGGTAGAAAAAGTAGCTTCTGTTTGACATTGTATAATATTAATTTGCAATGAGAGTAACCTTCAACAAGGATGTAATTGATTTCGAGCAGCTTATATCAGTAGCTATTTATGTTCATGTTCTATATTGCTCCATTTGTTTTACGTTCTTGAGCCGAGAGTCTTTTGGAAACCCCTCAATTTCTATATTCTGTTCGTATTTTGTTAAGGGATGACATGCTCAACTATCTCTTTTATAATTTCTAGATATCTTAATAAGTAAGTCCACATCCTTTTAGGCTTTGCTTAATCGGTTGAATTTTTCAAGTTTATTTACTATGTCTCTTTCTTGTCATGTTTAATTTAGGTAGTCATTACCTGAAACTTTAGATGGATGATTTCATCGCAGTTATATTAGTTTTTTAAAAAAATTATAATTATATATATATATATATAAACTTATATTCCATTTAGCTTTATAACTAGCTCAACTGACGTTCAATGAACAAAAGAGCAAAAAAACAAATTAGTTAATAAGAGTACTAAGTTTTGAAAATTTTAAAATATATAATATATGGTTCTTCTATAAAATATAAGTTTAATAATTCTATTCTTAAAAGATTTATGAACCAATATATAAAAACCATATAAGAAGTGTAATTTATAAGTTTAATAATTCTAGTCTAAACAAATTTGAACCAATATGTGAAAATTATTTAAATTAGAGATAGTTTAACTGTTAAATGATAGTTCTAATAGATTTTATGTTTGAAGTTTCAATTGTTAAAATGATATCTTCGAGCTATGGAATACCTACTAATAGGATTGGTTTTATATTTTGAACTACCTTTTTTTATTAATTTCTCCTTTTTACTAATAAATTTGTAGCTCTTGCAGTAATTATATAAAAGAAAGGAATATCTTGAGCGTCATGGACAATAATAGAAATAAAAGATGGATGTATTGTGATAGAGTTAATAAGGAATATTTGGAGGGAGTAGAAGATTTTAAATCATACATTTTCTGAAAAACGTGGAGAAAAAATTACATGTCCTTGTACGGAGTGTGTGCTTATGCATCAAGTAAATCGGGATACAACATATGATCATCTTATGGTTAATGGGTGCTATACCGTCATATCATACTTTGTTTTGTCACGGGGAGTCTCTAAAGGGATCAAACAATGCTGGAGAAAATAACCGAAGTCATTCAACTTTAAGGGGCGATGATATGCGAGGAATGATACATGATGCATTTGTAGATGTTACATAGTTCATGGATACGGACATTCGTGAAAGTGGTGGCATGGATCAAAACTTACAAGAGAATACTGCTCATCCATATGAAATCAACCTCATCCAGAGGAGGATAAGCTTGAACGGCTCATGAAGGAGGCAAATGAAGAATTGTATCCTGGATGTGAGAAGTTTAGCAAACTGTCTTTTATGTTGTATATGTATCGCTTAAAATGCACGTTTAAATGGTCAAATGAATCTTTTAATTCTTTGCTTGTACTATTAAAAGATGCGCTTCCTGAAGGAGAAAAATTGCCTCCTTCTTTCTATGAGACCAAGAAGATAGTTGAAGGCTTGGGCTTAAAGTATGAAAACATTCATGCTTGTCCCAACGATTGCATGCTTTTTAGGAAAGAGTTTGCTAATAATAATGTTAATGAATGCAAAGCTTATGGGGCTTCTAGATGGAAAAATACTTGTAGAAAAATTCCAACCAAGGTCCTAAGGTATTTTCCTTTAAAACCAAGGCTACAAAGATTGTTTATGTCTTCATAAACTTCTAAAGCAATGCGATGGCATCATGAAGAGCGCAACAAAGATGGAGTTCTATGACGTTCTGCAGATTCTGAAGCTTGGAAAAATTTTGATAGTAAATATCTTGAATTTGCTGAAGATCCTCACAATGTGTGCCTAGGATTAGCTTCTGATGGGTTTAATCCATTTGGCACTATGTGAACTATACACAATACATGGCCAGTGATTTTAATGCCATATAATCTTCCACCATGGATGTGCATGAAACAAGAGTTCTTCATTTTGTCCTTATTGATTCCTTAGACCAAAAGCTCCTGGCGATAATATTGATGTCTATTTGCAACCTTTAATAGAAGAGTTAAATGAATTATGAGATGTTGGGATAGAAACATATGATGCCTCTGCTAAGGATATAATTCAAATGCGAGCAGCTCTCATGAGGACTATAAATGATTTTCCAGCATATTGTACTCTCTCTGGATAGTGCATTTATGGTCGGTTTGCATGCCCTTCTTGTAACATAAACACTCAATCTAGAAGGCTCAGACATGGAAGGAAGTTTTGTTACATGGGGCATCGACGCTTCTTGAAGTCAGGACACAAATATCGGAATAATGCAAAATCGTTTGATGGTACTAAAGAAATAAGACCCGCACCTTGTCCAGTATCTGGGTCACTAGTCTTGAATCAAGTTAAAGATATAAAATTTACTCTCGGCCAGTCGAGTGAAGGATAAGTGGAGTGATGAAAAACACATGGAAGAAGAGGAGTATTTTTTTCGATCTTCCTTATTGGAAGTCTAACTTGGTACGCCATAATCTTGATGTGATGCACATAGAAAAGAATGCATGTGATAACTTAATTTATATATTATTGGATCTTGGTAAAAAGTCTAAAGATAACTTAGATGCTCGATTAGACTTGAAGGAGCTGAAAATAAGACCAAGTTTATGGCCTCAATATTGAGCTAGTGGGAAAGCATATCTTCCTCCTACTTTTTTCACAATGTCTCAAAAGGAAATGGAGTTGTTTTATGAAGTATTACAAAATGCCAAGTTTCCAGATTGCTATGCGTCTAATATCTCACGTTGGATTCGCGAACGAAAGATTTCTGGGTTAAAAATTCATGATTGTCATGTTATAATGCAAGAACTTCTTCCTCTTCCCTTGTGGAGATCAGTAGATAAAAGAGTTAGTTCCATTTTAATTGAACTGTGTACATTCTTTCGTGTTATGTGTAGCAAAGAACTAAAAGGAGAAGAGTTAAAGTTACTTGAAGAAAAAAATTCCAGAATCAATGTCTACTATGGAGAAACTTTTACTCCCAGGATTCTTTACTGTTATGATACATTTGGTAATTCACTTGGCAACTGAGGCTAAACATGCGGGGCTAGTACATTATCGCTGGATGTACCCAATTGAGAGGTATGAAGAATATCACTGAATCTTTATTATATATCTTTAGTTGTTAAATATTACAATATCGAACTAATACCATTATTTTATTCCATAGGGATTTGGGTACTTTAAAATCATATGTTCGTAATCGTGCATGTCCAGAAGGTTCGATAGCAGAAGCATACATAGCAAATGAGTGTATGGCATTTTGCTCATGATATTTGGAGGGTGGAGATTCAAGGTCTTATTATTCAAGAAAATGCGGTTATGAGATTGAGCATGATAATAGTAAAGAAGAATGTCTTTGTCCAACTGTCGGGGAGTCGTACGGTGGAGTAAACGTATTTGAGTTGGATGAGAAAACAAGGTTGCAAGCACATCGACATGTGTTTTTCAATTGAGAGTCAGAAGTGGTTGAGAATTATAAAAAGTAAACGTTATATCTTTTACTTAATATATGTATATTACTTAATTGAAACAAAATTAATATATGTGAGTTACATGAATAGGAAACATATTGCAGAAATCAAGAGATTGCACCGTAAGTGTCGTTTGACTCAACATCAACTTGATCGTGTGCATTTCGATACATTTCATGAGTGGTTGAAGGAGCAAGTAAGTAATAGGACTAAGTCATTCATTACATTAAGTTATTTTCCTTGTACAGATATCCAAATTTATAGTTGTATCTTTTATTTGGTTAGGTAAAGGATCCTGAAGCCACATCTAACATCTTAAAGGATGTTAAAGTTCTTGCACAAGGGCTTAGTCACATTGCGAAAATATTTAATGCGTTTGATGTAAATAACGGGTATCGATATCGAACGAAGCAAAGTGAAGAATTTATGGTGACACAAAATAGTGGTGTTATGGTCATTTTAAATACTGAAAGTTATGCAAGTACAAGTGACAATATCCAAAGTCTGCAAATATCACATATTATGGCAGATTAAATGATATTATGGAGTTAAACTACTATGAAGAATTTAAGGTTGTCTTATTTAAGTGTGATTGGGTTGATGTAACCAAAGTTAGAGGGTTTAAGGAAGATGACTTGGGTTTCACACTTGTGAATTTCTCACGCCTTACAGACTCTGGCGATCGAGAACTTCATGAGCCCTTTATTTTTGCAGAACAAGCCCAACAAGTATTTTTGTGACGACCCGACCAGTCGTCTTTGGAATTTATGCCCCGTCCCCCATTATATGCTTCCCCTAAGTTCATTTCTGCTATTTTGGTTTGCCGGGATGTTCGGTAACAGAATTCGAAGTGTTTCGGGACACTTAGTTCCTAAATGAGAGCTTAAGTGTTGGAAAATGGTCCGTAATTAGAACAGTGTAAAGACAACCTCGGAATGGAAAATTGATGGTTCCTTTAGCTCTTTTAGGTGATTTTGCGGTTGGGAGCGTGTTCGGAATGTATTTTGGATGTCTGTAGCTCATTTAGGCTATAAATGCCGAAAGTTAGAATTTTGAAGTTTCCGGTCCGATAGTAAATTTTTGATACGAGGGTTGGAATGAAATTCTGAAAGTTTCTGTAGCACCGTCATGTCATTTAGGACGTGCGTGCAAAATTTCAGGTCAATCAGATGTGTTTTGGTTAGGTTTTAAATCGAAAGCGAGTTTGGTTAAGTTTTGAAGTTTTTAAGTTCAAATCATTAATTAATTCGAGTTTCTGGCATTGTTTTAGGTGGTTTAAAGATCGTTACAAGTTTGAATGGTGTTATTGGATATATCCGTAGGTTTGGTTGAGGTCCCCGGGAGCCTTGGGTGTGTTTCGAATGCTCAACGGAGCATTTTTGGAGTTGAAAACATTGCATATTTCTTCAGCTGTTGCAGGTCTATTTTTCCTTCTTTGCGATCGCGTCCTATTTCACGCGATCGCATAGCCAATCTGGTAGGGTCCCAAATTCCTTAATCATGATAGCAGGGATTGGTTCGCGATCGCGTAACTCTACCTCTCCCCTCTTCGCGTTCGCGTTTCCTCTTACGCGATCGCGTAAGGCCATTTCATCCTCGTCCGCGATCGCATGCTCTTTTCTTTTGCTATTTATGTTTTATTTATCGTTTCTGCGAAGATTGTTGAATTTCCGCAATGTGTCGGGCTTACCTAGTCGCCAAGACTGGGTGCCATCATGACAAGTTCACGATTGGTGAACTAGGATCGTGACAAGTTGGTATCCGAGCTCTGCCGTTTTGCGGTGTTGTGGTGCTTAAATTGGCTTGGGATCCTTACCTGCTTTACTTACTGCTACTGATATTGTACCTTTAGGCCGTCCCCTTCCCTTTTGGTATCAGAGCCTCAGTATCATATTGGTATTATCATTATCGTCCTAAAAACTTGCCTTATTAAAAAATTTGGACTTGTCAAAAATTTGAATTAATTTTGCCTTATTAATTATTTTGACATGGATTTAAATGCTTGTTTGTATGCTTACAATAAAATACTTGTTTATACTGGAGACATAGAATTTGCTAATGTTACAAGAAAATTAATGGAAACATATCCTATTACTTTCCAGATTGGATTAGCAACTACTCCCTATTTGCATCAATTAGAGAATAACTTTGGAAAATTTTTAATACACTTAAAGTTAGGAATAGAATATTTAGGTATACATCAAATAGTTAGAAAATATTTAGGAACCCGACCTAGACATATTGGAATAACTAATGATTATTTTACATACTGTCAAAGTATATTTACTTTCATAAACCTACAGGATAAAATAAAGAACATAAGATTAAAGAAATATTCCATAAATATTTTAGAAATCATACAGTAGAAGAAAAAGATATAAAGTTTTTCATTGATATTATTTATAAATATACTCTAGAAAAATTAACTATGGATGAAAAAGGTGAAGATAAATTTGTAGAAGAACATATAAAAATATTATATAACATTATAGAAAATATGGAACATAGAGATGACACTACTACCTCAGTATCTACTGAAGACTACCTAAGTGATGGTTAAAATGGAAGCCATAACTAATAAAATAGAAATAATAAATAATAATATTTTAGAATCAAATAAAGTAACATTAGAACAGATAAAAGAAATAAGAAAAAGGATAGAAAATATAGAAACAGAAATTAAAAATATAAAGTTAAGAATATTACAAGAAAATAATAAAAAAGAAAAAGAACCTATAAATAAAACTGGCTATGTTAATATACCAGGATTAGGATGGATGCCAATTAAAGTACCATTAACTACTGAAAAAATAGAAGAAGAATTATGAAAAGAGGAGAATATGTAAAAATTACATATATGGAAAATAACAAAATAAAAGAAATGTCAAATTTGAATAGAATATTTATTAAGCTAAATGATAATTATAGACTTATGCAAAAACAAGATAATATTATAGAATCACCTTTAGAACAAATAGTAAGATTAACCAGAGAAAATAATGAAGAAAATAATAACGAATCATATAATAATAATAGTGATAGTAGTACAACCAGTTATGAAATCACTAGAAGAAAAAATATGAGAAAGAAAAAGGTGACCATGGAAGATATTTATGAAAAATTAGATAAAATGGATAAAAGAATACAAAAATTAGAAAAACATGTATTTAAAAAGAAAAAACAAACAATACATTCTGACCCTGAAATATCTAGAAATAGATTAGATTCAGATACAACAACAAATATAAGTTCAGAAGAAGGAAAAACTGATAAGAAATTAGTAGAAGTAATAAATAAAATGGAAAATGATTCAGATATTAATATAGACGAAGATAGCACTTCGGATACATATACTGACTTGATAAAGAAAACAAATAAATTATATATAGAAACTAATAATTTAAAAGATACAATTAAAGATGAAGATATAATAACAAATCATATAAATATGACTAAACCAGATGGCCTAGAAAATAGAAAAGGATTTTATACAAATGTCGCAACAGGAAGAGATAAAGACTATAAAAAAAGAAGTTATTATGAAAAAACAGATTATTCAAAACAACATAGGAACGATAAAATATGGGGATCAAGATTAATAAGAGGAATAGCAGAAATGGTAAAAACATCTACAGGAGAAAATACTAACTCTTTTTTAGACTTAGACTGCTCTGAAGATATAACTAAAGAAATACAAAAATGGTCAGCAAAAACAGAGAAAACAATTTTAGAAACAAAATTACCCATAGATAAAGTAGGACAATATATTGTAACCACCTTAGTAGGAAATGTTAAAGAATGGTATGAAAATTTAGGAGAAGAAATGATAAAAGCATTACATACAGCTACAGATGCTAATGCACAGCCTACAACAGATGTGAGTAAAATACTTCAAAAATTTGTAATATCAATTACAGCCGAATTTAGCACGCCAGGAGCAGAAAATTCAATGATTTGTAAAAATATAGAAAAAGCAAGAAATAATCTATTAAATTTAGTTATTTGTGATTTATGCTACTATGAAGAATATGTATGTGAATTTAGTAATTATTTTCATAAAGGAAGATTTAATAATAATGAGAAACCTATGATCTTAGACTTATTCCTACATAAACTACCATATCCAACTAATTTATTAGCAATTAAAGATTATAAAATAGAAGCTAAATCAATAGACACCTTAGGAACTAGGATAGAATATGTAAGAAATTGGATAAATGATAGATGTACTCAAGCAACAAACCTTAGAAATTTTTTACAATCAGATATACAATTATGTTGTGCAAAAGATAAACCAAGTAAATACGGATGTAGTAAAAAATACCCTAAACAAATAAGAAAACACTACAAGAAAAGAAATAAGAAATACATTAGAAGAAATTACAATTTAAGGTATTTTACAAATAATAACAAAAAACGAAGATATATAAATAAAAGAAAATATAGAAATTATTTCAAAAGGAATCCTAAAAAATGTAAATGTTATAATTGTGGAAAAATAGGACACATATCCACAGAATGCAAAGAACCTAGACAAAAACAAATAAAAGAAATTCAGTTAGATAATGATGAATTTATAGATATAGATATAGTTAAGCAAGAAATAGATACGGATAACTTTTCTAGTGAAGATGAAATAATTGAATCAAATATAACAAGTGAAGAAGAAAATGAGTCAGACTAAAATAGGAGAAACAAGTGACAAAGATATAATAATAAACTATACACAAGACATAGATAATGAAAAACAACAAATAATATTTGATGAAAAAATTTATGAGAAAATTAGGAAAGAAGAATTAGACCTTACACCAGACTTAGTTTTTAAAAATCAATATTGGAATGAAACATTAAAAATTAAAAAACAAAATTATTATATAATCACTAAAAAGGAATTTGTATTAGACATAAAACATTTAAATGGAAAAACAATGATACCGTTAGTATCTAAACATCTAATTGAAGAAGAAACTAAAAGTATTAAAAATAAACATAATTTAAGATATTGTTATTTTGGAGGAATACAGATTATGTTATATGCACATTTTAAAGAAGGTATAGATACACCAATAGAAATATATTTAGCAGATGATAGAATAACTCATCCTATAGAACAATCTATATTAACACAACTAACCGGAAATCTAATATACCAAAAAGCTAAATTTTTATTTAAATCTGATTTTAATATAAGCATGACGGAACAAAATATAGACAAAGCATTAACGATTTATTGGAAAATTAATGGAATAGAAATGCTAGGAAGTAAAGTACTAACTATCAAAGCAAAACAATTATACGTATTAAGTAATAAACCAGGAATAAATAAAAATAAAATAAAAGGATTAACACATATAAGTAAAATCTTTGAACCTATCCTAAAAGAAATACCTAGGAAAGAACAATTATATATACTACCTAACCAAAACCAAGACTTAGAATTAGTAACTTCTAATTTAGAGCAACGAAGAAATCTTCTTAATAGAAGTATGAGTAGAAGGAATCTAAACATAATACCTAGAATTAGGAAAAATATATCGGACTAATATTACGAAAACCAATATTATATAAAAGGAAGAATAATAAGAAATGGAATAAGAATACTAGTACCAATCTTAATTGCTACCAATGCAGGAGAAAATTATATAGCTAAACAACTAATTAGTGAGATTGACAAAATAGAAGAAAGTAATCATACATATACTAATTTCATTACACAACAAGAAGTAACAAGTATGGGAAAAATGAATAGCCCAATAGAAATAGAAGGATTATTATTCAACATAAATCTAGAAATAATGGATAATGAACCAGAAACTATACTAGGAATTAAATGGTTAAATATGGTAGAACCATGGAATCTAACAGAATCAGAATTAGAAATAACAGTTAATACAATAACAATTAATATAATAAGAGAAACAATTAATGCTATAAATATAATAAAAGAAAGTATATGAGTCATGAAGAAATACATATCTTAATTAAAGTAAAATGTGAAGGATATAACAGTAGATATTATACAGCATATATAGATACAGGAGCTGGAACTAATATATGTAGAAGAAAAGTATTACCAGAAGAATATTGGAAGGAATTAAAAAATCCAATTATAATTGCTGGATTTAACCAAGAAGGAAATTTAGTCCGACACAAAGCTACAAATATAACAATACAAATATGGGATAAAGAACTAGTACTAAATGAATTATACTCATGTGAGGAAATATTTCATGATATAATATTAGGTTATAAAAAATTCTTAAAAAATTATGAACCCTTTACAATCACAAGAAATTATTTATTATTAACTACCCCTTGCAAGCAAAAAATTATAGCTAAAAGAACCTTGGAAAAACAAAGTGAACTAATACCTTGGATTAAAGGAGATAGTAAAATTAAACAATCACTACCTTGTAAAAGTAAAAATAATAAATTACAAATAAGTGAGATTAGTATTGAAGAAGAATTAACTAACGAATTTAAAGAAGTATTTAGTGAAGACCCATTAAAATTTTGGCAAAAACACAAAACCCAAATACCAATTAGATTACTAAAAGAGGATGATTTAGTCTATAAAAAACCTATGAAATATACTGAAGAAGATATGGTTCAATTTAAATTACATATAACAGAATTATTAAAAGGAAATTTTATTAGATCTAGTGAATCTAAACATAGTAGTCCCGCATTCATAGTAATGAAACACAGTGAACAAAAAAGAGGAAAATCTAGAATGGTAATAGACTATAAAGACTTAAATAAAAAGACAGAAACATTAAATTATCCAATACCAAATAAAGCAGTAATATTAAAAAAGTTAAAGGTTATGAATGGTTCAGTAAATTTGATTGTAAATCAGGATTCTATCATATTAAAATAATAGAAGAATATAGACATTTAACAGCCTTCTCAATACCCAATGGATTTTATGAATGGAATGTATTACCCTTTGGATTTAAAAATTCCCCAGGATATTTTTAAAAATTTATGGATACATATCTTGGAAATATAGATGGAATTATTGTATATATAGATGACATATTATTATTCACTAAAACGAAGGAAGATCATATAAATTTATTAAAAAGATTTAAGAAAATAATAAAAGATGCAGGAATAGCTCTAAGTGAAAAGAAAGCAGAAATATTAAGGAATAAAATAGAATTTTTAGGGATAAAGATAGATAGAAATGGTGTAGAGATGCAAGAACATATATTAAAAAAGATTGCAGAACACATGGAAGAATTAAAAGAAAAGAAACAGTTACAAAGTTTTTTAGGATTAGTAAATCAAATTAGAAATTATGTTACCTCATTTAAGTGAAAAATTAGTACCACTACAAAAGAAATTAAAAACAAAAACAACAGTATTTGAATGGACTATAGAGGATAAAGAAAACCTGAAGAAAGTAAAGGAATATTGTAAGAAATTACCCAAATTACAAATCCCAAAAATAAATGAAAAAATAAAATGGATAATCTATACAGATGCATCGGATTATGCTTTTGGAAGTATGTTAACATATGTAAATATGGAAAATAACACACAACATATTACATCATTCAACTCAGGAACTTTCAAAGAAAATGAGACAAAATGGGAAATAAATAGAAAGGAATTATTGAGCGTATTAAAAGCGTTATTATACTATGAAATATATATAGCACATACACATTTTATATTAAGAACAGATAATACCCAAGTTAAATTTTGGTTAACAAAGGATTTAAAAAATCAATCAATTACTACCAGAAATATTAGAAATATAGTATGTCAAATATCTTTATTTAGTTTTGATATTGAACTAATCAGTACTAAAGACAATTTTATTGCAGATTTTTTATCTAGACATATGATACAGGAATAGCTATGAGCTTATAAAGAAGCATTTTATTATGATTGACAGGTACAACCTGAACAAGGGGAAATAGTACAAAAGCTATTACAAGACATATTACAAAAATTACAAGGTATGAAAAACAATATTGAAAAGCTGGAAAGCAGAATTAGTCAAATGGAAGATAGCAAAAAAGAAGAAATAGACCTGCAAGAATTTAAAGAAATAACAATTAGCCAAGAAAAATATGACAAAAAAGATAAAGGAAAAGGGATAGAAATTACTACCCACCAGGCCAAAAAACTTAAACCTTTCAATATCCAACTTAGACCAGAACAACCTACTCCAAAAAGGACAGACTTTATTTACCAACTACCAAAACCCCAAACAAATACCTACAGCGAAATTACCAAAAAACCTACACAAAACCAATTTGTACAACGGATATACAACTACCTCAACCAGTTTATACAAGTTGCCAATTACCTAAATAAAAATATACAATCACCAGACTTTAACCCAGAAAATTTAATTGGATGGCAAACTAAACCTCTGAAAGGATATAATAAATTAATTGCCCTAAATAAATCAGATCCAAAATTAGTACAAACTATGTATAACTATGGACTATTGCATGCAGTGTATACACAAGATGGAGATAACCTACAATATATACCAGAACTATACCAAGTAGTAAAAAAATACTTGGGAATTACTAAAGCAGACTTAATATTTATTAGGATCTATTCGGCACCCTGCGAAGTTACACCACAAGAAATATATCATTCTATCACAGCGGTGAAGTTAGGACTAACAAGAACAATTATGTGTGAAGAACCTATGGAACAACCTGATTTAACCATTCAAGAAATAGTAGAATTTCTACAAAACAAAAGAGCTATTATGACCAAAGTCATTATTCAAGAGCTAATAAGCAGCTATGAAGAAGGAGGAAAGTGGATCTACAACAGCAAAAATAGCACAATTATCTACTCAAATGCCAAGACAACAAAAGACATAGAAGAACTACCAAGATGGATCACTACCCTGGCAAATTGGGAAGCTACACCAACAACTAATGCATTAAGAACATATCCAAAGCAGCTGACAGAAAAAACAAAATATCTACTATGTCAACAACTAAAGGATTTATTCAACCTACACCATTGCAAATATTGCAATCAAAAAGAAGACATTCCCAAGGTTTATCTTCCACCAACTATGGCAAAAGAAAAAGAAGAAGAAGAAGAAAAGCAAATTGAAGACAAGAAAAGTGAAGACTAAACTTTCGTATAAGTCTTGCAAACAAGTTTCAAGACAAATGTAGTATTTAGGCTAACATTTTCCAATGTTTTTGTTTTTTAGTTTTGTTTTTTAGTTTTGATTAATGATTTTGTTTTCTAGTTTTGATTAAGAGTTTTGTTTTTTAGTATTGATTAAAAGTTTTGTTTTTTAGTCATGTATTATTTCAAGAAGTGTAGTACTTTTAGGATAGATTTTAGTCTTATTAGGAAAAGTTTTTTTTGTCTTGATAGTGTAGTATTCATTCCTTGCCTATATATGTAAGACTTTGTAATTTAGAGAAGAGTTATCAGCTCTTCTTACTCTTGTATAATAAAATTCTCCCTCTTTGAAAAACACTCTCTCTTACATACTTTTATTCTTGCAAAAATCTAGCATCAACTAAGGAAATAATGGAGCAAAATAAGGTACGTAATACTATGACTAGCTAAATTTTCTTTGGCAAGATTTTAGGAAAGTAGTAATAATACTAAAATGATAATGATCCTGTGAACACCGGGAGTTCGGCGTAACACCTATTTAAAGGTTTAATAACAGCAAGTATTTAAAGCTAAAGTGGATTTAGCCGTGCACTTTATCCGCTCCAGGCAGGTGGCCGTTTTGCGGTGTTGTGGTGCTTAAATTGGCTTGGGATCCTTACCTGCTTTACTTACTGCTACTGATATTAGACATAAAACATTTAAATGGAAAAACAATGATACCTTTAGTATCTAAACATCTAATTGAAGAAGAAACTAAAAGTATTAAAAATAAACATAATTTAAGATATTGCTATTTTGGAGGAATACAGATTATGTTATATGCACATTTTAAAGAAGGTATAGATACACCAATAGAAATATATTTAGCAGATGATAGAATAACTCATCCTATAGAACAATCTATATTAACACAACTAACCGGAAATCTAATATACCAAAAAGCTAAATTTTTATTTAAACATGATTTTAATATAAGCATGACGGAACAAAATATAGACAAAGCATTAACGATTTATTGGAAAATTAATGGAATAGAAATGCTACCAGGAAGTAAAGTACTAACTATCAAAGCAAAACAATTATACGTATTAAGTAATAAACCAGGAATAAATAAAAATAAAAGAAAAGGATTAACACATATAAGTAAAATCTTTGAACCTATCCTAAAAGAAATACCTAGGAAAGAACAATTATATATACTACCTAACCAAAACCAAGACTTAGAATTAGTAACTTATAATTTAGAGCAACGAAGAAATCTTCTTAATAGAAGTATGAGTAGAAGGAATCTAAACATAATACCTAGAATTAGGAAAAATATATCGGACCAATATTACGAAAACCAATATTATATAAAAGGAAGAATAATAAGAAATGGAATAAGAATACTCGTACCAATCTTAATTGCTACCAATGCAGGAGAAAATTATATAGCTAAACAACTAATAAGTGAGATTGACAAAATAGAAGAAAGTAATCATACATATACTAATTTCATTACACAACAAGAAGTAACAAGTATGGGAAAAATGAATAGCCCAATAGAAATAGAAGGATTATTATTCAACATAAATCTAGAAATAATGGATAATGAACCAGCTTGAGACAAGGACTATGTTTCCTCCTATTTTGCCGGTGACCTGCTGATTGGGTGGATTAATTTGGTACTAGTATAATTTAATGCATCTAGCTAATTTCTTTATTTTGGAAAACGAACTATGCAAACTAGAGGTCGCAATCGACTGGTAATTGAACAAGATTATGATGAAGATGCGAGACCTTATATTGAACAATTGATGGATGATCAAAACTACTCTAGAGCCCCACCATATATTGAGCAGTTGACGGATAATTAGAATTACCCTAATGCCCAAGCACGTGATGGTCAATCTAATGAGTTGAATAGTTCTGATGGTGGCACTGAAATTCCAAATGATGACGATTCAGGTAATGTTTTTATAGTATTGCAATCTGATAATGTATAGTATTAGATTATGCCTTTCAACACTGTTTATACTTTTTATAATATTGCAATCTGATAATGTGTCTTGAAGCTGTTATCTGCTGGTTGCAGTGATTGGATCTATTCTTGTGTTGTTACATTACAAATATACATTAAATTATAGCTCCACATTATAGTCATGTTCCTCGCTTTTGATTGCCAAAAGTTCCATTCAGCTTGGATAGGGACCAAACTTCTGGATAGACTGCTTGCCTATGACTTTCATTTTGTACTGTAGCATTCATAACATAATTTCAGTTTATTAACTCTTTTCTCTTCAATTACATGGCACCTTGCTTGGCCTGATGAGATAGAGGCAGACCACCTCTCACCGAAACAATGGCACATTTTCTCTTGTATATCCAAGCAATTCTAGTGTCTAGTTTTCAAATTCCAACTTTGGAATTCATTTCAAATTTTAGGTGACTGTATCTTATATAGTCAATTTGTGATAGATTTCCGTAGTTGCATTGATTCTATGAACTGATACATATTGCTTCATATGTGAGTTATGTGCATTCCTTTTCAATCTGTATGGTTGAACTGGTATATAATATGTATATGAGCCATGCCAAATGCACATCCTTCTCTTTGATAATGATGGAGTACATATTGTCTCTACACTACTACTATACATCCAAGCAGATACTACAAATCCCAAAAAGATTCGAGAATAGATCTTTCAAGAGAACTAAAAACAGTTGGAAACATTACTAAGGTCAACAACATTGCGTGCGGAGTTTCTTTACCTCTTTTTTGTCAGGTGGCAGCGTTCCGTCCTGTAGATAGGATTCAAATTGATTGCGCCAGTCCCAAGTTAAATTTAAAGAGAATACCTCGGTGCGATCAATGGCGGAGTGGAGGAGGGTGACCACGCTTTCTTTGTTGAAGTTTTTAGTGGCCGTAGCCAATTTTGCTAAATTGTCTGCTTCTATATTTTGTGCCTTTGGGATCTGTTACAGCGGCATTCGTCGAACTCAGCTATTAACCTACAAATGTCTGACTGGTATTTTTGCAGTCTCTGTTATTTAATCTAGTAAGTCCCAGTGACTTGTTTTACTATGTGAGCACATGATTTTTGCCCTATATATGAATTATTCCCACAAAATTCGAACGAAAAAAGATTTTACTATATTTTTACAACTTCTGTGCATTTTTGTGTCACTTTTCTGATAATTGTTTGCATCTTTATTTGACCATGTTAATTCATACAAAAAAATACAAAAATACATGTGGTATTTGTGTTGGACTTAATTTCATATTTTAGTGTTAATTGGTAGTTTAAATTATTTTTCATATAAAGAAAATGACAAAAAATGACTTCGTGCACCTTTATTTTTAATTTGTTGAATTTTTTTCAATTTTTGTTTAAAAGTAGAACTTAGTTAATTTTGAAAAATTAAATAATAATTTTAGTGTTATTTGGGTCAATGATTTTCCATTTTTGTCATTTTAACAAAATAAAAATTTTATTATAACTACAAATTGAGAAAACAATTGAATAAAAGAGAAAAAAAAAACAAAGGAAGTAATTAAAAAGGGCTGCCCAGGTTGGGCCATTACCAAATTCTTTTCCAGGCCCAAATCGTGCATTTCCTCAAACGACCAGTCCAATATGCCCTAACGCGGTCCGGTTCCTAAATAAGACAAAACTGCGTTATTTTTGTAACGCCTCATCTGAACCGTCGATGTTTGATGATACAACGGTTGTGAAGTCCCCATCCATGACTATAAGACTGTTCGAACATCCCTACCCACCCCACTTCGCATCATCTTCCTCACCCCTCCCAAACCCTAGCCAAGCCGCCACCGAACCCCACCGCCTAAGGGTGGCGGCAACCACTCCAATCTCAACCAAAATAACACCCCAAGACCGTCTGACTAGCCTCATCTCGAATCCATGATTGTTATCCTTCGAATCACTCCCCAGCTGCTCGAATCTTGAATTGAAGATTTCGGCCCAGATGCAAATTTATCCAAATGACCCCAAAGTTACACCCTACACTCTCATGTTCCTTCACTTCTTGAATCTCTCATTGGCTTCCTTCAAACGCCACCGGAGATGCTCGAATTTCGAATCATAAAGGAGGAGGAGCCCTAGGAGTTCACTGTTGCTTAATTTTGCTTGATTTTTCGAGTCTGGTGTTGGATTTGAGCCACTGAATAACGTTTTCGTTTGTTCTTCAAATAACAAACGATTAATGTTATTCCGGGACTCGAATCGATTTTCTTTCAATCTCTTCACCGGTCTGGCATAGGTAAGTTTCTTCTCTATCTTTACCATTTGAATTCAATTAACCTCTTGATAGTTTAATTCATATTTTAATCTGATTAGCGGTGGCCACTGTTTTAGATCTTGTTAGTGCTTGGATATTTTTTTAAAAATTACATTTGTTATCTGGGTGATCGAAATTCCATGGTTGTTATTACATTACTCTTCTTCTTAGAGTAATTGGTTCGTTTGTTATTTAATTTTGTTTAGTCCTTTGAAACTGGTTGATTATGATTAATAGGCTAATTTTGGTTTAATTAAAGACCCAAGGGATATTTGGGCAGCTTGGGGTGAGGGATTGGGTCCAGCTAGCTTAGTCTGTAATTTTCAGACTGTTGAAAGGGTACTTTAGAGATGGAAAATTGTAGTATCTTGAAAATTGGTAATTGCAATATAGGCTAAAGGGTAGTATAAGTATTTTGGGGCTAAAAGAGCATCCTAGAAACTACTAGAATGAGAATTTAATGTATATTTCAGAAAACTTAGTGAATAACTTGGGAAACAAGTTAGAAATAAAAGGACTAAACTGAAAATTAAAAGGGCCTAACATAGAAAACCAAAATGTGATTCTTTGCCCTAGGGTTGCCTATAAAAAGGTATCAAATGCCTTGAGGAGGGGTCTTCTTTTTTCAGCCCCAAAAAAATTTACTATTTAATAGCTAGTTTAGCTCAAAAAATTTTCCCTTTCAGTTCCAGATTCAAAGTAGAAGCTAAAATTAAAAAAAAAAAAAACAAAACCAAAAATATTGTACTGTTTCTTTGCTTTTTTTAAAATTGTGTTCAAGTTCCTACTGAAATTCTTCTGTTTCTCTATAGTTTCAAGTCTGTCGAACATCACTTAGAGGTTTTGGGTAATTTGTTTAAAGGTATTTGGGTCTTTTGAGTTGGTTTTTACACCTAAATTCAGTTTCGAAGGCATTTGGGGTACACTGTGTTGTTATTTGGGTTATTTGTTGAGGAGTGTGTGAATTTTGGATTTCATTTTCAAGTTCAGTGGGTTATGCACGCGGTCTGTGGTTGTTTCTTCTGATTTTGCTGGATTTCAAATCTGTTCTGGACATCTAAATCAAGTTGTTGGGCTGTTTGATTGAATTTGCTAACTGCTGTTGCTGACTTCTTGCTTCTGTTCTTTTCTTGTATTCCAGGTACATACTTGAGCTTATGCAATTTCACTGATGAAATGAAAATGATTCGCCTTCTGATGCTAGCTGAATCTTCTATTGTGTTTTGTTCATTTTATACAATTAGTTTTCTTTTAGCAGTTGGTTTCAATGAACTCACCATTTCATGGTTTGTATTTGTTAGCTTTATACTTAGGCTGATCAATTGGATTGCTTATGGTTGATAATTTATTAGTTGTATGCATAGTTGTGGATATTGCGTAGCCTCATTAGTTGTCTTATTTATTCCGTGTTCGTAATTTCTATTATCCTTAACTTCAAATGGTAAAATGAAGTTCTGACTGGTCCTGAGATTCATGTAGTTGGTTCTAATAGTCCAAAGTCACTTAATGATGTTAGCTTGAATTGGATCGAGGACAATTGGTTGGCTGCAGTAATACTCTTGTTAATTACATGCTTGTTTTCATCTTCAATGTTAGAGAATACACCATTATATAAAGGAATAAATGTATGGAACATGGAATTAACGTTCAAATAGGCTATATTTGCTTGACTCGCATAATCGTCCATTGTTACCCGTTTCCACTGATTTCATAAAGTGTTCAGTTGAGTTCATTTTGGGGGCCAGTCCTATTAAACAATTTGGGCTTTGTTATATGAATGGACGGCCCAAGTCCCAATTTAATTATCAGTCTGATTGGACTTGGGCTAGTCTTGGTAGGTTTAATTTTCGTGATCAGATAATATAGTACTTTCAATTGGCCTTTAATAAAATAATGAGACGAGCCTCGCCGAACAAAACAAATGTAGGGCCCTCGATTAATAATTATATAGTTATGTAGAATTCGGGAGGGCCGTTTAGAGAATTTCACGGCCTTCCCCAAAATAATAATACGCTAGAATCTTTAGACGAGTTTAATTAAAGTACCTTCTTAAACTCGGGTGTGCATTGATGCAACCCAAATCCAAATCTCGACGAAGTCAAAATTTGTTGATAACTACGGGTGCCTTGATGGCGATGAGATTAGAAACGCAATTCCATGACGTTGTAACTCTTATAAAACAAATAATGTTCGAAAAATGGATCAAAATTGGAAACGAGCCTCACCGAACAAATGTAAATGTGGGGCCCTCAATAATTGGTTATTAAGAATGATTAGAATTTGGAAAGGCCGTTTAGAGAATTTCAACGGCCTTTCCCAAACAATATTACGTTAGAACCTTTAAGCGCGATTTAATTAAATTACTTCCTTAAACTCGGGTGCGCATTGATGCGACCCAAATCCAAATCTCCACGAAGTCGAAATGTGTTGACGAACATGGGTGCCTTGACGGCGACGTGGTCAGCGACGCGTTTTCACGATGTCGCAAGTCTTTTAAAAAATAATGGTAAAAGCGGTTTCACAAATAAAAAGCACATAAGTTAGCATGTACTAAAATCAGATAAAATCAAATGCAACAGTTAAGCGACCGTGCTAGAACCACGAAACCTGGGAATGCCTAAAACTTCTCCCGGGTTAACAGGATTCCTTACTCGGATTTCTAGTTCGCAGACTATGATAGAGTCATATTTTTCCTCGGTTCAGGATTCAACCGGTGACTTGGGACACCATTAATCTACCAAGTGGCGACTCTGAATATTAATAATTAAATCCCGTTCTGATTGTTCTTTAAGTGGAAAAACTCCTTTACGCCCCTTTGCGGGGGTGCATAGCGAAAAAAGGAGGTGTGACATACTACGAGTTGGGAATCGCAGTGGAGGATGAGTCGGCAGACCCCATATTTGATGGCCAGTTTCATTCTTGCAATAATGGCCTCATACTCGGTCTCGTTGTTAGTCATTTCAGGGCATCATATGGACTGGCGAATTATTTCGTTCATGGGGACCTCGAGGACGATTCCCAGTCCCGATCCCGATGCATTGGCGGCACCACTAGTGTAGAGGACCAATAGGATGTTATTGGTGGAGGCATGTCGTGCCCCGGTTCTGCTTTTGGAAGGATTTGTGTGCTAAAGTCAGCTATAAAATCGGCCAGAACTTGCGACTTAATGGCGTTTCTTGGAAGATACGAGATGTCGTGCTCGTTGAGCTCGATGGCCCATCTTGCGAGCCGGATCGATAATTCAGCATTGTGTAAGATGCTTCTTAATAGGAAGGTCGTTACCACTTTTATGGGGTGGCACTGAAAATAGGGTCGTAGATTTCGTGAAGCTACGACCAGTGCTAATGCCAATATCTTGAGGTGTAGGAACCGAGTTTCGGCGTCCACTAAGGTTTTGCTAATGTAATAGATAGGGGATTGTGTACCTTTTTTTCTCGCGAAGACGGCGTTGACAGCGACCTCAGATACGGCCAGATACACCAGCAGGGATTTGCCTGGGCTCGCTTTGACCAACAAGGGCGGCGAAGACAAGTATGCTTTCAGCTTTATCAAGGCTTCGACACATTCCTCGTTCCACTGTAGTCCTTTGATATTTTTTCAGCACGTTGAAAAATTTGTGGCACTTATGGGATGACCGTGAGATGAATTTGGACAGGGCGGCTATATGCCCCGTCAGCTTCTGTACCTGTTTCTTGCCACTCAGCACCTTAGGTATTGCGTCTATCGCCTTGATCTGGTCTGGGTTGACCTCAATGCCTCGTTACGATACAAGGAATCCTAAGAATTTTTCTGAGGCTACACCGAAAGTGCATTTCTCGGGGTTTAACTTCATCTTGTACCTCCTCAGTATCTCGAAGGCCTCTTTTAGGTGGTTGACATGGTCTTCTTTCTTAGCTGATTTTAGCAGCATATCATCGATGTAGACTTCCATGGTCTTACCGAGTTGTTCTTTGAACATTCTGGTGACCAGACTTTGTTACGTGGCTCTTGCATTCTTGAGCCCGAAGGGCATTACCTTATATCAGTATGTCCCCTGGTGGGTGATGGAAGTTGTTTTTTCTGGTACTCTTCGGCCATCATGATTTGGTTGTAGCCGGATTATGTGTCTAGGAAACTTAGCAGCTCATGCCCTGCGGCCGCGTCTATTAGCTGGTCAATGTGGGGCAGTGGGCAGGAATCTTTTGGGCACTCCTTGTTCAAGTCGATGAAGTCTACACACATTATCCACTTCCCATTTTTCTTCTGAACCATGACGACATTGGCGACCCATTGGGGGTACTTTGATTCCCTGAAGGAGCTGTTGGCCAAAAGTTTGTCCACTTCCTCATTGACCGCTTCGTTGATTGCGGCATTGCATTTCTTCTCATTTGCCACACGGGCGGGTGTAGCGGGTCGACATTCAGCTTGTGAGTGGCAATTTCTCGTGGGATCCCCGGCATATCTGAATGGGAAAAAACAAAATGGTATGCATGGTTAGATAAAAATTCACGATACTTGCTTGGATTTGAGAGGCCGTTCCCGGCATAAGCTTTACTTGTAGGGTCGTCGTTGTCTAGTTGGACTGGGTCGAGATTCGACCGTAGCCTTGCAGGCTTCTATGACATCGGGGTCTTTAATGGCGTTCTCTGCCGGGTAGACCTTAGTTCCTGACATAGCTGATTGCTATGCATCTGCGCTCGTCCCTTTAAGCTGTTTGGTATAGGCGCAGTCTTGAGCTATTTTATAGCATTCTTGAGCGGTGCGAGGCTCGCCTTGAATGCTGTATACTCCCCACGGAACGGAAAATTTGATCATTTGGCAAAACCTCAACGGGACCGCTCTCATGGCGTGTATTCACAGTCGTTAGATGATGGCGTTGTATGTCGTTTCCTGGTTCATCACGTGGAAAGTTGTTTCCAGCGTGACCCCTGCTGTTAGGATGG
Source organism: Nicotiana benthamiana (assembly GCA_034376525.1). NCBI lineage: Eukaryota > Viridiplantae > Streptophyta > Magnoliopsida > Solanales > Solanaceae > Nicotiana > Nicotiana benthamiana. The sequence continues at coordinate 117,426,770 of CM067334.1, forward strand.
GTAGTGATATCTCCCCGGAGGTTCGTTCTACTGCATTATTGAAACTAGTTTATGTTATGCAGCACGGTATTATCTTATCCTCAAGTTCCATTAGTACGAGCTACCGTCATCGACCATAGTTCTTTTAACATTTGTATGTGCGATACTTAAAGTGACAACTAAAGCATCATAATGAGGGAAAGACAAACCGTCGCCATCGGACTTCTCGAATGTTATACTATCTTCGAAGTCTTCATACAGTTCATGGGCGATAGTTCGCTTCATCTTGTGCGTAGTGGTGAACTTGACGTGGTTGATCGCGGAATCGTTGTCGTTTCCAATGATCATGTTGATCGTGCTTGTTGGTGAAGGCGGCATTGGTGGCACGTGGTGATGCTCCCGTCCACGTACAAAATTGATTTTTCATTTGTCACTGAGTACCTCTTTCAGGAACCCTTGGTTCAACATCTTGACCACCTCTTGCCGTAGGCCTATACTATTTTCGATTTTGTGCCCTCGCTCCTGGTGGAACTCGCACACGGCATTTTATTTTCTGGTTACGGGGTTCGACTTCATCTTTGCCGACCATTGCACCTTGTTGCCCAGCTTCTCAAGTGCGTACACTATCTTTGAAGGGGACACATAAAAATTATGGGCGGATAATAAAGGGGGCATGTCTCTATAGTTTCGTAGTGGAGCGACATGTTGTTGTGGTGCGTTCGCGTGCCTAGGTGGCAGTGGGTGAGAGGATCTGATGTAGGGTTGGTGTCTTTCCCTATTTGTACGTGGGACTTGTTATCATCGTCCTTCATTACGTCGGCCCTTCCTTATTTCTGGATGTATTGTCATTAAATGTTGGGTCGGCCCGTTGAGGTCGTCCTCATCTGCACGTACCTCAGCTTCATTGGCGTTGTGAATCTCTTCCCACATGGTGGGCAGGTACTTTATGAGGTGACTTAATAGTTTTTTGGTTGCCCTTCAGCCGTCCCTGCTTAACCCGTTTTGGAAAACAGCGACCGCAATGCCTTCCGAAATGTTTGGTAGGCTCATCCTTACTCCGTTAAACCTGGCTAGGAAGTCCTTGAGTCCTTCCCCTGCGGTTTGCCAAAGAGCGAAGTTGTTGTTGACCCTTGCTTCTGCTTTCTTTGCTCCTGCATGGGCGGTGACAAACTTGTCCGCCATCTCCTCGAACGTGAAAATGATTTTGGCCTGTAGCTGGGAATACCAGGTCAGTGCTTCTCATGTTAGTGTTTCACCGAACTTCTTCAGCAGAACAGACGATATATGTTCTTTTGATAGGTTGTTACCTTTTACAGCAGTGACGTAGTGGATCAAGTGGTCCTCGGGATCTGTAGTTCCGTCGTACACTCTCAAATAAGGTGGCATTTTGAAGGTTTTTGGAATGAAATACGGTTCATCCCCTTCCGTGTAGGGTTGTTCAACAAACCTCCACACGTCACGCTTTGATAGCAGTTTGGGGGCACCAATGATCTTATCCACCCTCTCCTGGTGTTCCTTCGTCTGGTCACGGAGTGGCCTGTTTTCATTTTCCATTTCCTCCCTCTTCTTGAGGAAGGTTGTGAGCGTGCCACCGTTGGCCCAAGTATCGAGGAGCACGTTGTCTGCTCGTGCGATCTTTGGTTCACCTTCGACTGCAGCAAGATATGCGGTCGGCCTGCATCCGACATTGTTTTGGGGTGGCTTCTCAACCAAGCCACTTAGAGTGCTTGTTAACCACTCTTCTAGTAGTTTCCTGACCTTTGGGGGTGCTTCTTCAGTTGCGGATGGAGAAGCGCCTTTTTCCCTCAAGATCGTTAGATCTTCGGGTGGTAGAGGTGGGATTTCTCCGCTTGTAGTGGTGCTAGGGGTTGCAATCAAAACCCCCTTTTCACCGGCTTCGTTAGGACCGATGAGATTGGTTGCAACATCTACTATTGTTTTCATTCTTGCGTTGTTGTCAACCATTATTCGTTTTTGTGTTGTAGAGAAGGGTTTTCGATGGTTCTCTAGGTGTAAACTATGGTTTTGATTCTCGAAATCCCCACAGACGGCGCCAAATTTGTTTGCTCAAAAATTATACTCGTATTCTATAAGCTTAAAAATAATCGAAGATATATAAGGGTAAATCGTAATCAAATATAATAAGCCCAAGAGATGATTATCACTTTCAAATGTTAGTAGATCCGGAAGTGTGTAGAAAAATGGACTTAGTTTAAGAGAGAAGCAATGGTTGGAAAACCAAGAAAGAGATACAGATAGAGAGAGAAGTTGTATTATCCGAGAATAACAATGATGCCTATTACAATGTGAAAGTATCCTTTATATAGTATGAGACCTTCCTCGAAATAATCAAAAAGTGCAAAAATTCGTGGCTTCCACTCAATAAAAAGGTCATGCACTAAACGACGTCACTTCTTCTTCATTAATTTGGGTCGTAAAATCACTTGGATTGCCCTTATTCTAAGGGACGTGCCCACTTAGTGTGGGGGCTTTATGAACCAAATTTAACCCTATACCATATAGACTTCACGACTGAATTACTTTGAGGATTTAATATGCCCAAATGAATCGTTTTCTCAAAAATCTCTACAGTCACCATGCAAGTTCCAATGCTTTTAGTTCTCAGTTTAATTTCGGGTTCAATCCAGATTATCGTGCTAGATGAATTTCGTGAGTATTGTAAAGCTTTTCTGCGTGACGAAAAGATGGTACATCCAACAGTTGATGTGTAAAAGTAGTAAAAGGACTCCAAATTTGTTTTTCGAAGAACAAAATAGAAGATTATTGACGACGGCTGTATTTGTTATGCAGCAAAAGCCGACTGTTACACTAATCATTAAGGCTACAAGTTTAGCGGCATTGATTGAAGCATTTCGCAATAAATTTGCATTTAATTCATTGTTTTTTTGGAGATAAAAGAAATTTCACTATTTCTTGTTCCCTTCTCCGATAAAAAACGGAGCTAGAGTGTCAAAAATGGTTTAGTTCGAACTGAGCCGCTTTGGTTTAAAATATATATTTTTGTCTAAAAAATTGTTGAACATATAAATTAATAAATACACCCACTCCAAATTTCCTAAAAAAATAAATTTAAAATTTAAACCCACATATATAAGCTTTTAAAAATCTAATTTTCACCATCCAAATGAATTTAGTTTGTTGAACTAATATTGAGGCACAATTACTGATTCGAAAAGTAACTTAAAAGCTTGGGGAATATTTTTTAAAACTTAAATAGTAATTTTAAGAACCTATTGAAAATGAATGTTGAATCCTAGCCTATTATTTTTGAATTAATTAATTATAAATTAGAATATGAGCTATAAAATTGAAAAATAAGAAATACAGTGCTATGTGAAATTGTCCCTATCTATATCTACATATATTTATAAAAGCAGGAAATCAAAATCAAAAAGCTGATGCGACACATTCCAAAGATCAGCTTTGCTATTTATCTTTTTCCTAGATTTTTTGCTCTTCTCTCTTTATTTTTTCCCATTTATTTCATTTATGTGCGAAAACCTAAACGTCGCTTCTTTACTTCTCTTAAAATAACGTTCGTCTCTTTCGATTTCTATGAGCCATTAAGAGCCCGTTTGACTTAGCTAATTTAGATTAACTGATAAGTATTAGAAGTTAAAAAATAATTTTAAGTGTTGAAACTAATATAATAAATAAGCAGTTACGTGTTTGAATAAAAGTGCTGAAATTAACAATAAGCAGCCGAAGAATTGGGTATACGAAGAGTTTTGTTTTAAAAATAAGTATTTTAGGGATAGAATAGTAAATATTTTGGTCAAACATAAAGTGCTTATAAGCTGACATTTGATAAGATGGGAGAGATCAACTTATGACTTTTGACGTATAAGCACTTAATTTATAAGCACTTTTAATTTTACCAAATACGTAAATAAGTCAAAAAGTATTTATAAATCAATTTGACCAGCTTATAAGCTTAGCCCAAACACCCTCTAAACGCTACTAGCGTTTGGATCATCAAGCTCCATAATAAATAATTACAATGAAAAATCCCACACTTGATAAATTGGTGACTATAAAATTAATATTACAACTTGGGTTTCTCTAGAACTTCCCGTTCAATCAGTTGCTTTCTCATTGAAAGGCATATCAATTGTTTCCATTTATAGGAAACGTCGAAGATTGAGATGCCAGTGAAAGTTGGAGAATATTTTTTTTCAGTATTCGGGTTTCACAACGACTTTTTGGTATTTTATAACGTTTGTGATTGTCTCTTTCTAATCTCTTTGTAGTTTTGCTTGTGGGCTATTCCTTTCATTGTTTTCATGTTTAAAACTTTACTCATTTTTTTAAAAACTTTTTGCTCTTTCTTTTTAACTCAAAGCAAAATGGTATGGTGCTCAACATTCATTCCGGATTCCAACAGAATCATTCCAACTTTGCAATACAACTCCTCTTATCTCTTTGATCTTATCGGCTTTCTTTGTGAGAACTTGTAGAAAAGGGTGATAAGATATTGATAAAGTAACAAATTTTCTTTAGGGAAAGGTGTTAGAGCTAAAAGATTACTTAGCTTTCAAGCCTAAATATATATATTTATAATTGTTGTATTCTCATTATATCATTATTGTATATTGTATGTATACTACACATTGGGCTAGAGTATTTTATTTTGGGCCTGTTTAGATTCGGGTTTGTATTTGTATTGGCCCAGTCCGATTTGTACACTCTGACCCACATTTGATATAAGGGTCAGAGGATTCTAGAATAGTTAGATTTCTCATTTTGTTCTTCGCTCATTTTTATCAAAATCAGAGAATGGTTTCTATCTCTAATTCACCTCCGATTCACCATGTTTACATGGTATCAGAGCGTGGTTCTTCCTCTCGGATATATTCTTTATCTTCTCGGTTCTTCCGGTTTGGGTTTATTGTATTATCGGTGGTAATTTCTGGATTTTTCAAGTTGTTGGTGATGATTCTGGATTTTTTTGATATATTGGTGAAATCGGAGATGGTTTGTTCCTGATTCTTCAAGCGTGGTGTTAGGGTGAGTTTCCGACACCTCTTGTGGCTGATTCCGCCGGCTTCTCTGAAGTTAGGGTTTTCTGTGAACGAAGCTAGGGTTTTCTCTGCATTTTTTGAAGGCCGTGTCTTATCCGGTGGCGTAGAAGTCTGGTAACCCTATTCTAACTCTCGATTAGAGCTTGCATGTGTTTTTGTTGCTGGAATATTGTTGTATTGTGTAGCTCATAGATATTGTATCACTTTCTCCTCATCTTTGTTGTTCTGTTTCTGATAGCAAACATGAACCCTGTTAATCCCCCACCTATTGACCCTACAAGTCATCTCTTTGTTTACTCTTCTAATGTCCCCGGTGTTTCCCTTGTTTCTATTCCTTTCTCGGGTAGTGGCTATGGGGGTTGGAAGAGAAAGATGATAGTTGCCATGTCCGCTAAGAACAAAATTGGTTTTGTTGATGGCACTTGTCCTAGACCAAATACTAACTTGGCTGAACAGAAATTATGGGATCGATGCAATAAAATAGTCATTTCCTGGTTGACTGCATCTCTGTCTCCTCAAATAGCCGAGAGTGTTCAATACTCTGAGACTGCACAGAGTATATGGGCACAACTCGAAGCCAGATATGGCACAACTAATAGGACAAAAATTTTTGAACTTAAAAGAGAACTCTCTCATTTTTCTCAAGGACCTGTAGATATAGCATCCTATTTTAACAAACTCAAAGGGTTATGGGATGAGTTAGGGACAGTATGCCCAAATCATGGTCAGAGATGTATTTGTGCTGCCAAACCTGGCATCATAAAGGAGGATGAGGAGAATAAGGTGTTTCAATTCCTCATGGGCCTTAATGAAACATATATGAGGGTGAGGAGCAACTTGCTAATGATGCAACCTCCTTCTAGTCTTGACAGTGTCTACAACATTCTCCTCAATAATGAAAAACAAAGACAAGTTTAGTCTGTCTCCCAGTGCAATCCTGACTCTATGTCCTTTAGTGTCAACACACATAAAACTTCTACTCCTTCTTTTAGTCAAATTGCCTTGCCCAATTCTCCTCCTCTCAGACAGTATGCCCAGAGAGTTACTTTTGATCAGTCCAGAGAACCTCTCTTCTGTATATATTGCAAGAACTCTGGGTCTTTAATTGATCAGTGTTACAAACTTCATGGATTTCCTCAAAGCATCATGTTTAACAAAGGGATGAGACCTACTGCTGCCCATGTCACCACTGGTATTGATTTTACCTCCTTCTCTTCTTTTGATGGACATAATTCTCCTGCTTCTGGAAATCATATTGAGGGTTATTCATCTGTCCAACATGTAGATGGACATGGTTCTGTAATTCCTGGATTGAGCAGGCAACATTATGATCAATTGATGAATCTACTGCAAAAGTCCAAATTAGGTGACTCCACTGCTCAGACTTCTCCTGCTCAGACCTCTCCTACTATGTGTGCTGCCAACTTTGCTGGTACTATGCTTACTGAGAGTCCTGTTTCTGATTCCAAACTCTGTCTACTTACTCATATTGCTTCTGTCTCCTGGATAATAGATTCAGGAGCTTCTGATCACATGACATCTAATAAGAAATTACTCTTCAATATCACACCTTTACTTGTGCCTTATCTTGTAACTCTTCCTAATGGATACAAAGTAAAAGTGACTTCAACTGGATCTTTTGCTTTAACTCCCTCCATTACTCTTCATAATGTACTATTTGTTCCATCTTTCAAACACAATTTAATTTCTGTCCACAAGCTAGTGAAACAGTTGCACTGTATTGTCCTATTTACTGCAACTTCTTGTTTCCTTCACATGTTACAGGACCCTTCTCTGAAGATGCCTCTGGATCTTGGTAAAGAGGAGGCTGGTCTGTACAAATTTGCTTGGATACCCCCTTCATCTTCTTCTGCTAATTGTTCTTCTTCTACTTCTGTATGCTCCATTAAAGATTCTTGTACTCATGATTGTTCATCTAACCTTAATCTTGTTACTTTACATTCCAATGCAAACAGTTCCATTTGTCATAACAAAACTGATGCTAATGACATGAACTACATTTGGCATTTAAGACTGGCTCACATTCTTTTTGCTGCTTTATCTTTTCCTTTTGCTTCCAAACAACAATTTCCCTATTCTGTTTGTTCCGTGGCTAGGCAAACTAGACTTCCTTTTCCTGACAGTTCAATCAGTACATGTAGACCTTTCCAACTTATTCTTATAGACGCTTGGGGCCCTTATCACACACCCATCTCTTCTAGTTCTAGATATTTTCTTACCATAGTTGATGATTTTTCTAGAGCAACCTGGACACATAAACTGGGGTCTAAAAGTAATTCTTTCAGCCTCCTTAAGTCCTTTCTGTGTATGGTCAAAACTCAATTTAATGCTACTGTACAAACTGTCAGAAGTGATAATGCTTTGGAATTGTGGTCTAGTCTTGCTGGTGTTTCTTTCTTTAATCAACAGGGCATTATTCATCAAACTACCTGTCCCATACTCCTCAACAAAATGGTATTGTAGAAAGAAAACATAGAACCCTCCTTGAAGCATGTAGAGCTTTACTTTTTCAATCAAAATTACCTATTCATTTTTGGGGGGACTGCTTATTGACTGTCATCTATTTGCTTAATAGGATTCCATCCAGACTTCTTCACAACAAATCTCCTTATGAAATACTGCATGGCAAAGCCCCCTACTTATTCTCATTTAAGGGAATTTGGCTGTCTTGCCTATGCCACTGTACCCATTCCACAGAGAGATAAGCTGAAACCTAGAGCTCTCTCCTGTGTTTTTCTGGGTTATCCTTTTGCAAAAAAGGGCTACAGGCTATATGACCTCACTACTAAGAAGTATTCTGTGTCCAGGGATGTTGTCTTTCATGAAACCTGCTTTCCTTTTGACTCTACTTCTGTTGTTACCTTTGATTCTTCTGCTTTTCCTCATCCTCATGTTCCTTCCCCTGACATTCCCTGTTCTGATTTTGTTTTGCCCGTTTCCCTTTGTTCTTCTCCTCCTGTTTCTTCTCCTTCTGACTTCAGTCCTGTTTCTTCATCACTTCCTTCCTCCCTTTCTTCTCTTATGTTCCTTATTCTTCAGTTGTTCCTTCCTCTGTTGTTCCTACTGGACATAGAAGATCTGGCAGACCACATAATCCTCCCTCTGATCTCAATGATTATGTGTGTCACTTGCCTTCCTTTTCTGGTTCTTCCACCTCTTCTTCTCCTTTGGAGTCTGAACCCCTCTATTATTCTCAAGCTGCATCAGTCCCAGCTTGGCAGGATGCCATGAGCAAGGAGTTTGTGGCTTTGGATGCCAACCATACTTGGGACATTGTTCCACTTGCTTCTGGCAAAAAGCTCATAGGCTGTAAGTGGGTCTATATGATTAAATATAAGGCTGATGGTACTATTGAAAGATACAAAGCTAGGCTTGTCATGAGGGGTGATACTTAAATTGAGGGTGTTGATTTCACTGAAACTTTTTCTCCTTTGGTCAAGCTGTCTACTGTTAAGTGCCTGATTGATGTGGCTGTTAAGAAACATTGGGGTCTTTTTCAACTTGATGTTAATAATGCTTTTTGGCATGGTGACCTTGATGAGGAGGTATATATGAAGCTTCCTCCAGGTTTGTGTGTTTCTGCCCCTTCTGACCCCTCTGTTTCTGCACCTCTTGTGTGCAAATTACAGAAGTCTCTTTATGGACTGAGACAAGCTTCCAGGAAATGGTATGCCAAGCTGTCTCAGGCTCTTTACTCCAGGGGCTATGTTCATTCTATGAATAACTACTCTTTAGTTGTCAAGGGTCAACCTGGGCGTCTTGTGGTCCTGGCTGTGTATGTAGATGCCATTATTATCACTAGGGATGATGTTGCTGAAATTTCTGCCCTCAAGGTCTTCCTAGATGATCAATTCAGAATCAAATACCTTGGGTCTTTGCACTATTTTCTGGGTATTGAGGTGTCCTCTGTTGCTGGTGGTGTGCTCCTTAATCAGCACAAGTTTATTTCTGACTTGCTGCATCAGTTTGACTGTGTGGCTGTTTCCCCTGTAGTCTGTGCTTTGGACCTCAATTCCAAATTGCATGCTGACTCTGGTGATCTTTTCTCTTCTCCTGATCATTACAGGAGCTTGATTGGCAAGCTCCTCTTCTTGACACATACCTGACCTGTCATCTGTTTTGCTGTCCAGCATTTGAGTCAGTTTTTTAAGGCTCCCAGACTTCCTCACATGTCTGCTGCTCTACATGTTCTTAGATATCTTAAGGCTTCTATGGATTTGGGGCTCTGCTACTCTGACAATCCTGATTTTACAGTCACTGCATTTTCAGACAGTGACTGGGCTACTTGCCCTGACACTCGCAGATCTGTCACTGGTTTTTGTGTGTTATTGAGTGACATCTTAGTCAGTTGGAAGTCCAAGAAACAGCCAGTGGTCTCTCTGTCCTTTGCTGAGGCAGAATACAGGGCCCTCAGTAAGGTGGTTGCTGAATTATCTTGGATTTCTCGTTTACTCACTGATATTGGTATTTCTGTTGCTTTTCCTTTATCTGTTTACTGTGACAATCATGCTGCTCTCCATATTGCTAAGAATCCAGTTTTTCATGAGCGGACCAAGAACATTGAGGTCGATTGTCATGTTGTTCGTACCAAGCTCACTGATGGTCTGATTTCCCTTTCTCATGTATCCACTTCTCAACAGCTGGCTGATGTGCTCACCAAGCCCTTGCTTGGAACTTCTCACCATCATCTTCTGTCCAAGTTGAAGGTGGTCTCCCCCTCCAACTTGAGGGGGGTGTTGAGCTAAAAGATTACTTAGTTTCCAAGCCTAAACACATACATTCATAATTGTTGTATTCTCATTGTATCATTATTGTATATTGTATGTATACTACACATTGGGCTAGAGTATTTTATTTTGGGCCTGTTTAGATTCGTTTGTATTTATATTGGCCCAGTCCGATTTGTACACTCTGACCCACATTTGATATAAGGGTCAGAGGATTCTAGAATAGTTAGATTTTTTATTTTGTTCTTCGTTCATTTTAATCAAAATCAGAGAAGGGTTTCTCCTTTCTTTCTCTCTCTATCTCTACTTCTTTCTATCTCTAATTCACCTTCGATTCACCATGTTTACAAAAGAATCAAAACTAGGAAATTTTGAAAGAAAATCAAGATTAAAAAAAGGAATTTGCTCAGTTATTTTGATGGGATCCAATATGCCGTGAAGAGGGCTGAAAATTTTAGCGGGGCGAGAAAAGAGAAAAACAAAGAGAAAGGAAAAAGGAAAAGAAGATAAATAAGGAAAGGACGGAAGAAGTGCGAAGGGAAAGAAAAACAAATTGCAAATCACAGTTCACATACAATCATATTTTTCTCTGAACTTTCTTAATTTTAAGTTTTGAAATAATATAGAGAGCAGTAAATTAATTTATTGTAAAAAAATCAAATATTTATAAAACAGGTAAGTTATTATTGAAACTCAAAATATTTAAGTGTGTGTCTAACACTTATGTGAAGAGTCAAGAGTATATTAGTACTAATTTTTTAGTATGAGCTTTTTCTTATATACCTTTTTTTGTACAAGTATGCCATTTATTTATTTTTATTTCTTTTTGTTGGTTCACAAGCATATGCATTCACGAGCTTTTCGATAGGTTCTAGATGCTTACAACATACAGTTTTAGCCAATGAAATATTTCTTCTGGATTCTTTTATTAAAGTCGCTTGGTTTCTTGCACAAATGAGTTGTCTAAGTTTGTAGAAGAATGATAAAATCAAGTGGCAACCTATTAAAAAGCAGCTTGGTAATATTAAAGAGAGTTTGAAGAAATATTGTCAAATAAGGAAAAATCAGTCAAGAACTATATATGCAATCTCATTTACTAAATTTAAATCTTTTATTATTCAATTCTGTTTTGAATCTTATGGCAACTTTAAATTCAATTTTGTCATAGATCTTTAATTATTTCAATTCCATTTAGGCTCCTTCATTCCAGTGAATATTATCAATTAAAAGGCGAGTTGAGATAGATTTTGACTCTTATATGACACAAGTTTGATTTAACTTGAATACAGTATCTTGCAAATATGTATCTTTTTTAAATTGGTATTTGATTAACCTTCTATATTTATTAGAATTTATCCAATACGTTGAATACAAATAATTTTATATTTTTTACATTAAATAATAACATACGTTGACTGTGAGGAGGAATCATGATTAAAAAAAATTATTTTTATTGGCAAAAAACCAAGTGGTAATGTGATTTTATTCTATTCAAATGAATGTATATAAATTAAGATAAATAAAAAACTTGATTTTAGTATGTACTATTGTTACTTCTACTACTACTAATATTAATAATAATAACAATAACTTCATTACCTCAATTACAAATAATTTTTTTTTAGATTAAATAATAACATTAGGTTGATTATGAGGAGGAATCACGAGTAAAGAAATTATTTCTACCGGCAACAAATCAAGCGGCAATGTAATTTTATTTATTCAAATAAAAAGAAATTATTTCTATCGGCAACAAACCAAGCGGCAATGTGATTTTATAGGAATATAATGCTAGAGAGAAGCTCTGCCTTCTCTCTAACTTTCTCATCATCTTCTTCCCTGTTTCATCACCTTCTTCTCCACTGCATCTGCTTAGGTAAGTAAACTTAAGCAGAGATTGTTATGGCAAGGAGGAGAGGTCGCCCAAGAAAAGAATTAGTACCAATTTATGCGAGTGATGTAGTCCCATAAACTGTTACCACTGTACCGATGGTAGCTTCTACTGTTCCATCAAATCCTGCTGCGATTACTGTTCCATTGCCTCAAGTAACAACAGATCCACAACCATCTGGAGTTCCAGTGATACCAAAAGCTGTTACCACTGTACCGATGGTAGGTATTACTGTTCCATTAAATCCTGCTACGAGTACTGTTCCATTGCCTCAAGTAACACCAGATCCACAACAATCTGGAGTTCCAGTGATACCAATAGCAAATGTTAAGAGTACAGAGCCTCCAATCAAGCCTGTAACTGGTCCGATGGAGCCTGAGAATGGAGTCCAGATCTGCATGCAACAAACAACACCAGCTGATGATCCAAAATCTGTTACAAAGGAAGATCCAAAGTTAGATCCACCTAAACAGTGGACTAGTCTCTTCCAGAGTAACAGACTTGCTGCAAATGGTATGTCCTTAGAATACATTGCCCCTACACTTGTTAATGGCAAACCAGTTGGTCAACTGGTGAAGGAAGAAGTGGAGGAGGAAGAAGTGAAATGGAAATGTGGTCTTGTTGTATTTGTATTAGGTAATAGCCCGGGGTATAATGGAATGAAGAGATTTATTAATCTTCACTGGTCACATGTTCCTGAGCCTGAACTGTTTTATCATGATGAGGGTTATTATATTGTTAAATTTAGTTGCATTGAAGATGCTAAGGAAATTCTGTGTGGAGGGCCTTATACTATTGCCAACAGACCTATGATTGTGAAGCAATGGTCTGTGGATTTTGATTTCAAGGCAGCTTTCCCTTCAGAAATTCCTTTATGGATAAAGTTTCCTAACTTACCTATGTCTTGTTGGGGCAGCAAGTCTTTAAGTAGAATTGCCAGTGTCCTTGGTAAACCTGTATTTGCTGATGAGTGTACTGCTAAACAATCCAGAATCTCTTATGCTCGTATGCTCATTGAGGTAAATGTGTCAAAAAAGTTAGCTAGTGAAATAGAGATTCTAGATCCAAATGGAAAGAGTTTTATATAGGATCTGATGTATGAGTGGAAACCTATGTATTGTGAGAAATGCTTGGAGGTTGGCCATAACTGTGTAACTAAAACTGCTCAACCTACACAGAAAAATAAGGTGATACAAGAATGGAGAGTGAAAGCACCAGGTACAGCAGTCCAACACAACCAGATGCCTCACATTCAGTGTCAAGAGGTAACTAAAGAGCCAAGCAATACACCTACAGCTGATATTGGAAACAGACAGAAGCAGGTTGTCCAAGACTCTCCAGTCTTCAACATTGCTAATTTTCCTCCTTTATCTCCTCTTGTGATGTCTAACAGATTTGAAGTAGGGACAGTTAGGTGGGCTGATCATCCCCTGGATGAAGGGGAACTAGTAAAACTCAATGATGTGGATCTTTTGGAATATTAGGGGTGTAAATAAAAGGTTTAAACAAAAAGAAGCTCAAAATTACTTTCGAAATAATAAGTTTGACCTTGTAGGACTTGTAGAGACTAAGGTTAAACAACACTATGCTAGTAGAATAGCTAGTTTTTTGTTGCCTAACTGGAACATGATAACTAACTATAGTGATGCTGTAAATGGGAGGATTTGGATTATGTGGGATCCTACAAAAGTGGTGGTTACTGGATATCTTGAGGAAGCTCAGATCATTCATTGTCAAGTTTAATATACCACTGGTGACATTATCTGCTGGCTTTCAGTAGTGTATGGTTTTAATGACTGTGACCAAAGGAGGATGCTGTGGAAATCTATCCTAAATTTATCAGCTGGTATTACTGATCCTTGGATTATTGCAGGGGATTTCAATGCAATTCTGGCTAGCAAGGAAAGACAATCCTGCCAACAAGTGAAGCAAAGGGACCTTGTTGATTTCAATAATTGCATTCAGCAATCAGGACTAGTTGAGCTGCCATGGAAGGGAAATTATTTTACCTGGTCTAATCAACAAAGTGGTAATGATAGAGTATGTAGTAGACTGGCTAGAGTGTTTGGTAATTTTGAATGGCAGATGAAGTGGAACCATGTGCATACTGTATATGGCCATCCCCTCATATCTGATCATAATCCCATGCTACTAACCTTGACAACAGATATATCTACAAGGAAAACACCATTCAGATTCTTTAATGCTTGGATCCAGCATAAGGAATTTCAGGCTATTCTTTCAACTTACTGGAAAACCAAGGAGCAGAATACTCTTCAAGGAGTATGTAATAATCTTAAGTCTCTCAAACCTCCCTTAAAATCTCTTAATATTAGAGATTTTAAGAATATTTCTCAAAAGATTGAAAGCAGCAGGAAAGAACTGGAAGATGTGCAGCATCAAATGGCTATATCTTATTCAGACACACTTCAGCAAAGAGCAAAATCTCTGGTACAACAGCTAGAGAAATGGTCTTTAATTGAAGAGTCACCCTTGCAGCAAAAGTCTAGAGCTAAATGGATCAAACTAGGGGATTCCAATAATAAATACTTTTCAGCAGTCATGAAGGAGAGGAGCCAGTATAAGAAGATTATTGAACTCACTACAGAAGGAGGACTGAAGATAACTGATCATGCAGATTTGAAGAAGGAGATTAGGGATTTTTATCAAGCTCTAATGGGAACTACAGCCAATTCACTACCAGCTGTGAACAAGATGCACATGAGGAATGGACCAAAACTATCTCACCTTCAAAGGATGGATCTAGTTGCTGATATTACTGACACAGAGATACTTGACAGTTTGAAGGGTATTGGAAATGATAAAGCTCCAGGGATTGATGGATTTAATGCCATGTTCTTCAAACAATCTTGGCACATCATTGGTAACCAGGTTATATTAGCTGTCACGAATTTCTTTCAGACCTCCAAGATGTACAGACCTACTAATTGTGCCACACTCACTTTACTGCCAAAGGTATCCAATCCTCAGACAGTTAAAGAATTCAGGCCTATAGCTTGTTGCTCAGTCTTATATAAGATTATTTCTAAGTTGTTGGCTAACAGACTCCAGAAAGTTATGAGTAGCATTATATGTAATTCTCAAGCTGGATTTATACCAGGAAGAAGAGTAGCAGATAATGTTATATTAGCTCATGAGCTAATAAAACAGTATTCCAGATCACATATCTCTCCCAGATGTATGATCAATATTGATCTTCAAAAAGCTTATGATTCAGTGGAATGGTGCAGTTTGCAACATATTATGGAGGAACTGGATTTTCCTAGCAGATTTATTAGATGGATCATGGAATGTGTCCAAACTGTTAGCTATACTGTTGTGAATAATGGAGAAACAACAGAGCCTTTTCAAGCTGCCAAAGGATTGAGGCAAGGAGATCCAATATCTCCCTTTCTGTTTGCTATTATAATGGAATATCTTAGTAGATCTTTGGTAGAGTTGAAACATACTAAAAGCTTCATATATCATCCTGGTTGTAAGAAGTTGGGAATTACTCATTTGAGCTTTGCTGATGACCTACTATTATTTGTCAAAGGGGAGCTTCAATCAGTAAGCTCCATGTTCTTATTCTTTTCTCAATTCCTTGCTGCTACTGGTCTTAAGGCTAATTTACACAAAAGTGCTGTGTATTTTGGTGGGGTGTCAATTGAAATTCAACAACAAATTCTTGATCATCTTGGTTATGTTAAAGGGGACCTCCCTTTTAAATATTTGGGAGTCCCTTTAAGTACCAAAAAGCTGTCAGTTTCTCAATGGCAACCTCTGGTTGATAAAATTTCTGCAAGAATTACTTCCTGGACAGCAAGATACCTGTCTTATGCAGGCAGATGCCAGTTGGTTCAGTCAGTCATATTTGGAGTGCAAGCTTATTGGGCTCAATTGTTTATCATACCATCAAAAGTTGTTAAACTGCTGGAGACTATATGCAGAACTTATATCTGGTCAGGGTCAGTTAATATCACAAAGAAAGCCTATGTGCCTTGGGAGAAAGTTTGTATGCCTAAGTCTGTTGGAGGTTTGAACTTAACAAATATCTCATTGTGGAATAGAGCTGCCATAGCTAAACTAAGTTGGGATTTAGCACATAAGAAAGACTTGTTGTGGGTGAAATGGATCCATTCTGTTTATATCAAACATCACCAGTTGGAGAACCTTACTATCCCAGCTAATGCTAGCTGGATGGTAAGGAAAATTGTGGAGGGAGCTAAGCTACTTCATCAGCATCAATTGCTAGATAACACTGACTGCACCATAAGGAAGGTATACTTGCAACTGCTTGGAGAATCAACTAGAGTTTCATGGAAGAATCTGGTAATGCAAAATGCTGCTAGACCTAAAGCTATCTTCAGCTTGTGGTTGTTACTGCAGGATAGACTTCCTACCAAGAACAGACTGCTGCAATGGAATTTGAACATATCAGGCATCTGTGTTATGTGTCAACAAGAATTGGAAACTAGAGATCATCTATTTCTGCATTGCACCTATGCTTCCCAGTTGAGATATCAAACAATGCAATGGCTGGGAATTGACGACTTCACTGGACAAGTTTGGACACAATTCTGCCACTGGATCATCATACAGTCCAAAGGGAAATCTCTCCGAGCTCACACATTCAAGATGACAATTACAGAAATGCTGTATAGTTTATGGTTAGAAAGCAATGCGAGAATCTTTGAAAACACCTATTGTAATTGTGATAAACTCCTAAGTAGTATAGCCTATATTTGTAATGTTCGAGCTCCTCCTAGGCTTAGTTCATATATTCAGCATTTCATGTTATAAATGCTGAATGATTAGAGTAGCATTGATACTTCATGTTCCAGTTTTGATAGGCAGTTGAGATTAAACTGTCCTATGATTTTGTAAGGCATCCTTTTGGTGATTAATAAAAATTTTAATTACCAAAAAAAATGTGATTTTATTTATTCAAATAAAGTAATAAATTAAACTACCAGCAGCAGCAGCCACACCAGCAGCAGCACCAGCAGTAGTTAGGAGTAGTAGAATAAAAGAATAAAAGCAAATAAAAGATTTATTACAAAAAAAAACTAAATACATGTATAATATATATGATAACTTTATTGCTTTATTGTATATATAGATAACTAATGCAAGTATCAATTACAGATCCTATTTGGTATTATCCTATGTATAACTAATACATTACAAACTATAATACTAGCAATGCAAGAATTTTGTACTTGCATAAACATGATTAAAGACATAATTGCCCCTCCAAATACTTTGTATATATATTGTATATCTTTTTATTGTGATATTTTAATTAATTTTTTTCTTTAGCATTCTACTATAATCAAAATAATATCATATTTAATACTACATTTGATTTTGAATTCATTCAAAGTATAAACTGAATTCTTTTTAATTTGTTGAAAATCTACCCATTTTTAATAATTGGTATGTTGTATTATATGTCAAAACAATTAAATTTTTATTCTCTTTTAACTCCAATATTTCAATTAGTTTTCTATTTTAATTTTGCTCTCATATAAAAGAAGTTGTTATAGAGAGAGTAAAGAATGTGGAGGGTAATAAAATTACTACAATAAAAATAGTGTACAAAGTTAAAGAACGTGAAGATATTTTTATAATTAATTAATGTTTTTAAAAAATTATGCAATGATTTAGTACATCAAATCAAATAGTGAATAAAAAATAATATCAACATTACTAATACACCATATTCAGCACTTATACTTCCTATCAGACGAACCCTAAAGGTAATAAATTATGTAACTTAGGTTGGTAGAAGTTGATGTTGCTGTGAGAAGTACTTCTGTTGGGATAACAATAGAATATATTTTCTTATAATTCAAATTAAAATATTACTAAATATTTTTTTAGTTATTGCTCCATATAATATTACTCCATATATGTGATAATAATATTTGAGTTTCTGCCGATAGTTATTTATTTATGTATAATAAATGTTATGGGATTATAATAGTATTCATACATCGTGCAGGTACTAATACTAATATTAGAAAAAGAGACATATTACCAAATTAGGAGGAAAAAATGAAGATTTATTTTGTGATTTAAGATTGTATACGCAGCTATAGTATTAGTTTCAGAATGATAAAATGAGCGTAACAGTTAAGAAATATAATGACAAATACGAGAACATAATTGAATTCCTAATTTAAAATAGGAGAGAGGGTGTGAAAAGACAAATACCCCATAATTTGTGCATTTTGGCTGCTCATTAATTATTTGCATAATCTCTATCTGACATTAATATAAAACAAATTGCCATTTATGGAATAAACAAAGAGTAATATTATTTTCTTAAATATTTTTTAAATAGCAATCAGCTGTGTATTTGATCCAAAAAAGAATAGAAAAGAAGTAAAGAAATAAAGAATAAAGGAAACAAAAGGTAACGCAATAACAAAGTCTGACGCAAGACACGTTTGACGGCGTACCATATTTTAATGGCCCCATCTTTTGTTTATGTAATATTTGAATAGGTTTTCTTGGGCCTTTTGGAGCCTCTTAAATACTTTCTTCTTGTATTTTGAATCATATTTTATGCATTAATTTTGTAGATCATCATTCCAAAATATTTAAAGAATATGTTGAATTGATGCAGTGAATATTGATTATTTATACTACTGATCATGTAGAATTTGGATGCTCCCCTCTCTGCTTGGAACATGCATAGCACTTGAAATATAGAAATTATGCTCATGGTTTGTGTTTTGCTCAAAAGATATCTGCACTTTATAAGCTTAAAAACAATCAAAAAAAATATGAGGGTAAATCTTAATTAAGTATAATGAGTCTTAGAAGAGGTTATTTTACTAGGATCATAGTTGATCTTAAAGTATAGAAGATAATAGAGAGTTCTTGCTATTAGAAAGAGATAGAGAGATATAAAGATGTTTGCTTGATAACACTAGAGAGAGAGAAAGTAGAGAGTTGCTATATTCAGAATTATCAATCTGCCCTATTACAAGGTGAATGTCTCCTTTATATATTAGGAGACCTTTTCTCAAAATACACGAAAGGAAAAGTACAAAGGTTGGTGGCTTTCTCGTACGGAAAAAGCCAGGCCTAAAACGGCGTCGTTCCTCTGCTTAGTTGATCAGAACGTTCTTGGTCGGGCCGTCCTCATCTGATTGACAAGGCTTTGAGGGAGGCCTTCGTTATGAGGGACGTGCTTACTTAGGCAGCGGCGAGGTGAACCAAATTTTACCTCATACAGTTAGTCCCTTCGTCTGTTGGAGGCGTCCTCGAGGGGCGTCTTCAATAGGCTGACATGTTCGCTTATTTGACAGCATGGAGCCATTGACACTCGGCTCCTTTTTAGGATGACGTCACTTATCAGGTGCATCATCATTATTTTTACTCCCGAGGCGATTCAGATCCTGACGTGACCTTTGGGTTTCCCGCGCCAGCTTTTGAATGATGCCGCTTCGATTTTTCGTGTATCTCACTCCTATAAATAACGGAGTGATTCAAAACGGTCCATCGTTTGAATCTCTGAAGGACATTTCTCTCTTTTCTCATTCTATTTTCCGGCGATCAATGCTTTTCTTAAGAACCGTTGTTTTTACGAGTCGAGCTTTGCACCTACTTGAAACATTCTTTTTCGGTAAGCTTTAACCATGGTGAAACGATCTCAAGGTAGCAAGAAGTCCAGAAATAATGCTCCTCCTAGGGTTTCACCTCCTTCCGACAGTGTGGCGGAGGTGGGCAAAGAGGTTCTAGTTCCTCTATCGCTGGCGAATGTTCTTCCGAAGAACATGAGCAATAGAAACAATTTTAGTATAGGGGTTCATCTCCACCCTGGGAATGTAGCGAGTTGACGCCTTCCCACCTGGATGCTCTTAGGATGGCATATGGATTTCCAGACCACGTCGATATAGCGCCTACTAGAGAAAATTATGCCAACGTGCACAGGCCCGGGTTCTGCACATTCTATGAGTATGCATTCCGGATCGGTTATAGTTTCCCGCTCAACCCTCTGGCGAAAGAACTCTGCTGTTTATTCAGGGCGTGCCCAGCTCAACTTACTCCTTATACGCTGAAAGTGTGCAGAATACTTACCACTCACGCGGAGAAAGCTGGGTGCGCGGTCACAATATACCACCTTCTACAGATGTTCAACGCGAGCTATCTGCGGGGTTCGATGTTGCACCTGACGCATCATGGTAAGAAAAGCTTCGTGGTGCAGTCTGATGACAAGGCCAACCATTGCTATTGGACGAAGTTTTTCTACCTCCAAATGGAGCATCTGCTGGCCAACCCCGAAGGGTTCCCGGAGGTGTGGAACTAGGAGTGTAAGTATTCCCTTGTGTCTTATTCGGCGCTTTTTGCTATGACGGTTTAACTCCTCACAGTTCTTTTATCCGCTATTTGCACTGGCAGCCCGTATGCCTAAGGATTCCTCGTCTCTTTCCTGTGCGGACGACATTAGGTTGTGGGTGGAGAGGATGATTCCGCATGTGGAGGAGTGCCGTACATGGGTTCAATTTTGTATCATGTACGGCCCGACTGGTAACGGTCTTTTCCCTACTCTTTTGTTTTTTCCTTGTCCTGATTCGGGAGTCCTTTAGTATGACATACCTTTTCCTTGGCAGGCCAGGGTGCCTCTAAGAGGGCCAAGAGGAGGAGAACGGATGCCGGCCCTTCTAGGGCGGAGCTGGGCTCTGAGGAGGAGGACTTGACTGTGGGGGGAGGGGGGGGTTCGCCTGAAAGTAGCGCGCTCTCGGCCCCTCAGCAGGGAGTTACATCGGGGGTGGCATCTGATGCGGCAGCCGAGATAGCGGCGGAAGAGGAGGTTCTGGCAGTTCCTGAGGCCGTGCCCGCAAGGAGGGCTGAAGTTCCATCCAGAAATGAAGTGTTTCCATTGGAGTCGTCTTTGCAACCAATGGAGGCGGCTCCCGAAGATGAGGAGTCCCTCGCAAGTAGGAGGCGTTGGCTTTTCACCGGCAAAGGAGTGGCTGTCAAAGGGGATAGGGTGCAATTGCCTCGTCGCGAGTTGGGGCGGTCGTTTATGGCCGAGCAATCCGCTCGTGGAGGGCCGCTCCTCGGGGGAGGGCTGATGTTGAGGCCGGTCTACCTTCTGTAGAGAGGATGGTTTGTCGGCCGCAGCAGGGGGGAAAAGTGCGCCTTTGGAGAGGGTGGACGGAGGAAGGGACTCCCCGGCTGGTGTTGAGACGACATCCGATAGGTCTACACGACGTATAGTGATCCCCAGCGGCTATAACCACTTGGAGAACTACGAAGAGGCAGCTGCGCATATGACCCTTCTCTGTGTGGGCCCCGAGGGTGAAGCATTGGCGGAAGTCAGTGACAGGGGCCTTTCAAGAAGGGTAGCAGGCGCAGCCTTGCAGGTAACTTTGGCTTTCCTCCCCTTTGAAGTCGTATGGGCGGTTTGCCTGTATACTAGCAAACCATTTGATATTTTTCAGGTTCTTGTTTTGGAGGTGTAGAGGGGGCGACGTCTGGAGAAGAGGGCAGATGCCCATAAAAAATTGTGAAAGAGGTACAAGCGGGTCTGCGATGTGCATAAAATGTTGGCCGACATATACAAGCAGGACCCCGAGTTTGGCTGTTTCGCGAGGGTCTTACCGACTCGGAGGAGAATCTGAAGAAGCGGTTGGCCGAGTTAGAGAGGGTGGACGAGCAACTTGTGGCCGTGGTCGCCCAGAACACTGAGTTGGAGGATCTTCTTTAAGCGAAGGATGATGAGTTGGAGCTTGGTCGTGGCGTAGAGGCGGAGGTTACTGAGCTTCGGGCTCGGGTTGCTGCCTTAACCGCTAAGCTCAAAGTCAAGGAGGATGAGATTGAGGCCCTTGCTCGGGCCACTCCACAGGAAGCTAAGCGCCGGGATGCTCATGACATGTGGGTGTACCATGATGCCTGTCTAGTCATGTTTGAAGAGCTCTTGGCAGCCGACCGAGTTTCCATGGAGGATGTGGATAGGTAGCGGAGTCTGACCTGGGTTGCTCGTGAGGCCGCCGGTTACCTCTCTTATTCGCCCGCGAGGGAAGGGTATAACTCATAAGACATTAACCTCCTGGCGTTTGCTTCTTGGATTTCTAGGGACTTCCCGCCAGGAGGTGGCGACGACCCGAGTGTTGATTGTGCCGGCTAGGGTGACGGGGGTTCCTACGGTTTGCCTTTGTGCCCTTTTGTTGTAAATAGTCCCTTTTTTCAGGCTGGTCATGATATATATAAATATATATATATATATATATATATATATATATATATATATATATATATATATATATATAGTTTTTGAATATAATAGTACATACCTTTTTTCGTTATTATTCTTTCTTTGTTCCTTGGAACATTTGTCGTGTTGCAACTCGTAGTTTGAACTTGACTTCGAACCTCGTAAGGTCTTTCGTTTTTGACGTATTAGATGTTAGGTCGATTGTTAATGGCGATGGCCTTAGCCATGTTTGGACTAAATGTCCTTACACATGTTAGTTGACTTCGACTGACGTCGAGTCTCTCGTTCTGCCGTAGTTGACATTGGGTCGACTGTTAGCGGCGATGACCTTAGCCGTTTTAAATCGATGGCCTTAGCCATGTAGAATTGAATGTCCTTAGCCATGTGGTTGACTTTGACTATCGTCAAGTCTTTCGTTTTTCCGTGGTCGACATTGGGCCGACTGTTAGCGGCGATGACCTTAACCATTTTAAGTTGATGGCCTTAGCCATGTAGAATTGAATTGCCTTAGCCAAGTGGTTGACTTCGATTGTCGTCAAATCTTTCATTTTGTCGTGGTCGACATTGGGTCGACTATTAGCAACGATGGCCTTAGCCTTTTAAATCGATTGCCTTAGCCATGTAAAATTGAATTGCCTTAGCCATGTGGTTGACTACGAGTATCGTCGAGTCTTTCTTTTTTCCGTGGCCGAAATTGGGTCGACTGTTAGCGGTGATGGCCTTAGCCATTTTAAATCGATGGTCTTAGCCATGTAGAATTGAATGGCCTTAGCCATGTGGTTGACTTCGACTGTCATCGAGTCTTTCATTTTGCCGTGGTCGACTGTTAGCGGCGATGGCCTTAGCCATTTTAAATTGAAGGCCTTAGCCATGTAGAATTGAATGGCCTTAGCCATATGGTTGACTTTGAGTGTCTTCGAGTCTTTCGTTTGCTGGAGATGACCGTAGCTTTTTTTCACATTGGAGATGGCCATAGCCTTTTACACATTGGAGATCGACATAGCCTTTTCATTCATTAGCGATGGACGTAGCCTTTTTACACATTGAAGATGGCCATAGCCTTTTTACACATTGGAGATGTCGCTGGTCCAGTCCTCGTATCAGTTCGGGCTGG
The DNA here is from genome assembly GCA_034376525.1 of Nicotiana benthamiana. Taxonomy (NCBI): domain Eukaryota; kingdom Viridiplantae; phylum Streptophyta; class Magnoliopsida; order Solanales; family Solanaceae; genus Nicotiana; species Nicotiana benthamiana. The sequence continues at coordinate 117,449,778 of CM067334.1, forward strand.
AGAGCGTATGGAGAGGCGGACGTGATATGCTTGTTCCCAAACATCTCAAGGTGTCCCCTTCGTTGTCTCATTTAAAAACCTCCCCAAGAAAACCCAATTGGGACAAAACTCGGGTGATGGAAAAAGAGAGCGACTTGGGGAACGCCTTTTAAAAATGGAAATATTTGAGTTGGGCGACGTTCCAGTTGTTCTGGAGTGTTTTTTCTTCCATTTTTTCCAGCTGAAATGCCCCTTTGTTTGCTATTGCTGTGATTTTGTAGGGTCCGTCCCAGTTTGTGCCCAATTTTCCTTCACTTGGGTCTTTGGTGGCCAATGTCTTGGCTTTGAGGACGTAGTCTCCTACTTTGAGCGGCCTTATTTTTGCCTTTTTGTTGTAGTACCTTTCAACTTGCTGCTTTTGGGCCACTATTCTTATGTGGTCCATTTCTCTTCTTTCCTCGGCTTCATCAAGGTCTTGGAGCCTGTTTGCGTCGTTTTCTGTTCCGCTGGTGTGCGAATACCTCAGGCTTGGTTTGCCTACTTTGATAGGTACGACCGCGTTAGTTCTATAGACCAACGAGTATGGGGTATCCCCTGTGCTGGACTTGAGTGTGGTCCTGTGTGCCCACAACACTTCGGGTAACAGTTCAGGCCACAACCCTTTAGCGTCTTCAAGCTTTTTCTTCAGTATGTTTAGTATGGTATTGTTGGAGGATTCTGCTAGACCGTTAGCGGCAGGGTGGTATTGCGTGGAGAGGATTCTCTTGATGCTTTATTTCTCGAAGAATTCGGTCGTTTTTTGACCGACGAACTATCGTCTGTTGTTGCAGCTGATTTCTTTGGGGATTCCAAAGTGGCATATAATGTTCTTCCATATGAAGGTGATGACCTCTTGTTCGCGTATCTGTGCGTACGCACCTGCTTCCACCCACTTGGAAAAATAGTCATTCAAAACTAACAAAAATCATACCTTTCTCGGTCCTGCGGGTAGGGGGCTGACTATGTCCATTCCCCATTGAAGGGCCATAGAGAGGTGACTGAGTGTAGGGGTTCCCCTAGCTCGTCGATCATTGGGGCATATTTTTGGCATTGTTCGCATCGTCGGACGTATTCCTCTGCTTCTTTCTTCATGGTGGGCCAGTAGTAGCCGGCGCGGATGATGCACCGTACGAGGGCACGGTTTCCTGTATGGGCGCCGCAGTGACCCTCATGTACCTCTTCGAGTACTGGCCTTTTTTGGTGCAGACCTAGGCACTTGGCTAAGGGCCCGCCAAACGTTCTCTTGTAGAGGTCGTTGTTGATCAGGTATCACCAGGCGGCATGCACGCGGAGTTTCTTTGCCTCTCTCTTGTCGCGTGGCAGCGTTCAGTCTTGTAGAAAGGAGATGAACTGGTTGCGCCAGTCCCAGGTTAGATTTAATGAAAATACCTCGGTGTGGTCGATAGTTGAATGGAGGAGGGTGACCACGCTTTCCTTGTTGATGTTTTTCGTAGCCGCGACCAATTTTTCCAGGCCATCCGCTTCGATGTTCCGTGCTCTCAAAATTTGTTCGAAGCGACACTCGTCGAACTCAGCCATTAGCCTGCAGATTTCTATCTGGTATTTTTGTAACCTCTGTTCTTTGACCTGGTAAGTCCCAGCGATCTGGTTTACCACGAGTTGCAAATCGCAGTGGAGAAGGATTTGCCGGGCTCCACATTTGATGGCTAATTTCATACCTGCAATAGAGGCCTCATACTCGGCGTTGTTGTTAGTCATTTCAGGGCATCGTATGGACTGGCAAATTGTTTCACCCGTGGGGACCTCGAGGATGATCCACAGTCCTGTTCCCGAAACATTGTGGAGCCATCAGTGTGGTAGACCCATAGGTCATTGGTTGGGGGTGTGTTGGGCCTCGAGCGCTACCTGCTTCAGGATTTCCGCGCTGAGGTCAGCTAGGACTTGAGACTTGATAGCATTTCTTTGAAGGTATGAGATATCGTGCTCGCTGAGCTCAATGGCCTATTTTGCGAGTGAGCCTGATAACCGGGCTTATGTAAGACATTTCTCAGTGGGAAGCTCGTTACTACTCTTATGGGATGGCATTGAAAATAAGGTCGTAGCTTTTGTGAAGCTACGGCTAGTGCTAATGCTAGCTTTTCAAGGTGTTGTTATCGAGTTTCGGCGTCCACTAGTGTTTTGCTAATGTAATAAATGGGAGATTGCGTACCTTTGTTCTCGCGTACCAGCCCACCACTGATGGCAACCTCAGACACGGCTAGATACACTAGAAGTGGTTCTTCTGGCTTGCTTTGGATAGCAGTGGAGGCGAAGATAGGTACGCCTTCAGAATTTTTAGGGCTTTGACGCATTCTTCGTTCCACTAAATCCCCTTATCTTTCTTCAACACACTAAAGAACTTATGGAACCTATCGGAGGATCGCGAGATAAACCTAGAAAGGGCGGCTATCCGACCCGTCAACTTCTGCACCTGTTTTTTGCTGCTTAGCACTTCTAGGATTGCGTCTATTGCTTTGATATGATCTAGATTGACTTCGATACACCTCTAAGATATAATGGAATCCCAATAACTTCTCCGAGGCCACGCCGAAGGCGCATTTTTTGGGATTCAGTTTCTTCCCGTATCTTCTCAATATTTCGAAGGCCTCCTTCAGATGGTCGAGGTGATCCTCCTTTCTGGATGATTGTACCAGCATGTCGTCGATATAGACTTCTATTTTTTTGCCAAGTTGTTCCTTGAACATCTCGGTCACCAATCTTTGGTACATTGCTCCCGCATTTTTGAGTCCAAAGGGATCACTTTGTAGCAGTACATCCTTGGTGAGTGATGAAGGTCGTCTTCTCCTGATCTTCTTCGGCCATCATGATTTGATTGTAGCCGGAATATACGTCAAGAAAGCTCAAGAGTTTGTGTCCGGCCGTCGCGTCTATCAACTGATCGATGTGGGGTAGTGGGAATGAATCTTTCAGGCATTCTTTGTTCAAGTCCATGAAATCCACGCACATTCGCCACTTCCCATTTTTCTTCTTGACCTTGACAACGTTGGCGACCCACTCAGGGTATTTGGATTCTCTGATGGAACCTTTTGTTAATAGTTTGTCTACTTCTTCACTCATGACTTCGCTGATGGCAGCATTGGATATTCTTCTCGTTTGCCTCACGGGCGGGTGTAGTGGATCAACATTTAATATGTGGGTAGCGATGTCCCGCGGTATCCCTGGCATATCTGAATGGAAAAAAGCGAACAAGTCTACATGTTTAGATAAAAATTCACGATACTTACTTGGATTCGAAAGCCCGTGCCCGATGTAGGACTTCTTTGTGAGATCGTTTTCGGCTAGCTGTAAGGATCGAGGTCCTCGACCGTAGCTTTGGTGGCTTCTATGATATCTCGATCTTTGATGGCGTCCTCTGTCGGAAGAACCTTAGTCCCCAACAGAGCTGATTGCTATGCTTCCGCGCTCGCCCCTTGGAGTTGTTTGGTGTGGGTATAGTCTTGAGCTATTTTGTTGCATTCTTCGACGGTGTGGGGTTCATACTGTATGCTAAATACCCCCAATGGGGTAGGGAATTTGATCACCTGATAGAAACTAGAAGGGACTGCTCTCATGGCTTGTATCCATGGTTGTCCAATGATGGCGTTGTACACTGTTTCCTGGTTCATCACGTGGAAGGTGGTTTCCAACATGACTCCTCCCGCCAAGACAAGAAGCGTTATTTCTCCGGAGGTTCTTTTCACTGCATTGTTAAAATCAGTCAGCGTTATACAACGCGATATTATCTTATCATCGAGTCCATAAGTTCAAATACCCTTGCGTGGATAATACAAGCGCCGCTACCGTTGTCAGCCATAATTCTCCTAACGTCTGTATAAAAAATGCGCAAAGTAATATTTAAAGCATTGTAATGAGTAAAAGACAAACCGTCGGTATCAAACTTATCGAAGGTGATACTATCTTTGAAGTCATCATACCATTCGTGGGCGATAGTTCGCTTCAACTTGTGAGTGGTGGTAAATTTGACATGATTGATTATCGAGTCATTTGTAAGAAACACGTTCTCGAACTAACGTGTGTTGATTCATGTAGGTTTTGATAAATGCCAAACATTGAGACAAGCATCGGTGATGGAACAATAACAGTCCAAGTACAAGATGGATAGTACGCGTTCAAGAATAGAAGATGCAATCAACTGTTGAGTAGGTCTTAATTTGTAATCTTGACTCAACGACTTATTTCTAATATTGGCTCTCACCTAAAATGATTTTCATAAAATCATGCATCATAAGTTTTTAAAGAAATAAGTTGCATATTTGCCAAAATGATTTTTAAACTCGTTTTGAGAAAATTGGGTTTAACAATCGATTGTCTTGAAGAAACAATCGATTGTCAAGTTCTATACTTAGTTTTTAAAATGTTGTCTTGAGACAGAAACTTCGTTTGAAATCATTTTTGAAGCAACAATCGATTGTCACTGTTCAACAATCGATTGTCAGATTTTATACTTAGTCTCAAAGTTTTGGACAACTTACAGAATGTTTTCAAAATCTTCAAAAATGAATAACAATCGATTGTCACTATTTAACAATCGATTGTGCTCAGTGATATTTCCAAACGGACTTCTTCCAACGGCTTTATCTATTTATGGTATAATCTTTACTCAAATCTTTTAGTCAAAAAGTTGCCAGAAATATTTTGAATATTTGAACAACAATCGATTGTCTAAAGTTAACAATCAATTGTCATTCTTTTTAAATTCAACAGAAATCTTTTTAACCGGATTTTAAGGAATCTGTCTGTTGAAATTTTGCTCCAACAATCGATTGTGTAATATCAACAATCGATTGTCAGGCAGATTTTCAGGAGCGTTTTCTGGTACTAAAAGCAACGGTCTATTGCTCCATTTTCTCTATAAAACACTCTCTGAAAATCATTTTTAAAACACAACAACACTGCAGAAAAAGTACAAAGCATACATTACATTCTTGTGATTCAAAATTTCATATCTTACATTATTTTTGAGAGCCAAGATTATTGATTGAGTTGTTGTGTTCTTGAGCAATATATTTTGTACTCATAATCCACTCTTTGAGAGAGTTCTTGTAAAGTGAGTAAAAGAGTGTTCTTGTTAAACACTTGTAGTAAGAAGGAGTGTTATATTTCTTCTTGTAAAGTCTTAGGGATAGGTTTCCTTAAGCGGGTTGGTTGAGGCTTGTGTTGTATCAAGTTCTCAAGTTGTAAAGGTTCGTTAGACACCCGGAAGCTTAACAAATTGAAGTCTTTGAGGTGAGGAACCTCCGAGCAAATTGAAGTCTTTGAGGTGAGGAACCTCCGAGCAAATTGAAGTCTTTGAGGTGAGGAACCTCCGAGCAAATTGAAGTCTTTGAGGTGAGGAACCTCCGAGCAAGTTGAAGTCTTTGAGGTGAGGAACCTCCGAGCAAGTTGAAGTCTTTGAGGTGAGGAACCTCCGAGCAAGTGTTTGAGATTTGTGTGATTCAAGTCTCAAGTGTAAAGGTTTGTTGGGCACCTTAAGCTTGACAAGGTTGTTAGTGGAAATCTCGAGAGAGTCTCTCGGGGACTGGACTAACCACAAAGTGTGGCCAACCAGTATATATCGTGGTGTAATTTATTTTTACTGCATTTGTTTATTTCCTGCAAAGTTTAAATTCCGCAAGAAAACGCCAAATTTTATTAATACGCTATTCACCCCCCCTCTAGCGTAGAGCGTTATTTCTAACAATTGGTATCAGAGCCATACTCTCTGAAAAACTTATTGAGAGAACCATCCATGGCTTCTACTCATGATTCTTTTGCAGGAATCGGTGAAGGAAATTGCTACACCATGCCTCCAATATTTGATGGAAACAACGAAGAAGAGGTAAGTATCTCTAATTCTCACTCGTTCGAAGAATTACAAAATGCATTTGAAGATTTGTATGGTGAATTTGGTAATGCTGTCAAAATGATTAAAGATTTGAAGAAATCACTTTCCCAGCAAGAATTAGATTTTCAGAAAAATCTCTCTTTAAAAGAAAAGGATTTTGAAGAACGTCTCTTATTGAAAGAAAAAGATTTCAAAAATCAACTTTCTTTAAAACAAAAAGATTTTGAAAATCTGTCTCTTGATAACGAGAATCTTGTAAAAGAAAATCAGTTTTTGCAAAATGATAGTGTAGAACTTAGACAAGTCATTAAGACTATGCATGCAGCTTCTTATGTTGATAAATGCTCTACCTGTACTTCCTGCGATTCTTTGAAGTTAGAAAACGTAGAACTTAGGAAAACTTTAGAATCACGAAGTATAGATGTCCCTAAGGTTATTGAAGAAAAGGAAACGTCGAAGAGAAATCAACGGCATAAAAGCAGAAATCCCATTAGAAATTTTACTGCTCCACCTAGAAATAATTCTAGGGCTGTAAATGAGTCTAGGACAAATTCCTTTAGACCACCTAGACATTACGCTAGGATGTATGAAAACAAGTCTAAAACTAACGCCTTTAGATCACCTAGATACAACTCTAGAAATTGGAATAATGAATCTAGAGTTAATCACTTTACATCGCCTAGAATCAATACTAGGACTATTGTTGATAAGCCTAGAACGAACTACGTTAGACAACCTAGAAATGACTCTAGGATTCTCAACGCCTCTAGGAATGACTCTAGATCACCTAGAATGTATTTGGCGCAACCTAGGCATTGGCACAATCCGAACGTAGTATGCCATTATTGCAATCGGATAGGTCACATTGCACCCGTGTGTTTTGCTAAACATAGGGATTTATCTTTTGGTCATAATTATTATTTGCCTAACCCCAAAGGACCCAAAAAGATATGGGTACCAAAAACCTCTCCGTAGGTATTTTTGCAGGTGTGCTTGAAGACTACAAAATTGTAGTAGATGCACCAAGCACGACACCCAAAGGCATCGAGAGGAATTTCGGTTAGCTATTCTTTTTGATAAAACCAAATATGTGCAAGTTATTAATGTTGACAGATTTGTTGATATATGGCAGCTGGTGTTATTAACATATAAGTTGTCAACTTGATTCTCACCCTGAAAAACGTTGACATGCGTTAACTGTAAGAATCAATTTGTGAAATTTCTTGTTGACTATACTTGTTGATTGACATGCTGAAAATTCATTTTTGATTACTAGTATCAACTATTAAATGCTTTTTATATTAGCATACTCTCATAATCGATTTTCAGGACTTAAAAACCTTTTTGGTCTAGTCCACAATCGATTGTTCACAGGCACAATCGATTGTCCGTGGTTTTCTGAGTTCAAAAACTCTGTTTCTTGCAGATTTTTCAGGAACTGTGTCAAATAGTTCAACAATCGATTGTCCCTTTTCAACAATCGATTGTCAATCGGTAAAAATCTCAAGATTTGTTACCATTCTGAATTCTGAACTCGACAGCTATCATTTATCATCGTGTCAGTTCAAAATAGGCATAAACGTTCTTGAACTTTTTTTTAGGCTAGGCTTTCATTTTTATCATGCCCAATTGTATGTGTTGATATGTCTTTGTTAACCATCCGTATCAATTCTCCTTGAATCATGCTTTGTTTTGGTTCTCATTATTGCAAATGCGCTTAATTGAAATATTTGACATTTGTTGCAATATGGATTGCTGAAAATAACCTTGTGTATCACTGTTAATAAAATAACATTGATGCATTTGTTATGCTCTCCGTCAAATGGATTTTTCATTGCTTTTGTAACAATCGGTATTTCCTGTAAAATGTTAAATTGATGTGTTTTGCTTAAACAAGTGATAAGATGGTTGATTCATGATTTGACTATCTATTTGAAACAGCATGCAATATATGTTATGACAAATGCCTTTCAAAATAACAATAGGTATTTTTTTTGGTTGATAAAATTGATAAATTTATAGAAATCGTCATATTTTATATTCCTCAATATCCTTCCTATTCTTTTGTGAATATGGTAAAAGGAATTAGCCTTAATACAATCTTCTTATCAAAAGAAGAAATGTTTTAGGCAATCTGTTACAAGTAAGAGGAATGTCATTACATTCCATTTTGTCTTACTTAAGAGGGAACTTGTGCTTTGAAAGAATTGATTGCATAAATTTTATTGATGATATTTTCTTAACAAATATCTGTTTGGTTTTTGAATTGTTATTATGGTGATAAATTGTTTATATATATATATCGGAAATGGCTTCACTTGATTAAATGTTGGAAATGCAAATGTGCTCGCTTGAAGCATTCAATTCAATTTCTAGCAAATTGAGATGTCAACGATGGAGGATGACATCAAGACAAACCGGGTATGATCGTTCCTTACTCTACCCTTTAGCTAGTTGAATTGGTATTATATGTCACAAGTATTGATATGAATGTTATTTTGATAAATTGCATAATTGACTAAGTGCATAAATTGTATTGAGTTTTGATTTTCTAAATTGGTATTTATAACAATTGGTGTTGATTATATGTATTCATGATGGAAAATCTATTTTCATAAAAACGTTTTCATCCGAAGAATCATTATCTTCCACCATGTGTTGATGACGTTGTTTCATTCATAATCAATTGTCATAATTCCAAAATCGATTATAATATATTCAAAATTGATTACCATACTTCCAAAATCAATTTTCAGGACTTAGACCATTTTTTTTTGCCCAGTACACAATCGATTGTCAAATTCAACAATCGATTGTCAGTGATTTTCTGAAATTTCAAAAACATTCTGTTTCAAGCCAAATTCTCAGTGTCAAACTTGACACAATCGATTGTCTCTATCACACAATCGATTGTCAGACGGTATTAATTCAAAAATTCTTACCGTTCTGCTCTGCTGACACCCCTTTAATCGATTGTCAGTTTTCTTTTCAGAATTCCAACGGGCATATCTGTTCAACAATCGATTTTCTCCAGCAAACAATCGATTGTCTCCAGCGGTGGTCTTAAAATCTAACCGTTTTTGAGTCTTCAATTCAGCCATGAATACCATGTCTTCTCCCACTCTATAAATAGAGATGTATTCTTCATTCATATCACAACAAAATCAAGTCTAAGTCTTTAAATTCTATCAAAAGCTCTCCTTGTAAATTTTTAGTCTTCTCAAGTCTTTCAATCAAAATGCCAAGAAAAACTAGAGCTTCTAAGCAAGGTGCCTCTGCCTCTGCTCCTCCTACTCCCGGACTGTTTCCATACCAAGATGGAGATGTGTTATTCTTCAGAAGCAAAGCTACACTAAATCGCTTTGTTACAAGATTCGAAAAACGGGATATTCTTCCTCCTCGTTTTTCCATAATGAGGTATCTTGAAAATTTCAGTCTTGCTGTACACTTTCTTCAGCAATGCAATCTTCTAAACTTCCTTCTCCTTTCTTTTGACTTTATAAATACTACACTCGTTCGGGCATTCTATTCAAATCTCCGCCAGAACGATCAAGGTGATCTTGTCACCTTTGTAAATGGTGTTAAAATTATCATTTCAGATGAATCCCTAAACACCATTGCCTATCTCCCAAATGATGGAGAAGACATTTCTCAATATGTTGGAATAGAAGGAGAATTATTTGACGAAACCTCCTTTCTTCGTCAAGCTGGTCTTGTTAACTATGATCCACGTCTCACTTCTCGTCGTCCTACGATCACGGGAATGGATCCGAACTATCGGTTGATATTCTATTTCATCACCCGAGTTCTCAAGCCCCGAAAAAGCAGTCACACCACTATCTCCCAAGAAGATTGTAAACTCATGCATGCCATTTCTTCCGGAGCTCGATTAAATTATTGTAAATTAATCAAGCTTCACATGCGTGATGCTCTCGCCGAAGACAAACATCTTCCTTATGCACTTCTTGTCATGCATTTTCTTGAATCCACCGGCATTATCACGGCAAATGGTCCACTTAAAAATCGGACCAAACACTGGGAAATTTCTGAATCTTCATTTCACAGTGGTGGCGATCATGACAATCACCCTCCTCCACATTCTCCTCGAAATCCTCCTCCAAATCAAGATCCAAATTCGGATATTTTAAATCATCTTACCCGCATTGAGACAAAAGTTGATAACTTAACCCGCTATGTCCAAGGGTACTTTGACCATGTCAACTATCAATATGGTGCTGTTGTCCCACTTGAGGCACCGCCGCAAAACATGGACGAAGATGATGATAACGAGGATTAAATATTTTCTTGTATTTTTATGGCCTATGTAATATTTTATCTATTTAATGAAAGTTGATTTTCATTTGAAATATCTCTCCTATTTCCATTATATGAATTTTTTGATATTTTAAAAAGGGGGAAGTATATACTTTTTTTCAAAAGGAAGAAAAGAAAGGCTATATGCAAGACTAGAGTTTATGCATACTTACATGCTTTCTTTGAATGTGTTGCATAAATTCAGGGGGAATCTTATATTTAGGGGGAATTTTTTTTGCAAACTATTCGATTATCCCGTATAATAATCGATTATGTTGACGTTTGTTGAACTAGCATGCTATTATTAGACTTGTTATCTAGCCACTTTTTGTTAATGTCAAAAGGGGGAAAATAAACGGGTTATGCATGCATAATATATTTCCCATGCACTTTGATATAACTGCACACATTTAGGGGGAATCATCATTTGAGGGGAATATCTTATGCAACATGAACATGTCTATGATGCACATTGAATTATCTTGAACTGTTATCATTATGCATATCCCGATACATGTTTGCCATTATCAAAAAGGGGGAAATTGTAAGAAACACGTTCTCGAACTAATGTGTGTTGATTCATGTAGGTTTTGATAAATGCCAAACATTGAGACAAGCATCGGTGATGGAACAATAACAGTCCAAGTACAAGATGGATAGTACGCGTTCAAGAATAGAAGATGCAATCAACTGTTGAGTAGGTCTTAATTTGTAATCTTGACTCAACGACTTATTTCTAATATTGGCTCTCACCTAAAATGATTTTCATAAAATCATGCATCATAAGTTTTTAAAGAAATAAGTTGCATATTTGCCAAAATGATTTTTAAACTCGTTTTGAGAAAATTGGGTTTAACAATCGATTGTCTTGAAGAAACAATCGATTGTCAAGTTCTATACTTAGTTTTTAAAATGTTGTCTTGAGACAGAAACTTCGTTTGAAATCATTTTTGAAGCAACAATCGATTGTCACTGTTCAACAATCGATTGTCAGATTTTATACTTAGTCTCAAAGTTTTGGACAACTTACAGAATGTTTTCAAAATCTTCAAAAATGAATAACAATCGATTGTCACTATTTAACAATCGATTGTGCTCAGTGATATTTCCAAACGGACTTCTTCCAACGGCTTTATCTATTTATGGTATAATCTTTACTCAAATCTTTTAGTCAAAAAGTTGCCAGAAATATTTTGAATATTTGAACAACAATCGATTGTCTAAAGTTAACAATCGATTGTCATTCTTTTTAAATTCAACAGAAATCTTTTTAACCGGATTTTAAGGAATCTGTCTGTTGAAATTTTGCTCCAACAATCGATTGTGTAATATCAACAATCGATTGTCAGGCAGATTTTCAGGAGCGTTTTCTGGTACTAAAAGCAACGGTCTATTGCTCCATTTTCTCTATAAAACACTCTCTGAAAATCATTTTTAAAACACAACAACACTGCAGAAAAAGTACAAAGCATACATTACATTCTTGTGATTCAAAATTTCATATCTTACATTATTTTTGAGAGCCAAGATTATTGATTGAGTTGTTGTGTTCTTGAGCAATATATTTTGTACTCATAATCCACTCTTTGAGAGAGTTCTTGTAAAGTGAGTAAAAGAGTGTTCTTGTTAAACACTTGTAGTAAGAAGGAGTGTTATATTTCTTCTTGTAAAGTCTTAGGGATAGGTTTCCTTAAGCGGGTTGGTTGAGGCTTGTGTTGTATCAAGTTCTCAAGTTGTAAAGGTTCGTTAGGCACCCGGAAGCTTAACAAATTGAAGTCTTTGAGGTGAGGAACCTCCGAGCAAATTGAAGTCTTTGAGGTGAGGAACCTCCGAGCAAATTGAAGTCTTTGAGGTGAGGAACCTCCGAGCAAATTGAAGTCTTTGAGGTGAGGAACCTCCGAGCAAGTTGAAGTCTTTGAGGTGAGGAACCTCCGAGCAAGTTGAAGTCTTTGAGGTGAGGAACCTCCGAGCAAGTGTTTGAGATTTGTGTGATTCAAGTCTCAAGTGTAAAGGTTTGTTGGGCACCTTAAGCTTGACAAGGTTGTTAGTGGAAATCTCGAGAGAGTCTCTCGGGGACTGGACTAACCACAAAGTGTGGCCAACCAGTATATATCGTGGTGTAATTTATTTTTACTGCATTTGTTTATTTCCTGCAAAGTTTAAATTCCGCAAGAAAACCCCAAATTTTATTAATACGCTATTCACCCCCCCTCTAGCGTAGAGCGTTATTTCTAACATCATTGTCGTCCCCAATAATCATATTGACCGTACGTGTTGGCGAGGGCGGCCTTGGTGGCCTTTTGGGTTGATCGCGCCCTCGTGTAAAGTTGAGTTTCCCTTTATTACTGAGTAGTTCCCTCAGGAACCCTTGGTTCAGCATTCTGGTCACTTCCTGCTGTAGGCCTATGCATTCCTCGATCTTATGCCCTCGCTCTTGGTGGAACTCTTACAGGGCATTTGATTTACGGGTGGTAGGGTCCGACTTCATCTTTGCTGGCCATTATACCTTGTTGCCCATATTTTCTAGTACGTACACTACCTCTGAAGGAGAAACACAAAACTTCGGTGCATATAGTAACTGAGCCATACCTCATTTGTTTCATAGGGGGTGACATGTCGCTGTAGTGCGTCCGCGTGCCTTGGCGGTGGCGGATGGGACGATCTGATATATGGTTGATGCCTTTCCCTATTCGAATGCGAGATTTTTTCTTCGTCGCCCCTCATTGTGTCGGTCCCTCATGATCTCTGGAAGTATTGTTTTTAGTTGCCGGGTTTGGCCGTTAAGGTCGTCATCATCTGCATGTACCTTGGCTGTGAAGACCCGACCCGTCGTCCTATGTGTTACTACTCTGTTTCCCCTTTATTGTGTTGCTTCATGTTTCAATATCTGTATTAGAGTCGAACGGGTGTAACTGAATTGGTTTTGGTTAAAAATAAGGCACTTGGCCTCTTAGAAGGAAGCTTGTTTTGGAAAAGTCAACCGGAAATTGACTATGTGGTTAGAGGGCTCGGATATGAATTTTGGTGGTTCGGTTAGCTTCGGGAGATGATTTGTGACTTAGGAGAGCGATCGGAATTGAATTTGGAGATCTGGTGTAGAATTAGGCTTGAATTGGCGAAGTTTGATTTTTGGCGGACTGCGGTTGACAGGTGAGATTTTGATCCGAGGGTCGGAATGGAATTCCGAGAGTTGTAGTAGCTTCGTTAGGTACTTTTGGATATGTCTGCAAATTTTCAGGTCATTCAGACGTTGTTTGTTGGGTTTTCAATTGTATGCACATTTCAGAAATTCTTAGGAAATTTAGGCTTGAATTTGAGGAATTTGGTGATTTTTGATGTTAATGATAGTATTCTTATGGCTCGAGAAAGTTTGAATAAGTTAATAGGTCATGTTTGTGCTTTTGGTTGAGGTCCCGGGGGCCTCAGGGTGATTTCGGATGGTTATCGGAGAGTTTGGAGTTTATTACATGAAATATGCATCTAGCTTCTGGTATTTCCACTTCTATGGAAGGGGAGCTGCTTAGGCGGGGATCGCAGAAGCGGCGGATGAGCCGCAAAAGCGGAATATGGAGGATGGGTCTGGATCGCAGAAGCGGAAGTTGGACCGCATCGGCGGTTACCGCTGAGGCAGAAATTTTACCGCGGAAGTGGGATCTGGGAATTAAGTTGGACCGCGTACGCGGTCGTGTGGCCGCAAAAGCGAAGGCCGCAGGAACAGTCAGTTGACCGCGTAAGCGGAAATCGGGCTTGGCAGAAGGGTTTAAGTTATCATTTTCCATCCGCGAGTTTAAGTCATCTTTCCACCATTTTTGAAGATTTTGAGAGCTTTTGGGAGCAAATGAAAGGGTTTCGAAGGGAATCAAAGGGAGGTAAGTTCCTTGGCCTAATTATTCAAGTTTATGGAAGAATTAACATGGAAACTTTGTTGAATTCATTAAAAATGGGCTAAAGTAAGGGCTTGAGTTTTGAAATTTTCAAATTGGAATTTGATAGGTCATTTGAGCTCGGATTTGGGAGTTTGTATGAACTCATGGCGAGACAAAGATTACGGAAATGTAATTTTTGTAATTTTTTGTGAAGCGGGCCCAGGGCTCGGGTTTTGCTAGTTTTCAAGGTTTTTTCTATAATTCGATTGTTTTCGATTGGATATTGTCCCATTCGCATATTGTGATGTATTCTCTCTATTTTTGGCTAGATTCGACGCACGTGGATACCGATTTAAGGGGAAAAGGCGTCACAATCATGATATTTTGCTGGTTCGAGGTGAGTAATACTTGGGAATGATATCCTGAGGGTTTGAAACCCTGGATTTGCACATCTTAGTGTTGTATTGTGGTGACTTGCATGCTGGACCTGAGCGTGGGGTAGAGCACCGTTGGGGATTGTGACTTGGTCCATCCCAATTGTTGGTTTTTACCGCGAAATTGAAAATGACTTATTGTTATCATAATGAGTTGGGCTCATTGCCGTACTTGGGGTTTATTGCTGATTATTTGAACCCTTATTGAACTATCATCACTGTTTTTCCTCACTATTTGAAATATCATTGAACTCGGTCCATATGATTTACACTGTTTATTGAACTCAGCTATACTTTTACTTAAACTTGGAGTTTTAAACGCTATTTGAACTATCATTTGAGATGAGTATAATTGTTTACGGATGCCCGAGGGGCTTTTAACTATTTTGGACTAATTGAGGCTGAGGGCCATATGTGAGGGTATGAAGATGTTGTAAGGAGGCTTTCAGGCCTCAAGTGTTGTGTGAGCATGGGCTTATACATGCATGGATCAGACTGCACGCCGCAGTAGCATATTGAATGGATCGGATTGCACGCCGCAGTATCATATACATGCATGGATCGGACTACACGCTGCAGTAGCATATTGCATGGATCGGGCTGCACGCCGGAGCATATTATATATATATATATATATTATATTGGATCTGGCTGCACGCCGCAGCATTATACATATTGGATCGGGATGCACGTCGCAACCTTGTTGCGCTTGGGCTGAAGGAGCCCCTCCGGAGTCTGTACACACCCCCAGTGAGCGCAGGGTACCCATGGATCGGGCAACGCGCCGTAGCAGTCATATGTATCGTACTGCATTGCATTCATGCATTTACTCCTTCTTGTACTATGTGGCATGATATTTAGCACTCATATTGCATTGGCATACATACTGTTACTTGCCTTGTTGACCAGATACCCTGGTGTTAAATGATAAGAGGTACTGAGCCCGAGAGGCTGATGTTGGATATTGTGAGTTGGGAGTGAGCCCGCGGGGCTGTTACTGCGCTGAGAGGTTGATATTGAGCCCGAGGGGCAGGTTTCTGATTAGTTTCTACTTGTTGAAATTACTTTGCAATTGCTGAAAAAGCACATTTTCAAAAGTGATTTTGAACTGAGCTTGGGATTTTTCTAAAGGGATTCTTCACAGTATTTCAGATTTTCTCAAAAGGGATTTTTCTGTCTTTTATAGCAGTTTGGTGTGCTCATACGTGTTTTCTTATCGCTCTGATATTATTCTCTTTTATTACCACTGAGTTGGAAGTACTCACTTTACTCCCTGCACCTTGCGTGCAGTTGCAGGTATTGTTCACCCAGTAGCGGGTTATTAGCAGGACCGAAGGCCTTATTGTGGTAGTTGAGCAAGGTGACCGCCAGCGTTCGCGAAACCGCACACCATCTTTGTATTCCGATTTTATCTTGTATATATATACATTGTTGGTCCAGTAGTAGTGTTCCTATTCGTTAGATTCTCGTGACTTGTGACACCCCGGTCGGGTTGTATTGGAATGAAACTTCAAAGTTAAATGCCATTAAGTAATATTTCTATTCTATTATGTTTAATAACTGCTTAATGAGGATATTTAGGGTTGTTGGCTGGCCTTGTCTTTACGAGAGGCGCCATCACGATCGGGTATAGAATTTGGGGTCGTGACATCGGCACAGTATGCATTGTGGATTTCTTCCCATATGGTAGGGGGTACTTCATGAGGCGACTTAGCAGCTTCTTGGCTGCCCTCGAGCCGTCCATGTTTAGCCCGTTTTGGAAAGCGGCAACTGCCATGCCCTCCGATACATTTGCCAGGCTCATTCTGACCCTGTTGAATCTAGCTAGGAAGTCACTAAGCCCTTCTCCCATGGTTTGCCGATTGCGAAGATGTCATTGACCCTTGGCTCCGCTTTCTTTGCTCCCGCATGTGCTGTGACGAATTTGTCCGCCATTTCCTTGAACGTGGAGATACCCTTAGCCGGTAGCTGGGAGTACTAAATGAACGCCCACCTGTCAGCGTCTAGCGGAACTTCTTTAGAAGTACTGACGATACCTGTTCCTTCACCAAGTCATTTCCTTTCACAGGTGTGACGTAGTGGATCAGGTGGTCCTCGGGATCAGTAGTCCCATTGTATACCCTCAGATAGGGAGGAATTTTGAAGGTCTTTAGGATGGATTATGGTGCGGCTTCCTCTATGTAAGGTTGTTCCATGAACCTCCATACGATGCGCTTTGGTACTAGTTTAGGAGCACCTGGGATCTTGTCCGCTCTTTCTTGATGTTCCTTCATTTGGTCGTAGAGCAACTTGTTTTCGTGCTCCATTTCTTCCATCTTTCTGAGGATGGTTGTGAGCGCATCATAGTTGGTTTGAGTGTCTGTGAGCATATTGTTTGCTCGCGTGACCTCGGGTTCATCTTCCGTCACGGTGAGATCCATCACTGGCGTACGTCTTACGCCACGTAGTGGTGGCTTTTCAACCAAGTCGTTTGGAGTGTTTGTGAGCCATTGTTTCAGTAGCTCCTTGACTTCTGGGGGTGCTTCCTTAGATGTAGATGTAGAAGCCCCCCTTTCTCGTGGTTTCGTCGGGTCTCTGGGTGGAGGAGGTAGGGTTCCTTCACTCATCACGGTGATGGGGGTTGCGTTCAAGAGATTATCTTCACCTGTCGCGTTGAGCAAATCCATGAGGTTGACCCCAACCCCATCTATCGCTTTTATTTTTGCACAATTGTTAGCCATACTTGTTTGTGTGATGTAGGGGATGGTTGTTAGTAGTTTTCTAGGCACAAATTATAACTTTGTTTCTCGAAATCGCCACAGACGGCGCCAAATTGTTTTGCTCAAAAGATATATGCACTTTATAAGCTTAAAAATAATCAAAAAGATATGAGGGTAAATCGTAATCAAGTATAATAAGTCCTAGAAGAGGTTGTTTTACTAGGATCGTAGTAGATATTAAAGTATAGAAGATAATAGAGAGTTCTTGCTATTAGAAAGAGATAGAGAGATATAAAGATGTTTGCTTGATAACAATAGAGAGAGAGAAAGTAGAGAGTTGGTATATTCAGAATTATCAATCTGCCCTATTACAAGGTGAATGTCTCATTTATATATTAGGAGACCTTTTCTCGAAATACACGAAATAAAAAGTACAAAGGTTGGTGGCTTCCTCGTTCGGAAAAATCAAGCCTAAAACGATATCATTCCCCTGCTTAGTTGATCAGGATGTCCTTGGTCGGGCCGTCCTCATCTGATTGACAAGGCTTTGAGGGCGAACTCGTTATGAAGGACGTGCTTACTTATGCAGCGGCGAGGTGAACTAAATTTTACCTCATACAGTTTGTAATTGAAAATAATACTCCTATGTTTTTGTAATTTTACCAATTTATAGGATTAAATTTTCCATTCATATAAATAAAAAAATTATATTTTCTATTTCAACTAAATTTAGAAGGTAAAAAATCATTTCTTACTTCTACTTCAACTAAATTTAGAGGGTAAACAAATCATTTCTTACTTTTACTACTATTTTTTACAACTGCACAAAGCGCGAATAATTTAACTAGTTAGAATCATAATAAAGAGACTGAACATATGAATCATATTACCGAGTCCGGATGCAATACGAATTGTTAATTACTTTTCTTGTGTTAAGAATGTAACGTTGTACTGCTCCCCCTATCCCCCACATTTTTGTATCCTTTTTTATATAAAGCCCGTTTGACTTAGTTTATTCAGAGTAGCTAATAGATATTATGTGTTGAAAAATATTTTTAAGTATTAAATTTTTATTTAAAAAATAAGTAATTATGTGTTTGGTTAAAAGTGCTGAAATTACTAATAAGCAGTTGAAGAACTGGGTATACGAAGAGTTTTATTTAAAAAAAAAGTATTTTAAGAATAAAATAACAAATATTTTGGTCAAACAAAAAGTGCTTATAAGCGGAAATTTGATAAGCTAGGGGAGACCAACTTATGGTTTTTGACTTATAAGCACTTTTAATTTTACCAAACGCGTATATAAGAGTCTATTTGGCTTAGCTGATTTAGAATAGCCGATAAACATTAGGTGCTGAAAAACACTTTTTAAGTGCTGAAACTTATTTAAAAGATAAGCAGTTACGAGTTTGGATAAAAGTGCTGAAATTAATAATAAACAGCTGAAGAACTGAGTATACAAAGAGTTCTGTTTTAAAAAGAAGTATTTTAGGGATAGAATAGTAAATATTTTGGTCAAACTTAAAATGCTTATAAGCTGAAATTTGATAAGTTGGGGAAGACCAATTTATAATTTTTGGCTATAAGCAATTAACTTATAAGCAATTTTAAATTACCAAATGCGTAGATAAATCAAAAAGTATTTATAGGCCAATTTGATCAGTTTATAAGCTTAGGCAAATACCCTCTAAATCAAAAAGTACTTATAAACTAATTTGACCAGCTTATAAACTTGACAAACACCCTCGTAATACAACCAAAACAAGACTAGGAAGCTTATTTTAAATAAAAAAATGTGCTGCTCCCTCCTTGTTAATAACTTTTGACTTTCAAAATACGATTTTCAGATATTCAAAGGATACAAGCATGTGCCGTTGTGCGTATTGTTAATATTATTGTTATTACTATTTATCCAAAGGTTTCAAACTAAAAGCAAAAAGTTCCTTCCAAGAATAAAAATGATAGTATTACAAGCAGTGGCGAAGCCAGAAATATTTTTAAAGGTATTTAAATTAAGAAAAGTAAAAAAAATAATTTCGACAAAAAATGTTCAATATTAATTTTATATATTTAAAATTAATATTTTACTTATATATACTGTATAATTTTTCGTAATTTTTTGACGAAGGATAATTAGTTGACCACCCTTTGTTAAGGCACCTTCGCCCATGATTACAAGTCGAAATAATAACAAATTCAAAGGGAGCGTTATATTTTGCTAATGGGGATTGGGTTACAGGCCTTCTTGCGAATATAGACACATTAAACCCTACACAACTTCTAGCATTGAGAAATGATATTAGTCCATGCAGTGGCGGAGGCAGAACTTTCAGGAAAGGGGTTTAAAAAAAATATTTTATAATTAGCGGGAATTTAACCAATGATCTTATGAAGGTTTTGAACTTTCTTGACCACTAAACTATATTTTTGAGCTGTATTAAGGAGGTTAAAACTTAATATATAGAGGTAAAAAATAGATCCGCCATTGAGCCCATGAGCATAATTTATCGAGAAATTATCATAAAGCACTATCTTTTAGTGGTAGTTAGCTATTTATAGATACCATTTGCTATATTCCGGATTGTAGATGCATTTTATGTTGTTAAAAGATGTATTTGATATATTTAAGCTATTGTATCATGAATACAGTAGCATTTCCAAGCGTGAATCATGGGATTACAGCTAGACAGATTTTTGTATTCGAGTGTATTCGACTGTATGCATGGCATGAAACATAGGATTACAGCTGGACAGATTATTATATTCGATTGTATTCACGACGTGAAACAAGGAATTACATTATTTTTAAATGGAAGTGAATCAATTAATATAATCAAAACCTAATATAACCCAACAAACTCAATTACAACACAGAAAATTTGTATTTTCAGTTATAAAAAAGATTCTCAATTGAAAATTACCCAAAAATATAGCAATCTTCAGAGATATTATATACTACATCTGAATACATAAATTATAAATTATATTAATTAAAATATATATATGAATACATTCATGGCATATAGCGAGACAATGAATACCATGAAATGTATAGAATACATCAAGATACATTAAAATATAATTTTTTTAAAAAAGACAGTGAATACAATGAAATACATAGAATACAGAGGGAAACATTGAAATATAATAACAAAAAAGATAGAGAATACAATGAAATACATGTAATACAACGAGATATATTGAATTGCATAATAGACAATGAATATAATGAAATACATGAAAATATAACGTAATACATTAAAAATACATTAACAGAAAAACAAGTTGCTCAACCCCAAAGTGATCTTCTGGACATGCTCGATAACCTTCCCAGTTTTATCATCAATAAATTAAATCCTCGTATATTACGACGGTTTTCCTTGAAGATCAAGTTCAACCTTAACCCTAGCTGTGCTAGGTCTAGACCTTATTGCGTGGCCTTATCAATGGCATTGGACTTACCTGCTGCTGAGGCAATAGACAACAATGATTTCTTCGCGAGCAACATAGTCGACAAATTCGAAAACGAGATCCAATCAAACGCTCTTGAGATTCAACCTTAACCTTTATGATGTTAACTTGATGGAGAGGGCTGCACATTCATGACAACCTATACTACACCATGTCGCCCTAGAGAGAGAGAGAGAGAGAGGAGAGAGGAGAGAGCGTAGGGTTTTTGACTAATGGTAGGTAATGTGGGTGAGAGGAATTTTGAAATTGAACATCGTGTTTTCAAGGAACGGAGAAAGAGAATGACATGTATCAAAATAGAGAGAAAGAAAATAGTATAACTGAATAACATGTTTAGTGCCTTAGGGGTAGGAGGTAACCAAAATTAGATATCTTGCTATAAATATTAAAAAGTATCTATAGAATATAATTTTTTATATCATATTTATTTAAAATAAATAAGGTGTTAACCTTTGTTATTGGAGATAAAAATTCCTAATTTATCACCTTTAGGAATGTTTGTATCATTTCAAGCAGATTTACGATAAATTGAAGATACTTGTAAAACACTACTCCCTCTAGTTCACAATAACTGTCTGTTTTACTTTGATTTTAGTCCAAAATAAATGTCTAGTTAGGTAATCAAGAAAAAATTCAATTTTTTTTACTCTTTTACCCTTATTTGCATATCCCTAAAAAAATTTCATCCTCATCACATTAACTTATTAAATAAGGATAGTTTAGTCATATTAGATAACTTAGTATATGATTTAATATTTTCTTAATAGGCATATTAAAAGTAAAACAGACACTTATTGTGAAGCAGAGGGAGTATCAAATATATTTTATACCATAGTTAAATATTTAATATTTTTATGATTTAATAAAATATCGGCCGAATATATGATTTCTAATTTTATAATGATGGGTTAAAGATAGAAAAGTCCAAGTTTCTCCTAATTATTTCAGACATTTGGCATCTAATCAGATTTCTACTCCTCCTTTGGTTCCATTGGGTAATTACAATCTCTACCCCACCTCCCATTATTTGCCTCTCCACTTTGTCTCTTCTTAGCTTTACACATAGCATTTTAGAATCTCGCTGTGTCGCAAGTCATCTCAAAATTAATTATTTCGAAACTAATTATTTTAAAATTATTTATTTCAAAATAGCTATTTCATTTTTTATAAAAATAAAAATAATACTATAATTTTAATTAACTAATTTTAAGATTAATATCTTGATTTTATCCCAACCAAACGTAAAATAAATTTATTTCACATTTATTTGCGAAATGCTTTCTTGTTTTCGTTTCAATCTTCTTGGCGGAAAAGGAAATATTACTTTGACGTGGGAGATATTCTGACTCGTTTATTGATATATAGCTTTGAACTTCAAATCATATGAAAAGTTAAGAAAGAACCGAATAATTGGCATAAATATAGGAATAAATAGATGGAACTCGAAATGAGTGATTAAAGCTGAATATTATTTTGGATCTAAAGAACCATTCAACCATCTCCGTCAGTCTCGACAATTACAGAAAACTAATTAATTAATATATTGAGAGGTCTGCGTGAGAGACAAGTAAATGTTAGTGATATAGACATACATCATTATTAAGATGAAAATGAAAAGAGACAAGAGGGAATGAGAGATTAAATGGGATCACTTTATTACTTGAATAGACATATCATTAGATATTATTATGTATGAAATAGGCCAATTTTGACAATGATAGGTCAGTCTAAGCAAAGCTGATTCTGTAAGATATCCCAATTCGGTCCATGCATCCATTTTTAATAGGAGTATTAATACTTTTAGTCCGCGATAAAGATTATTTATATTTAATATATTGTTATGAAATAATATAAAAGACAAGAACAATAACTCAAGAACAAGAGCAAATAGAGAGAAGAGTAGAGAGAGTTCTTCTTATTGATACTTAGAGAATGTTAGGAGTGATTTACAATGGTAGAAGACCCCTTTATTTATAGGGAGGGGGATGATTTATCTACCAAGAATAGAACTCTAGAATCTCTCTAATTATAGACATTCACCTTAAATAGGAGATTTCATAACACTCCCCCTTGAATGTCTATTCAACAATGTGCCTCGTTAAAACCTTAAAACCAAAACCCAATGGGAAAAATTAAAGAAAGGAAAAAGAGTACACATGTTTGAATATGCGCCTATTGGTTGCCTCGTTAAAAACCTCGCAAGGAAAACCCAGTGGGAAAAAACCTTGTAAGGGAAAAAGAGTGCAACGCGCATTAACTCCCCCTAATGAGTACATCAATTTATATCCTTGAGCATTTGCATTCCAATCTTGTGCATCATCTTCAAAACGATCTTTGGTAGACGTTTGACAAATCAACCATATTGACTTGAATAAATATTCCGTACCTTGAAATCATCATTCTTGATAGATATGAACATCTTCATATAATGTCGTGGAATAACTCTTCAATATCTCCATAGATGTATTCTCAATGCCATCATGCTTATAATAGCAAGATACATATGTACACAAATTGTACTTGGGATGTGGTACTTCAAGACCAAGAATTGCATATGCTTCAAGCAACTTAAATCTTTCAAGTTAAGTCATATAAGCCATATAATAGACTTTAGATGCATATCAAGTTTTCCATGTCATGCTAGACAAATAAGATATCGAAAACTGACTATACATACCTTTGACTTTATACTTTCAAGCATTTGAACTATAGGTTCAAAACTACATGTCTTTCATATGGAATCAATTCTTCTTGAATTGAATCTCTTCCATTTAGTTACTTTCTTTGGGTCAGTAAATGCGTATAGCATGCTTTGCAATATGTTGCAATTGAATTATCCCTTTTATGAACTTCAGGTTCATATCATGATATTCGGGGATATACATATACAAATGATAATTCATCCCATGTAACCTTTTCTCAAGTGTTTATCATGTCTCCCCCTCATGTTAGTAAAGCTAACTTGTTTCCTCAACTTTGGGAAATCATCTTTGTGCATTATCATGTCAATATACACGGCACATTAATAATAAGATGAAATTATTTTGTTCCTGACCTTGAACCACTTGTGAGGGGAGAATATACTCTCGTATACAACGTATATCAAACTGATATATATAACTTTGTTCTCATAAGAAACAGTTTAGCTATTAAGTGGAAGCACTCAATAATTATCTTGCTAAACCAACTTTGATATAAACCAACTTATCAAGATGAACTATCTTGAGTAGAGAATCTGGAAATTATGCTCAAAGTTAGATTACTGAGCAATTTACCTCGCAAGCACCGGCCAGGCTGCGGGTTAATAACAATTGCGCATGTAACCATATCATAGATGCATCATATGTGGTATACATGGCAGGTGAATGGGCCCATATTCACCTTTGATATTTCCAGAATTTATGGGCTTCAACCCGAACTCTTTAGTTGGTCAGTTCATTAATGAGAACAAGTGATACAAAAGAATTCGTAAAGAACTTTCTAGTTCTTTGATATTCACCTATGTGAATTTGCACATCATACATAAAATGAGATGGCTAACACGAATGTCAACTGAATAAATTATCAATATTGGTAAACTTCAAATTTACACCATGACATGTGCACTTATCAATAAACTTCAGGTTTATTATGACATGGGTTTTTATACCAATAGATATCCACTTTATTGTGGCATTCTTTCTTTTGTGTAGTACAAACTGGAGAACAAAGCGGGTAGCTTTTCATATGCTAATTACCCCGCTACAAGTTGTAGTAATAGGAGATATCAAAGCCTTCCTTTATTTATAGTCTCAATATAATCAATCGCTTTCGCGTGTACTTTGGAAACTGAATAAGTTTCTTTGAGACTTACTACAGCACAATACTCAATTGTGTTTCTCCAACATAGTAATAATTGGCTCTTCTAGAGCTCTCAATTAATTTTGTACTACCACAGATTCATCAACATCCATGTGGTGAATATCTTTCTTAAAGAGAAAGTTATACCATTATGGTCATGTCAAACTTATATGCAAGATATGTTTCTTGCATTATCGTTGTCCTTTAATAGTCATATTTCCAAAATACTTTGGCGTACAATAGGTACGTGACCAACGATCATTCATGCCATATATCATCTCAAACCTCCTTCTAGGGGTGAGTGTGGTATCATCTCAAACCTCCTTCTAGGGGTGAGTGTGGTATATTTAATACCAATTTCATGTTCATATTCTTCCAATAATGAATATGTATTCGTGAATCAAATGTTGTCACATTCACTTCGAGGATATGTGATTTTGTTATCCTTTTCAAATTTATAAATGCGTCAGGCATTTGATTTGCTATTCTTTGCAAATGGATAATCTTTTGTGCCTCTTTCTCACAAATAGAGGTGTGTGGATCAAGATGAGATAATGATGCATTTTTCAACAAAATTTCCCGTTTGGTTTCACCAACTTCTCCCCCTAATTTTGGGAAAAGTGTCTCATCAAATCGACAGTCTGCAAATCGTGCAGTAAACAAGTCGCCTGTCAATGTTTCGAGGTAGCGAATGATGGAGGGCGATTCAAACCCAACATATATTCCTAACCTTCTTTGCAGACCCATTTTGGTGCGGGATGGCGGTGCTAAAGGCACATATACTGCGCATCCAAAAATTCTTAAATGGGATATATTGGGTCCATGACCCAAAACCAATTGCAACGGGGAATATTTGTGTCAATTCGTCAGTTAGAGACGAACTAGCATTGTTGTATGCAAAATGGCGTGACCCCAAACCGAAGTGGGCAGCCTACGAACTAGCATTGCTGCATGCAAAATGGCGTGAACCCAATCCAATGTGGGCAGCCGACGAACTAGCTTTGCTGCATGCAAAATGGCGTGAACCCAATCCGAAATGGGCAGCCTCGTTTTCATGAAGAATTCAAGATTATTCTCATCTATTGTCTCAATATGATATCCATTTTGAATGATATCTTTAAAACTCAACAAGTTCTTCTTAGACTTGGAGGAGAATATTGCATTCTCTAAGATAAACGTCATGCCTTTGGGCAGAGTTACAGTTGCTCTTCCGGAGCCTTCAATCAATTTAATTCCCATGGTTTGATATACAAAAGAAATACACGAACATAATAATAAACAAGTTCAATTCGTTTGTGTCACATAATATTTTCAAAATCTGCTGCTAACAGTTGACTAACAAAATCAGATATGTTATCCATTACTTTGCAGTTTGAAAATTTCAGTGTTTTTCATAAGACAATCGATTATAAAACACACACAATCGATTGTTTGAACATAGACAATCGATTGTTAAACACACACAATCGATTATTTGTTAGTTTTGAAAAACTTCAGATCACACTGTCTTAAGACAATCGATTGTTGGTTATTTTTGAAAAATTCCAGACCTCACTGTATAACGACAATCGATTGTTAGACATAGACAATCGATTGTGGATGATTTTTTGAAAAATTCCAGATTACACTGTCTAACGACAATCGATTGTTAGACAAAGACAATCGATTGTGGATGATTTTTGAAAAATTCCAGATTACACTGTCTAACGACAATCGATTGTTTAAACATTGACAATCGATTGTTGACTGTTTTTGAAAAATTCCAGATCACACTGTTCTAAAGACAATCGATTGTTGATCATTGACAATCGATTGTTTTGCAGTTTTTATGCGAAATATGAGATAACCGACTAGTTTTTCAGGTTAGTCGATTACCTCTACTGGAAAGTAAAAATATTATTGATATTTGAGCATATTGATACATTCTAAAGAACTAATACTAACATTATGTCATGAACTAACTAATACGAGCTAATACTGATGGCTATTAGTTTATTCATTCACTAATACAAACAAGTAAAATAAAATCAAATAGCTCCATCTTCTTTCATCACGGATCCATCACCGATTAGGTGGTCTATCTACCCCTCGGGTTGCTCAAAGAAGTCTGCCACATCCAAGTGGGTGATGTCAAAGTTGTCGTCAGAGACAAAATTCGTTTCAGGGCGTTTACTCTTTCCAGATGCTTGATAAAGGTCAACCAAATGTCATGGTATACGGCAAGCCTTTGACCAGTGCCCGTTTCCACCGCAACGATAATATATAGTTTATAAACTATTTGTTTTTGGTTTCTTATCGTATCGTGCTTGTGGCAGAGTGACCAACTTCAGGTTGTCATATCTCTTCTTTAAGCCATTCCACAAGATAGGTGGATCTTTGACGCTGAGATATTCAATCTTCAAACCTTCATCAAGGTGATGGCGCAAGAAAATCAAGGCCTTAGCATAGTTTTGGGTGGATGCATTATTTCTGTCTTTAATGGCGTCTCCAAGACCCATAGCATCCAAAATGGATTTAAGTATCCAACACCCATATCATATAGTTCTTGCCCGAAATTTCAAGGGCAACGAACTTTCTTTTCATAATGTCAGACATAAACCAAAATTACATCAAGAGCGTGTTCATACTTACGGGCTCTATTACAATTATCACATTCACTTCAGGGAATGGATCAAAATCATGTGCTTTACACAATCTCATGTCAAATATTACTTTCATAAAGTGAAAGATTATTTTGAGAATCCTTATTGTTCTCATTACCACAATAATGACGATTATAACTTCGTCTATTGCCATGTCCACATACATTGATACCTTTACGGTAATTAGTCTTCTTTCAGACTTATCACATACTGCTACCACATTCTCTAAAGGGAATGGAGCAAATTCAATTGGACGAAATTCTTTGCCACGTCCACATTCATTGATACCTTCATGGTAATATTTTAGTCTTCTTTCAGACTTATCATATACTGCTTCCACATTCTCTAAAGGGAATGGAGCAAATTCAATGGGACGGATTTTCAATTATTTGCCCACAATCATACATGAATTTAATCATGGCAGGACATAGAGATTTAACCACTTCATGTGGTTATAATTTCTTACAAACTCCATTAGAGTTATAATCAAACTTTGTTTGTATATTAAATCAAATCGTAGAATTTCAAGAATTTGAAAGGGAAAAGTAAATTACTTACCTTTAAGGTATACCAATTATATTTTCAATGTTTTCTTCCTTTTCTCCACTGATGCAGACGACGGCGGCTCCGATGCGGAGAAATTGACGGCGGCTTAATCTTCTTAAAGAGCTTCTTGAGACAGTAGAGTCTCGTGCTGATAACGTGTTATGAAATAATATAAAAGACAAGAACAATAACTCAAGAACAAGAGCAAATAGAGAGAAGAGTAGAGAGAGTTCTTCTTATTGATACTTAGAGAATGTTAGGAGTGATTTACAATGGTAGAAGACCCCTTTATTTATAGGGAGGGGGATGATTTATCTACCAAGAATAGAACTCTAGAATCTCTCTAATTATAGACATTCACCTTAAATAGGAGATTTCATAACATATATAATTTTTTTATAATTTTATATATAACATATATAAAAAATATATAAATTTTATATATTTTATCGGCTATTATTTTTACAACGGCCGTACAATATTATTTTCCCTTTTTAATATTCAAACATATCTATATTCTGAATTTTTATTTTTTATTCGATAAACTTTACAGTTACGTTAATTTTGAAGCTGCATATGAGATTTTATGGGTCCCCTCGATCCCCCATGCTTAAGAAACTTCACCTTTGTGCCAATATTCCTCACTTATTGCTTGGTTATACATTTTATGGAATTTCTGCAGATGAATTTTAAAAACTTTGACGACTAATTTTAGATTTTAAAAAGTAATCTTACCTCCTTTTTAAGTAAACAATATTTTTTTCTCAGAAAAACTGTAATTATCTTTTTAAGTGAGATATATGTTCAAACACAATTTTAATTTTTAAATATTTTTTCCAACTTAACGTTAAAAATTACTTTTTTCAAATATCACTTTTTTATACTCAAACACCTACTTAGCTTTTCCAACTTCCATTTTCAAAATGCAAAATCCTTCATTCAATGGTCCATGTTAAGAAAATGTTCCTGCGATTATCTGAAATTATCTGAAAAAAATAGATGCATGGGGATGACGAATACGGGATATATATGCATGGATGTATTTGATCATTGGAGCGTTGACGACATGTATGAATATGACGGTTTTGTATTACATGACAATTAAATATATATATATATATATATATATATATATATATATATATATATATATATATATATATATATATATATATATATATATATATATATATATTTAAGGCTATGTATAAAATGACGAGAAAATGAATTTGTTCTTATCTTTTCAGAAATTTTAAAGCTTTGGTCAAGGGATGGAGGACTAATATCTAAAAGAGGCTAAGCGGCCATGCCTTCTGTTTCAGTAACCTTTTTGTTTTTTCTACCTTATCGTTCCCCCTTTCCCAAATTCAGTAATGACTTGTATCTCTCTCTTTTTATATGGTTGTTGTCGTCTTTCCTTATCACAAGAGATGAGGCTAATGTTACAATTCTCTTTCCTTTTTTTTCCTTCTCAAACTTTTTATTTGAGAGAAGTTGGCTCAGTGGACAATTAATTAGGATTAGGATGCGAAAAAGAATAAAAGAAAACCAATTTTTGAACCTATTACTACTTGAGAAGTCAAATAAAATATGCTTTGACAATATTTTAAATATTTTAAATTCGCTAACTATTGTGGCTTAAAGTACTTTTTCTTTAGTTTCTAAGTATGTAAAATTTATTTTAAAATTTAAAAAATTCTATGTCCGAATTCACACTTTAAATAAGTTAGTTTGATCCCCTACTCAGAAAAGATTCCCATAAATTGAACAAAGAGAGTATTAAGTATGTTTGAAATCGTCTACTTATGAATATGATGGGGTTAGCAGTTAATGAAATGCGTTGTGAACTATGAGTAAGGGTGTACATGGACTGTATCAAATTGAACCAAACCAATTATATTAATTTGGATATTGGTTCGGTTTTGTCGGGGTATTTTGATTTTTCAGGCTTTTTATTACTTAAATATTATTTTAATTTTAATTTGTTAAATAGTTTATAAGTAAATATGTATTTAGTAAAAATATAAAAAATTGACAAATATATTATCTATTAAAATATTCTTATGCGAGAATTTTCTTAGTAACGTATAATAGTTATTTTTTAAGTAATTTGATGTCACGACCCAAACCTGGTCGTGGTGGCGCCCGACCGTAAGGCTAGGAAAGCCCGACCTCAATATCAATAATCCCACATGAAAGACAATAAAGAAATGATAAACTCAGAAACGAAAGAGATTTAAAACCCAAAACAGAGCGAAATATACTGAAACCAACAATAAACCACCTAGGAACATATGTCACAAGTCAGAGCCTCTAACATGTAAAACTCAATTTGATACAAATCTGTTTGTAACTGAAAGTACAAAGGAAAGACAGGAAAATAAAGATAGGGGAAAGAGAGTCAGTGGTTGCGAACGCCGTGCAACTACCTCGACACCCCGAACAGCTGAAAGCTGAACACCGCTGGATCTACTCTGCCTGAGACTGCTATAGATCTGCACACGAGGTGCAGGGAGTAATGTGAGTACTCCGATCCAATGAGTAATAACAGTAAAATAATGCTCTGATAGCAAGATAACCCAATAATTACACAAAGTAAGCTAAAACAGTGTATAACAGTACCTGCAACTGTTATATATATATATATATATATATATATATATATATATATATATATATATATATATATATATATATATATATATATATATATATATATATATATATATATATATATATATATATATATATATATATATATACGTGATGCAAATGCAGGTATGCGATGCAATGCATATGATGGTACAATCCAGTACCCTCTACGGCGTGCAACCCGAGCCACCATATTCATTTATCGTCGATGGCGTTCACTGGGGTGTGTACAGACTTCAGAGGGGCTCCTATAGCCCAAGCGCAATAACCAGCCATCTCGTGGCGAATAATCAAACCAGCCATCTCGTGGCGAATAATCAAACCAGCCATCTAGTGGCGAAAATCAATAACCAGGCCAGTCCATGTTACCTGACCGCTCATATCACACAGTGTCCGTTTTACCACTGTTTCTAATCACCACTGCGGCGCGCAACCCGAGCTAACCAAAATCAGTCCAGAAAATATATCATAAGCCCCTTGGCAGTTATAAACAATAATCCTCAGCCGACATACATTTAAAAGATAGCATATGAGTTCTGAACATTTGAAACACGGCTGGGTTTTGAAAACAATGTTTTGAACCATGGACTGATTATAAATTATATGCAATCATGCTACAACAGTAATACCAACTCCGAAGGATATCACAGGTCCGCACTAGGCCCCAAACACGGCATAAAGCCCAATAATGGTCATCACAATGGGCGTATCATACGCCAATATAGTATAAATCTCATTCGGGATGGACCAAGTCACAATCCCCCAATAGTATACAACCTCGCACTTATCATGGAGTGCGTGTCACGCCTCAACATAGCGTTACAAATGTGAAAGTCCGGGGTTTCAAACCCTTAGAACAACATTTACTTGCATTACTCACCTCTAGCCGGCCGTAGACTAGCTCGAAATGCCTTTCCCTCGAGAATCTACCTCCACGGATGCCAAATCTGATCAAAAACAATAGGAATACATCAAAATAGGCTAATGGGATGCAACCTAATCGAAATAACTCGAAATACACCCAAAAACACGAAGTTGGCAAAACCGGAGCGTTGGGACCGCTTCTCGAAAAATTATGAAATTCACATTTTTAGAATCCTCGTCTCGCCACCATTTGACCCCTCAAATCATCACTTTAAGGTTCACTTGGGTTTCAAGCCCTAACCAACATTGTTGACATCAAAACCTTGAATTCTTGGTGTTTAATCCATGATTTTACAATATATTGACATACTATAGGTCCAAGAGTTCTTACCTGATGAGTCCCCTCTAAAACCTCTCCAAAAATCGCCCACAATTAGCTCGAAGTCCAAATGTTCTTCTCTTTTGAATTTTTGAAACCTACTGTTTCATTAAATCCAGGCCGTTTTCCGCTTCCGTGGCCCTTTTTCCTCTTCCGCGACATTTCGACTGCTTCTGCGGTTTTCTTGAATTTCCAGCGACCGCTTCCGCGGCCAACCGCTTCCGCGACTTCGCTTCTGCGATCACTTGGCCACTCCAGCGGTCCCACTTCCGCTTACGCGGCTTCCTAGCCGCTTCCGCGGTCACCGCTTATGCGGCTTCCCTTCTACAAAAGCGAAAATACCAGAAGGCAGATCCCAAAATCTGATGCAATTCAAAACTTCTTCATTTCATCATCCGGAATCACCCCGGGGTCCCCGGGACCCCAACCAAAACCACCAACCTACTCCAAAACATCATATGAACTAGTTCCAATCATAACAACACGTCCTTAAACACAAAAATCATCAAATCGAAGCGGATTCAAGCCTAAGTTCAACCAAAACTTCCAAAACTAACATTCGATCAAAAACCCAACCAAACGACGTACGAATGACCTGCAATTTTGCAGACATATCGAAAATCACCTAAAGAAGTTAAAACTCTCGAAATTCAATTTCGACACCTCGATCAAAATCTCACCTATCTAGCGAAATTCGCCGAAATTCAACTTAGCCAATTCAAGCCTAATTCTGCACCGAACCTCCGAATTAACTTCTGATTTCTTTTCCAAGTCATAAATAACATCCAAAACTAGTCGAATCGTCGGATATCTATTCCTATCGCTCTAACTCACAAGTCAACGCGCGGTTGGCTTTTCCAACTTAAGCTTTCCATAAAGAGACTATTGGTCTCATTTCTAACCAAATTCAATCCAACACATCTCAAACTCACCAAACACATATACCAACATATGGGGAAACATAATACGAGGATGTCGGGGATGAAATACAAGAAATGATAGGTCTGGTCATTACATCCTCCCCTACTAAAATGAAAGCTCGTCCTCGAGCAGGTCAAGAATCATACCTGAAGCAATAAACAAGTGAGGATATCTGTTCCGCATTTCTTGCTCGGTCTCCCAAGTAGCCTCCTCTATGGGATGACCTCTCCGCTGAACCTTCACCGATGCTGTATCCTTAGATCTCAACTTGCGAACCTGACGACCCAAAATGGCTACTAGCTCCACCTGATAAGTCAGATCATCATCTAGCTGAATCGAATTGAAATCCAATAGATGGGACGGGTCCTCCACATACTTCCGAAGCATAGAAACATGAAACACCGGATGAACTCCCAATAGTCTGGGTGGCAAAGCAAGCTTGTAGGCCACCTCCTCAATCGTACCAAGTACCTCAAAAAGACCAATAAATCGCGGACTCAACTTTCATTTCTTCCCGAACCTCATAACGCCCTTCATAGGCGATACCTTCAACAAAACCTTCTCGCCAACCATGAAAGAAAAATCTGGAAATCTTCTATCCGCATAACTTTTCTGACGCGACTGAGCTGTACGAAGTTGCTCCTGAATCACCTTCACCTTCTCTAAGGCATCCTGAACCTCATCTGTACCCAATAATCTAGCCTCACCAGGCTCTAACCAACCGACCGGAGACCTACACCGTCTCCCATATAAAGCCTTATATGGCGTCATCTGAATACTGGATTGTAGCTGTTATTGTAAGCAAACTCTGCAAGGGGCAAGAACTCCTCCCAAGAACCACCAAAATCAATCACACAAGTACACAACATATCCTCCAATATCTGAATCGTGCACTCGTCCGTCGGTCTGAGGATGAAATGCTGAACTAAACTCAACTTGAGTACCCATCTATCGATGAAAAGCTTTCCAAAACTGAGAAGTGAACTGAGCACCTCTATCCGATACCATAACCGGAACACCATGCAATTGGACAATCTCACAAATAAAAATCACTGCCAACCGCTCTGAAGAATAGGTAGTACAAACTGGAATGAAGTGTGCGGACTTGGTCAGTCGATCTACAATCACCCATATAGAATCAAACTTCCTTGCTGTCTGAGGGAGACAACTCACAACATCCATCGTGATCCTTTCCCATTTCCACTCAGGAATATCCATCTGCTGAAGAAAACCACCGGGTCTCTAATGCTCAAACTTGACCTGCTGATAATTGAGACACTTTTCCACATGACTCACAATGTCCTTTTTTATTCTCCTCCACCAATAATGCTGCCTCAAGTCCTGGTACATCTTCGCATCAGCAGAACACATCAAATACCAATCCTCGAAGCATCGCAATACACCGTATAGGAACCCGAAACTGCTGGCAATACTAACACTGGAGCCGTAGTCAGCAATGACTTGAGCTTTTGAAAGCTATCCTCTCACTCATTAGACAACACAAATGGTGCATTCTTCTGCGTCAACTTCGTCAATGGAGAAGCAATAGATGAAAAACCCTGAACGAACCTGCGGTAATAACCCGCCAAACCGAGGAAACTCCGTATCTCCGAAGGTGAGGACGGTCTGAGCCAACTCTGCACCGCCTCAATCTTCTTTATGTCAACCTGGATACCATCACCGGACACCACGTGTCCCAGAAAAACCACAGAACTAAGCTAGAATTCACACTTGGAGAACTTTGCATACAACTTATCCTCCCTCAACCTTTGCAATACCACCTTAAATGCTGCGCGTGCTCCTCCTTCTACGCGAGCAAACAAGAATATCATCAATAAACACGATCACAAAAGAATCCAGATACAGCCGAAATACACTGTTCATCAAGTGCATGAATGCTGCTGGGGCATTAGTCAGCCCAAATGACATAACTAGAAACTCATAATGCCTATATCTTGTCCGAAAAGCTGTCTTCATAATATGAGAATATCTAATCTTCAGATGGTGATAGCCTGAACGGAGATCGATCTTCGAGAATACCTTTGCTCCCTAAAGCTGGTCAAACAAATCCTCGATACGAGGCAATAGATACTTGCTCTTCACTTGCACTTTGTTCAACTGTCTGTATTCGATGCACATTCTCATTGTGCCATCCTTCTTCTTAACAAATAACATTGGTACGCCCCGCGGCGACACGCTAGACGAATGAATCCCTTATCTAGGAGTTCCTGCAGCTGCTCTTTCAACTCCTTTAACTCTGCTTGTGCCATACGATAGGGAGGGATAGAAATGGGATGAGTGCCTTGAACCAAATCAATACCAAAGTCAATATCCCTGTCCGGCGGCATGCCCGGCAGGTCCGCTAGAAATACATCAGGAAACTCCTCACTACGGGAACCAAATCAAGACTATGAGTCTCAGCTCCAACATCTCACACAAATGCTAGATATGCTAAACATCCCTTCCCAACCATCCGCTGGGCCTTTAGGAAAGAGATTACCCTGCTGGGTACATAATCAGTCGAACCACGCCACACAACTCTCGGAATACCTAGCATAGCGAACGGGACTGTCTTGGCATGACAGTCCAGAATAGTGTGGCACGGTGATATCCAATCCATGCCCAGAATTACATCAAAATCAACCATGCTCAAAAGCAGCAAGTCAGCTCGGGTCTCCAGACCCTTAATAGTAACAAGACAAGACCGATACACGTGGTCCACAATAATAGTATCACCCACCGGGTGTATACATTCAGAGGCAATGCGAGACACCCTCGGGTAGTCCCCAATTGATAGGCAAAGTAAGCAGACACAAAAGATTATGTAAACCAGGGATCAAACAAAACAAAGGAATCCCTGTGGAAAACTCAGATAATACCTATGATTACTGCATCTAAAGCAACGACATCTCTCCTATCTGGGAGTTCATAGAATGGAGCATGACCACTGCTCAACCGCTCATCCCTCCCGGGGCGGCCTTTAGATGACTGGCCCCCACCCCTACTAGACTGGGGTGGTGCTGAAACAGATGGAAAAGAAGTGGAGGGCTGATCTCTATGCTGAAACCTACCACCACGAAGTCTAGGAAATTACCTTTTAATATGGCCAAACTCTTTGCACTGAAAGAAATCGACTGATGCCGGAGAAGGGGACTGAAAGAAACCCCTCGCACGAGAATAACTAGCCGATCCACCCAGCGCCGAAGAACCCAGAGCTGGAGGAACATTTGATGAACCCTGTGCTGGGAGTGCACTTAGTGAAGACTGACCTGACTGAGAACCCTGATGACCACGGCCTGAAGGCATCCCGCGATACTCGGGACGGGCGGGCTGCTGATACGTGAAAGAGCGGCCTCTGCTCTGCTGAACCTGTCCCCTAGACAGAGAACTGATGAAACTACCTAATCCACAAGACCTCTGGCCTCCCTCTCCTCTCCCTCCTTACGGCGTTCTGCCTCAATATCTCTAGACATGTCAACAACATCCTCAAAAGTATGGCTCAAAACACTCTCTCGCGGCATCAGAATATGGATGGGATAAATAAGTCCATCCACAAATCTCCGAATCCTTTCCCGATCAGTCGAGACCATGCATGGAGCATAACTAGCTAACTCTGAGAACCTCATACCATACTGCATCACTGTCATATCACCCTGACGAAGGTACTCAAACTGCTCCCGCAGCTCCTCCCTCTGGGACTACGGTGCCCATTTCTCCAAAAAGAGAGTGGAGAACTCCTGCCATGATAAGGGCGCTGCACCCACCGGCCTACGCTGCTCATACCCATCCTACCAACGGAAGGCTACACCCAAGGACTAAAATGTAGTAAAAGAAACACCACTGGACTCCAAGATCCCTGCGGTCCGAAGTATATGTCTACACTTATCCAGAAATCCCTGGGCATCCTCGCCTTGAGCACCACTGAAAGTAGGAGGTAATAGCGTGCTGAACCTCTCGAGATTACGCTGCTCGTCGTCAGATATAGCTGGAACCATAACCTCCTGAACCGGAGCAATCGACTGAACTGGAGCAACCTGTGGAACTTGCGCAACTGGGGCAATAGGGGATGCCTCTGGGGTCTGCAAGCCCTGAACAACCTGCTCTGGAGTGTAAGCTGCAGGGGTCTGATGTCCACCCCTTGTCTGAGATATGGCTGCTGCAGTAGAAGCTGATACCGCCTGAGCTAGGCTAGTGCAATCCGATAGAATCTGGGCTAGGGCCTCCTGAAGATCCGGAATCACAATAGACACAGCTGGTGCCTGAGCAGGTGCTGCTGGAGCCTGAACAACTGTGGTCTGATCCTAAACAGGAGCAACAGGTGGGTCAACTGGTACTGTCCCTGCTGCTCTCCCATGGCCTCGGCCACGACCGCGTCCACGGCCTCTAGCTGGTTGCAATGGGGGTCGTCCGCCATGTCCGGTAGCGCGGATTCTCTCCATCTGCATGAGAATAGAATAAGAAGTTTCAGTTCCCAAATCAACATAGCCGCACGACAAGAGTTCAAGGATATGAAGTGTTTCCTAAAGGTTCCGTAGCCTCCCGAGGATAAGTACAGACGTCTACGTACCCATCCGCGAGACTCTACTAATCGGGCTCATGACTTGCAAGACCAAGTAACCTATGCTCTAATACCAACTTGTCATGACCCAAACCCGGTTGTGGTGGCGCCCGCTTGTAAGGCTAGGCAAGTCTGACCTCAATATCAATAATCCCACATGAAAGAAAATAAAGAAATGATAAACTCAGAAACGAAAGAGATATAAAACCCAAAACTGAGCGGAATATACTGAAACCAACAACAAACCACCTGGGAACAGATATCATAAGTCAGAGCCTCTAACATGTAAAACCCAATCTGATACAAGTCTGTTTTTAACTCAAAGTAAAAAGGAAAGACAGTAAAATAATGATTGGGGGAAGAGAGTCAATGGCTGCAAATGCCGTGCAGCTACCTCGACACTCCGAACAGCTTAAAGCTGACCACCGCAGGATCTACTCTGCCTGAGACTGCCCTGGATCTGCACACAAGGTGCAGGGAGTAGTGTGAGTACTCCGACCCAGTGAGTAATAAAAGTAAATAAAGCTCCGAAAGAAAGAAAACCCAATAATTACACAAAGTAAGCTAAAACAGTGTATAACAGTACCTGCAACTGAACAACAATATATATATATATATATATATATATATATATATATATATATATATATACGTGATGCAAATGTAGGGATGCGATGCAATGCATATGATGGTACAATCCAGTACCCACTGCGGCATGCAGCCTGAGCCACCAATATCATTTATCGTCGATGGCGCTCACTGAGGGTGTGTACAGTCTCTGGAAGGGCGCCTATAACCCAAGCACAATAACCAGCCATCTCGTGGGGAATAATCAAACCAGCCATCTCGTGGCGAATAATCAAACCAGCCATCTAGTGGCGAAGATAAATAACCAGGCCAGTCCATGTTACTTGACCACTCATGTCACACAGTGTCCGTTTTACCACTGTTTCTAATCACCACTGCGGCGCAGAACCCGAGCCACCCAACATCAGTCTAGAAAATATATCATAAGCCCCTTGGGAAGTTATAAACAATAATCCTCAGCCGAAATACATTTAAAAGATATCATATGAGTTCTGAACATTTGAAACACGGCTGGGTATTGAAAACAATGTTTTGAAACCATGGACAGATAATAAATGATATGCAATAATGCTACAACAATAATAGAAACTCCCGAAGGATATCACAGGTGGTTACCAGGCCCTAAACACGGCATAAAGCCCAATAATGGTCATCATAGTGGGCGTATCATACACTAATATAGTATAAATCTCACTCGGGATTTACCAAGTCATAATCCCCGAACAGTATTCGACCCCACACTTATTATGGAGTGCGTGTCACGCCTCAACATAGCGTTACGATGTGAAAGTCTAGGGTTTCAAACCCTCAGAGCAACATTTACTTGCATTACTCACCTCTAGCCGGCCGTAGACTAGCTCGAAATGCCTTTCCCTCGAGAATCTACCTCCACGGATGCCAAATATGATAAAAACCAATAGGAATACATCAAAATAGGCTAATGGGACGAAACCCAATCAAAATAACTCGAAATACACCCAAAAAGACGAAGTTGGTAAAACCCGAGCCTCAGGCCAACTTCTCAAAAAATTATGAAATTCACATTTTTAGAATCTTTGTCTCGCCACGAGTCCATACATATCAAATTTACAAGAATCAGAGTCCATTTGACCCCTCAAATCATCATTTTAAGGTTCACTTGGGTTTCAAGCCCTAACCACCATTGTTGACATCAAACTCTTGTATTCTTGGTGTTTATTCCATGATTTTACAATATATTGGCATACTATAGGTCCAAGAGTTCTTACCTGATGAATCCCCCAAAAAACCTCTCCAAAAATCGCCCACAATCGCCTTAGCTCGAAATCCAATGTTCTTCTCTTTTGAATTTTTGAAACCTACTGTTTCATTAAACCGAGGCCGTTTTCCGATTCCGGGATCCCCCTTCCACGACATTTCGACTGCTTTTGCGGTTTTCTTGAATTTCCAGCGACCGCTTCTGTGGTCCACCAACCGCTTCCGCGACTTCGCTTCTGCTGTCACTTGGCCGCTCCAGCGGTCATACTTCCGCTTACACAGCTTCCTAGCCGCTTTCGCGGTCACCGCTTAAGCCGTTTCCCTTCCGCAAAAGCGAAAATACAGAAGGGAGATCCCAAAATCTGATGCAATTCAAAACTTCCTCGATTCATCATCCGGAATCATCCCCCCCCCCCCCAACAAAAACCACCAACCTACTCCAAAACATCATATGAACTAGTTCCAATCATATCAACACGTCCTTTATCACAAAAATCATCAAATCGAAGCGGATTCAAGCCTAAGTTCAACCAAAACTTCCAAAACTAGCATTCGCTCAAAAACCCAAGAAAACGATGTCTGAATGACTAGAAATTTTGCAAACATATCCAAAATAATCTAACGATGATACTACAACTCTCGAAATTCAATTCAGACACCCGGATCAAATACTCACCTATCTACCAAAATTCGCCGAAATTCAACTTAGCCAATTCAAGCCTAATTATACACCGAACCTCCGAATTAACTTCTGATTTCTTTCGCAAGTCATAAATCACCATCCAAAACTAGTCGAATTGTAGGAAATTATTTCCGATCCCTCTAACTCACAAGTCAACGTCCGGTTAACTTTTCCAACTTAAGCTTTCCTTAAAGAGCCTATTGGTCTCATTTCTAACCAAATTCAATCCAACACATCTCAAACTCACCAAACACATATACCAACATACGGGGAAAAATAATACGGGGATGTCGGGGCTGAAATACAAGAAATGATAGGTCGGGTCATTACATCCTCCCCAAATAAAACAAATTCTCGTCCTCGAGCAGGTCAAGAATCATACCTGAAGCAGTAATCAAGTGAGGATATCGGTTATTTCCTGCTCGGTCTCCCAAGTAGCCACCTCCACGAGACGACCTCTCCACTGAACCTTCATCGATGCTATATCCTTAGATCTCAACTTGCGAACCTGATGACCCAAAATGGCTAATAGATCCACTTGATAAGTCAGATCATCATCTAGCTGAATCGAACTGAAATCCAACACATGGGACGGGTCCTCCACATACTTCCGAAGCAATGAAACATGAAACACCGGATGAACTCCCGACATTCTGGGTGGCAAAGCAAGCTTGTAGTCCACCTCCCCAATCCTACCAAGTACCTCAAAAAGACCTATAAACCGCAGATTCAACTTTCCTTTCTTCCCGAACCTCCTTCATAGGCGATACCTTTAGCAAAACCTTCTCGCCAACCATGAAAGACAAATCTGGAAATCCTCGATCGCATAACTTTTTTGACGCGACTGAGCTGTACGAAGTCGCTCCTGAATTACCTTCACCTTCTCTAAGGCATCCTGAACCACATCTGTACCCAATAATCTAGCCTCAACGGGCTTTGACCAACCGACCAGAGACCGATACCGTCTCCCATATAAAGCCTTACATGGCACCATCTGAATACTGGATTTAGCTGTTATTGTAAGCAAGCTCTGCAAGGGGCAAGAACTCCTCCCAAGAACTACCAAAATCAATCACACAAGTATGCAACATTTATTCCAATATCTAAATCGTGCGCTCGGACTGTCCGTCCGTGTGAGGATGAAATGCTGAACTCAACTCAACCTGAGTACCCTTCTCTCGATGAAAAGCTCTCCAAAACTGAGAAGTGAACTGAGCACCTCTATCCGATACCATAGAAACTGGAACACCATGCAATTAGACAATCTCTCGAAAAAAACTCACTGCCAACCACTCTGAAGAATAGGTAGTACAAAATGGAATGAAGTGTGCGGACTTGGTCAGCCGATCTACAATCACCCATATAGAATCAAACTTCGTTGCTGTCCGAGGGAGACCAGTCACAAAATCCATCGTGATCCTTTCCCATTTCCACTTACGAATATCCATTTGCTGAAGCAAACCAGTGGGTCTCTGATGCTCAAACTTGACGTGCTGATAATTGAGACACTTAGCCACATGAGTCACAATGTTCTTTTTCATTAACCTCCACCAATTATGCTGCCTCAAGTCCTGGCCCATCTTCGCAGCACCCGGATAAATAAAATACCGCAAGCAGTGGGCCTCATCTAATATCATCTCCAAGATCCCATCCACATTGGGCACGCAAATCCGGCCCTGCATCCGCAACACACCATCACTACCAATAGTCACATCTCTGGCATCATCATGCTGGACCCTGTCCTTCAAGACAAGCAAATGCGGGTCATCCTACTGGCCCTCCCTGATGTGCTCATAATAAGAAGATCGAGAAACCACACAAGCCAACACCCGACTGGGCTATGAAATATCCAATCTCACCATACAATTGACCAAGGCCTGAACATCAACTGCAAGGGGCCTCTCCCAACTGGAATATACGCCAAGCTACCCATACTCACCGCCTTCCGGCTCAAAGCATCAACCACTACATTGGTCTTTCTCGGATGGTACAGTATTGTAATATCATAATCTTTGAGCAACTCAAGCCATCTCCGCTGCCTTATATTGAGATCTTTCTGCTTAAACAAATGCAGAAGGCTGCGATGATCCATATACACCTCACATGACACGCCATATAGATAGTGCCTCCAAATCTTCAAAGTCTAAACAATAGCAGCCAACTCGAAATCATGAATAGGGTAGTTTTTCTCATGGGGCTTCAAGTGGCGAGAAGCATATGCAATCACTTTACCCTCCTGCATCAGAACACATCCAATACCAATCCTCGAAGCATCGCAATATACCGTATAAGAACCCGAAGCTGCTGGCAATAATAACACTGGAGCCGTATTCAGCAATGACTTGAGCTTTTGAAAGCTCTCCTCGCACTCATTAGATCACACAAATAGTGCATTCTTCTACGTCAACTTCGTCAAAGGCGAAGCAATAGATGAAAAACCCTGAAAGAACATGCGGTAATAACCCGCCAAACCGAGGATTCGAATCTCCGAAGCTGAGGATGGTCTAGGCCAACTCTGCACCGCCTAGATATTCTTTGGGTCAACCTGGATACTATCACCGGATACGACGTGTCCCAAAAAAGCCACGGAACTAAGCCAGAATTCAAACTTGGAACTTTGCATACAAGTTCTCCTCCCTCAACCTTTGCAATACCACCCATAAATGTTGTGCGTGCTCCACTTGCTACGCGAGTAAACAAGTATATCATCAATAAACACGATCACAAAGGAATCCAGATACGACCAAAATACATTGTTCATCAAGTGCATGAATGCTGATGGGGCATTAGTCAGCCCAAATAACATAACTAGAAACTCATATTGCCCATATCTTGTACAGAAAGCTGTCTTCATAATATCAGAATCTCTAATCTTCAGCTGGTGATAGCCTGAACGGAGATCGATCTTCGAGAATACCTTTGCTCCCTGAAGCTAGTCGAACAAATCCTCGATACGAGGTAATAGATACTTGTTCTTCACTTTGACATTATTCAACTGTTACTAATCAATGCACATTCTCATTGTGACATCCTTCTTCTTAAGAAATAACACTGGTGCGCCCCACTACGACACACTCGGACGAATAAATCCCTTATCTAGGAGTTCTTGTAGCTGCTCTTTCAACTCCTTTAACTCTACTGGTGCCATACGACAGGGAGGGATAGAAATGGGCTGAGTGCCCGGCACCAAATCAATACTAAAGTCAATATCCTTGTCCGGCGGCATGCCCGGCATGTCCGCTGGAAATACATCAGGAAACTCCCTCACTACGGGAACCGAATCAAGACTAGGAGTCTCAGCTCCAACATCTCTCTCAAATGCTAGATATGCTAAACATCCCTTCCCAACCATCCACTGGGCCTTTAGGAAAGAGATTACCCTGCTCGGTACATAATTAGTCGAACCACGCCACACAACTCTCGGAATACCCGGCATACCCAACGCGAATGTCTTGGCGTGATAGTCCAGAATAGCATGGCGCGGTGATAGCCATTCCATGCCCAGAATAACATCAAAATCAACCATGCTCAAAAGCAGCAAGTCATCTCGGGTCTCCAGACCGTCAATAGTAACAAGACAAGATCGATACACGTGGTCCACAATAATAGTATCACGCACCAGGGTAGATACATGCATAGGCAACGCGAGACACCCTCGCGTAGTCCCCAAATGATGGGAAAAGTAAGAAGACACATAGGAATATGTAGACCCGGGATCAAAGAAAACAGAGGCATCCCTGTGGCAAACTAAGATAATACCTGTGATTACTGCATATGAAGCAACAACATCTCTCCTATCTTGGAGTGCGTAGAAACGAGCCTGACCACTGCTCGACCGCTGATCCCTCCTGGGGCGGCCTCTATATGACTGACCCCCACCCCTACTAGACTGGGGTGGTGCTAAAACGTATGGAGAAAAAGAGGAGGGTTGATCCCTATGCTGAAACCTACCACCACGAAGTCTAGGACAATAACTTTAAATATGGCCAAATTCTTTGCACTCAAAGCAATCGCCTTAAGCCGGAGAAGGGGACTGAAGGGAACCCCTTGCACTAGAATGACTAGCCGATTCACCCGGCTTCGAAGCACCCTGAGCTGGAGGAGCATATGATGAACTCTGTGATGGGAGTGCACTCAGTGAAGACTGACCCGACTGCGAACCCCTGATGAACACGAGCTGAAGGCGACCCGCGATACTCGGGACGGGCCAGCTGCTGATGCCTGAAAGAGCGGCCTCTGCTCTGCTAAACCTGGCCCCTAGATGGAGCACTACTGAAACTACCTAATTCACGAGACCTCTTGGCCTCCCTCTCCTCTCTCTACTGACGGCGATCTACCTCAATATCTCTAGCAATGTCAACAAAATCCTCAAAAGTATTGCTCAGAACCCTTTCTCGCGACATCAGAATACAGATGGGATAAATGAGTCCATCCACAAATCTTTGAATCCTGTCCCGATAAGTCGAGACCATCCATGGAGCATATCGAGCTAACTCTGAGAACCTCATCTCATACTGCGTCACTGTCATATCACCCTTACGAAG
Organism: Nicotiana benthamiana; assembly: GCA_034376525.1. Lineage (NCBI taxonomy): Eukaryota > Viridiplantae > Streptophyta > Magnoliopsida > Solanales > Solanaceae > Nicotiana > Nicotiana benthamiana. The sequence continues at coordinate 117,493,877 of CM067334.1, forward strand.
GTACTCAAACTGCCTCCGCAGCTCCTCCCTCTGGGACTGCGGTACCCACTTCTCCAGAAAGAGAGTAGATAACTCCTGCCATGATAAGGGCGCTGCACCCACCGGCCTACGCCGCTCATACTCATCCCACCAATGGAAGGCTGCACCCCAGAACTGAAATGTAGTAAAAGAAACACCACTGGACTCCAAGATCCCTGCGGTCCGAAGCATACGTCTGCACTTGTCCAGATATCCCTAGGCATCCTCGCCCTGAGCATCAATGAAAGTAGGAGGTAACAGCATGTTGAACCTCTCAAGATGACCCTGCTCGTCGTTAGACATACCTGGAAGCATAACCTCCTGAACCGGAGCAACCGGATGAATAGTAGCAATCTGTTGAACTTGCGCAACTGGGGCAATAGGGGATGCCTCTGGGGTCTGCAAGCCCTGAACAACCTGCCTTGGAGTGTGAGCTGCAGGGGTCTGATGTCCACCCCTTGTCTGAGATGTGGCTGCTGGAGTAGAAGCTGATACCGCCTGAGCTAGGCCAGTGCAAACCGATAGAATCTGGGCTAGGGCCTCTTGAAGATCCGGAATCACAATAGGCACAGCTGGTGCCTGAGCAGGTGCTGCTGGAGCCTCAACAACAGGGGGCTGATCCTGAACAGGAGAAATATGTGGGTAAACTGGTACTTTCCCTGCTGCTCTCCCACTCCTTCAGCCACGGCCGCGTCCACGGCCTCTAGCTGGTTGCAATGGGGGTCGTCCGCCATGTCCGGTAGCGCGGATTCTCTCCATCTGCGTGAGAATAGAATAAACAGTTTTAGTTCCCAAATCAACATAGCCGCACGATAAGAGTTCAAGGATATGAAATGCTTCCTAAAGGTTCCTTAGCCTCCCGAGGATAAGTACGGACCTCTACGTACTGATCCACGAGACTCTACTAAACGGGCTCATGACTCGTGAGACCAAGTAACCTAGGCTTTTAAACCAACTTGTCACGACCCAAACCCGGTCGTGGGGGCACCCAGCCTTAAGGCTAGGCAAGCCTGACCTCAACTTCAATAATCCCACATGAAAGACAACAATGAAATGATAAACTCATAAACGAAAGAGATTTAAAACCCAAAACAGAGCGGAATATACTGAAACCAACAACAAACCACCTAGGAACATATGTCACAAGTCAGAGCCTCAACATGTAAAACCCGATCTGATACAAGTCTGTTTTTAACTGAAAGTACGTAGGAAAGACAGTAAAATAATGATAGGGGAAAGAGAGTCAGTGGCTGCGAACGTCGTGCAGCTACCTCGACACTCCGAACAGCTGAAAGCTGACCACCGTTGGATCTACTCTGCGTGAGATTGCCCTGGATCTGCATACGAGGTGCAGAGAGTAATGTAAGTACTCCGACCTAGTGAGTAATAAAAGTAAATAAAGCTCCGAAAGAAAGAAAACCCAATAATTACACAAAGTAAGCTAAAATAGTGTATAACAGTACCTGCAACTGAACAACAATATATATATATATATATATATATACGTGATGCAAATGTAGGGATGCGATGCAATGCATATGATGGTACAATCCAGTACCCACTGCGGCATGCAGCCTGTGCCACCAATATCATTTATCGTCAATGGCGCTCACTGGGGGTGTGTACAGACTCTGGAAGGGCTCCTACAGCCCAAGCGCAATAACCAGCCTTCTCGTGGCGAATAATCAAACCAGCCATCTCGTGGCGAATAATCAAACCAGCCATCTCGTGGCGAATAATCAAACTAGCCATCTCGTGGCGAATAATCAATAACCAGGCCAATCCATGTTATCTGACCATTCATATCACACAGTGTTTATGTTACCATTGTTTCTAATCACCGCTACGGCGCACAGCCACGATCCACCCAACATCAGTCTAGAAAATATATCATAAGCCCCTTGGGTAGTTATAAACTATAATCCTCAGCCGGAATACATTTAAAAGATATCATATGAGTTCTGAACATTTGAAACACGGTTGGGTTTTGAAAACAGTGTTTTGAAACCTTGGACTGATAATAAATGATATGCAATAATGCTACAACAGTAATACAAACTCCCGAAGGATATCACAGGTTGTCACTAGGCCCCAAACACGGCATAAAGTCCAATAATGGTCATCACAGTGGGCGTATCATACGCTAATATAGTATAAGTCTCACTCGGGATGGACCAAGTCACAATCCCCGAACAGTATCTGACCCAACACTTATAATGGAGTGCGTGTCATGCCTCAACATAGCATTACGATGTGAAAGTCCGTGGTTTCAAACCCTCAGAACAACATTTACTTACATTACTCACCTCTAGCCGGCCGTAGACTAGCTCGAAATGCCTTTCCCTCGAGAATCTACCTCCACGGATGCCAAATCTGATCAAAACCAATAGGAATACATTAAAATAGGCTTATGGGATGCAACCCAATCGAAATAACTCGAAATACACCCAAAAAGACGAAGTTGGCAAAACCCGAGCCTCAAGCCAACTTCTCGAAAATCTATGAAATTCACATTTTTAGAATCTTTGTCTCGCCACGAGTCCATACATATCAAATTTACAAGAATCAGAGTCCATTTGGCCCCTCAAATCATCATTTTAAGGTTCACTTGGGTTTCAAGCCCTAACCACCATTGTTGACATCAAAACCTTGAATTCTTGGTGTTTAATCCATGATTTTACAACATATTGACATACTATAGGTCCAAGAGTTCTTACTTGATGAATCCCCTAAAAAACCTCTCCAAAAATCGCCCATAATCGCCTTTGCTCGAAGTCCAATGTTCTTCTCTTTTGAATTTTCGAAACCTACTGTTTCATTAAACCGAGGCCGTTTTCCGATTCCGCGATCCCGCTTCCGCGACATTTCAACCGCTTCAGCGGTTTTCTTGAATTTCCAGCGACCGCTTCCACGGACCACCAACCGCTTCCGCGACTTCGCTTCTGCGGTCACTTTGCCGCTCCAGCGGTCCCACTTCCGCTTACGCAGCTTCCTAGCCGCTTCCGTGGTCGCCACTTATGCCGCTTCCCTTCCGCTAAAGCAAAAATATAGAAGGCAGATCCCAAAATCTGATTCAATACAAAACTTCTTCGTTTCATCATCCGAAATCATCCCGGGGCCCCCGGAACCCCAACCAAAACCACCAACCTACTCCAAAACATCATATGAACTAGTTCCAATCATATCAACACGTTCTTAATCACAAAAATCATCAAATTGAAGCGGATTCAAGACAAAGTTCAACCAAAACTTCCAAAAGTAACATTCGATAAAAAACCCAACCAAACGACGTCCGAATGACCAGAAATTTTGCAGACATATCCAAAATCACCTAACGATGTTACTACAACTCTCGAAATTCAATTCGGACACTCGGATCAAAATATCACCTATCTACCGAAATTCGCCAAAATTCAACTTAGCCATTTCAAGCCTAATTCTACACTGAACCTCCGAATTAACTTCTTATTTCTTTCCCAAGTCATAAATCACCATCCAAAACTAGTCGAATTGTAGGAAATTCTTTCCGAGCCCTCTAACTCACAAGTCAACGTCCGGTTGACTTTTCCAACTTAAGCTTTTCTCAAAGAGACTATTGGTCTCATTTCTAACAAAATTCAATCCAACACATCTAAAACTCACCAAACACATATACCAACTTACGGGGAAACATAATACAGGGATGTCGGGGCTGAAATACAATAAATGATAGGTCGGGTCATTACATCCTCCCCAACTAAAACAAACGCTTGCCTCGAGCAGGACAAGAATCATACCTGAAGCAGTAAACAAGTGAGGATATCTGTTCCGCATTTCCTGCTCGGTCTGCCAAGTAGCCTCCTCCACGAGACGACCTCTCCACTGATCCTTCACCGATGCTATATCCTTAGATATCAGCTTGCGAACCTGACGACCCAAAATGGCTACTAGCTCCACCTGATATGTCAGATCATCATCTAGCTGAATTGAACTAAAATCAAACACATGGGACGGGTCCTCCACATACTTCCGAAGCATAGAAATATGAAACACCGGATGAACTCCCGACATTCTGGGTGGCAAAGCAAGCTTGTAGGCCACCTCCCCAATTTTACCAAGTACCTCAAAAAGACCTATAAACCGCAGACTCTACTTTCCTTTCTTCCTGAACCTCATAACGCCCTTCATAGGTGATACCTTCAGCAAAACCTTCTCGCCAACCATGAAAGACAAATCAGGAAATCTCCGATCCGCATAACTTTTCTGACGCGACTGAGCTGTACGAAGTCGCTCCTGAATTACCTTCACCTTCTCTAAGGCATCCTGAACCACATCTGTACCCAATAATCTAGCCTCACCGGGCTCTGACCAACCGACCAGAGACCTACACCATCTCCCATATAAATCCTTATATGGCACCATCTGAATACTGGATTTAGTTGTTATTGTAAGCAAGCTCTGCAAGGGGCAAGAACTCCTCCCAAGAATTACCAAAATTAATAACACCAGTATGCAACATTTCCTCCAATATCTGAATCTTGCGCTCGGACTGTCCGTCCGTGTGAGGATGAAATGATGAACTCAACTCAACCTGAGTACCCATCTCTCGATGAAAAACTCTCCAAAACTGAGAACCTCTATCCGATACCATAGAAATCGGAACACCATGCAATTGGACAATCTCTCGAATAAAAATCACTGCCAACCACTCTGAAGAATAGGTAGTACAAACTGGAATGAAGTGTGCGGACTTGGTCAGCCGATCCACTATCACCCATATAGAATCAAGCTTCCTTGCTGTCCGAGGGAGACAAGTCACATAACCCATCGTGATCCTTTCCCATTTCCACTTAGGAATATCCATCTACTGAAGCAAACCACTGGGTCTCTGATGCTCAAACTTGACCTTCTGATAATTGAGACACTTAGCCACATGACTCACAATGTCCTTTTTCATTAACCTCCACCAATAATGCTGCCTCAAGTCCTGGTAAATCTTCGCAGCACCTGGATGAATAGAATACCGCGAGCTATGGGCCTCTTCTAATATCATCTCCCAGAGCCCATCCACATTGGGCACACAAATCCGGCCCTGCATCCGCAACACTCCATCACTACCAATAGTCACATCTCTGGCATCAACATGCTGGACCCTGTCCTTCAAGACAAGCAAATGCGGGTCATCATACTTGCGCTCCCTGATGCGCTCATAAATGGAAGATCGAGAAACCACGCAAGCCAACACCCAACTGGGCTCTGAAATATCCAATCTCACCATACAATTGGCCAAGGCCTGAGCATCAACTGCTAGGGGCCTCTCCCCAACTAGAATATACGCCAAGCTACCTATACTCACCGCCTTCCGGCTCAAAGCATCAATCATTACACTGGTCTTTCTCGAATGGTACAGTATTGTAATATCATAATCCTTGAGCAACTCAAGCCACCTCCGCTGCCTTAAATTGAGATCTTTCTGCTTAAACAAATGCAGAAGGCTGCGATGATCCATATACACCTCACATGACACGCCATATAGATAGTGCCTCCAAATCTTCAAAGCCTAAACTATAGCAACCAACTCGAAATCATGAACATGGTAGTTTTTCTCATGGGGCTTCAACTGGCGAGAAGCATATGCAATCACTTTACCCTCCTGCATCAGAACGCATCCAATACCAATCCTCGAAGCATCGCAATATACATTATAAGAAACCGAAGCTACTGGAAATAATAACACTAGAGCCGTAGTTAGCAATGACTTGAGCTTTTGAAAGCTCTCCTCGCACTCATTAGACCATAAAAATAGTGCATTCTTCTGCGTCAACTTCATCAAAGGCGACGCAATAGATGAAAAACCCTAAAACAACCTGCGGCAATAACCTGCCAAACAGAGGAAACTCCGAATCTCCGCAAGCTGAGGACAGTCTAGGCCAACTCTGCACCGCCTCTATATTCTTTGGGTCAACCTGGATACTATCACCGGATACCACCTGTCCCAAAAGAGCCACTAAACTAAGACAGAATTCAAACTTGGAGAACTTTGCATACAAGTTCTCCTCCCTAAACCTTTGCAATACCACCCTTAAATGATGTGCGTGCTCCTCTTGCTACGCGAGTAAACAAGAATATCATCAATAAACACGATCACAAAAGAATCAAGATACGACCGAAATACATTGTTCATCAACTGCATGAATGCTGATGGGGCATTAGTCAGCCCAAATGACATAACTAGAAACTCATGATGCCCATATCTTGTCCGGAAAGCTGTCTTCATAATATCCGAATCTCTAATCTTCAGCTGGTGATAGCCTGAACGGAGATCGATCTTCGAGAATACTTTTGCTCCCTGAAGCTGGTCAAACAAATCCTCGATATGAGGCAATAGATACTTGTTCTTCACTTTCACTTTGTTCAACTGTCTGTAATCAATGCATATTCTCATTGTGACATCCTTCTTCTTAACAAATAACACTGATGTGCCCCACTGCGACACACTCGGACAAATGAATTCCTTATCTAGGAGTTCCTGTAGCTGCTCTTTCAACTCCTTTAACTTTGATGGTGCCATACGATAGGGAGGGATAGAAATGGGTTGAGTGCCCTACACCAAATCAATACCAAAGTCAATATCCCTGTCCGGCGGCATGTCCGACAGGTCTGCTGGAAATACATCAGGAAACTCCCTCACTACGGGAACCGAATCAAGACCAGGAGTGTCAGCTCCAACATCTCTCACAAATGCTAGATATGCTAAACATCCCTTCCCAACCATCCGCTGGGCCTTTAGGAAAGAGATTACCTTGCTGGGTACATAATTAGTCGAACCACGCCACACAACTCTCGAATACCCGGCATAGCCGACGCGACTGTCTTTGCATGACAGTCCAGCATAGCATGGCAAGGTGATACCAATCCATGCCCAGAATAACGTCAAAATCAACCATGCTTAAAAGCAGCAAGTCAGCTCGGGTCTCCAGACCCTCAATAGTAACAAGACAAGATCGATACACGTGGTCCACAATAATAGTATCAGCCACCGGGGTATATACATGCACAGGCAACGTGAGACACCCTCGGGTAGTCCCCAAATGATGGGAAAAGTAAGCAGACACATAAGCATATGTAGACCCGGGATCAAACAAAACAGAGGCATCCCTGTGGCAAACTAAGATAATACCTGGGATTACTGCATTTGAAGCAACAACATCTCACCTATCTTGGAGTGCATAGAAACGAGCTTGATCACTGCTCGACCACTCATCCCTCATGGGGTGGCCTCTATCGGACTGACCCCCACCCCTACTAGACTGGGGTGGTGCTGAAACGTATGGAGAAATAGAGGAGGGCTGATCCCTATGCTAAAACCTACCACCACGAAGTCTAGGACAATACCTTTTAATATGGACAAACTCTTCGCACTCAAAGCAATCGCCTGAAGCCGGAGAAGGGGACTGAAGGGAACCCCTCGCACCAGAATGACTAGGCAATCCACCCGGCGTCGAAGCACTGAGAGCTGGAGGAGCATATGATGAACTCTGTGCTGGGAGTGTACTCAGTGAAGACTGACCCGGCTGCGAACCCCTCATGACCACGAGCTGAAGGCACCCTGCGATACTCGGGACGGGTCGGCTGATGATGCCTGAAAGAGCGGCCTCTGCTCTTCTAAACCTTGCCCCTAGACGGAGCACTACTGAAACTACCTAATCCACGAGACCTCTTGGCCTCCCTCTCCTCTCTCTCCTGACGGCGATCTTCCTCAATATCTCTAGCAAGGTCAAAAAAATCCTCAAAAGTATGGCTTAGAACCCTCTCTCGCGACATCAAAATACGGATGGGATAAATGAGTCCATCCACCAATCTTTGAATCCTGTCCCGATCAGTCGAGACCATCCATGGAGCATAACGAGCAAACTCTGAGAACCTCATCTCATACTGCATCACTGCCATATCACCCTTACGAAGGTACTCAAACTGCCTCCGCAGCTCCTCCCTCTGGGACTGCGGTACCCACTTCTCCAGAAAGAGAGTGGTTAACTCCTGCCATGATAAGGGTGCTGCACCCACCGGCCTACGCCGCTCATACCCATCCCACCAACGGAAGGCTGCACTCTAGAACTGAAGTTTAGTAAAAGTAACACCACTTGACTCCAAGATCCCTGCGGTCCGAAGCATACGTCTACACTTGTCCAGAAATCCCTAGGCATCCTCGCCCTGAGCACCATTGAAAGTAGGAGGTGACAGCCTGATGAACCTCTCAAGACGACGCTGCTCGTCGTCAGACATAGCTGGAACCATAACCTCCTAAACTGGAGCAACATGCTGAACAGGAGCAACCTGTTGAACTGGCGCAACTGGGGCTATCTCTTGGGTCTGCAATCCCTGAACAACCTGCTCTGGAGTGTGAGCTGCAGGGGTTTGATGTCCACTCCTTGTCTGAGATGTGGATGCTACAGTAGAAGCTGATACCACCTGAGCTAGGCCAGTGCAAACCGATAGAATCTGGGCTAGGGCCTCCTAAAGACCCGAAATCACAAGGCACATCTGGTGCCTGAGCAGGTGCTGCTGGAGCCTCAACAACTGGGGGCTGATCCTGAACAGGAGAAACATGTGGGTAAATTGGTACTGTCCCTGCTGCTCTCCCACGGCTTCGGCCACGACCACGACCATGTCCACGGCCTCTGGCTGGTTGCAATGGGGGTCGTCCGCCACGTCTGGTAGTGCGGATTCACTCCATCTGCGTGAGAATAGAATAAGAAGTTTCATATCCCAAATCAACAGAGCCGCACGATAAGAGTTCAAGGATATGAAGTGTTTCCTAAAGGTTCCGTATCCTCCCGAGGATAAGTACAGACGTCTACGTACTGATCCACGAGACTCTACTAAACCGACTCATGACTCGCGAGACCAAGTAACCTAGGCTCTAATACCAACTTGTCACGACCCAAACCCGGTCGTGGTGGCACCCGGCCTTATGGCTAGGCAAGCCCAACCTCAATATCAATAATCCCACATGAAAGACAATAAAGAAATGATAAACTCAGAAACAAAACAGATGCAAAACCCAAAACAGAGCGGAATATACTGAAACCAACAACAAACCACCTAGGAACAAATGTCACAAGTCAGAGCCTCTAACATGTAAAACCCAATCTGATACAAGTCTGTTTGTAACTGAAAGTACGTAGGAAAGACAGTAAAATAATGAAAGGGGAAAGAGAGTCAATGGCCGCCGTGCAGCTACCTCGACACTCCGAACAGCTGAAAGCTGACCACCGCTGGATCTACTCTGCGTGAGACTACCCTGGATCTGCACACGAGGTGTAGGGAGTAATGTGAGTACTTCGACCTCGTGAGTGATAAAAGTAAATAAAGCTCCCAAAACAAGAAAACCGAATAATTAAACAAAGTAAGCTAAAACAGTGTATAATAGTACGTGCAACTGAACAACTGAACAGCAATATATATATATATATATATATATATATATATATATATATATATATATATATACGTGATGCAAATGCACGGATGCGATGCAAATGCACGGATGCGATGCAATGCATATGATGGTACAATCCAGTACCCACTGCGGCATGCAACCCGAGCCACCAATATCATTTATCGTCGATACGCTCACTGGGGGTGTGTACAGACTCTGGAGGGGCTCCTACAACCCAAACGCAATAACCTGCCATCTCGTGGAAAATGATCAAACCAGCCATCTCGTGGCGAATAATCAAACCAGCCATCTCGTGGCGAATAATCAAACCAGCCATCTAGTGGCGAAAATTAATAACCAGGCCAGTCCATGTTATCTGACCACTCATATCACACAGTGTTCGTGTTACCATTGTTTATAATCACCGCTACGACGCCAACCCCAGCCACCCAAAATCAGTCCAGAAAATATATCATAAGCCCCTTGGGCAGCTATAAACAATAATCCTCATCCCAAATACATTTAAAAGATAGTATATGAGTTCTGAACATTTAAAACGCGACTAGGTTTTGAAAAAAATGTTTTGAAACCATGGACTGATAATAAATGATATGCAATCATGCTACAACAGTAATACCAAGTCCCAAAGTATGTCACATGTCGGCACTATGCCCCAAACACGACATAAAGCCCAATAATGGTCATCACATTGGGCATATCATATGTCAATATAGTATAAATCTCACTCGTGATGGACCAAGTCACAATCCTCCAACAGTATCTGACCCCGCACTTATCATCGAGTGCATTTCACGCCTCAACATAGCATTACGATGTGAAAGTTCGGGGTTTCAAACCCTCAGAACAACATTTACTTGCATTACTCACCTCTAGCCGGCCGTAGCCTAGCTCGAAATGCCTTTCCCTCGAGAATCTACCTCCACGGACCAATAGGAATACATAATAATAGGCTAATGGGACGCAACCCAATCGAAATAACTCGAAATACACCCAAAAATACAAAGTTGGCAAAACCCGAGCCTCGGACCCACTTCTCGAAAAATTATGAAATTCACATTTTCAGAATCCTCGTCTCGCCACGAGTCCATGCATATTAATTTACAAGAATCAGAGTCCATTTGACCCCTAAAATCATCACATTAAGGTTCACTTGGGTTTTAAGCCCTAACCACCATTGTTGACATAAAAACCTTGAAGTCTTGGTGTTTAATCCATGATTTTACAATAGATTGACATACTATGGGTCCAAGAGTTCTTACCTGATGAATCCTGTCAAAAATCTCTCCAAAAATCGCCCACAATCGCCTTAGCTTGAAGTCCAAATGTTCTTCTCTTTTAGATTTTTTGAAACCTACTGTTTCATTAAACCCAAGCCGTTTTCCGCTTCCGCGGTCCTTTTTACGCTTCCGCGATCCTGTTTCCACGATATTTCGTTCGCTTCTGCGATTTTCTTGAAATTCCAGCGACCGCTTCCGCGACATCGCTTCTGCGGTCACTTGGCCGCTTCAGCGGTCTCACTTCCGCTTACGCGGCTTCCTAGCCGCTTCCGCGGTCACCGCTTATGCGGATTCCCTTCCGCAAAAGCGAAAATACCAGAAGGCGGATCCCAAAATTTGACGCAATTCAAAACTTCTTAAACACAAAAATCATATGAACTAGTTCCAATCATAACAACACGTGCTTAAACACAAAAAACATCAAATCGAAGCGGATTCAAGCCTAAGTTCAGCCATAACTTCCAAAAATAATATTCGATCAAAAACCCAACCAAACGACGTCCGAATGACCTGAAATTTTGCAGACATATCCAAAATCACCTAACAAAGTTAGTGCAACTCTCAAAATTACATTCTGACCCCCGGATCAAAATCTCACATATCAACCGAAATTCGTCGAAATTCAACTTAGCCAATTTAAGCCTAATTCTCCACCGAACCTACGAATTAACTTCCGATTTCTTTCCCAAGTCATAAATCACCATCCGAAACTAGTCGAATCTTCTGAAATCCATTCCGAGCCCTCTAACTCAGAAGTCAACGTCTGGTTGACTTTTCCAACTTAAGCTTTCCTTAAAGAGACTATTGGTCTCATTTCTAACCAAATTCAATCCAAATCATCTCAAACTCACCAAACACATATACCAACATACGCGAAAAAATAATACAAGGATGTCGGGGCTGAAATACAAGAAATGACGGGTCGGGTCATTACATTTGAAAATAGTGTTTTATTGATGTACATTTTCAAAAATAATTGTATTTAATAATTAAATATTAAAATCAACATGATACCAAAATAATAATAATCACTTCATATTTGAAAAAGATTTATGAATTTAATAGATTCTAACATATGATATGAACATGGAAGAACAAAGAGAAAGTGATCATCAAACCCATTATTTAAGGTTAATAAATATGGAGCACTTGATGCACTATTAAATATTATATCGCGCAAGAGAATTTAAATATTTCTATATATTTATAAAGAAAATTCTATATAAAATATTAAAAGTATATATAAAAATTATAGTCATACCTCTCTATAACAACACCCTAATAATATAATAGGCATTCACGATAAAAATCGAGTATTTCTTGGAAACGAATATTATGTAATGTTATTATATATGTCCTCCATAACAATACTTCACTATAGCAGCCAAAACATTTTGGAACAAACGAGGTTGTTATAGAGAGGTTTGACTGTATATATATATATATATATGTCGGTTTGGTTCTGAATTTTTAACTCAATACCATACAAAATCAAACCAAAGCTAGTCGGATTTTTTAATCGATTTCGTTTAACTTTTCGGTTTGGTGTGGTTTGCGGTTCAGTTTTGTCACGACCTGGATTTTTTACCATCGGGAGTCGTGATGGCGCCTACTAACGGAGCTAGGCCAGCCAAACTTTGAACATTCTCTGATAAATCTCAACAATATACTATGCGAAAGACAATTAAATAAAAGCGGAAGACTTTAAGTTTAATAAAAATGAAATCATAAATGCGGAAGTTTAAAACATATCTCTACCCATAATCTAATGTCACTACTCAGGAACTGCTAAGAATTTACTAAACACAACCGTTCGAAAGAAATATAAAATTGTTCGTCTCGAATACATGAGATAACAGAATGAATATAAAGATAGAAGAGACGCCGGGTCCTGCGGACGCCTGTAAGACTACCTCAGTGTCTCGCTGAGCTGAATGCCAACACTCGCATTACTGCTGCTGCTGCTGCCCGAAACCTGTATCTGCGCAAAAGAGCGGAGAGTGTAGAATCAACACAACCGACCTCATGTGCTGGTAAGTGCCCGGCCTAACCCCGGCGAAGTAATGACGAGGCTAGACATGACCTACCATAATTAACCTGTGCAAATATAATATACAAGTGCGATAAAACAATAACAAAATAATACAAAGAAAAGCTGGGAGGAGACAAGCTATCGGGGAGTACTAGATGAAAAATGGATCATCGGAAACAAACATCAGATCTACTTTAGGTTTCATGACACATATATTTATAGTGGACGGCACGCCACACGATCCCATAATGTAGAATATAAGTGGACGGTGCGCCACACGATCCCGTAGCGTAGTATATAAGTGGACGGCGTACCACACGATCCCACTTCATATATTACATGGTAGGCGTACCACTCGCTCCTGTTTTACCGTGCACAATGTCACCGGCTCTAAGGCCAATAACAATAATCAATATAAGTTGTGGCCGGCATACCACTCGCTCCCTTTTCAATATGTCACCGGTATCAAACGCCAATCAATAATCAATATAAGTTGTGGTAGGCATACCGCTCGCTCCCGTTTTGCCGTGCACAATGTCACCGACATCTAAGGCCAATAACAATAATAATATAAGTTGTGGTCGGCGTACCACTCGCCCTTTGGGAAAAGCAAAATCAAGTTTCGCATTTGCAAACTCTGAAGGGTCCTGAGGTCTTCGCATTAGTGATGCCTCAGGTCGCATTTGCGATGGCCACATCTCTGCATTTGCAAGCAAATCATCGCATTTACGATCCAAGCCCTGCTTCCCAGTCTGCGCTTTTGCGAAAATCACAGAATCCAAATACACAAGATTTTCCTAAGGCTAAAAATGCAACCCAACGCCTATCCAAAACTCTCCCGAGCCCTCGGGGCTCCAAACCAAACATGCACACAATCATAGAAATATCCTACGAACTTACTCGTGCAATCAAATTGCCAAAATAACATCAAAATCTTTTAATCAAATCTCAAAACATAACATTCTTCTTCCAATTTTCATAAACTTCAAATTTCCCATTTTTAGTCCAGAACACGTCAAACAACGTCCGTTTTCAACCAATCTTTACTGATAGTGCTTAACGAATATTTAAGTCATGTACCAGGCGCCAGAACCAAAATACGAGCTAGATACTTATATTTTCTAACTCATTTTCATTGCAAAAATTCCATATCATTTTCAGAAAAATAATTTCTTTCAAAACTTCTTTACTCGGGCTCAGGGCGTTGAATTTCGATTACAGGAATACACCCGAGTCCCATATTTTTCTACGGACCTCCCGAGATTGTCATATCACAGGCCCAGGTTCGTTTCCCAAAATATAGACCAATGTCAACTTTATCGATATTAATATCAATTTTTTTTAAAATTTTAAACAGAATTCACATATTTTAACATAAAAACTTTCCGGCTTTGCGCCTGGACTGTGCACGCCTCGGAAGCACGGAAAAATAGAGAATGATAGTGATGACCCATTGGGTCGTCACATCCTCCACCTCTAAAACAACCGTTGTCCTCGAACAGACAAAAGAAAGAAGTACCGGAGTCGAGGAATAGATGGGGATAACGGCTCCGCATATCAGACTCGGACTCCCAGGTCGATGCCTCAAGAGGCTGACCTCTCCACTGAACACACTGCAAGAAAAAATCTTTGACCTCAACCGTCAAACCTGCCAGTCTAAATAAGCCACCGGCTCCTCCTCATATGACAGATCCTTGTCCAATTGGACGGTGCTGAAATCTAATACGTGGGCTGGATCGCCATGATACCTCTGAAGCATGGATACGTGAAAAAATGGATGCACGACAGATCAAGAATCTCAAATGGGCCAATAAACCTAGGGCTAAGCTTTCCCTTCTTCCCGAATCTCATCACGTCCTTCATAGGCAATACCCGGAGCAATACTCCCTCACCAACCAAGAAAGCAACATCTCTGACCTTGCAGTCCGCATAACTCTTCTTTTTGGACTGAGCTTTACCAAGTCTATCCTGAATAATCCAGACCTTATCCAAGGCCTCTTACACCAAATCGGTACCCAATAATCGAGCCTCTACCGGCCCAAACCATCTGATTGGAGATCGACATCATCTACCATGTAACGCCTCATACGGAGCCATCTGAATGCTGGACTGGTAGCTGTTTTTGTAGGAAAATTCTGCTAATGGCAAAAATTTGTCCGACGAGCCTCCAAAATCATTAACGCAGGCTCGGAGCATATTCTCAAGAATCTATATCGTCTACTCGTACTGGCCGTCCGTTTGGGGATGAAATGCCGTACTCAACTGAACCTAGGTTCCCAACACCTGCTGTACCACTCTCGAGAAATGCAAAGTAAATTTGCGGAGCTCGGTCCGAAATGATAGATATAGGCACCCCAAGAAGGCAAACGATCTCCCTGATATAAATCTCAGCTGACCCCTCGGACGAATAGGTGGTGGCAACCGGAACAAAATGCAGTGACTTGGTCAGCCTATCCACAATAGACCAAACCACATCAAACTTCTTACGAGTCATCGGAAGTCCAGTAACAGAATCCATAAGAATCCTCTCCTACTTCCACTCGGGAAGCTCAATCCTCTAATATAACCCACCGGGCTCCTGCTGCTCGTACTTAACCTGCTGACAGTTCAAACACCAAGCCACGTATACAACAATGTCCTTCTTCATTCTGCACCACCAATAGTGCTGCCTCAAATCCTGATACATCTTCGCGGTGCACGGATGAATAGAATATTGAGAAATATTGGCCTCCATTATGATCAACTCCCAAATACAATTAACATTGGGCACACAAACTCGCCCCTAAAATCTCAATACACCATCATCTCCCAAGGTCATCTTCTTGGAACCTCCACGCGCACCATGTATTTCAGGATACACAAATGAGGATCATCAAACTACCGCTCACGCATACGCTCCATAATTAACGAACGAGCAACTGTGCAAGCTAACACCATGCTTGCCTCAGAAATAACCCACCTCACAAGTCAATTGGATAAGGCCTAAAAATCCAAAGCAAGCAGTCTCTGGCTGACCGGAATATAGGCAAGACTACCCATGCTGGAGGACTTACTACTCAATGTATCAGTCACCGAATTGGCTTTTCCTGGGTGGTACAAGATAGAAACATCATAGTCTTTCAACAACTCCAACCACCTCCTCTGCCTCAAATTCAACTCCTTCTGTTTGAACAAGTAGTGAAAGCTCTTATGATCCTAGTACACCTCACACGTCACACCATATAAACAATGCCTCAAGATCTTCAAGGCGTGAACAATGGCCGCCAACTCTAGGTCATGAATTGGATAATTCTTCTCGTGGATCTTCAACTACCTCGAAGCATATGCTATGACTCTGCAATTATGCATCAATATTATGCCAAGACCAATACGGGACACATCATAATAGGCAGCATAAGGCCCTGATCCCGTGGGCAAAACCAATACCGGTGCCGTAGCCAGAGGTGTCGTGAGCTTCTGGAAGATCGCCTCGCACTCATCTGACCACCTGAACTAGGCACCCTTCTGGGTCAATCAGTCATCGGGGCTGCAATGGATGAAAACACCTCCATGAACCATCAGTAGTTACTTGCTAACCCCAAGAAACTCCGGATCTCTGCAGCTGATAGTGGTCAAGGCCAAATCTTGACCGCCTCATTCTTCTTTAGGTCCACCTGAATACCCTCTGCTGAAAATAACAAGACCCAGGAATGCAACAGAACTCAACCCAAAATGCATATTTCGAGAACTTGGCGTATAATTGACTATCCTTCAGAGTCTGAAGAACCACTCTGAGGTGCTGTTGATGCTCCTCCTGACTGCGGGAGTATATCATATATAGTCGATGAAGAAAATCACGTACAAATCCAAATATGGCTTGAACAGTCGGTTCATCAAATCCATGAAAGCCGCTGGGGCATTTGTGAAACCAAATAACATCACCAAGAACTCAAAATGCCATAACCGAGTGCGGAAAACTATCTTAGGGACACCGGATGCCATAATCCTCAAATGATGGTAACCAGATTCCAAATCTATCCTTGAAAACACCTTGGCGCTATGACGCTGATCGAACCATATCCTAAATCCTCGGTAGTGGATACTTGTCCTCAATCATCACTTTGTTCAATTGTCGGTAATCAATGCACATCCTCATCGAACCATCCTTTTTCTTCACAATAACAATGGTGCGCCCCAAGGCGAAACACTGGGCCTAATGAAACCCTTATCAAGCAAGTCCTGAAGCTGCTCCTTTAAATCTTTCAACTCTGGAGGGGCCAGAACCAATGGAAGGAACCTCTACACTGAGTGCCCGGTGCCATATCAATACAAAAATAGATATCCCTATTATGTGGCATGCCCGGCAGTTCTAAAGGGAAAACCTTGGGGAAACTCCCGAACAATAGGACTAAAACCAATGGAAAGAACCTCTACACTGGAGTCGCGATCATACGCCAGATGAGCTAAACACCTATTCTTATCCATGCGTCGAGCCTTCACATACGATATCACACTGCGGGTTGGATGATCTAAAGTCCATCTTCACTCTAAATGGGGAAAATCTGGCAAAGCCAAGGTCACTGTCTTGGTGTGACAATCCAAAATAGTATGGCACGGGGACAACCAATCCATCCCCAATATAACGTCGAAGTCCACCATATCTAAGAGAAAAAAGTTGATACGGGTCTCAAGACCCTCAAATACTACCATACATGAATGATGCACTCTGTCGACCACTATAGAATCACCCACCGGTGTAGACACATATACAAAAATACCCAAGGTATCACTAGGTATAACATAATAGGTTGCAAAATAGGACGACACATATGAATACGTAGGTCCATAGTCAAATATCACTGAAGTATCTCTAATACAACTCAGAATGGTACCTGTGATGTCTGTCTGCATCTAAAGACTCAACCTCCAAACTAGCTGCTAGCGCCCCTACATCTGGCGGTCTGAACTCCACCTCTAAGACCTCTACCCCCGCCTTTAGCAGGCTGGGTAGGCTGTGGGGCAACTGGTGCCTGAACCATAGGACGAAGATCCTGCTTCTGATAACCACCTGAAAATCGAGGGCAAAATCTGACAATCTGGCTCGAATCACCACAACCATGGAAAAATCTCGACTGCTGCGGCTGAGCACCCTTCAACCTCAGGCAATGTCTCCTCATGTGACCAAATTTTCGGCACTCATAACATCTACACAAACGAAGCAAATGAGGAAACTGCGGCTATCCTTGTCGACCTGAACGATCACCTGAAGTACCATGAGTGACATGAGAAACTGACTGAAAGGGCCTGGAAGGATGGCCTCTACCATAAAAACCCCTACCTCTAGACGAAGTACCGTGGAATCTGCCTACATGACGGGGCCTCTTATCCAATCCATGACCGCCTCCCTATGGCAGTGCCGTCTCAACTCTACGGCCCACATCGATCGCCTCCTAAATAATGATCTCACTCCCGGCCAGAGCCATTACACCCTGCTGACCTGCCACCACCGGCTGAACCACTAGAAACAAACCCGCTCGAATGATGCACTCTATAAAGCCCACCAATCTGATCAAAACATTCTCAAGAACTAGGGTGGCTATGAACATTTCAGGGAACTGAGTTGGGCTCATCGGAGCTTTTGGGGCTTGAAACTCCACCTCAAACTCAACCTTGGGCTCCACCTCTAGGGCTGCTGCTCGGGGCTCGGACGTCTGAGCGGTAGATGAAGAAGCATGTGTTCTCGCTATCGGCAAAAAAATAGAGTAGAAATTTAATCGGTGATTGAGAAACGGAAACGCACAACAAGAAAGAACAAATGTGAAGGTTTTTCCTAACTCAATAGCCTCTGGGGAGTAAATACAGATGTCTCCGTACCGATCCCTCAGACTCTACCAAGTTTATCCATGAGTTGTGTGACCTATGTAACCTATAGCTCTGATATCGTTTTGTCACAATCCAGATTTCCCATCATTGGGAGTTGTTATGGCGCCTACTAACGGAGTTAGGCCAGCCAAACATTGAACACTCCAAACATTGAACATTCTCCAATAAATCTCAACAATATACTATGCAGAAGACAATTATATAAAAGTGGAAGACTTTAAGTTTAATAAAATGAAATCATAAATGCGGATGTTTAAAACATATATCTACCCAAAATCTGGTGTCACTACTCATGAACTGCTAATAATTTACTAAACACAACTGTTTGAAAGAAATATAAAACTTTTTGTCTCGAATACATGAGATAACATACTGAATAAAAAAGATAGAGGAGACGGCGGGTCCGCGGACGCCTGCAAGGCTACCTCGGTGTCTCGCTGAGCGGAATGTCAAGACTTGCACTACAACATCTACTATTTCCCGAACCTGTATCTGCGCAAAAGAATGCAGAGTGTAGAATCAGCATAACCGACCCCATGTGCTGGTAAGTGCCTGGCCTAACCCAAGCAAAGTAGTGACGAGGCTAGACAAGACCTACCATAATTAACCTGTGCAAATATAATATACAAGTGCGAGTAAACAATAACAAAATAATGCAAAGTAAAGATGAGAGGCGACATGCTATCGGGGAGTACTAGATGAAAAATGGATCATTGGAAACAAACAACAAATCTACTCCGGGTTTAATAATACATATATTTATAGTGCACGGCACGCCACACGATCCCATAATGTAGAATATAAGTGGACGACGCGCCACACGATCATGTAGCATAGTATATTAGTGGACTGCACGCCACACGATCCCGTCTTATATATTACGTGGTAGGCGTACCACTCGCTCCCGTTAACATAGAATAGTAGAAGATCCAGGATGAAGAACACGTCAACCGTGCACAATACCACCGGCATCTAAGGCCAATAATAATAATCAATATAAGTTGTGGTCGGCGTACAACTCGCTCCCTTTTCAATATGTCACCGGCATCAAAGGCCAATAACAATTAAGAACTCAATAAGTTAACAATTTAAGACTCACGATCACACTCGACACCAGTGTATAAATACTCGTCACCATGCCTATACACTGTACTCGATCATTTAGCAAATAGCAATCAAAACACTCTAATCCTATTTCGTCAAGCCAAAGTTAGATCAAACACTTACCTCGAAAGCTCCAAACTCAGCTCACGCCTCTAGAATCGCTTTACTCCTCGAATTCGCCGCAAAACCGCTCGTATCTAGTCACAAATTACTCAAATGTATTAATAAATGCTATTTAATCAATTTGAATGCATTTCCCAAAGTTATTCCCAAAGATTCCCAAAATGCCCCCGGATCCACATGGTCAAAACCCGAGGTTCGAACCAAAACCGGCTACCATTCCCCACGAGTTCATATCTATGTTTTGTTTTGAAATCGAACCTCAAATTGAGGTCCAAATCTCCAATTTAGTGAAAACCTAAGTTATTCCTCAAAATCCCCATTTTCACACATGGAAAACCTTCATTTTAAGATGGAAACATGATAAATGATGTTAAACATTGAAGAAATTGAGTAAAAGTTGACTTACAAATGATTTGGAGAAGATAGAGTTCGTGAAAAATTGCCAATGGGTGTTTGGGTTTTGAAAATATGAAAAATGGAGCTTTAAAATCGTCTATGTATGAAATATGTAGGTTCAGGTATGGGAAATACGAACCTGGGTTTGCAATTGCGAACCCAGCAGGTTCGGGAAATACGAAATCGAGTTTCGTATTTACGAACTCTGAAGGGTCCTGAGTTCTTCGCATTTTCGATGCCTCAGGTCGCATTTGCGATGGCCACAGCTCCGCATTTGTGAGCAAATCATCGTATTTGCGATCCAAGCCCAGCTTCCCAGTCTTCGCTTTTCCGCCAAAAGCTCGCATTTGCGAAAATCACTGAAGCCAAATACACCAAATTTTCCTAAGGCTAAAAATGCAACCCAACGCCTATCCAAAACTCTCCCGAGCCCTCGGGGATCAAAACCAAACATGCACACAATCTTCAAAATATCCTACGAACTTACTCGTGCAATCAAATCACCAAAATAACATCAAAATCTATTAATAAAATCTCAAAACACAACATTCTTCTTCCAATTTTCATAAACTTCAAATTTCCCATTTTTAGTCCAAAACACGTCAAACGACGTCCGTTTTAAACCAAAATTTACAGATAGCGCTTAATGCATTTTATGTCCTGTACCAGGAACTAGAACAAAAATACGAGCCCGAAACCTATATTTTCTAACTCACTTTCATTGCAAAATTAATTATCATTTTCGGAAAAAAAAATTTTTCTTTCAAAACTTCTTTACTCGGGCTCAGGGCCTCTGATTTCGATTCCGGGAATACACCCGAGTCTCA
Organism: Nicotiana benthamiana; assembly: GCA_034376525.1. NCBI lineage: Eukaryota > Viridiplantae > Streptophyta > Magnoliopsida > Solanales > Solanaceae > Nicotiana > Nicotiana benthamiana. The sequence goes on from CM067334.1 coordinate 117,514,958, forward strand.
TATTTTTCTACGGACCTCCCAGGATTGTCACATCACGGTTCTATGTCAGTTTACCTAAAATGTTGACCAAAGTCAACTTAATCAATATTAATATCAAATTTATTAAAATTTTCACATAATTCACATATTTTAACATAAAAACTTTCTGACTTTGTGCCTGAACTGTGCACGCAAATCGAAGCAACTAAATGAAAGGTTTTCAAGGCCTCGAAAGCACGGAAAATGGAGAACTACAATGATGACCCTTTGGGTCGTCACATCATCCACCTCTAAAACAACTATTCGTCCTCGAACAGACAAAAGAAAGAAGTACCAGAGTCGGGGAATAGATGGGGATAACGGCTAGGCATATCAGACTCTGACTCCCAGGTTGATGCCTCAGGAGGCTGGCCTCTCCACTGAACACGCACTGAAAGAAAAAATCTTTGACTTCAACCGTCGAACCTGGAAATCTAAAATAGCCACCGGCTCCTCCTCATATTACAGATCCTTGTCCAATTGGACAGTGCTGAAATGTAATATGTATGCTGGATCGCCATGATACCTCTGAAGCATGGATACGTGAAAAACTGGATGCACGAAGGACAATCTAGGCAATAAGGCAAGTATATAAGCCACATCCCCCACCCGATCAAGAATATCAAATGGGCCAATAAACCTAGGGCTAAGCTTGCCCTTTTTCCCGAATCTCATCACGTCCTTCATGTTGGAAACACGTTCTCAATGCAATATACTAAAACGTGTGTTCTTTTGTATAGGTTTTGATGAATGACAAACGAAGCGAAAATTGATATATGACGAAGTTCAAGAAACAAGCGCACAATTGATATACAACGAGATTCAAGCTCAAGACAAAGTTTTATAGTTTAATTGAGTCACTCTTAATTGTGATCTTGATCCTACAACTTGACTCGTAACATGGCTTCTCTCATAAAACTATTTTCCAAAATCATGCATATTTAATTTAATGTCAAATGATTTTAAATCATGCATATTTACAGTAGTCAAAATAATTTTTAGACATGCCTTAAAAATCTGGACTAAGATAAGCGATTATGTACTTATGATAATCGATTGTTTTCAGCCAAGACTGCATGACAATCGATTGTGAACTAATGACAATCGATTGTGAGTAAAACAGTGAGCATCAGGTTTTTTCAAACCTGCATGACAATCGATTGTCAACTAATGACAATTGATTGTAACTGAGGCAGTGTCCATCAAAGTATTTCAAAACTCAGAATAATCGATTATGAACTAATGATAATCGATTATGTTGAGACAGTGTCTTCCAGTGATTTTCAAATTTATTAAATAATCGATTGTTACATTGGACAATCGATTGTCAAAGAGATAGTGTCTAAAATGTTTTACAAAAACTGATAAGTAATCGATTGTTGACTTTGTGCAATCGATTGTGAAGCTGACCGTTGTCGTAAAGTTTTCAAATACCGTCAGGTAATCGATTATTGATTCTGTATAATCGATTGTTTTGATTAAAATCCGGAAAAGATTTTTTGAACGTTATTGGGTAATCGATTATTGATTTTGTATAATCGATTGTTTTGATTAAAATCCGGAAAAGATTTTTTGAACGTTGCTGAGTAATCGATTGTTGATTCTGGACAATCGATTGTTTGTGGTAAAATCTGGAAAGGATTTTTTGAACGTTGCCAGTAATCGATTATGGATTGTAAGTAATCGATTATCAAGCGTAAAATCTGGGATTGAATTTTGATCTGACTGGCAGACAATCGATTGTTGGAGTTTGACAATCGATTGTCAGTGAGTAAAATCAGCAACTCTTAATTGGCAATTAGGCAACAGTAATGCCAAGTTTTTCAACTGTAAATACAGCTTCATTTCAGTGTTTTAAACACAACAACATACTACAACTGATCGTTACATTGCAATAAGCTTGCATACTTTTGTTTATCATTTTATATTCAATTTCATAAAGCTTATGAGAGCCATATTCTTGTCCAAAGTTATTGTGATCTAGAGCTTACTTCTTTTACTCATATCTACTCATTAAGGAGTATTTTGTTTGAGTGTTTAGTGTTTTATACACTTGTAAGAGAATTGTAATTCTCTTGTTGTAAGGAACTTGTGTTTCCTTGGTTGAAGTATTGGAGTGTTGTATCTCCGAGCAAAGGTGTTAAGGCTTGTGTCCTTAAGTTGTAAAGGTTTGTTGAGCACCCGTAAGCTTAACAAGTTAGTGGAAAATCTCGAGAGAGTCTCTCGGGGACTGGACTAACCACGTGTTGTGGTGAACTAGAATATATCGGTGCGTTCTTTCCTTTTTGTTTATTTAACGCACTTATTTATTTCCTGCAAATTTTAATTTCCGCAAGTTTACGCTAAATTTTATTATAACGCTATTCACCCCCCCTCTAGCGTTAAGCGCTTTATCTAACAATTGGTATCAGAGCCCAACTCTCTGAAAACGTAACAGTTTGAGAGAACCATCCATGGCTTCTACTCGTGATTCTTTGTAGGAATTGATGAAGGACAGTGCTCCATACGACCACCTCTATTCAACGGTACAAATTACACGTACTGGAAGGAGAGGATGAAGATCTTTGTTCAGTCCAACAGCTTTCACCTTTGGAAGGTGATAATGAAGGGAAACCAAATTCCAACAAAGAAGGTGGAAAACGAATGGGTTCCCAAGTCCGAGGATGAGTATGACGCGGATGACATTCGAAAGGTTCAAAATAATGCTAAAGCAATTAATTTAAAGTTATATTGTGCTGTTAATGCTGACGATTACAGGAAAATATCGTGTTGCACAACGGCAAAGGAGATGTGGGACAAGCTAGAAGTTACGTACGAAGGTACGGACCAGGTAAGGGAAGCAAAAAATTGATTTCCTAACCCATTCTTATGAATTATTTCACATGAAGGAAGGTGAAAAGGTGGACGAAATGTTTGAGCGATTTTCAATAATCGTAAATGACCTACATGCTCTCAAGAAAACATTCACGGATAGAGAGCTCGTGCGAAAAATTCTTAGAAGTCTCACACCGGCATGGAGATCAAAGGCCGTTGCACTTCAAGAATCCATTGGCGTTTCAAACGTCACCATCGACGCACTAAGAGGTAACCTTAAGACCTATGAATCTACTATTCTTAACCCTTTTGTTGATGATCAAAGGAGGCAAAGAATAGCTCTAAAGGCGAGCACAAGCCAACCGCAAATTGATGAGGAAGGAGACAACGAGTTTGGACTTGTTATCAAAAGATTTCAAAAGTTCATGCACAAGGAGTATGAACGCAAGGGCAAAAATCAAGGCGAACAAATCAAGTGCTATGAATGTGGTGAAACCGGGCACATCAAATCAAATTGCCCAAACATCAAAAAGGAGAAGAAACCTTTTAAAAAGCAACGTGCATACATTTCTTGGGGAGGCGACTCCGGAGATGAGTCAAGCGAAGGAGAAGAAGACGAAGCAGCAAATCTTTGCCTTATGGCACAAGAAGACAACAAAGATGAGGTATGTCAAATTTCGTCTAAAAACTTCTTTACTCTTGAAGAAATGCGAACTGCTTTTGATGAATTATATGCTGAGTTTATTAAGGCTTCAAAAACTGTAAAGGGCGTAAAAGAAAATACTTCTCTAAAAGAAAAAGATTTTCAAAAACAGCTTTCTTTAAAAGAAAAGGATTTAGAAAAACTGGTTTTAGAAAATGAGAAGCTGAAAGAGGAAAACAAGTTTTTTGGAAAAAGAAGTTCCGATAAGCCCGAAAGCTCTACTAGAAATTGCACTTCTTGTTTGCATCTTAAGAATGAAGTAAGTAGGCTTAAAGGCACATTAGATAAGTTTAATTCTTCGCACAAAAACTTGAATGATGTTCTTGTTAACTTGAAATCAACCAAGCATGGAATAGGCTTTAAGAATGAAGAAAAGGTTGAAGCTAAACCCCAACAACCTAAAGCTCAACCTAGGATTAACAATAGAAATGCTTATCCTAGAAACAACAACTCTAGAGCCAATATGCATGCTAGACAAAATGCTGAACATTTTAGAAGACCTAGGAATGACTTACCACCTAGAAATAGTCACCCTAGAAATGATGCATACTTTAGGCCAAATTTTGAACCCCTTAGAAGACCTAGCAATGGCCCTCAACCGAGAAACAATCACTCTAGAAATGCTGCCCATCCTAGAGCTCATAGTAGGAGAAATAATTCTCATGAAATGCGAAATAGTCATAGTGTTCAAAATAGAGTAAGAAATTTTCATCCGTCTAGTTACTATGAACCTAGAAGGATGCATAACCCAAATGTGACTTGTCATTATTGTAGACGTATTGGTCATATTGCTCCTGCATGCTTTACACATCATAGACATATTACTCAATCGCATCATTATAATATGCCTAACCCCTAAGGACCCAAGATGGCATGGGTACCTAAAGAACATTAATTTGTTTTGCAGGTGTGCTTGAAGGGATCAAGTGTACTATGGTACCTTGATAGTGGATGCTCCAAGCATATGACGGGAGATGAATCCAAATTCCTTCAATTATAGCACAAAGAAGGAGGAAGTGTTATCTTCGGTGATAACAATAAAGGAAATATCATCGGCATCGGCTCGGTCGGTAAGGATGAAAAATCCTCTATTAAGCATATATTACTTGTTAAAGGATTAAAGCATAATCTCTTGAGCATAAGCCAATTGTGTGACAAGGGAAATCTTGCTTTATTTGATTCGGATGAATGCTTAGTGTTCAGACGTAGTGATTTCAAAATTATCCTCCGTGGTTTTAGAGTGGATAATATTAATATGGTTGATCTTGCTAATTCCTCACCCGATTATGTTGATTGTCTAATGAGTAAAGAGGATGATACTTGGCTATGGCATCGTAGAGCAGCACATATTAATATGCATCTTTTGAACAAATTGATTTCTCAAAACTTAGTTGTTGGTCTTCCCAATTTAAAATTTGAAAATGACTCTACTTGTGACTCGTGTCAAAAGGGGAAGCAAACAAAAGCATCTTTCAAATCTAAAAATATTGTTTCAACTTCTAGACCATTGCAATTGCTTCATATGGATTTATTTGGTCCCTCTCGCATTGAAAGTCTAGGAAGAAATAGATATGCTTTTGTGATTGTTGATGATTACTCGAGATTTACTTGGACTTTATTTCTTGCCAATAAAAGTGATGCTTTTCAAAATTTTAAATATTTTCTTAAGCGTGTTCAAAATGAGAAAGAAACAACCGTTACTTCAATTAGAAGTGATCATGGGGGAGAGTTTGATCACAATCTCTTTGCGGACTTTTGTGACGAACTCGGAATCGAGCATACCTTTTCCGCTCCACGTACACCACAACAAAATGGGGTGGTGGAAAGGAAAAATAGGTGTCTCGAAGAGATGGCTAGAACCATGCTCGACGAAGCTAAGATACCCAAACATTTTTGGGCGGACGCCGTGAGTACCGCTTGCTATGTTCTAAATAGAGTAGTAATTCGGCCGATACTCATGAAAACCCCCTATGAACTTTATAAGGGTATAAAACCAAATATTTCCCATTTTAGAGTTTTTGGTTGCAAATGTTTTGTTCATAACAATGGCTAAGACCAATTGGGTAAATTTGATGCTAAGTCGGATGAAGGTATTTTCATTGGATATTCCTCACGTAGTAAAGCATATAGGGTCTTTAATAAAAGAACCCAAATTGTGGAGGAATCCCCTCATGTTGTATTTTTCGAAAATAATACTCGCTTGGCGAGAAAGGATTCCGGTTTTGATTTTGCAGGTATCTTAGATAGCTTGAAAGACAAAATACAAGAGGAACCACCCAAGGAAAATAAAGATGAAACTGAGGAACAACCAACGGAAGAAGTGCCACAATTGGAAAAAGAAATGAATATTCCTAACGAGTGGAGGACAATCAAAGATCACCGTCTTGAACAGGTAATTGGAGACATCGGAGGAAAGGTAAGTACCCGAAACTCTCTTAAGAACACTTTAGGACACACTTCTTAAGAGCTCACGTTCTCACTTGGCAACACTAGTTTAAGTTATTACTTCTTTACAAATTACTTACTTGAGCGTCAGAGACGTTTAATTCTATTTTGCAGGTATCGCCCTAAAAGATAGGGGGAATTATAAAGTTTTGGCACAGAACAATCGATTGTTCCAAGCAAATAATCGATTATTTTACTGTGCTGAAAATCGATTAGCAGTATCACTAATCGATTGTTTATGGTTTATGTTCATTCTGCAGTTTTGTTTAATAATTGATTCCTTAAATTGCATAATCGATTTCAGTCTCAGCCATTCAGCAATGCTTTTCCAAAACAACGATTATTCCACATTTGACATCGATTATTTCATGTTAGAAATTTAAACTCTTGTTACCGTTTGGCTCCTCATCGATTTGTGTCAGTTCCAAGTAAGTCATAACTCTTCAACAATCGATTATTGCATCTCAACAATCGATTGTCTTACGGTCAGTGAATTTATTTTACCGTTTCTGACTTATTTGGCTTTAAATTCTCAGCAGATCTCTTCCATAAATGATAAGACACTCTCCCCTCTATAAATAGGCTTCATATATGTTCATATTCATTCACTCAAGCATCAATTTTAGCTTTCAAAATATCAAATTCTCTCTAATCCTTTGCAAAATCCAGCAGCTTTCATTAAAAATGTCGGGCCGTCACTCAAAACGTTCCCGTTCTGCTAGGCACGCGCATCCGCCTCTGTTGCCCCTCCTCGTCCGAACTATCCCTATCAAGATGGTTCCATTCAATATTTTAATTCCGACATCGAGCTTACTCGATTCTTAACCAAATTTGAAAAGCGCGACATTCTTCCACCCCGCTTTTCAACCCACAAGTATCTTGAATCATTTGGGCCTGCTGCAAATATGCTCAAGAATTCTCAACTTCTTGACTTTTTACTCCTTACCCATCCTTACATCAATACTACATTGGTTCAAGCATTTTATTCCAACCTCCATGAGGATGATGATGGTGAGCTTGTCAACAACATTAATGGTGTTCAAATTCTTCTTTCCGATGAAAATCTTCATACCATCGCCCGTCTTCCTCAAAATGGTGAAGACATTTTTCGGTACACCGGAGAGGCCGGAGCCCTTTTTGATGAAACAACCCTCTTACACCAAATCGGTCTTACTTCTTATGATCCAAATCTTTCTTCCCGTCGTCCTACAATTACGGGAATGGATCCCACTTATCGGTTGATTTTCTATTTCATCACCCGAGTCCTCAAGCCTCGTAAGCATAACCATACCACCATTTCCCAAGAGGACACCAAGCTCATGCATGCCATAATAATCGGAGCTAACATCAATTGGTGTCGGCTTATTAAAATTCACATGCGTGACGCTATCGGAGATGATAGGCCTCTTCCTTATGCTCTCCTCATCATGAACTTTCTTGAAGCCACCGGATTCGTCACTGGAAATGGTCCTCTCAAAAAGAGTACCAAAAAGTGGGAAATTTCGGAATCCTCCTTTCATCATGACGGTGATCATGTAGCGCCTGCTCCTCCACCAACCCGTCGTGCTCCTCCGCCTCAAGAGCCTTCCCTCCAATTTATTTCCGACCAAATTGCTTCATTGACCTCTTCTTTCGGTCAATTAACTCACGAGATCCATGGATATTTTGACCACGTTCATTATCCATATGCGGGTCTTGTTCCATATGAAGCAGCGCCGGATGATGAGGCGGAAGATGATGAATGAATAATTATAGTTTTTAAGTTTGTTTTTATATTTTGTATTGTCTTCCCTGTTGCTGTAATTCTTTCCAATAAATAAACAAGTTTTATTTACATCTTTGGCATCTTCTTCTTTTATTTTTGCTAATGGCAAAAGGGGGAAGATAACGGGTATGATGCACTCTCAAATTATAAGCTTAAATTGAGGGGGAATTCTCAAATTGAGGGGGAACAAATTGCATACTTGTTGCATGTATATACTTGTCTTGAATCGTCAATATAAATTGCTTGTCTTGCAAATCCCGCTTAATGTTTGCCATTATCAAAAAGGGGGAGATTGTTGGAAACACGTTCTCAATGCAATATACTAAAACGTGTGTTCTTTTGTATAGGTTTTGATGAATGACAAACGAAGCGAAAATTGATATATGACGAAGTTCAAGAAACAAGCGCACAATTGATATATAACGAGATTCAAGCTCAAGACAAAGTTTTATAGTTTAATTGAGTCATTCTTAATTGTGATCTTGATCCTACAACTTGACTCGTAACATGGCTTCTCTCATAAAACTATTTTCCAAAATCATGCATATTTAATTAATGTCAAATGATTTTAAGTCATGCATATTTACAGTAGTCAAAATAACTTTTAGACATGCCTTAAAAATCTGGACTAAGATAATCGATTATGTACTTATGATAATCGATTTTTTTCAGCCAAGACTGCATGACAATCGATTGTGAACTAATGACAATCGATTGTGAGTAAGACAGTGAGCATCAGGTTTTTTCAAACCTGCATGACAATCGATTGTGAACTAATGACAATCGATTGTAACTGAGGCAGTGCCCATCAAAGTTTTTCAAAACTCATAATAATAGATTATGAACTAATGGTAATCGATTATGTTGAGACAGTGTCTTCCAGTGATTTTCAAATTTATTAAATAATCGATTGTTACATTGGACAATCGATTGTCAAAGAGACAGTGTCTAAAATGTTTTTCAAAAACTGATAAGTAATCGATTGTTGACTTTGTTGAATCGATTGTGAAGCTGACCGTTGTCGTAAAGTTTTCAAATACCGTCAGGTAATCGATTATTGATTCTGTATAATCGATTGTTTTGATTAAAATCCGGAAAAGATTTTTTGAACGTTATTGGGTAATCGATTATTGATTTTGTATAATCGATTGTTTTGATTAAAATCCGGAAAAGATTTTTTGAACATTGCTGAGTAATCGATTGTTGATTCTGGACAATCGATTGTTTGTGGTAAAATCTGGAAAGGATTTTTTGAACGTTGCCAGTAATCGATTATGGATTGTAAGTAATCGATTATCAAGCGTAAAATATGGGATTGAATTTTGATCTGACTGGCAGACAATCGATTGTTGGGGTTTGACAATCGATTGTCAGTGAGTAAAATCAGCAACTCTTAATTGGCAATTAGGCAACGGTAATGCCAAGTTTTTCAACTATAAATACAGCTTCATTTCAGTGTTTTAAACACAACAACATACTACAACTGATCATTACATTGCTATAAGCTTGCATACTTTTGTTTATCATTTTATATTCAATTTCATAAAGCTTTTGAGAGCCATATTCTTGTCCAAAGTTGTTGTGATCTAGAGCTTACTTCTTTTACTCATATCTACTCATTAAGGAGTATTTTGTTTGAGTGTTTAGTGTCTTATACACTTGTAAGAGAATTGTAATTCTCTTGTTGTAAGGAACTTGTGTTTCCTTGGTTGAAGTCTCGGAGTGTTGTATCTCCGAGCAAAGGTGGTAAGGCTTGTGTCCTTAAGTTGTAAAGGTTTGTTGAGCACCCGTAAACTTAACAAGTTAGTGGAAAATCTCGAGAGAGTCTCTCGGGGACTGGACTAGCCACGTGTTGTGGTGAACCAGAATATATCGGTGCGTTCTTTCCTTTTTGTTTATTTAACGCACTTATTTATTTCCTGCAAATTTTAATTTCCGCAAGTTTACGCTAAATTTTATTATAACGCTATTCACCCCCCTCTAGCGTTAAGCGCTTTATCTAACACTTCATAGGCAATACCCGGATTAATACTCGCTCACCAACCATGAAAGCAACATCTCTGACCTTGCGGTCTGCATAACTCGTCTGCCTGGACTGAGCTTTACCAAGTCTATCCTGAATAATCTGGACCTTATCCAAGGTCTCCTACACCAAATCGGTACCCAAAAACCGCGCCTCTCCCGGCCCAAACCATCTGATTGGAGACCAACACCGTGTACCATGCAACGCCTCATACGGGGCCATCTGAATGTTGGACTGGTAGCTGTGTCTGTAGGCAAATTCTGCTAACGGCAAAAAATGGTCCCACAAGCCTCCAAAATCATTAACGCAGGCTCGGAGCATATTCTCAAGAATTTGAATAGTCCTCTTGGACTGGCCGTCCGTCGGGGATGTAACGTCGTACTCAACTGAATCTGGGTACCCAACACCTGTTGTACCGCTCTACAGAAATGCGAAGTAAATTTGTGGACCTCGGTCCGAAATGACAGATATAGGCACCCCAAGAAGGTGAACAATCTCCCTGATATAAATCTCAGCTAACCTCTTAGACTAATAGGTGGTGGCAACCAGAACAAAATGCGCTGACTTGGTCAGCCCATCCACAATAAACCAAACTGCATCAAACTTCTTCCGAGTCATCGGAAGTCCAGTAACAGAATCCATATGAATCTTCTCCCACTTCCACTCGGGAAGCTCAATCCTCTGAAATAACCCACCGGACCTCTGATGCTCGTACTTAACCTGCTGACATTTCAAACACCAAGCCACGTATACAACAATGTCTTTCTTTATTCTGTGGCACTAATAATGATGCCTGAAATCCTGATACTTCTTCGCAGCGCCCCGATGAATAGAATACTGAGAACTATGGGCCTCCGCTAAGATCAACACCCGAATACAATTAACATTAGGCACAAAAACTCGCCCCTACAATCTCAATACAGCATCATCTCCCACGGTCATCTTCTTTGAACCTCCACGCTGTACCGTGTCTCTCAGTACACACAAATGAGTATCATCAAACTACCTCTCACGGATACGCTCCATCAATGATGAACAAGCAATTGTGCAAGTTAACACCCTGCTAGGCTCAGAAATATCCCACCTCAAAAATCTATTGGCTAAGGCCTAAACATCCAAAGCAAGTAGTCTCTGGCTGGCCGGAAAATAGGAAAGACTACCCTAACTTCCGGACTTCCTAATAAATGTATCGGTCACCCCATTGGCCTTTCCCGGGTGGTACAAGATAGAAACATCATAGTCTTTCAACAACTCCAACCACCTCCTCTGCCTCAAATTCAACTCCTTCTGTTTGAACAAGTACTGAAAGCTCATATGATCCTTGTACACCTCACACGTCACACTATGTAAACAATGCCTCAAGATCTTCAAGGCGTGAACAATGGCCGCCAACTCTAGGTCATGAATTGGAAAATTCTTCTCGTGGATCTTCAACTACAACGAAACATATGCTATGAATCTGCCATTCTGCATCAATATTGTGCCAAGACCAATACGAGACACATCATAATAGGCAGCATAAGGCCCTGATCCCGCGGGCAAAACCAAAACTGGTGCCGTAGCCAGAGGTGTCGTGAGCTTTTGGAAGCCGCCCTCACACTCATCTGACCACCCGAACTAGGCACCCTTCTGGGTCAATCTAGTCATCGGGGCTGCAATGGATGAGAACCCCTCCATGAACCGTCGGTAGTAACCTGCTAACCCTAAGAAACTTCGGATCTCTGTAGCTGATGCTGGTCGAGGCCAGCTCTTGACCGCCTCATTCTTCTTTAGGTCCACCTGAATACCCTCTTCTAAAATCAACGTGACCCAGGAATGCAACAGAACTCAACCCAAAATGCATATTTCGAGAACTTAGCGTATATTTGACTATCCTTCAGATTCTGAAGAACCACTCTGGAGGCTTGTGGGAGTATATTAGAATATTGTCGATGAAGAAAATCACGAACAAATCCAAATATGGCTTGACCACTCGGTTTATCAAATACATGAAAGCTGCTGGGGCATTTGTGAAATCAAATAACATCACCAAGAACTCATAATGCCCGAACCAAGTGTGGAAAACGATATTAAGGACACTGGATTCCGTAATCCTCAACTGATGGTAACCAGATTCCAAGTCTATCCTTGAAAACACATTGGCACTCTAAAGCTGATCGAACCATATCCTAAATCCTCGGCATTGGATACTTGTTCTCAATCATCACTTTGTTGAAGTGTCGGTATCAATGCACATCCTCATCGAACCGTCCTTTTTCTTCACAATAACACTGGTGCGCCCCAAGGCGAAACACTAGGCTTTATGAAACCATTATCAAGCAAGTCCAGAAGTTGCTCCATTAAATCTTTCAACTCTGGCGGGGCCATGCGATACGGCAGAATGGAAATAGGCTGAGTGCTCGGTGCCAGATCAATACAAAAATCGATATCCATGTCAGGCGGCAGGCCTGGAAGGTCTAAAGGGAAAACCTCGGGGAAACTCCCGAACAATAGGAACAGAACCAATGGAAGGAACCTCTACGCTGGAGTCGCGATCATACACAAAATGAGTTAAACACCTCTTCTTAACCATGCGTCGAGTCTTAACATACGATATCATACTGCGGTTCGAATGATCTAAAGTCCCTGTTCACTCTAAATGGGGCAAATCTGGCAAAGCCAAGGTCACTGTCTTGGAGCGACAATCCAAAGTGGCATGGTAGGGGGACAACCAATCCATCCCCAACATAACGTCAGAGTCCACCATATCTAAGAGCAATAAGTCGATACGGGTCTCAAGACCCTCAAATACTACCACACATGAATGATGCACTCATTCGACCACAATAGAATTGCCCACCGGTGTAGACACATATACAGGAATACCCAAGGCCTCATTAGGTATAACCAAATAGGGTGCAAAATAGGACGACACATATGAATACGTAGATCCATAGTCAAATAGCACTGAAGCATCTCTAATACAACTCAGAATGGTACCTGTGACGTCTGCATCTAAAGACTCAACCTCCAAACTACCTGCTAGCTGCCCCTACCTCTGGTGATCTGAACTTCACCTCTAAGACCTCTACCCCCGCCTCTAGCCAGCTTGGTAGGCTGTCGGGCAACTGGTGCCTAAACTATAGGACAAAGATCATGCTGCTGAAAACCACCTGAAACTTGAGGGCAAAATCTATCAATGTGCCTCAAATCACCACAAGCATGGAAAAATATCGACTGTCGCAGCTGAGCACCCTTCAACCTCAGGAAATGTCTCCTGATGTGACCAAATTCTCCACACTCATAATATCTACACATGCGCTGCAACTGAGGAAACTGCGGATGGCCCTGTTGACCTAAATGATCATCTGAAGTACCATGAGTGACATGAGAAGCTGACTGAAAGGGCCTGGAAGGATGGCCTCTACCATAAGAACCCCTACCTCCAGACGAAATACCGCGGAATCTGCCTACATGACAGGGTCTCCTATCCGATCCATGACCGCCTCCCTGTGGCAGTACTGTCTCAACTCTATGGCCAACATCGATCGCGTCCTGAATAATGATCTCACTCCCGACCTGAGCCATTGCACCCTGATGACATGCCACTGCTAGCTGAACCACTAGAAACAAACCCGCTCGAATGACGCTCTCTATAAAGCCCACCAATCTGACCAAAACATTCTCAAGAACTTGGGTGGGTATGAACCCTTCCGGGACCTGAGTTGGTCTCATCGGAGCTGCTGGGGCTTGAACCTCCACCTCAAACTCAACCTCGGGCTCCACTTGTAGGGTTGCTGCTCGAGGCTTAGACTGCTGAGCGGTAGATGAAGAAGCACGTGTTCTCGCCATCGGCAAAAGAATAGAGTAGAAATTTAATCGGTGATTGAGAAACAGAAACGCACAACAAGAAAAAACAAATGTGAAGTTTTTCCTAACCCAATAGCCTCTGGGGGGATAAATACAGACGTCTCCGTACCGATCCCTCAGACTCTACCAAGTTTGTCCGTGAGTTGTAAGACCTATGTAACCTAGAGCTCTGATACCAACTTGTCACGACCCGGATTTTCCATCATCGGGAGTTGTTATGGCACCTACTGACGGAGCTAGGCCTGCCAAACATTGAACATTCTCCGATAAATCTCAACAATATACTATGCGGAAGAAAATTTTACAAAAGCGAAATACTTTACATTTAATAAAAATGAAATCATAAATGCGGAATCTACCCAAAATCTGGTGTCACTACTCCCGATCTGGTAATAATTTACTAAACACAACTGTTTGGAAGAAATATTAAACTTTTGTCTCGAATACATGAGATAACAGACTGAATAAAAAGATAGAGGAGACGGCGGGTCCTGCGAACGCCTGTAAGGCTACATCGGTGTCTCACTGAGCAGAATGCCAACACTTGCATTAAAGCATCTACTACTGTACCCGAAACTTGTATCTGCGCAAAAGAGCACAGAGTGTAGAATCAACAAAATCGGCCCCATGTGCTGGTAAGTGCCTAACCTAACCCCGACAAAGTAGTGATGAGGCTAGACAGGACCTACTATAATTAAACTGTGCAAATATAATATACAAGTGCGAGAAAACAATAACAAAATAATACAAAGTAAAGCTGGTAGAGGACATGCTATAGGGGAGTACTAGATGAAAAATGGATCATCGGAAACAAACAACAGATCTACTCTGGGTTTCATGATACATATATTTATAGTGGACAGAGCGTCACACGATCCCATTATGTAGAATATAAGTGGACGGCACGCCACAAGATCCCGTAGCATAGTATATTAGTGGACGCGGCGCCACACGATCCCGTTTTATATATAACGTAGTAGGCGTACCACTGGCTCCCGTTAACATAGAATAGTAGAAGGTTCAGCATGCAGAACATGGCAACCGTGCACAATGTCACCAGCATCTAAGGCCAATAACAATAATCAATATAAGTTGTGGTCGGCGTACCACTCGCTCCCTTTTCAATATGTCACTGGAATCAAATGCCAATAACAATTAAGAATTCGATAAGTTAACAATTTAAGACTCACGGTCATACTCGACACCAGTGTATTGATACTCGTCACCATGCCTATACACCGTACTCGATCATTTAGCAAATAGCAATCAAATCACTCTAATTATATTTCCTCAAGCCAAAATTAGATCAAATACTTACATCAAAAGCTCCAAACTCAACTCACGCCTCTAGAATAGCGTTACCCCTCGAATTCGCCACAAAACCGCTCGAATCAAGTCACAAATTACTCAAATATATCAACAAATGCTAGCTAAATCAATTTGAACGCATAAGAATGAATTTCTCAAAGTTTTTCCCAAAAATTTTCCAAAATGCCCCCGGACCAACGGGGTCAAAACCCGAGGTTCGAAATAAAACTCGGTTACCCATTTCCCCACGAGTTCATATCTATGTTTTGTTTTGAAATGGGACCTCAAATTGAGGTCCAAATCCCCAATTTAGTGAAAACCTATGTTATACCCCAAAGTCCCCATTTTCACCCATGGAAAACCTTGATTTTAAGATAGAAGCATGATAAATGATGTTAAAGATTGAAGAAATTGAGTAAAAGTTGACTTACAAATGATTTGGAGAAGATAGAGTTCGTGAAAAATCGCCAATGGGTGTTTGGGTTTTAAAAATATGAAAAATGAAGCTTTAATATCGTCTATGTATAAAATATGCAGGTGCAGGTATAGGAAATGCGAACCTGGGTTTGCAATTGCGAACCAAGAAGGTTTGGGAAAAGCGAAATCGAATTTCGCATTTGTGAACTCTGAAGGGTTCTGAGGTCTTCGCATTTTCGACTCCTTAGGTCGTATTTGAGAGCAAATCATCGCATTTGCGATCCAAGCCCAACTTCCCAGTCTTCCCTTTTGCGGCCAAAAGCTCGCATTTGCGAGTCCCACTTCGCATTTGCGAAAATCACAGAAGCCAAATACACTAGATTTTCCTAAGGCAAAAAATGCAACCCAACACCTATCTAAAACTCTCCCGAGCCCTCGGGGCTCCAAATCAAACATGCACACAACCTTAAAAATATCTTACGAACTTATTCGTGCAATAAATCGCCAAAATAACATCAAAATCTATGATTCAAACCTCAAAACACAACATTCTTCTTCCAATTTTCATAAACTTCAAATTTCTCATTTTTAGTCCGAAACACGTCAAACGACGTCCGTTTTCAACCAAACATTACAGATAGCGTTTAACGCATATATAAGTCCTGTACGGGAGTTGGAACCAAAATACGAGCCCGATACTTATGTTTTCTAACTCATTTTCATTGCAATTTTTCTTACCATTTTCAGAAAAATAATTTCTTTCAAAAATTCTTTACTCGGGCTCGGGACCTCGTATTTCGATTCCGGTAATACACTCGAGTCTCATATTTTTTGACGGACCTCTCGGGACCGTCACATCATGGATACGAATCCGTTTACCCTAAATTTTGACCATAAATAAAAAAGAATAATACGTCTTCTTAGGCTAGGTTTAAGTATGCCGGCAGCCGATTTAACGGAAAGTCAATAAATGGCTCAACCACCATTGTGTTTAACCTATTTTTTAGTAGTACAAAACATACAAATAAATTAGTCGAGCACCCTTGTGTTCATAGTAGCAAGTCTAGATTAACAATAGGCGAACATTTATCGCTTATAAATTCTGAATCTGTTACTGTTTGGTATCGTTGTAGTTATAACTTGTTCTTGAATCTCCTCCCAAAAAGAAGGAGCTTGACAGATTTCTGAGTAAACAACAATAATTAAACCAACAAAACCCCGAACCTTAAAACTTTGTAAGAATAAAGGGTATACACTTGTGGGGTTTTGTTTTCGACTACTGTTATCGCCATAGGGTTTTGAAGTACGTAGTTTAATTTCAAAAGTATCCAAGATATGCTATAGATATACTTCATAAAGCATCTGCAGAGTCGGAAATTATAGTGCATTAGTTCCTAGAAGATCCGAAATCATACTTCCGACAAAAACATTAGTCATTTGTAATTTCATTTCATTTTCCAGGCACATGTTAATGAACCCTAAACCATTATCCAAAATGCTCCCTTGTCTCCTCTTTAATCCTGTTTAAAGTGTATAATCCTGCATTTGACTAGGGTCATGCTAGGGTTTGTATAATTATCAAGAGACACATTCAGCACCTAATTAGACAAAATCTTTGTATCTTGAAACAATCAAATCTTGTTCATTTAATGATTCACTAATATTTATACACTTGTTCCTTCAAAGCCACCTTACTGCCGAGCATCACATGCTTTTATTTAAGTTTTATTTTGCATGAAAGGTTGATTAAGCTGTCATGTTTTTTTTTACGTGTTTGTCACTAGCTACAACAAAAATCTCACTATATTCGATCCCAACTACAGAAGGAATCCAGCCAGTTGGACGTGACGGGAATATTATAATTTAAGTGATATATAGAAGAGAGACAGGAGAAGGCCAAGTAATATGTGAACATGGCTAAAATCATGATAAATCAAAGGCCCCGTCATTGAACATAGCTAGGAATAGAGATGACTTGCCGATGTACTCCGTACAGAGAAACGTATGGTCGTAAGCTATGCATACTGTAATCATACACATCTTAGAAAGAAGTAGATTGCTCATGATCTGTCATTGTACAGATGACCATGAAAGGTCATTTCGGTGTGGGAGAGAAGGAAGGCCCTCGAGCCGTGGTTTCTGAGCATGCAGATTTCCTGAGGTCAAATATTACTGTCATTTTTATCAAAAAAGAATTTTCACATACTTTGCTCACGAAAAACAATCAGATTCGTATTTGAGCTAGGCGTTTCAACAATAACAACTACCCAGTATAATCTTACTTAGTAAGGTCTGGGGAGGGTAGTGTATACGCAGATCTTACCTCTACCATGGGGTAGAGAGGTTGTTTCCAAATAGACTCCCGCCATCCTTCCCTCCAAGAATTTCCCACCTTGCTCTTGGGGAGACTCGAACTCACAACCTCTCAGTTGGAAGTGAGGGTTGCTTACCATCAGAGCAACCCCTCTTGTCTATTGAGCTAGGCGTTTCAATGACGTAAAATTAAGTAAATAAAATTTTATTATCATCTAACATTTTGAGCTTTTAATTAGATGAAATGATCACGTAATTCAACGGACGGAATGAAAAGTTGGAGGGATATTGTTGGGGATTTGGCTAAGCCAAGGCCTCACCCTAGTGTCGGATACTAGGCGTACAAGACCCCAAAACAAAACAAAACTAGTTAAAACTATGTAGAAATGACAGCTCTAGCTGCATACACTTCCCATTACATGTATATTCAATCCTCCAAAGTACAAACCAAATCTTACTATCTCCACCTATCTTATGTTTGCTCTCTTTCCTCTGTCAATCCCGGCATTCAAAGCTGTACCGCACCTGTATTTTGGACATTTGCTGCTCGTTTTCCTCTTCAAATTTTTTATCTTTAGAAGCTAGTAACATGGTAAAAAAGTTTATTCGTCTGATGGCGCCATAATACCATTCATGGCATCTCCTTGAACATTATAATAAATCTTGTTTAGTTTCCTATGGTTCGGATGTGAATAAGCCTTTAGTAGTTGAACATTGATCTAATTTTTATTTTAAATCTCCACCAATGTAAGAGGACCATCAGTTTTGGTGATGTATGTGTTATACCACAAAAGCATACCTTTCTAGTCATTCAAATCTATTTCATGACATATGGCATATTGACGAGTATTATCCAATCAAAAACTGAAAGGAAGAATATAATTTCAGTATCGCTGAAAAGAAAATATAATTTCAGTATCGCTTAAAAGAATTATCTTTTCTTAATTCGAATGATAGAAGAAGTATACCTTAAAGAACGTACTTTTGAGCTAATTAACAAGATTTGGGGGGTGTATATCACGAAAATGAGAGCCTTTTAAACAGTACCACATGGATACAAAAATAAGGCTCTTTGTTGAAGTAGCAACCTACTTGTATTTTATGCGATTAGAACTAACATTTTTTCTGAATATACTAACATTGTTCTTCCGCTATAAAAATTACTTGGAATTCTGATGTTACAGATTAAAAATTAGACGATCATCCGCGAATTAACGCATGACTTGGTAAGCTTTAAAACCCTAGGAGTATCACCGTAACATGAAAAGAAAAAAGTCAATAGTTTAGTGGCTCAAAACACGCATATTATTGGATAGTTTAATACTCCCATTTGACCAGAGAGAGGAATCCTGCCGGGTCAAAATTGAAGGTCTCGATAACAAAAAACCCTGGTAGTGATAGATACCAGCCAGAGAAAGTCATGGCCAAGTCACCATCTTATTCAACAAGCCCTAGGAATTGAAAAAAAAATTGCCAATTCGAAATAAGTAGATTAAAAGGGCTGGTTAAAATTAATAAACTAATTAGTATTGCTAGTTGATTATAATAACCAAATTATTAATTCGTCGAGCCACACCACCCACTTTGGGTCAACTCGTTCAAACCTTCATTCCATTCCACCAACTGACTTTGACACACAAGAATCCTACATTAACCCACCTTGTCAACTGGAAGTCCCCCTTGACCACGACAATTAGCAACATAATTGCAAAACATGTTGAGTACGTTCCCCAGTTATTCTTTTCTACTATAATTATAATTATGATTAGGCGACTAGTTAGCTTGTAGGGTTTCCAAAATATTTGGCTGAAAATACTTACTACTATTAATTAAGGGACACTGCATGATATGAGGAATTGGTTGCTTGGGAATGGGCCTACAAACTTGGTCGTGCTTCGTGTTAATTTGATTCTCTTTGTATGATTGGCCAAAAAGGTGATGTACGGACATTGAGTTAGATTATGTAAGGGGAGCAAGATCCCTGCCTTTATCATACCGAGGCTTTTGTCTCTGATTGTTTTCTTCTTCTTTCTCTCTTTCTTTCTTCCTTCTCCATGTCTCTCTGGCCTTTTTTTTTTTAATTATTAGGAATAGGATAGAAAAAGAGATAGTAATGGTGAAATTTGAATCCAATACTTCCTCTATCTTATTTTATTTGATATCATTTAGGAAGTCAACAAGTTTGTTTACTGCGATTTTTTTCAATACATACATACATATATATATATATATATATATATATATATATATATATATATATATATATATTATATGAGGTCAAATTTGGCCCTCAACGTCCCCATGGTTAACGGGCACGCCCTATGAGTAGACGTCGACCAAAGTGAGGGCATGGCCTGGACGTGAAGGTGGAAGAGACGTCGTTTAGAGCTTAACTTTTTACTAAGTGGAAGCCACCAACTTTTGTACATTTTTGATGATTTTGAGGAAGGTCTCCTACTATATAAAGGAGACCTTCGCATTGTAACCGGATCATGATTATTCTCGGATAATACAATTTCTCTCTCTATCTCTATCTCTTTCTCTGTCTCCAATTATTGCTTCTATCTTAAGCTAAGATTATTTTCTCTATCTTATCGATTTAGAGCTATAATATCCTCTATCTAATCTCTAGGTCAAATTGTATTTGATTACGATTTACCCTTATTATCTTTTGATTATTTTCTAAAGCTCACAAAGGATATAGATAACTTTTGAGCTAAACAATTTGGCGCCGTCTATGGGAAATTCGAGAATCAAAACCATAGTTTGCGCCAAGAGAACAATCAACTACTATTCTCTACACCACACGAAAGAAAATGGCTGAAAACAACTCAAGAATGCAAGCAATAGCAGATATCGCAACCAACCTCATCGATCCTCTCAACGAAGCCGGAGAAGAGGGTGTTTCAATTACAATCCCTAGATCCACAAAGAGTGGGGAGATCCCGCCTCCCCCACCTGGAGATCTGACGATCTTGCGGGAAAAGGGTGCTTTTACATCTGTGACCAAAGAAGTACCCTCGGAGGTCAAAAAGCTACTGGAAGAGTAACTAACATGTACCCTAAGTGGCTTGATCGAAAAGTCACCACATGGTAACACCGGATGTGCTCCAACAGTAGATCTTACCGCCGCCCTGATTGAACCTGAAATGGCACGAGCGAATGATATGCCAGGCGAGGTACAAGCCGACAATGGCACACTTACATCCATTCTTAAGAAGATGGAGCAGATGGAAAACGAAAATCGGTCACTTCGTGACCAGATGAAGGAACACCAGAAGAGGGTAGACAAAATCCCCGGTGCCCCAAAGTTGCTGCCAAAGCGCGACATGGGACGATTTGTTGAATAACCCTACACTGAGGAGGCTGCCCCGTACTTTATTCCGAAGACCTTTAAAATGCCGCTCAACCTAAGAGTATACGAGAAACCACAGATCTTGAGGATCATCTGATCCAGGTAAAAGGCAACGACTTGTCAAAAGAACAGGTACCATCAGTACTGCTGAAAAAGTTTGGTGAAATGCTGACAGTAGGAGTCCTGACTTGGTTCTCCCAGCTACCAGCTAAGATTATTTCTACGTTCGAAGAAATGGTGGACAAATTCATCACTGCCCATGAAGGAGCAAAGAAATCAGAAGCAATGGTTAACGATATCTTCCCCGTCCGTCAAACCTTAAGAGAAGGACTTAGGGGCTTCCTAGCCAGGTCTAACAGGGAAGAATGAGCCTATCCAACATATCGGAAGGCGTGACGGTGGCCGCTTTTCAGAATGGACTAAGCAGATATGGTTCAAGGGCGACGAAGAAGCTACTAAGCTATCTCATAAAGTACCCTCCTACCACATGGGAAGAAATCCATAACACCTATTGTGCTGAGGTAAGAGAAGATGAAGATGACCTCAACGGGCCAACCCAACGGTTGATGATAGTACATCCAGAAATTAGAAGTGATCGACGCATCGAGGACGACGTGAACAAATTCTATGTCTCAACAAAGAAAGGCACCAACCCTACATCAGGTCTTCTCACCCACAGCCACCGAGAGACACAGACACACTACAACAACATGCCACTCCTTTCCCAAATGAAAGAGGTACGCCATCTTTATTATCCACCCATAACTTTTTCGTTTCTCCTTCAGAAATAGTGTACGCACTAGAGAAGTTGGGCAACAAGGTACAATGGCCGACGAAGATGAAATCCGACCCCACTACAAGGAAATCAAACGTCCAATGTGAGTTCCATCAGGAACGAGGGAACAAAACCAAGGATTACATAGGCTTACGGCAAGAAGTGGTCAGAATGCTAAATTAGGGGTACCTGAGGGAGCTACCCGACGATCAAGGGGAAACCAACTTTGCACGCGGACGTGAGTAATACCATGGGCCACCAAAGCCGCCCTCCCCATCATGTACGATAATATGATCATCGGAGGGGGTGACGACTGAGCAATCGACCACATCAAACTCACCACCACGCATAAACTAAAGCGAACCATCGCCCACGAACGATATGACGACTTTGAAGATAGTATCACCTTCGATAAATCCGATGCCGACGGTTTGTCTTTCCCTCGCTATGATGCTTTAGTTATCACTTTACGTATCACAGATACAGATGTTAAAAGAATCATGATTGGTGGTGGAAGTGGCTCCTGTATTATCCATCCGAGGGTCCTCATTCAAATGGGACTCGAGGAAAAGATAATACCGTGCTGTATAACACTAACTTGTTTGAATAATGTAGTGGATCGGACCTCCAGAGAAATATCACTACCCGTTTTAGCGTGAGTCATGCTGGAAACCGCTCTCTACGTAATGAACCAGGAAACGACATACAACGCCATCATCGGATGCTCATGGATACACTCCACGCGAGCACTTCAGTCAAGCTTTTGCAAAATGATCAAATTCCCTACCCTATGGGGACTATTCAGCATCCAAGGCGAACCACGCACCTCAAGGGAATGCTACAAAATAGCTCAAGATTGCGCCCACACCAAACAACTTAAGCGGGTGAGTGTAGAGGCATAGCAATCAGCTATGTCTGGGACTAAGGTCGACCCAAAAAAGGACGCCATTAATGATCCTGATACCATAGAGGCCTATAATGCTACGGTCAAAGATCTCAACCAGTCTACTGGACAACGCCTACTTTACAAAGAAAGCCTACAACGGGCACGACCTCACTAATCCAAGTAACTGTTATGCGTTTTTGACTAGCCATACAAACATGTTTGCTTTTTCCCATTCAAGCATGCCAGGGATCCCGTGAGACATCGCACTCACAAGCTAAAAGTTGATCCATTACACCCGCCCGTGCGGCAAATGAGGAGGAAATTCAATACCGCTATCAACGAAGCAGTCAGTGAGGAAGTAGACAAACTACTAGCCAACGGCTCCATCAGGGAATCAAAGTAACCCTTATGGATCGCCAATGTTGTCATGGTGAAAAAGAAAAATGAGAAGTAAAGAATGTGCATGGACTTTACCGACCTAAACAAGGCGCGCCCAAAGGATCCATTCCCACTGCCCACATAGATCAACTGATCGGCGCTGCCGCAGAACACCAGCTGCTAAACTTCCTAGACGCTTATTCCAGTTACAAACAGATTATGATGGCGTAAGAGGACTAGGAAAAAACAACTTTCATCACCCACCAAGGGACATATTGCTACAAGGTAATGCTTTTCGGACTAAAAAATACAGGAGTTACGTACCAGAGAAGGGTTACCAAGATTTTCAAAGAACAACTTGGTATGACCATGGAAGTCTACATCAACGACTTGCTGGTAAAATCAGCAAAGAAAGAAGATCACATCAACCACCTAAAGGAAGCCTTCGAGATATTGATGAGATACAAAATGAAGCTCAACCCTGAGAATTGTGCCTTTGGCGTGGCCTCAGGGAAATTCTTAGGGTTTCTCGTGTCACAACGAGGCATCGAGGTCAACCCAGACCAAATCAAGGCGATAGACACCATACCTGTTATGATGGCCTAAGAGGACTAGGAAAAAACAACTCTCATCACCCACCAAGGGACATATTGCTACAAGGTAATGCTTTTCAGACTAAAAAATACAGGATTACGTACCAGAGAAGGGTTACCAAGATTTTCAAAGAACAACTCGGTAAGACCATGGAAGTCTACATCAACGACTTGCTGGTAAAATCAGCAAAGAAAGAAGACCACATCAACCACCTAAAGGAAGCCTTCGAGATATTGATGAGATACAAAATGAAGCTGAACCCTGAGAAGTGTGCCTTCGGCGTGGCCTCAGGGAAATTCTTAGGGTTTCTCGTGTCACAACGAGGCATCGAGGTCAACCCAGACCAAATCAAGGCGATAGACACCATACCTGAGGTGTTGAACAGCAAAATATAGGCACAAAAGCTAACAGGGCGAGTAGCCGCTCTATCCAAATTCTTCTCGCGGTCCTCCGACAGGTGCCATAAATTTTTTAATGTGCTAAAAAAAGACCAAGGGTTACAGTGGAATGAGAAGTGTGTCGAAGCCTTGAGAAGGTTGAAAGCGTACATGTCCTCACCGCCCTTGCTAGTCAAAGCGAGCCTAGGAGAACCTTTGCTGGTGTATATGGCCGTATCCGAGGTTGCCGTCAGCGCAGTCTTGGTCTACAAAAAGAAAGGTACACAATATCCTATTTATTATATTAGAAAAACATTTGTGGACGCCGAAACATGGTTTCCACACCTTGAGAGATTAGCTCTAGCATTAGTCGTGGCTTAAAGAAATCTCCTACCATATTTTTAATGCCACCCCATAAAGTGGTAACGACCTTCCCGTTGACAAGCATCTTACACAAGCCTGAATTATTAGGCCGGCTCGCCAGATGTGCCATTGAGCTTAGCGAGAACGATATCTCGTACTACCCAAGAACCGCCATCAAGTCGAAAGTACTTGCTGATTTGGTAGTGGATTTCAGGACAGAAATCCTGCCAGGGTCGGAACGAGAGGAACAATGTCTCTACTCTAATACCGACCTACGGACCCTCTATACTAACGTTTCCGCCAATGCATTGGGATCGGGACTGGGACTCGCACTCGAGGTTCCCACGGGCGAATCAATTGGCCAGTCCATACAATGCCCCGAAATGACTAACAATGAGGCTGAGTACGAGGCCGTAATTGTAGGTATGAAACTGGCCATCAAGAATGGGGCTCGACAAATCATCCTCCATTGCGATTCCCAACTTGTGGTAAATCAGGTCGCTGGGACTTACCAAATAAAAGAGCAAAGAATGCAGAAATATCAGTTAGAAATTCATTGGCTAATGGGCGAGTTCGACGAGTGCCGCCTCGAGAAAATTCTTAGGGCACAGAACGTCGAAGCAGACAGCCTAGTAAAACTTGCCAAGACCACTAAAAATTTTCACAAGGAAAGCATGGTCACCCTTCTCCATTCAGCCATCGACCATAATGAGGTATGCTTTTTAAATCTGACTTGGGACTAGCGCAACCAATTTGCATTCTATCTATAGGACGGAACACTGCCACTCAACAAAAAAGAGGCAAAGAAACTCCACGTGCAAGCTGCCCGGTATTGCCTGATAAACAACGTCCTCTACAAAAGGACGTTCGGTGGACCCTTGGCCAAGTGTCTAGGGATGCAGCAAACGAGGCAAATGCAAGGGTCACTGCGCGCCTATACAGGTAATTGCGCCCTCGTACGATGACTCATACAGGCTGGCTACTACTGGCCTACCACGAAGAAAGAAGCAGCGGAATACGTTCGCCGGTGCGAAAAATGCCAAAAATACACCACCATAATACACCAACCAGGAATACATCTCCACTCGGTCACATCCCCGTGGCCCTTCAGCAAATGGGTAATGGGCAAGTCGGAACCGCCCCCACGGGACGAGGAAAGGTACGGTTCCTTCTAGTTTTAACTGACTATTTCTCCAAGTCGCTCAAATACGCGAACATGAGGTCATCGCCTTCATATGGAAAAAAATCATATGCCGCTTCGGCATCCCCAAGGAAATCAGCTGCGACAAGGAAGGCAATTTGTCAGTAAAAAAATGAGAGAATTCTTCGAAAAATGGCATATCAAGCTAATACACTCAATGCCGTACCACCCCCCCGCAAATGGTCAAGCAGAATCCTTCAACAAGGAAATACTAAATATACTAAAAAGAAACTTGAGGAAGCCAAAGGGCTGTGGCCCGAACTACTACTAGAAGTATTATAGGCCCATCAGACGACACCCAAATCCAGCAGAGGGGAAATACCGTACTCAGTGGTCTATGGAACCGATGCGGTCATAGTAGTCGAGTCGGTGAACCAAGCTTAAGGTAATCACACACTAGCGGAACAGAAAATGACACGAACAGGCTCCAAGACCTCGACGAAGCTGAGGAAAGGAGAGAAATGTCCCACATCAGAATGGTGGCCCAAAAACAACATGGCGAAAAATACTACAACAAGAGTTCGAAGACATCACCACTCAAAGTGGGAGACTATGTCCTCAAGGCAATGACATTGGAATCCAGAGACCCAAGCGAAGGAAAACTTGGCACTAATTGGGACGGACCCTACAAAATCATAGCAGCAGCCAATAAAGGAGCATTCCAGTTGGAAACAATGGAAGGGAAAACGCTATAAAACAACTGAAATGTTGCCCACCTCAAGTATTTCCATTTCTGAAAGGCACCTCCCGAGTCGTGCTCTTTTTCCCTTACCCGAGTTTGGTCCCAATTGGGTTTTCTCAGGGAGGTTTTTAAAGAGGCAACGAAGGGGATACCGGAGATATTTGCGGAACAAGTTTATCATATCAACTTCTACACACGCTCTGCAGGCCAACATGATAAAGGGACTGGACTAGCATAATCTCCAATGTATAAACGGCTACGGCCATCTCCGGTGTATAAAATGCTACTGCCATATCCAGTGCATAAATGGCTACGACCATCTCCAGTGAATAAACGACTATGACCATCTCTAATGAATAAAAAAATACAGCCATATCCAGTGTATAAACGACTACGGCCATCTCCAATGTATAAACAACTTCAGCCATATCCAGTGTATACACGACTATGGCCATCTCTAATGTATAAACGGCTACATCCATCTCCAGTGTATAAATGACTACGACCATCTCCAATGAATAAAAAATTACGACCATTTCCAGTGTATAAACGGCTACGACCATCTCCAATAGATAAATGTCTATAGCCATCTCCAGTGTATAAACGGCTACGGCAATCCTCGAACACAAATGGCTACGGTCATCTCCAACAC
This sequence comes from Nicotiana benthamiana, assembly GCA_034376525.1. Classification (NCBI taxonomy): domain Eukaryota; kingdom Viridiplantae; phylum Streptophyta; class Magnoliopsida; order Solanales; family Solanaceae; genus Nicotiana; species Nicotiana benthamiana. Next base: position 117,541,876 of record CM067334.1, read on the forward strand.
GCAATTGGCTAAGGTCATCACCGCCAATAGTCGACCCAGTTCGAATACGGCAAGCAAGTGATTCAACGACAAACGAAGTCATTCATATGGCCAAGGCCATCAACAAGTTATGACCAAGGTCATCAACTTAATTCTGGCCAAGGCCATTGAATTCATCATGGCTAAGGCCATCGCTGCCAATAGTCGCCCAGTTCGACTACGGCAAGTAAGTGATTCGACGACAGTCGTAGTCACTCATATGGCCAAAGCCATCAACAAGTTATGACCAAGGTCATCAACTTAACTCTAGCCAAGGCCATTGAATTTATCATGGCCAAGGCCATCGCTGCCAACAGTAGATCCGGTTTGACTACGGTAAGCAAGTGATTCAACGACAATCGAAGTCACCCATATGGCCAAGGCATCAACATGTTATGACCAAGGTCATCAGCCTAATTCTGGCCAAAGCCGTCGAATTCATCATGGCTAAGGCCATCGCCGCTAACACTCGACCCAGCTCGACTACGACAAGCAAGTCATTCGACGACAGTCGAAGTCACCCATATGGCCAAGGACATCAACAAGTTATGACCAATGTCATCAACTTGATTCTGGCCTAGGCCATCAAATTCGTCATGGCTAAGGCCATCGACGTCAGATATCGACCCAGATCGACCACAGAAAATAAGCGAATGACTCGACGATAGTAGAAGTCACACTCACGGCTAAGGCTGTCAAATTTATATGGCTAAGGCCTAGTTCGATTGCGGCATAAAACACGTGAACGTCGACAAAAACGCAATAAAATGTCCAACAAGTAAACGAGCGCCCGCTCTACGAAGACAAGACACCAAAAAACAAGAAAGCAAAGGAAAAGTTAGTAGAAAGCTATAATTCATTATTTCCAAAAAATATACATGTACATCCGACCCTGAAAAGGGCCCCGGTTACATACATAAAATATATATACATAAGCCCTAAGAGCCTTCGTCGCTTCATCCACCATGCCTTGCTTGCTCGCCATTTGGTCAGTCATCACCCCCAGGAGGATAAGCCTTAGAAATCCATGAGCCAAACTCTAGACGGTTGATGTCTTCAGAGTTACACTCCGTCCTATCGGGGGAATCAGAGCTATAACCTTAAGCGGCACAGGCAACACGGGCTAAGCGCCGTTGTTCCTCAACCTCCGCCTCAGTGGCTCGACCAACAGAGAAATACTCCTCGAGCACGACTAATCTAGCCTCGGCATATACCCACATTTCGCGTTCCTCACAATGCGCGTCATCTTTGGGCTTTGATAAAGCAGCCCCCTCAAGGGTCTCAACTTCAGCCGCCTTGGCGTCGAGCTCAGTAGTCAAAACAAGGACTCTGGTCTATAATTGAGCCGCCTCCGCCACCACCCCGCGATTTATCTCCAGTTCCTCCTCTTTTTATTGAAGGAGAGTCTCTAGATCGATGTTTCGAGCCAAAGAAGCCATTAGTCGCTCGTCGATTTCCTCCAACTCGGCACCCGAAACTGAGAGTCCTGCTTGAGCACATCTTCCAACACCAAATGCTTGGCATGGGACTCCTTGTACTTCTTTGCCATTTTGTTGAAGGTGGCCGCTTTCCTTTGCTCACGCCGCCTCCTCTCCACCTCCAAGATAAGGGTCTAAAAAAAAGCAGAGAAAGGAAATACAAGTCAGTATGCACCAAAATCAATTTTACGACCCACAAAAGATAAACAACAAACTACCTGCTAAGCTGCACCGGCAACCCTCCCAGACAAATCCCTGTTACTAACGCCTTTCAGTGTTTCATGCTCCGCAGCCGCATATAACAAGGTCATTTCCGCTGCGGCTTGCTTGTTGTTTCCCAACAAGTTATATCTGATAGGGATCACGATTTGGAGGGTAGAACTGCCCGCCATTATCTTCACGCGGGCTCAATCCCCCGTTGCATCTCCAAAATCGACTTCAGAGCCCGTCCTGTCAATTTCTATACCCGCTTCCCCAACTGCAGAGGACGACCCCCCTTCTGGGACGCGGGCTGTGCTGATAACAGCGGTAGTCCTTCAGGGAGCCAAACTCCCTGAACGAATGGCCTCGACCATAAAAACTGGCCTTGGCACTCGGCAGAGCTCGCTAGGCCGCACGTCCTCAGTCGCAATTCCCTTGCCGGTAATCAGTTGCCGCCTCTTTCTCTCCAGCTGCTCTTCACCTTCAGAAGTCACCTCTACTGGCGCGGCCTCAAGCATCATCACACACACGCCCTCAGGTGTCATCATTGGCACAGCCTTAGGAACTGTCACTTGCACAACTTCAGTTCTAGATGCCGCCACCGGCACATCCCCTTGCTGAGAACCTGTAGGAGCGCTATCACTGGGCAAGCCGCGTGATACGACCTCTTCATTTTAGTTGACCTCCACCCTAGACGGGACAACAATGGTCTTCTTCTTCTTTTTAGAAACACTCTGACCTGTCGGTGTGAGTATGTTAGATAACAAAAACTAAAGGAAACTTCAAGCCAAAGCCAAAAATTATTATTACATGCTAAGCCGTACAGTTTACGGAACTCGACCCAGGTCCGACACTCCTCCGCATACGGTATCAATCTCTCCACCCATGACCTGATGTCGTCAATAGTTTGGGGAGAGCGAGCCGCCACTACAAAAATAAGACAAATAAACCACAATGCTTGAGTCGCTCGGACAAAAGTCATCACGAAATCACACACAAGGGTACTTACATTCTGAGTTCCACGTCTCCGGGAACCTTTCAGGGTTAGACACCAGGTGTTTCGTTCTAATATAGAAGTATATTTTCCAATCTGCGATTGGCTTTATCATCGGACTGCACTACGAAACTCTTTGTACCATGGCGCTTCAAATGGAGCATGGTACCCCTCAAGTAGCTTGCGTTAAACATCTACAAAAGATGGTGAACCAAAACTACGCTCCCGGCCTTGGCCACATACGTGGTGAGAATTCTACACACCTTAAAAGTATAAGGCGTGAGCTGAGCTGGGCATGCTCTGAAAAAGCGGAAGAGCTCCTCCGCTGGAGGGTAAGCGGGAGGATGTATCCAATCCGGAGCGGGTATTCGTAGAATGTGCAGAACCATATCCTATGCACATTGGCATAGTCCATTCCAGTTGGAGCCATTTCAACATGGCCCAGAATATTGTACGTCACCCTAAGGGCGTCTAAGTGGGACTGTAGTAATTCGCTGAGCTCCTAAGGAAGAGGGGAGCACTTCGTGATGAAATCACTTCGAGCACTCATATTATTTGAAAATACATTGTCCGCCTAGAGTGGAACAAGGGTATTTTCTACTTCTTCCTCTTCACCACCGGAGGAAGGCGGAACCTAGATGGGGCGGTACCCTTGCTTTTATTTCTACTTTGGCGTTTTGCTATATGAACTGGTTTTGAAAAACTGGTGACGGGGAATACAACCACACAGAAACAAGGAAGAGCTCACATAATATATTGAGCGCAAGAAAGCAATACAGAAAAGGTAATAAGAAAGTATTCTCAAAGGTTCAAAAGATGAATCAGTTTGAACCTTTCTCCTATTTATAGAATGAATTTATGCGGAAATCGAAAAGGTATGATCAGAAAGAGTGTGGAAAAACAAAATGTCACATCACCAACTGAACTGCCTCGAGAACAAAAGTAATAATAACGGATGCAACTAATGACGTCATAAAAAAAGTGACCATACGTCAACGGTTTAACTGCGTCATGCATTTTTGTCTCGTTCGTGGTAAAGTCCGAGGATGTGGCCAAATTCTCTTAGGACGAGGCTTGTGAATCCGTCCATACCGAACGGAGGGACAAACTGTATGGGTCAAATTTGGCCCTCAACGTCCCCATGGTTAATGTACACGCCCCATGAGTAGACGTCGACCAAAGTGAGGGCACGACCTGGACGTGAAGGTGGAAGCGACGTCGTTTAGAGCTTAACTTTTTCACTAAGTGGAAGCCACCGACTTTTGTACCTTTTTTATTATTTCGAGGAAGGTCTCTACTATATAAAAGAGACTTTCGCGTTGTAACAGGATCATGATTGTTATTGGATAATACAGTTTCTCTCTTTATCTCTATCCGTATCTCTGTCTCTTTCTCTGTCTCCAAATATTGCTTCTATCTTAAGCTAAAATTATTTTCTCTATCTTATCGATCTTGAACTATAATATCATCTATCTAATCTTTAGGTCAGATTGTATTTGAATACGATTTACCCTTATTATCTTTGACACTCGTACGTTTGAACCCCTTCACAAGAATGAGACAAGGAGAATTTTAATTATATGAAGGGTGAAGTTACATCTACTAAAACTTTATAATTTAAAACTCTGCATCGCATTGAATAATGAACATTTTCACCCTCTCTTACTTAGTACAGTATTTCTTTGGCTTTTATCGAACGTGACAATCTTTGAAGTGGATATGAAAAAATGAAGTTTCATATAAGGTTTTTAGATATTTTTAATAGTGTGAGATGCTTGAATAATTAAACGTGGGAATTAAATCCAAGGCATACACCATCACACCAATATGGGCGTAATTTTTGAGTTTTTGACGGAGGTTGTTTTATGAGGCCTGGGTATTTACTCTTGCTACAGAGCTTCCTACGAGTTACAAATGCTGAGGCTGATGTTTGATAATAGAATCTCTCCTTGTCTTCTGGAGAACCATTCAAATCGAACAGCACTTGTGGTCCTACTTTCGTAAAATTGTTGTCTTGGGTTGACTGGTTTCTAATCCTTTGAACGATAATAGTGTGGCTGAATAATATGACAATCTGTCTTGAAATTTTGATCCATCATCTGCACGATATTCAAAAGTATATTTCCAATTCTTTAGTATTATTCTAAGTTTGGTGGGATTAACGATATCAAAATAACAGGAAAGCCAAAGGCGCTGCGTTAATCATGTGTTAATGTTAATTATCGTACTTTGTCACCATTGAATTATAAAATCGTCATCATTAGATCCTCATATACTCATTTTCGATCACAACTAATCCATATAACCAAAGAAGATTCTTCTTTTCGCGTACTCAGTTAGAGCACTATGTGTCTTAAAGATATATTTTTTTCATTTTAAATTTAAAATCGGCTAAGAACAAATAACTAATGGACAGAGCTCTTTAATATTGAGGATATCTCTTGAACTATCTTTTCTTGATACCAAATCTCTAATAGAGTAAGTGGTCCTGATACCCCGAATAACTACAAATTCGCATTAAGTTGATCTAGTATTTCTATGATCTCTAAAATTGACTAATGATATGAAAGAATATGTCCTGGCTCATGATTAGCATATTTCACATTTTACTTTATTCTAATATTCCAATTATTTTTGTCGTCCTCAAACAGTTGGGAATACTTACTTAGTATTTGTATTTCGCAGTTATGACTATTAATCTTTTTTTTTCTTTTTTAAATAAAAGAGAACATTTCTAATTAATTCAAAGAACCGAACTCGCATACTGTTAACTTTAGAATTAAGCTATGACTTCCGATCAAATCTCTTCCCAACTCCCCCCAAAATCCCCTGACTCTGCCATCGATTACAACAAAAAGCATGGAAAAGATTTAGAAATGTCCACCAATTCTAGTAATGTCTTCCTTCAAGGACACTCTCCTAAGGCAAGATAATACCATTAATATTACTTTTGACCTTTCCCCAGTTCACAGCTCTGACATGGACATTGAGAACGGCCTTATACTTTCCTCGGCAAAAAGAGACAACAATACCCTCCCAATTACAATTCCAATATCCTCGGAGGACAAACAAAGAATCTATCTTCCAAGGAAATTCTCTTTAATCAAAACTCCAAGGAAAAAAAAATTCTTCATCAACTACTAAGCGAAAAATCTAAGAATTATGGAAAAGTTTTCTCTAATAGACCTTGGCAATGACTACTTTATAGTTAAGTTAAAAAAGAAAGAAAATATGAACGAAATACTGGAAAAAGGTCCTTATTTCAATTTTGGACACTTTCTTTCCATACAAAGATGGCAATCAAAATTTGTCGCTATGGAAGCAGTGACTTCACTGCTGTCTGGATCCGGCTACCATAACTTCCAATTGAGTTCTATGATCCTTCAAAAAATTGGGGGAGTCATAGGAAGACTTTTAAATGTATATGCATGCACCTCATCCTCCCTGAGAGGTAGGTATGCCAGGCTATGCATTGAGCTACCAATGGAAGAACCAGTTATTAAATTTATTTCATAGGATTGTATAAATAACAGATCCACTATGAAGCAGAACAACATCTCTGTACAAATTGTGGGAGACTGGGCCATGGTGCAATAACATGCTCATACAAATTGGTTAATACTGCTTAGAACACCCCTACCTAGCTAGAGACACGATGGACTAGCAATAGTAGCAGCTCTTAAGCACAAGATGAGGAATGGCACACAATGTCTTCCACGTCAAAAAGAAAACAACACAAGAGGCAATCTCTAACTTGTCACCAAACAGGTAGCAGGAACCAATTTTAAGTATGGAAGTCAAATTGTACAATGCAGCCATAGGTAAGTACATTGATACCCAGAAAATCAAATGTATCTCGAAATTCTAGTAAAGGCAGGTTCGCCCTCTCTCGTCGACCTCTACTAAAAATCTTAGGACAAAACAAAGATGAAATGCACATACAAACTCAAAACTGTTTCTCCCAACTACACCTTGAAAACTAGCTTATGATTTTAAATGAAACAAGCCCCAATACTAATCACAATACCACTATCCACGCATGCATGAACCATGTACAACAAACTAAACCGGTTCATGCTCTCCTAGACCCACAAAAGGACAAATGCCTAACCACCAACATCCAAAAAAACTACTTCCCTAATAATATTAATAATCATATTCTAATTAGAAATGATCAACATAACACCCTATTAACATGACCAACCAATCCACTTACTTCTCCACAATGCATACCAAGACCTACCTGGCTCCGAATGAATTAAGCTATTCACAAATATCCTCTACGAGTTGCACGTGGCAACCAAATCCCATGAAAAATCTACTATTAAGGCATGCACGTTAAACCCTTCAGAGAACACGCAAGTAGGCATCATCGTTCCCTCTCCCCAACCCCTATCTACATTAAATCCAAACACCAAACCCCTCCAAGATGCCAAGAATCCTTCTCACCCCTCGGAGGCGATTCAGGATGATTCAAATTCTAAGAAATCAATGAGCTGAAACTATGGCCAACCTACCTCCCTTTCCTCCTCAACTCCAAAATATCTCAGTAATCTTTGCTTAGCCCCCATTACCGCAGGATCACCATCCAACGTCTTGGATAGAGCTGGGCCTGATGGGGAGATCCTTTTCTCTACAACTAACACTCAATGGCTAGGAAACAATAGTCCTGGTCCAAAACCCTCAATTTCTAGCCTAGTTAATCTCCGAGGGCCTGCATTTAGCCATGAACAACTATCTGAACCACATATAGGTCAACACCATAATACAACCCTTAGCCCCAGGAATGAACTATAACTTGGCACAAGCTGTAAGAGCTCAATGGAACCCTTCCCCCCTCCCCATACCAATAGAACCTATACCACACTCAGAATAGGGGTTTGGATTTCCCTTGCTTTTCCCCCTAATAGCTCACTGCAGTCAGTCCCATCCGAATGACCTGGGATCAGAATGTCATGCAGGTTCAAGAACCAGCAAACCTAGGAAATATGGGCAGGGGGAACCTCAAGCACCAATCTTTCAAGAGATGGGAAACACTATGGAGGAATAAGGACCAGAGCCAGTAGACCTAATAGGGGAATCAATGGTGGAATCCTCAAGCATAAACGAAGTCAAGGTATTTCTATTCCTGGAAATGCAGGAGAAGAGGCATATTCTAGCCTGTTCTCTTTCACTCTTCAAATGAACCATGGATATTCATCCACCCCAGGATCCAACAGTGGGAAAATTGGCCATGATTCTGGTTCCCAACCTAAGGAGGAATCCAATCTTTTCAGCCCCCTTCCACCAACCTCAGAATCACTCAATGAATCAAGCTAAAATTTTTTACTCTGGAACATTAGGGGAGGAAACAACAAAGATTTCAGGAGGAACTTCCATGACATGATCACCACCCACCACCCTTGCATGGTCACACTATTGGAAGCTATAATGTTTAGTCATGGTTGCCTTATGCACGAATTTGTTTTTAGTGACATGATAGAGGTTCCAGCGCAGGGTCAGTCTGGTGGCATGATTGTCCTTTGGGACACAAGCCTTGCGCATGTGAATAAGTTTGTGAGGTAGATGAATGAGATCCACGTTATGATTGAGGTACCACCTTTTCGTCACAGATGGCTTTATTCTTCTATTTATGCTAGCACCAATGTAGCTATTAGGAATGAAATGTGGGATAATATCACTAATATCTTTGATAGTTATAAATGAGCATGACTATTAGGGGGTGACTTTAACGATATTTGGTTTGCTTATGATAAAATGGGGGGGGGGGGGGGGAGTAATCCTATAAATAGAAGACGAGTGGCTAAACTTTGGTAATAAAATAACTATAATAACCTAATCAATCTAGGCTTTAAAGGTTGCCGTTATAATTGGTCTAATGATAGGAAATATAGATCTGACCTCATAAAGGAGAGACTTGACAAATTATTCTCTAATGATCTATGACATAACATTTTTCCTAGAGCTTCTGTCATTAACCTCCCCAAAACCTATTAGAATTATTTCCTAAGACAAACTACCAAAACCCTAAACCCTTCATATTAGAATCATTTTGCTGTAGCCACCTCGGCTTTAGTAATAAAGTTCACTCTTCTTGGAACAATAATGAATACATGACTGTCCCTAGTTCTTTTAAGGATATAGTAACTAGTTGGAAAAATGAAACATTTGGCAACATTTTAAAAAAAAAAAAGAAAAAAATTCTTGCTAGGATAACTAGAATTCAAAATTCCACTTCTTATGGCCATGTTCTTTTCTTCATAATCTAGAGTCCCTAAAATAAGATTTAATAATTGCCTAAAGATGGAAGAAAATTTTTGCAAATTGGGGCTAGAGTCCACTGGTTAAATGATGGGGACTCTAACACTAAGTTTTTCACCTGGTGGCTAATAACAAAAGAAGGACCAATAAGATTTCTTATTTCAAAGACCATGAGGGAAACTGGATAGACGACCCCTCCAAAATTATGGACCACGCCCATAACTATTTCAATCAAGTATTTCAAACTAGTCTCACCATGTCTAATTGGATCTCCATCAACTCCGATTCCCCAAATCACAAAAGGATTGATCTCCACATGCTTGATAGGTCCCTAATCCCCCAATAAATAAAACATGCTATATTTTCCTGCAAGCCCTTTAAATCCCCAGGGCCTAATGGATTATACCCCTTTTTTCCAAAGTAACTTGGATATTATTAAACATTATGTTATTAACATGTGTATTAAAACTTTTAATACAAGCACTCTCCTTAACAACGTTAATGATACCTACCTTTGCCTCATCCCAAAAATTCCTAATGCTAACAATCTGAAAAATTTTCGACCCATAGGGCTATGTAACACCATTTACAAAGTGATAACTAAATCAATTACAAATAGAATTAAGCACCACCTTCCTCATATCATTAGTCCCCAACATGCCAATTTCTTAAAAAGGTAGAAGATCTTCGGATAATTCCCTTATCATCCATGAACACCTTATATACTTTCTTAAAAAATGTTATATGGTTCTTAATCTAGACTTGGAAAAGGCATATGATCGCATCGAATGGTCTTTTATTTATAGAACTCTTCGTTACTTTAAATTTTCCCCTAAAATATCTAACCTAATTATGAATTGTATAACCACTAGTAGAATATCAATTCTAGTTAATGGAAGTAGAAGTAATTTCTTCAATTCCAGTAGAGGAATCAGACAAGGGGACCCCCTTTCTCCCTAAATATTCATACTATGTATGGATGCTCTCTACCCTCATATATTATAAAGTGGACATAAAACAATGGTATCCAGTGAGAATGGGGAGACACAACTACCCCTATCTCATCTATTCTAAGCAGATGATCTTACCTTAATGTGAAATATAGATAACAGCTCTCCAAACAATATTTTTTCGTGCCTCAAATACTTCTGCTCCCTTTCAGGACAAAAGATTAACAATTCCAAATCAAAAATTTTAGCCTCCAAGTACTGCCCAACGGCTACCTCTAAATACCTAGCAAAACTATTTCTCATTAAAATCAGTAGGACTTTTATTAAGTACTTAGGTTTTCCAATCACCAACACAAAACCTAAATCTTCGGACTATCAATTAATCTTGAACAATATGTCTAAAAGATTATCCTCTTGTGAAATAAATTTCCTTAGTATGGAAGGTAGGGTTACCCTATCAAACTCTATACTCAAAAGGATACCCAATCACGTTATGCAATATAATTTCCTTCTTGCCAATATCCTCAAGAACATAGATACAATTCAGAGAAATTTCATATGGTGCACTACAAATACAAAGAAAAAGATCCACCTAGTCAGTTGGAATACTATCACTAAGGATAAATATAGGGGAGGCCTAGGAATTCATGCTGCCAAGGACAAAAATTTAGTGAACTTGGCTAGCCTTTCTTGGAGATTAATTCATAATTTTCAAACCCCTCGGGCGCAAACCCTATCCTCCATCTACGGCTCCAATAGGAACCCTAAAAATCCCTCCTTTATTTGGAAAAGTTAACTAATTGGATGGGACACTTGTAATAAAGGGATAAGCTGGATCCCCAATAGTCACTCCACTATCAATATTTCGGATTCAAATTGGATACCAAACTTTAAAAATATTAGGCAAGCTATCCAAGGTCCCATCACCCCATGAGAGTAGTCTCTCCATAAATGATATTTGGGTGGATAATACTTGGAACCTCTCACAACTATTTTTTGAATTACCCTAACCTTTGATGAATAGTATTCCCTCTATCACACCTACGACGAGCCCTTCGTATATTCCCACTTGGACCCTAACTGAGAATGGAAAGTTCACCAGAAGATCTTGTTACAAGGCTATCTCTAATAAGAATAATGATACCCTGGACTTCAGCTAGATATGGAAGCTCTACTATCCCAACAAAATAAAATATTTCCTATGGAAATGTCTCCATAACAGGCTGCGCACTCGTGAGTATCTTAATCATATTGGTATAAATATAGACCTCGTATGCCCGTCCTGCAAGCTTGAAAATGAAAGAATTGACCCTATATTCATCAAATGAAAAATGGTACGTGATATCTAGTCCTTAACAGGACTCCATTATGACCATATTAGGAACAAAGATAACTGGCTCTTCACTATACGAGATCTTAATGTTGCAACTCCATCCCCCTTCCTCAAATGGGGTGAGTTGTTCCCCTATATCATTTGGCACGTATGGATCAACATGAATAAAAACAATATGAATAACAACACTTATTATGCCTCTATAGGGAGAACTATTAAATATGTCACCGAATACAATCTACTAACTCATAATGAAAAATTACGTGTCCATACTCATGCAATCAACATAAGGTGACATAAACCTCCCAATGGCTATCTCAATAAAGACTTTGATGGAGCTTTCAATGGAAAAGAGAACTTGGCAAGTCTAGGTAGTACCATTCGAGATAGTAGCGGCCACTGGATCCTGGTATTCCATCACTAAAAAACCAACATCAATAGCCTTACACTCAGAGTTGGAAGCCCTCAAAGAGTATAAAAGTATTGAACAAGAGACTCTTTCCTCTAGCGGTAGAAACAAATTTAACAGAGGCTATAAAAGCACTAAATGAGGATTATAAATCTAACTACATGACCGTTTCCTCTTGCAGATGGTTGATGCACCGGGTGAAAGGACCTATCAATATAGTACAACTTAGATTGAGACCAAGTGATGCACAAGCTGGTAAGGGATGCTTTTTTGATCCAAAGTCTCATGTTATCTTAGATAGGCCTCCTCCTTTTGTCATAAATAAGTTTAATGCACATAAGGATGACCATGTTTATCTTATTAAGTCACCAAGTACTACTACTTGTATCAATCTTGCCAACTTAGGCAATATATGTGTTAGTGGGTCACCCACCTACAAGGATTATGTAACAAACTCTATTTCGTAGTATTAATATATTGCCTTGCTTTCATACAAAGAAATGTCGAATAACAAAATGAGATTATTCTAGTGTAAAGATGTGACATCACATAAAGTATATTGACATTGACAAAATCGGTTTCGTGAACATTATATATAATAAACATCACTATTTTATTCCTTACGCCAATAGATGCTTTATGAACATGGTACGATCCTTAGGGTCACCACAAAATTCTTCCTCTTTTTTTTTTTGGCTCTAAATTGAGTATCTTCACATGTAGATAATTAAATTACTCCATTGGCAATCACCACGGTGATGAATAAATTTCCCCATAAAATTAAAGTGAAGTCATGCTTGATCCAATTTTTTTTAAAAAGGATATTTCATTTGGTACTCTTAAAAGTTAGAACTTTTTTATGGATTTCAATAGGCGAACTTCAAATATTTCAAAAACACAAATATTTCTTGATTTCTTTTGAAAGATGTGGAAAAAAAAATCTTTCTGAAAAAAGTTTAAAACTAAATTTGAAAACTTAATTTTGTAAAACTTCAAACGGATGCCACCTTATTAGGATCGGAATACTCAAGTTCGAAATGCTTTGACGATATATGCTATCTAACTTTGGAGATATGTAGGATCATAATTTCCTTGAGTGTATAATAGTGAGGGTTGTTTGAAAAATATTTATTGAATTGTGACTACCTAGTCTAAAAGCCGAAGTTGTTAGATAAAACATCCTTTTATTTATTTAAAACTTTTACACGTTCCCTTGCATGGAGGCTTGATTCTTTTTTACGAGACAATCAAGAGAAAATTATTTTTGATAATGGGTGATATTTGACTCAAAAGTTATCGAACACTTTCCAAGCAAACCAATCGAAAGAGATCAAACGTAAATCATCATCGAAGATAATATACCTTAGGATATTCTCAATGCCCTGTTTATAGTAGTCACGGTATATGCGTGTGTTGTGTGTGTGAGAGAGAGATATATAGATAAGAGATGGATAGAAAGTTAGAGAAATAAGAGTTTGTAATAATCTATACTTTTTTACAATTATAGGATTCCCTTTATATAGTAAAGGATCCTCCTTGAAATAATGAAGAATAGAAACTAAATACATGCTATTGAGGGGTCAGCGGAACTATGGAGTATTTCCTCTCACTACTCTTGAGTCGTACTTCTACCCTGACTTGTGCACGTTCGGCGGTTGGCCATTCCGGTATAGGGACGTGGTTGGTCAAATTCGACCACATACAATTAGTCCCTCCATTCATCGGGGTCACAGGGAGGTGCGTCCTCGATGGACAGAATTAGTACCCTCGTTCGGGGAGAGTTTGACTCCGTCCAAAAGTCGTGATGTGACAGGTAGAAGGCAAAACTCAACTGTCAGACCATCGAAACGTAATACCTTTCCTTAGTATGACGTCATCACTCGCATGCATAATCATTACGCATATTCTAGAGGTAGCGCAACATGTACTTTGGCGTTTGGTTCTCCGCGCCGGTTCGAAATATGTCTCTTTGATTTTGGCGCCACCCAACCCTATAAATAGGGGAAGGTGCGTCCTCTATGGCCTTTGATGCAAACTTTGATCATTTGTAAGAACGTTCCATTCTTTCAAGAAACAACTTCATACTTCGGCACTTCTTTATTGGTTGGAAATTCCCTTCTTCTCCGTTATACCGCATATGATTTTCACTTGAACAGAACCTATGCCTAAATCTCGGCAGGATAATGTGAGGGTTCGGACAGCTACTCCATCGAATATGTCGCCTTTTTGTGGTGGTGATGAGAGGGAGGAAGAAGAAGACATTAGACCTCTTATAGTGGATACGTTGTTACCAAAACATCTCCTATCTCGGAGCGATTTAATAAAGACTCTCCCGTGCAACCTCCGAAATTCTCTGAGTTCCTACAAGATCATTTAGATATTCTTCGCGTGATGTACGACATACCCGCTCATGTGGAGATAGTTCCAGCTGGGGAGGATTATGTAGATGTTCATAGGCCGGGATACTGCACCTTTTATGAATATCCCTTCTTGATTGGCTATGGTCTCCTTATTTTCCCTATAGCGGAGGAGCTCTGCTGTTTTTATAATGTATGCCCATTTTTTGACTCAAAAGTTATTAATCCCTTTTTAAGCAAATCAATCAAAAAAGATGAAGAGGTAAATCATAGCCAATATAATTAATGCTGGACCAGAAGACGGAAACAAAACACATAAATATTGGATGGAAATAATATTCCAGGAGCTTTATTGACTATAGAAATTTATCCTGCCTCTCCTTGAAGAGGTTCAGGGAATTGCAATCATGTTTCTCCCTTCATGGGTGGGTGAAAAAATAGGATATTCCCCTTGTGTAGTTTTTTAAGGTTTTATTCATATAGTTTTGCAATCCCTTTTTCGGGTTGTTAGAGTAGTGGAGAAGAAGGCTCGACCCCTTCTTTCAGCTATTTTACCTTGTGTTTATTGTCGAAAACTCCATGAGCTTATCATGATTTGTCGTAGCTTGGTTGAGAAGGCGTTCCTTCATCGTGGAAGGGCTGTGGCCTCGTTGCTTGTATCAGAAATAATAGCAACGAGTCGAAGTTGAGTTTGTCGATTACTTTTGAGAGATGATTAGGACGGGGTCGTTGCTGTCGTGGTCATATGATCAGATTTTGGCTGATACAGTTAGTCCCTCAATTCCCCGAGGTTGTGTCCTAACGACCTCGGTGGAGGACCATGTACATGGCACGATCGGGGAGGGTCAGATTTGCAGTTTTTTCTTTAATCGCATTACGAGCTTTGGTGATACCTCGGAGTGCCCTACTAATACTTATGCGCCGCTATGACAGTTTTGGAATTGGGGAGACGGTTGGTAAAAGAAACGTCACTTCACACGGATAGTCATTATGGTGCACATTTTGGAAAGCTGAACCGTTGCGTGACTGATCAGTTTTCACTAGCAACCATTGGTTTTTGTGTCCTAGAGAATTTGCCTTCTATAAATTGCAGGGATTTACCATTTCTTTTCCAATTTCCATCGTTCATCTTTCAGAGTGTTTTCAGACTATCTCCCTCTCTATCATCTGGAGATCCTCTTTTCTTCCTTATACTCAGTAAATTTTGATTCCCTTACCTTTCCCACGAAGCTCATTTCTCCTTTTTCGGTGTGTTCTAGAATAGCAGGAAACTCTTCTCGCGATATTCTTCCGGCTATCTCTCCAGCAGTTGAGGATCCTGCTCCGGCAGCCAGAGACACGGAGTCGATGGAATGCGAAGAAGTTCCTTCAGTGAAAGAAATTCTGTCCCATCCGGGGAAGGCGGTAGCAGACTTCAAAGCCGATGGTGGCACAGAGCAGGTTAATATTCCTTCTCTAATAGGGGAAGTTGGGATAACAGACTTAAGGGAGCGGTGGGGCATCCCCAGTTACATTGAGATCCTGCCTGCGAAGAGGGAAGACAGGGTCCAGATTGACCGTTATGGGTTTTGTTCGTGATATGCTTATCCTTTCCCCGTGGGGTACACGCTCCCACTCCCTATGTTTGTGGTAAAAAATTTTCGCTACTAAGAGGTGTGCCCTACCCAACTCTCCCTTTATCTATACAATCTATTCCTTATGTTCATCAAATATGCGGAGCTGGCCAGTAGGGAGGTCATTATGAGGCACATGCTTAGTTTCTTTGCTCCTCGGAATATTTTCGGCACTATGATCCATGCGCGTCCCCGAGGGTCAAGAGGTTTGGTGGTCAAGATGGACGACATGACCAATCATCGCTTCTTCGAAAAACTTTTCAATGTTTGTATCGAACATCTTGTGGTCGACCCGACCGGATTACCAGAAGTATGGTTTTGCATGTAAGTCCTCGCCCTTGACTAGTAGAATGCTTTGTTTTGATCCTTTTTGCACCTTATATTTGTAGTCGTTGATCTATCTCAATGCTCTGCAGCCCAGAAGCTTACCTTGACTCCTTTGGAGGGGATCCGAGAAAGGGTCGAGGCCTTGCTTCCCCACACTGCGGGAATTCGCACATGGTCGATGTTTTTGGAGAAAAATGGACGTAGGCCCCTGAGAAGTCAGAAAACGGCCTTATTTCCTTTCCGTTCTTTTGATTCAACTTACATATCGAATGTTTATTTGTCGTGGCCAAGGAGAGTTCCTCGAGTCAAATCTCCTCAATTAGCTTTCAGTTGGCTGGCTGTATCCGCTCGACTTAATGCAGCAGTTGCACCTCATCCTTCATCGAGGGCAGTGTCGGTAGAATCATCTGTTGTAGCTTCTCTAACATGGAATACGTCTCGGGACGAAGAGCCATCTGGGGTCGTTCGTCGTCGGACTGACTCGTCGTCGAACTGGGAGGAAGAAGGGCCGTTGAAGAGACGGAGGGTTGCATTCGCGATAAATCCTCCGACAGTGATCAACTTGGATTCTCCCCTAGCGGATCCAGAGGGAGGTGTTGTTGCGGCGTCTGCCATTGAGGGGGAGCGATTGGTCAGAGCTGCCCCGCTAGTTCAAACCAGAAAATTCTGCTGCAATAGCGACCCTGTCAGAAGTTCCTGTTTTTGAGGTAGATAATTGAGCCCTTAATTCCACCATCATAACCTCGAGTGCGCCCTCATTGCCCTCGGCAGATCATGCCATACCATTGACAGTGGATAGGGGAAAGAACCTGGTGGTTGATGGATATGAGTTGAGTCTGACTTGGACCCTAATGATATCTGAATGTTTGAGGAGGGAATTACCCACTCGGTGGTTCACGTAGAGAGGTTGAATTGTTTCATCGAATTTATGCCGATTTGAGCCTGTTGACCCAAGGAAGTAGTTGGTGTCATAATTCGATTTACTGTGTTTGAAGGCCGAGAACGAATCCCTGAGGGGTGTTTCGGATGTTGAATTGATGAACAAAGTGGTCGCGATGGGCATACGGGTACGTTGTCTGACTTTAGTTTGTTTCTCCTCCGTTTTAACATCAGCTTTAGTTTAACTGCTTTTTTGTTTTGTAGAATTACTTGCTTGAGGTGGAGAGCATTCGCAGGGCCAACATCCGCTCGGGGATCTTCATGTAGATGCTGGAAAAATATCGCCGCTATTGTGACAGGTGCCGTGAGTTGCACGAATGGTTGAGGACCAATCTTCGTAGCCGGGATTTGGGTCAAGAGTTAGGAAGCAGGACCAAGAGCTGATGCAGGCGCTTAGCAGCAAGAGCAAGCTTGAAGAGAAAATTCGCCTAAATGACGAGGAGGTCGAGGTGAGAAAGGGGGTTGCTGCGGAATACGACCACCTGTAGTGCAGGTTGAGAGAGGTGCAGTTGGGGATGAAGTAGAGCCGGGCCAGTGAGGAGGAGATGACCGCTGAATGCAGAGGGAAGCTGACTGCGCTAGAGAGCGAGGTTGCTAATAATATAAAGCGCATGGAGAGGGACGCTTCTGCGAAGGCAACGACATTGGATGAGGCAATTCGTGTGACTGAATCTGAGCAAGAATCAGAGAGAACTACTGCGCCCCATTAGGGAGAAGAGGCTCGAGGAGGGGATTAATGTCTTTGATCATGAGGCTCAAGTTTAATCGAATCGGGTTGCGGCCTTGGAGGAGGAGAACCAGTAGTTGAGGGATCGAGCTAGACCGTCACATGCTGCTGTTTCCCACAAGGCTCATGAACGCTGGGTCTATGTTGAAGCTTGGCATGACATCTTCAAGAACTTGTGGTAAGCGGGCACCGTGACTGAAGCGGCTTTCGAGGAGGCACGCCAGAAGGCTTGTGAGGCTCATTCCAACTGTGGTTATGATATGGAAACACCCGAAGCTGATGGTGGTGCGAGTGGTGGCGAAGATGGACCTAATAGTGATGATGACAACAACGGTGGTAACAGTGCCTAGTAAGGGAAAGATGGTTCTTCATTTTTGTTTATTGTGTTTGCTCTTTTTTTATATTTTAATATGCCCGTCGACATTTGTTTGTTCCTTGTTGTCGCTTTCTTCTTCTCAAATTTTTTTACTATTGGTCTGGACTAAGCAGCAATAGTCCGCATTTCTAACTCTATACATAAAGAACTTTTTCCACCACTTGTCATGCGCTTTGGTTCTATTTATATATGAGCGAGATTGAATTTGTTGAACCGAAGACGAAGGCACAACCTGGATTTTAGTTCGAGCGAGGTCGAACTGTCACCTTCGATAGAGAAGGCACTTAGCCTTAGTCCTAGTTCGAGTGAGGTCGAACTATCGAACTTTAATGGCGAGGGCACTTAGCCTTAGTCTCATTTCAAGGAAGGTCGAACTTTGATGGCGAAGGAAATTAGGCTTTGACTTGGTTCGAATGAGGTCAAACTGTCACACTTTGATAGAGAAGGCGCTTAGCTTAGTTCCTATTCGAACTAGGTCGAACTGTCGGCTTTAATAAGGAAGGCGCTTAGCTTTAGTCCCAGTTCAAGCGAGGTCGAACTGTCGACTTTGATGGCGAAGGCGCTTAGCCTTTGACTTGGTTCTAATGAGGTCGATCAGTCACACTTTGATGGAGAAGGCACTTAGCCTTAGTCCCAGTTCGAACAAGGTTGAACTGTCGACTTTGATAGAGAAGGCGCTTAACCTTAGCGCTAGTTCGATCGAGGTTTAACTGTCGACTTTGATGGAAAAGGCACTTAGCCTTAGTACTAGTTCGAGCGAGGTCGAACAGTCAACATTGATGGCAAAGGCGCTTATCCTTTGACTTGGTTCGAACGAGGTCGAACTATAAAACTTTTATGGAGAAGGAGCTTACCCTTAGTCCCAATTCGAACGAGGTCGAACTGTCGACTCTGATGGAGAAGTCTCTTAGCTGTGGTCCCAGTTCGAACAAGGTCTAACTGTTGGCTTTGATGGAGAAGGCACTTAGCCTTAGTCCCAATTCGAGCGAGGTCAAACTGTCAACTTTGATAGCGATGGCGCTTAGCCTTTGACTTGGTTCCAATGAGGTCGAACTGTCACACTTTCATGATGAAGGCACTCAGCCTTTGACTTGGTTCGAACAAGGTCGAACTATCGCACTTTTATGGAAAGGGCACTTAGCCTTTAACTTGGTTCGAACGAGGTCGAACTGTGATACGTTGATGGCGAGGGCACTTAGCCTTAGTCCCAGACTCCCAGTTCGAGTGACGTGGAACCGTCAAACATTGATGGCGAAGGCACATCCTTTGACTTGGTTCGAGCGAGGTCAAACTGTCGACTTTGATGGAGAAGGCACAACCTTAGTCCCAGTTCAAACGAGGTCCATTTGTTAACTTTGATGGAGAATGAGCTTAGCCTTAGTCCCAGTTTGAGCAAGGTCGAACAATCAACTTCGATGGCGAAGGCGCTTAGCCTTTGACTTGGTTTGAACGAGGTCGAACTTTCACACTTTGATGGAGAAGGCGCTTAGCCTTAGTCCTAGTTGGAATAAGGTCGGAGTATGGACTTTGATGGAGAAGGCGCTTAGCCTTGGTCCCATTTCGAACGAGGTCAAACTGTTGACTTTGATGGAAAAGGCATAGCCTTAGACCCAGTTCGAGCGAGGTCGAACTGTCAACTTCGATGGAGAAGGCGCTTAGCCTTAGTCCTAGTTCAAAAGAGGTCGAACTGTCGACTTTGATGGCAAGGGCAGTTAGCCTTTGACTTGGTTCGAGCGAGGCTGCATAATCAACTTCGATGGAAAAGGTGCTTAGCCTTTGACTTGGTTCAAACGAGGTCGAACTGTCACACTTTGATGGAGAAGGCTCTTAGCATTAGTTCCAATTCGAACGAGGTCGAACTGTTGACTTTGGTGGAGAAGGCGCTTAGCTTTAGTCTGAGTTCAAACAAGGTCGAACTGTTGACTTTGATGGAGAAGGCACTTAGCCTTAGTCCCAGTTCGAGTGAGGTCGAACACTCAACTTTGATGGCGAAGGCGCTTAGCCTTTGAATTTGTTCGAACGAGGTCAAACTGTCGCACTTTGATGGAGAAGGTTCTTAGCCTTAGTCCCAGTTCGAGCAAGGTCGAACCGTCAACTTTGATGGCGAAGGCGCTTAGACTTTGACTTGGTTCAAATGAGGTCAAACTGTCAGACTTTAAGGGAGAAGGTGCTTAGCCTTAGTCCTACTTCGAACAAGGTCAAACTGTCGATTTTGATGGAGAAGGCGCTTAGCCTTGGTCCTAGTTCGAACGAGGTCAAACTATTGACTTTGATGGAGAAGGCACAACCTTGTTGGGACGCACCATTTCCAACGCTGCATCAGATACTCATGAGATATTATGCGAGTCTGTCCAAGGAGGTATTCCTGTAGTTCCTTTTAAGGGAGTCATACCTGTGGAGGTAGTTTTGATGGAGTCGAGGTCATCGGTATCGGCTATGCAACCCGTAGATGAGTCTCTTGAGGGCGAAGAATCGTTCTAGAGAAAACAGAATAGACTTGAGATGGTCAAGGGGGTGGCTACAGAAGCTGAAGGAAGTGGTGCATCTCAACAAGAACCCAAACCTGTATTTATGGCCAACACCGTCCTATCCGGGAGGCTAGCCCATCAGAGGAGTGTTGCTGCTTGTACTAGCTCAGCGCGTGCCACTGAAGGGGGATCAACAACCAACGTCGATGGAGCTCGCAGGGGAGTTGAGGAATCGTATTCGGAAATTTCCTAGGAGGATGTGGATGAGCTTGTAAAGGACCTTACACACTTGGAGATGACGACGAACGGGTCCGACCGTCGAATTGTGATTCATGGGGCTTATAATTTGTTGCTGAACAGCGAACATGCCGCATAGGCCCTTACTTTGTTATGTGCCGCCCCTGAGAGGGAGATGCTCAGAGCCGTAGCCGATGGGGAATTAATGCAAACGGTCGTCGGCATGGACTTACAGGTGACTCTCTTGTCTTTTGCGTGTTGTAAGAGTGGCTTGATGCGTGCTGATTTCTGCTTTTCTTTTTTGACCCTCGTTTTGGAGGTAGAGAGGAGATGTCGTGAGCAATAAAAAGGCATCCATCTTTGACAATATGGCAAAAAAGTATCGGCGGTACCGCTCTAAGCAACGAGTGGTGGTGGATCTTTTCTAGCAACACCCCGAGTTTCGGGTGTTCCGTGAGGGGCTTGAGTAGAGGGAAGCCCACTTAGAACCTAGGGGGCTGTACTGGAGAAGACGGACAATGAGCTGGTGAAGGCTATGGCCCGTAACAGCAAATTAGAAGCGCTCCTCAAGGAGAAAGATGATGAGCTCGAGCTTAGTCGGGGGGGTAGCGGCGGATAATGTCAATCTCCAGCGTAGGGTAGCGCACTTGACCGCTGAGCTCGAAGCCAGGATGGAAGAAATTAATGTTCTTAGGCATGTTGCTCCCCCAAGGTGTGAGGACGTGGTTCGACCTTCACAACCTTCTTCATCTCGTCCCACGTCTGATCAGAGTACGCGCCGCAACGCACATGAGATGTGGATTTTTACGAAGGCCAAGCTTGACGTATATCGAGAGCTTCATGCCGAGGGCCGAGCAATGGAGGAGGAAATCCGGGAACGGCGGCACGAGGCTTGCACTACCCGTGAAGTGTGTGGATATTGTTCTGACTCCCCAGATGGGGAAGGTTGAGCTTTTGAGGATGTCGATCGGCTAGACGCAGATTCCTAGTATAACGATGTTTATCGCCCAGGGACGATGGGCAGGATGACGAGAAACCCTTAATTTGTACATTTTATTATTATTATTATTATTATTATTATTATTATTATTATTATTATTATTATTATTATTATTAGTGGGGCCCTTTCGCGAGGTTGAATGTAGATACATTTTTTGCTGTGATATAAACTTCATTTTTGTCCTTTTTTTTGCTCGTTATTTTTCCCTCCTCAGGTTCTTCTTTCATTTTTCGGTACCTAGCTTCTGTAGAGGTTGTGTTTATCATTCGTTAAAAAAGTCGTCGCGACTTGAGTGAGGTCGACACAATGTCGACGGCCTTTGCCAATAGGATATTGCTTCGACTATCATCGAAGTGTCATTTGTCGTGGTCGAACTAGGTCAAACTCGACACCGATGGCCTTAGCCAATTTGATGTTTCTTCGACTGTCATCGAAGTGCTATCTGTCGTGGTCGAACTGGGTTGAACCTGATATCGATGTCCTTGGCCAATATGATGTTGCTTCAATTGTTGTCTAAGTGCTATCCATCATGATTGAACTAGGTCGAACCTGATATCGATGGCCTTAGCCAATAGGATGTTGCTTCGATTGTCGTCGAAGTGTTATCCATCGGGGTCGAAATAGGTCAAACCGGATGTCGATGGCCTTAACCAATAGGATGTTTCATTGACTGTCGTTGAAGTGTCATCTGTCGTGGTCGAACAGGGTCGATCCTGACATCGATGACCTTAACGAATAATATGTTGCTTCGACTGTCATCGAAGTGCTATCTGTCGTGGTCGAACTAGGTCAAACCTGATGTCGATGGCCTTAGCCAATAGGATGGTTCTTCGACTGTCATCGAAGTGCTATCCATCATGGTCAAACTAGGTCTAACTTGATGTCGATAGCCTTAGCCTATTGGATGCTACTTTGACAGTCGTCAAAGTGTTATCCATCATGGTCAAACTAGGTCGAACCTGATGTCTATGGCCTTAGCCAATAGGATGTTGCTTCGACTGTTGTCGAGGTGCTATCTGTCATGGACGAACTGGGTCAAACTTTGTGTTGATGGCCTTAGCCAATAGGATGTTGCTTCGACTATCATCGAAGTGTTATCCATCGTGGTCGAGCTAGGTCGAAACTGATATCGATGGCCTTAGCCGTGGTCGATTTTCATATGGCCTTATCCGTTTGTCGATTTTCATATGTCCTTAGCCATTGTCTATTTTCGTATCGCCTTAGCCATTGTTGATTTTCATATGTTGGAGAATTCTGTTTATATAACGGAAAAACTTGTATGTACAATGGAGAATTGTCTATCTAATGGAGAACTGACGAGTATAGTTCCTTTATTACATTGGTCTAGAGACCTTGTCATCCAGCCAACGTGATGAGTCCACCCTGATACCACTAGGTATCTCTTTTGCTGCCTCGTTAAAAACCTCCCCTAGAAAATCCAATTGGGACAAAACTCGGGTGAGGGAAAAAGAGTACGACTCGGGAGATGCCTTTCAGAAGTGAAAGTATTTGAGGTGGGCGACATTCCAGTTGTTTTGGAGTATTTTCCTTCCGTTATTTTTAATTTGAATGCTCTTTTATTCGACGCTGATGTGATTTTGTATGGTCCGTCCCAGTCGGGTTCCCAATTTTCCCTCACTCTAGCCTTTTGACGCTAATGTTTTGGCTTTGAGGACGTAGTCGCTCACTTTAAGTGATCGTGTTTTGGCTTTCTTGTCGTAATATCTTTCTGCCTGCTGTTTTTGGGGCGTCATTCTTATATTGGTCATATCTCTTCTTTCTTCGGCTTCGTCTAGATATTGCAATATGCTTTCGTCATTTTATGCCCCGCTGGTATGTGAATATCTTAGGCTTGGCTCCCCAATTTCAACGGGTATGACCGCGTTGGTCCCGTAGACCAGCGAGTACGGCGTTTTCCCCATGCTGGATTTGAGCGTGGTCCGGTATGCCCACAACACTTCCGGTAGTAATTCGGGCCATAGCCCTTTAGATTCCGCGAGCTTCTTTTTCAGTATGTTCAATATTGTCTTGTTGGAAGACTCGGTTTGGCCATTAGCGGCAGGGTGATACGGAGTGGAGAGTATCCGCTTAGTGCTCCGCTTCTTGAAGAACTCAGTTGTCTTCCTATCAATGGAATGGGAGCCATTGTCACAGCTGATTTCTTTGGGGATGCCAAAACAACATATTATGTTTTTCCATACAAAGGTGATGACTTCTTGTTCGCGTATCTGTGCGTATGAATTTGCATCCACCCACTTGAAAAAATAGTTAGTTAATACTAAAAGAAAGCGTACCTTTCCTCATCCTTCTAGTACAGGACCAATTATATCCATTCCCCACTTGATGTAGAGCCAAGGTGAGGTGACTGAATGGAGAAGCTCCCCTGGTTGGTGTATCATGGGGGGGCGTACCTTTGGCACTATTCGCATCTTCAGACGTAATCTGCCGCCTCTTTATTCATAGTAGGCCAGTAATAATCGGCTCGGATGATACATCAGATGAGGGCGCGAATACCTGTATGAGCACTATAGTGCCCTTGATGCACCTCTTCTAATACTTGTCTTGTTTAATGCGGCTCGATGCACTTAGCGAGGGGCAGCTAAACGTCCTCCTGTAGAGATCATGATTTATCAGGCTGTGTCGGGCGGCTTGTATGCAGAGCATCTTGGCTTCTTTTTGTCGCACGAGAGTGTTCCGTCCTGTAGATAGGATACAAACTGGTTGCGCCATTCCCAAGTTAGGTTTAAATAGAGTACCTCGATGTGATCGATGGCCGAATGGAGGAGGGTAACCACACTTTCTTTGCTGATATTCTTAGTGGTCGTGGCCAGTTTTGCTTAGCCATCTACCTCGACTTTTTGTGCCCTAGGGATTTGCTCGAAGCGACATTCGTCGAATTCAGGCATCAGCTTATGGATATGGTAAGTCCCGGTGACTTGATTTACTACGAGTTTGGAGTCGTAGTGGAGGATGAGTCGACGAGCCCCGTATTTGATGGCTAATTTCATACATGCAATGATAGCCTCATACTTGGCCTCGTTGTTAGTCATCTGGGGCCATCATATGGACTGGTTAGATATTTTTCCCGTGGGGACTTCGAGGACGAGTCCGGATCCCGATCCTGAGGCAGTCGCCGCACTGTCAGTGTAGAGAGTCCAGAGATCAGTGTGCGTAGAGGCGCGGAGGGCCTCTTTCTCCACCTCTGGCAGTCTCTCTGCGCTGAAGTTGGCAACAAAGTCGGAAAGTACCGGCGACTTAATGGTGGCTCTTGGGTGGTAGGATATGTCATGCTCATTGAGCTCTATGGCCCATTGAGCGAGCCTACCCGAGATTTCAGGCTTATGCAGAATGCTTCTCATGGGAAAGGTTGTTATTACTTTTATGGGTTGACAATGAAAATAAGGTCTGAGCTTTCGTGAAGCTACGACCAGTGCCATAGCTAGTTTCTCGAGGTGTGGATACCGTATTCCGGCATCTACTAATGTTTTGCTGATATAGTAAATAGGAGATTGAGTAACTTTATTTTTGCGAACTAAGACTGCGCTGACAGGAACTTCGGACACTACCAGATACAGAGCAAACACTCGCCCCAGTTTGCTTTGACGAGTAACAGCGGCGAAGATAGATATGCTTTTAGTTTCTCAGGGCCTCGATGCATTCCTCGTTCCACTGTAACCCATCCTCTTTTATCAGTACGCTAAAAACCTATGGCATCTGTCGGAGGACCGCGAGATGAATCTTGGTAGGGCGGCTATTTGCCCCATCAATTTCTGTACCTGCTTCTTACTATTCAAAACCTCAGGTATTGCGTCTATGGCCTTGGTCTGATCTTGGTTGACTTTGATACCTCGTTGCGATACGAGGAAACCTAGGAATTTTCCTGAGGCCACGCCAAGGGCACATTTTTCTAGGTTTAATTTCATCCCGTATTGCCTCGGTATCCCGAAGGCTTCTTTCGGATGATCGATATGATCTTCCTTATTTGCCAACTTTACTAGCATGTCGTCGATGTAAACCTCCATAGACTTGTCGAGCTGTTCTTTGAACATCTTGGTGACTAAACTTTTGTACGTGCTCCCGCATTTTTGAATCTGAAGGGCATCACTTTATAACAGTACGTCCCTTGGTGGGTGATGAAATTTGTCTTCTCTTGATCCTCTTCGGCCATCATAATCTGGTTGTAACCGGAGTAGGCATCTAAGAAACTTAACGGTTCATGCCCTACGGTTGAGTCGATCAGCTGGTCGATGTGGGGCAATAGGAATGAGTCTTTTGGGCATGCCTTGTTCAGGTCGGTGAAATCCACGCACATTCATCATTTCCCATTTTTCTTTTCAACCATGATGATATTAGCGACCCATTGCGGGTATTTCGATTCTCTAATGGAACCATTGGCTAGTAACTTGTCCACTTCTTCACTGACCATCTTGTTTATCACGGCGTTGAATTTCCTTCTCATTTGCCGTACGGGTAGATATTGTGGGTCGACATTCAACTTATGAGTGGCGATGCCTTTCGGGATTCCCGACATATCTGAAGTACATAAGGCAAATAAATCTGCATGGTTAGTTAAAAATTCATGGTACTTACTTGAGTCAGAGACATTGTGCCCGATGTAGGCTTTCTTTAAATGGTCGGTATCGTTCACCTGGACCGGGTTGAGGTCCTCGACTGTCGCTTTGCAGGCTTCTACGACATCTGGATCTTTGATGGCTTCTGTTGTCGGGTTGATTTTAGTTCCCGACATGGCTGATTGCTATGCTTCCGCGCTTTCTCCTTCCAGTAGTTTGGTATGTGTACAATCTTAGGCGATCTAGTAGAACTCTTGAGCGGTGTATGGCTCGCCTTGAATGCTGAATATTCCCCATGGGGTGGGAAATTTGATTATCTGGTAGAAGCTCGAGGGAACGACTCACATGGCGTGTATCCAAGGACACCCTATAATGGTGTTGTAAGCCGTTTCCTAATTCATGACGTGGAATGTGGTTTCTCCTTGCTAAGACTGGCAATGATATCTCTCCGGAGGTCCGCTCCACT
This sequence comes from Nicotiana benthamiana, assembly GCA_034376525.1. Taxonomy (NCBI): domain Eukaryota; kingdom Viridiplantae; phylum Streptophyta; class Magnoliopsida; order Solanales; family Solanaceae; genus Nicotiana; species Nicotiana benthamiana. The sequence continues at coordinate 117,568,601 of CM067334.1, forward strand.
ACATTGTTAAAACCTGTTAGTGTTATGCAATACAGTATTTTCTTATCTTCGAGCCTTACTTGCATGAGGACTCTTTGATGGATAATACAAACGCTACTCCTGTCGTCCACCATGATTCTCTTCACATCAGTATTAGTGATACGTAAAGTTATAACTAAAGCATCGTAATGAGGAAAAGACAAACCATCGGTATCAGACTTATCGAAGGTGATACAGTCTTCGAAGTCACCATACAATTTGTGAGCGATCGTACGCTTCGGCTTATGTGTGGTGGTGAACTTTATGTGGTTGATTTCTGAGTCATCGCCACCATGGACGGTCATCTGTATGGTGCGTGCTGGAGAAGGTGGTTTCGGTGGTCCTTGAGACTGGTCGCATCCTCTAGCGAAGTTGGCCTTTCCCTTATCGCTAAGTAGCTCCTTCAGGTGTCCTTAATTCAACATTCTGACTACCTCCCGTCGTAGACCTATGCAATCCTCGATCTTGTTCCTCTTTCCTGATGAAATTTGCATAGGACGTTCGAACTCTTTGCACAAGGATCTGATTTCATTTTCCTCGGCCACTGCACCTTTGTGCCCAGCTTCTCCAGTGCGTACATATTTTTGAAGAGACACACAAAAGTTATGAGCAGATAATAATGGGGGCATACCTCTTTTATTTCGAAGTGGGGAGACATGTTGGTGCATGGCGTTTGGGTGCCTCGAAGGGGGTGAATTAGGAGTTCTGACGTTGGTCTGATTCCTTTCTTTGTTGAAACGTGGGGGTTGTTCCCGTCTCCCATCATTGTATCGATCCCTCCTTATCTTTGACTATATTGACGTTATTTTTTGGGTTGGACCGTTAATATCGTCTTCATCTGCTCTTACTTCGGCGCATTAGGCATTATGGATCTCTTCCCATGCAGCGGGGGGATACTTCATGAGTCGGTTGAGCAGCTTCTTTGTCGCTTTTGAACCGTCTCTGTTCAACTCGTTCTGGAAAGCCGTAACTGCCATTCCTTCCGATACGTTTGTCAAACCCATTCTTACCTTATTGAATTGGGCCAGGAAGTCCCTGAGTCCTTCACCTGTTGTTTGCCTGATGGCAAAGATATCATTGACTTTAGCTTCAGCCTTATTTTCTCCTACATGGGCGGTGGCGAATTTGTCTGCCATGTCTTCGAACATCGATATTTATCTAGATGGTAGTTCCGAGTACCACGCCAATGCCACCCCCTCCCCCCCCCCCCCGCGTCAAAGTTTCTCCGAACGTTTTCAGTAGCACGGACAACACTTGTTCTTTTGATAAGTCATTACCTTTTACAGCGGTCACATAATGGATCTCATGGTCTTCGGGATCCGTAGTCCCATCATATATTTTCAAGTATGGTGGAATCTTGAAGGTTTTTGGGATTGGGTGAGGGGCAGCTTCCTCACTATACAGTGGTTCGACGAACCTTCCTACATCGTGTTTCGGCAATAGCATAGGGGCGCTAGGAATTTTGTCTATTCTTTCATGATGCTCTTTCATTTGATCACGAAGCGCTTTGTTCTCATTCTCCATTTTTTCCATTTTATTATGGATGGTTTAGAGTGCACCATCGCTGGCATCGACCGATGCGAGCGTTGTTTGTTCGTACAATACCGGGCTCGCCCGTGGCGGAGGCATTATCTACCGGTGATGAATCTCTGATATTTCCTTGAGGTGATTTTTCAAGCATGCTACTTAGAGTGTTTGTCAACCATTCCTCTAGTAGCTTTTTGACTACTGGGGGTGTTTCCTTGGCTACAGATGTAGATGCCCCTTTTTTCATGCAAAATCGTCAGATCTTCGAGCGAACATGGTGAGATCTCCCCCTCCGGTGCACTACTAGGTGTTGTATTCGTGGTATTTTCTCTACCGGCTTCGTTGAGGGGACCTATGAGGTTGGTTGCGACATCTGCTATCGTCTTCATCCTTGCTTCTTTTTTTGCCATTGTTGGCTTCTATGGAGTATGAAGAATAGTGATTGTTGTTCTTGATATCCTAGGTGTGAACTATGATTTTGATTACCGAAATCTTCACAGACGGGGCCATAATGTTTGACTCAAAAGTTATCGAACACTTTCCGAGCAAATCAATCGAAAAAGATCAAGGGTAAATCGTAATCGAAGATAATAATACCCTAGGATATTCTCAATGCCCTGTTTAAAGTAGTCACGATATATATATATATATATATATATATATATATATATATATATATATATATATATATATATATATGTGTGTGTGTGTGTGTGTGTGTGTGTGTGTGTGTGTGAAAGAAAGAGAGAGAGAGAGAGAAATAAGAGAGGGAAAGAAAGTTAGAGAAATAAGAGTTTGTAATAATCTCTGCCTTTTTTACAATGCTAGGATCGCCTTTATATAGTAAATGATCCTCCTTAAAATATTGAAGAATAGAAACTAAATACACGCTAATCAAGGGTCGACGGAACTATGGAATCATTCCTCCCACTACTCTTGAGTCGTACTTCTACCCTGGCTTGTGCACGATCAGCGATTGGCCATGCCGGTATAGGAATGTGATTGATCAAATTCGACTCCATACATATGACTGTGAGATTTGAATCCAGACCTTTGCATGCACTAACACCATATTGAATTGTGATAATCTCATCTAAAAATTTAAATTTGTTAAAGAAACCATACATTTGTTTATTTGATTACACATCTAACAATATTGTCATTTTATTAACACCCCAAGACGGAACAAGAGTACTCTATCTATTAATTAATGTACAAAGTCTTCTGTGAAATATTAATTATATGCTTTCAAGGTCTTCTTAACATTAATTGAGTGAGTATTTTCTAGAAGGTTTTCTTTTATCCATTTAGCATAGAACATAAGCTTCACTGTAATAGGTCTTGACAGTAATCTTTTAGTGAGAAAACAAACATTAATTTCAATTTCATTATATAATAGAAGAATGTTCCAGGAAAAAATAGAGGTATATATGTTAGATGTACCTACGTTATCATTCGTATGGAATAAATAATGCCGCTGTAAATTTAACCAATCTCTCCTCCTTTTCAGAGTTATAGTAATGTTTTATGTACCTCCACAGTTGATTGGTTGTGGTTTGCCTTGTTTATTGTTTCATTTTAGTAAAAGATGGGTGCGGTAGGATTTGATTTTGAGACAATCGGTTCCGAAAATTAGGTATTGTATTGGTCAAAATTAACCGATGCGATCAAGCATACCAACATCCCATCTAAGCGGTAAGGCAGTAAAACACGACATGTTCTGTTTCATATTCCGCACTCACAATACCTGTCGAGCCAGAAGAAGTGACATCCAGGGGACAACGTGAAAAAGCGTTATACTAAGTATAGCAAAGGTCCCATGACTATATATAGTAGGGGAAAATATTTGGGGGGGGGGGGGGGGAGGATTTTTCACCCTCTCTCTCCCTAATTCTCTCTTCTGTAATCTTCATAACAAAAAGAAGAACAAAGCACTCTCGAAGAATATATGTAAAATTGTCTAATCCATTGATTAATGAGAGCCACAACGGAAAGTTTCAATAAGATTGGTTACTTTTATTTCGTCTTATGCGTTGTTTTTCTCAATTAGCTTATTGATCTAGAGTTATAATGATTGACTAAGATTTACCCCTTCATTTTCTTCAATAATTTATTCAAAAAGGTTCCAATATCTTTTGAGTCAAACAGGTATGATGTTGAAATTGAAGTAACATATGATGTCTCTGAAAAATGTACTTTCAAATAATAAGAAAATTAAGAAAAATAAACAATTTAAACGAAAACAGTCCTTTGTTTTAGAGATAAAAGCACTTTAATTGTTTTATTTTCTCTAGGGGTCGTTTGATAGGAGATTGTATGGGTTAAAATACGACCTTGAAATAATTAACAAGATTAATTATATCCTAAGTTAACTTATAGTTAATAAATTGTTTGATCACTCATTAACTACGAGATCCGATTATCAGTCAATTCGATCATTAGCTACGACCTATTCGTAAGGACGGAACCTCAGCATAGTCACGGCCGTCATTGCCAGCTCATACGTCTTACATCTATAAATACAAAGAGAAGGAACCCTAGAAAGGGGGCTGCTTCTTCTTCTTCGTCACTATTCTCGAGAAAATAGAGAATGTCATTATAAGGCTCTGAAACTCTCCATGGAGAGACAGACCAAAGCAATTTCATCATAAAACATCTCTATATTTCTCTCCCTAACAAATAACACTTGTCTCTTGCATTTTCCATTTGGTCTTTTGATTATTACGATCTACTATGATTGACCCTTGATTTATTTTGAATTTTTTTATGCTTGCAAAGTGTACGATAACTTTGAGCTAAACAATTTGGCGTTGTCTGTGGGGATTTTTTATCAGAATCGCGTAGTTCTTCTTTGGACCAAAAGGTAAGAAACGCCGGAAAAGGAAAGCGGCTCAGCTCGAACGAGGCAAAGCAGTATCTCGGGTGGAGGGAACCCAAAGGCTTCGACAATAACCTGAGCCCCTCACTCCTCCATTCTCAAATTAGTGCAAGGAGAAAAAGAAGATGAAGTAACCCCCCTCCCCCGCACCCGGGGTAAAACACATCTAAGGTACTCCCATGTCCTCGATGCAAGAACCCGCTGGGAAAAAGCACGTAGACATCTCAAAATCGATATCCACAGCAGGGTAACCTACGTAATCTAATCGAGAAGACATCACATAAACCATATGATATCAAAAACGAAAACTCACCGCTAATGCCCCATACACATGCCGATGGATCATGCGAGAGAAAAAGTTATACTACAAGTTGAACTGGAGCTCAGTCCATGCGCCTTCGCCAACAAACAATTGCAAGTTTCAACTACGATTGAACAACAACTCAGGCTACATGCCTTCGCCAAATAGTTCAACTACAAGTTGAACTGGGACTCAGGCCATGCGCCTTCGCCAACAAAAAATTGCAAGGTTCAACTACGGTTGAACAACAACTCACGCTACGTGCCTTCGCCAAGAAGTTCAACTACAAGTTGAACAGGGACTCAGGCCATGCGCCTTCGCCAACTAGAATTTGCAAGGTTCAACTACGGTTGAACAACAACTCAGGCCACGTGCCTTCGACAAAACGTTCAACTACAAGTTGAACGGGGAATCGGGCAATGCGCCTTCGCCAATAAAAATTGCATGGTTCAACTACGGTTGACCAACAACTCAAGTCGCGTGCCTTCTCCAAAAAGTTCAACAACAAGTTGAACTGGAATTCAGGCCAAGCGCCTTCGCCAAAAAAACTTGCAAGGTTCAACTATGGTTGAACGACGACTCAGGCGACGTGCCTTCACCAAAAAGTTCAACTACAAGTTGAACTAGGACTCAGGCCATACGCCTTCGCCAACAAAAAATTTGCAAGGTTCAACTATGGTTAAACAATAACCCTGGCCACGTGCCTTCACCAAAAAGTTCAACTACAAGCTGAACTGGGACACAGGCCATGTGCCTTCGCCAACAAAAAATAGCAAAGTACAACTACGGTTGAACGACGACGTAGGCGACGTGCCTTCGCCAAAACGTTCAACTACAAGTTGGACTGGGACTCAAGCTATTCACCTTCGCCAATAAAAATTGCAAGGTTCAACTACGGTTAAACAACGACTCAAGCTACGTGCCCTCACCAAAAAATTCAAATAAAACTTGAACTGGAGCTCAGGCTAAGCGCCTTCGCCAACAAAAAATTACAAGATTCAATTAGGATTGAACGAAGACTCAGGCTACGTGCCTTCACCAAAAAGTTCAACTATAAGTTGGACCGGGGCTCAGGCCACGTGCCTTTGCCAGTAAAAATTGCAAGACTCATCTATGGTGGAACAACGACTCAGGCCATATGCCTCTACCATTACAATCCCAATCTTGCTCAAACAACAAGGCCGAACGCCTTCGTCCTCAAGCCTAAAGTGTCACGGATGGAGAAACAAGTTAAGCTCCCTCGCCATTCAAGTAAGTACACCCAACTCGAACTAAAATTCGGGCCACGTAAAGTTCGGCCCCGGCCGAAGTACTAGGCCGTGTTTCCAAGTGTCACAACCATTAGTTCGACCATGACTTAACAGGGATTAAAGCTAAGTGCCACTATCGCCAAATAATGGACATAACTTGTTTGCACCAAGTAAAAGAGAAGCGATAAACAAAAAGCGCTTAATCACGGCCAAGGTCATCACCGCTAAAAAGTAGACCTAGTCTATGACTTAGGCAAGCAAATGACTCAACGACAGTCGATGGCACCTACCTAGCAAAGGCAACTAACATTATCATGGTCAAGGCCATCGCCACCATTACGGTCAAAGACATGGGGAAAGATACAAAATAAACGCAAAACAGGAAAAGGAAAGTAAAGCTGCATATATATGTACATCTTTTCTTACAACGGGCCACCCATGCGTACATCCGGACAAGGCCAGCAAATAAAGAAAAAGATAGCCAAACGGAAACAATAACTAGAAAAAAAAATAAAACAAAACTGCAAAACCTTTTCACTCGGTGCCACCCGCACCACTATCAACACCGTCAGCGCCCTCGGCGCCATTGTCAGCGCCCTCAACGCCATCGTCAGCGCCCTCGGCGCCGTCGTCAGCCCCTGGAGTAGACGGGTAAAAGCCGCAATCGAGACGGGCCTTACGAGCCTTTTGACGGGCTTCTTCATAAGAGGTTTCAGGAACAATGCCGCCCTCCCACAGTCTCTTGTACACGTTGAGCTGAGCCTCAGAAAACGTCCAAAGATCACGAGCCAGGCCGAAAGAGGTAGCCTGATCCCTCAAGCACTGTTTCCCAGCCTCCAAGGCCGTAATCTGGTCCGCCGCAATTTGGACATCCCGTTCATAATGCATTCCCCCAACGCTCTCTCTCGAAAGGCCGCAGCAGCCCTCTCCAGCTCCCGTTCCTGTACGCGAACACGGTCCGCCGTCTCTAATGTTCCGACCCTCGGTATGGCATCCCTCGCCTGCAGCCTCAAGGAAGCAAACTCGGTATCCAAAGCGACCACCTACCTGGTCAAAGCTTCAAAAGCCTCTGCGCCCTGTCCGATATTGGCATACCCTCTCAGCAGCAGCCCCCCCTGTCGGCCTCCATCTCCTCGTCTTTGCAACGAAGTTGCTCCTCAAGTGTGTTAACCCTGCGAAGGGCTTGATGCGTTTGAAGTTCCCTCCTTGCCAGCTTTTCAACGAAGTCCCAATTCTAGAGGTCGTTCCTCATGCTCTCATGCATCACGCGGCACCGATCCCGATAATGATGGTACTTTTCCAGCACCCGCGAGCGAGTCCCCAAACATACGTTAGCACGGTGGATGCTCTCCACCTCCAACAAAAAGAGCTAGAAGAACGAAGCAATAATAAGAACAGAAAAATATACCAAGTAAAACAAAAACGAAAGATGAACTAAAGGTCACTACACATACCTTCAGGCCATGTGCGGCCGCCTCACCCATCAACCAGACATCCGAGATACCCCTCAGCGATGTAATTTCCGCCTCCTAGCACAGCACCTCAAACAAAGACACCAGATTCTCCTCTTGAAGCAGCAAGTTCTGCTTTGTAGGGATCTCAACGCAACGGAACTGCCCTTCTCCATGCACTGTTGTGCGGGTGTGGCCGTCCTGAAGCATGCGGACGTCGTCAGGTTCTAGGTCGGTCTCAGAGCCAAACCCTTTGCCCACTGTGCCCCTCCCTCCTCCCGCCGATCGGGAAGTTGAGGGTCCCGCCACCGCCAACACTATGGCCCCTGATTTTCTAACCAAAGCAATTGCTGAGGAACTACCTCCCCTCTTAGCAGCCGGAACTGATAATTGACCACCGAAGAGATAGTGTAACCTTGACCTGAGCCAACCGAGGCAACCCCCACTAAATGCTCGGCCATCAAGGCAGGCACCGCCGCTGGATTCTCCTCCATGTACGATGGTGGGGAATCCAAGTTTATCACCATTGGACCCGGCGTAAATGTGATCGTACGCCTGACCAGTGGCCTCTCCTCTTTCTTCTCATCCTCGCTCAAAGGAAACTCTCCCTGAGGCGTACGGTTCTCGAAGGCTCCTCGATCCGATTTGAAGATCATGTTGGGGAATGGGACATCGAGGATTCAACCAAAGTCTCCCTCGGTACTGGACGTGGTGCTGGCATTGTTACAAGTCACGCAGTCGCGCCTGGTCTGTGAAAGGCTAATTGAGGCGCCCTCACGCAGCATACCCTCCCTAATAAGAGAATGAACAAAAGTTAAGAATAAGCAAACATGAATAAAATGAAGACAAAATGAAGCTAAATTCTCACTAGAAGCAGGTCTATTACCGTGCCTTTCCCAGAAAGACGGCCACGTGTGAATCCCCGATGTGTGAGGGAACGCAGCTTCAACCCATTCACGAATGCCTGTCAGTAGAGCCACCGGCGGCCGTTCAGCTATGAACAAGAGGTAAGGTTAGAACTTATCAGAACAAGACAAAAAAGACAGAATAAAGAATCTGACAAATAAAAAGACTTACGTGTGTGGGTCTACGTCTCTGGGAATCCAGTGGCACACACCACCAGATGTTCTGTCCTGATGTAGAAGAAATTTTCATAAGTGTGAAGCTCGACCACATCATCCAACTCCGTGGTCAAGCCCCTCACCCCACATGGGACGGCCTGAATCAACGTACCACAGACCCTCTGAGGGGCGTAGATGGTCAGCATGTGCCACAACGTGATCTCTCTCTCGGCCAACTCGGCATATTTTATGAGCAGGCAAAAAGTTTGGAAAGGGAAGGAACGAGTTCGCCAGGACATACTATGTAATGATTGAAAAAGTCCACCACTAACATCTGAAGGGGGATCCTAAAACCCAATATAAAAGGATAAGTGTAGAAAACGCTATACACCGTACAGTCGGTGTGGACCTCTCCACAGGCCTATCAAGGGATATATCGGCGAAATGGGAAATATCCCACTATGTCCGTAGCTGAGGAATACCCACTTCCCCCATCAGTGGGGCTTCATTCACCTGATCTTCCCCCTCATCGGCAGTGAAATCAGGTTCCGGGCCTCCGGGCAAGGATAGGATATCGTCCACCGACGGGAATCCCCGCCCCAATTTCCGCCAAATCAGTGGCTCTCGTTGCGGTAAATGACCCTTCAGCCACCGGAATAGTTGCTGGAGCAAGGGTGGTACGAGAACTGCTTGCCTTTTGCCGATAGATAAACGAGAACAGAATAATATTCAAGTAAAGGAAAGCGAAGATGGTATCGAACGAAGAACAACAAAGAATAAGAAAGAAGATGAGCCGATAAACAGGAAGCTTCTTCAGAAATCTCACTTAAACAAAAGATGGAAATGTAAGATATGAATGACACAACCCCTTATTTATAGGTAACACAAGTGGCTTTCACGGATTCCAATAACTATCATTAACTACTTGACCAAACGCAAAGTGGTTCAGTTCTACAGAAACGTGCGTTATTATAACGAGCACCAAAACATCTTTTCAGTTGCAAACTGACGCTATACCTTCCAAACGGTTACAACGACCTGAGGTTACCGAAAAGACGTTCCATATGCTTTCGAACTTCGGACGCTGCCAAGTTGTGTGCTAGGCGTACCCATATTCCTTTCGGTCGCACGCCATACGAATTGACCACCTAAGATAAGGTTAACACCTTACAAGGCCGAAGGTCGTTAGTATGAATATACCGCCCCGGTTGAAAATGAAATGGTTGTGACCACTCCCCATATATATATATATATATATATATATATATATATATATATATATATATATATATATATATATATTTACGGCTACGACCATTTCTCACGCATTCGCGGCTATGGCCCTCTCCCATGAATGAACGGATAAGACCCTCAACAAAATGTAACCAAGATCACCAGCTTGACTCAATTACAGTTAAGGTCATCCACAATATTGAGGCAATGACCATCTCCAGTATGTAAACGATTAAGGCCGTCCACAGCATTGAGGTTATGGCCATCTCTAATATGCAAATGGCTAAGGCCGTCCACAGTATTGAGGCTATGGCCATCTCCAGCATGTAAACAGCTAAGGTCGTCCGCAGTATTGAGGTTATGGCCATCTCCAGTATGTAAACGTCTAAGGCCGTCCACAGTATTAAGGACATGGCTATTCCCAATGAATAACTGGCTATGGGCATCCCCAGTATGCATGCATGCGATTCGACTACAGTCGAGGTCACTCACATGGTCGAGGTTATCAACACAAATTGGTTAAGGCCATCCACTTCGACAACATAATCTCCCACATATAAACGGTTAAGGCTATTTATCGGCCTCGACCGAAACTGCGTCCAGAGAAGTCTGCTCATCGAGCTCGGTCAAGGCACAACCTCGATATGCGGAGGGACTAACTGTATGGGTCAAAATATGACCTCGAACTAATTAACAATATTAATTACATCCTAAGCTAACTCATAGTTAATAAATAGTGTGACCACTCATTAACTACAAGCCCCGATTATCAGCCAATTCGATCATTAAGGCTACGGCCTATCCGCCATTGTAAGGACGGAACCTCAGCGTAGTCGCGACCGTCATTGTCAGCTCATACATCTTACATCTATAAATACAAAGAGAAGGAACCCTAGAAAGGGGCCTGCTTCTTCTTCTTCGTCACTATTCTCGAGAAACGAGAGAATGTCATTGTAAGGCTCTGAACCTCTCCATGGAGAGGGAGACCAAATCAATATCATCAATAAAAGATCTCACATTTCTCTCCGTAACAAATAACACTTGTCTCTTGCACTTTCCATTTGGTCTGTTTATTATTACGATCTGTTATAATTGGCCTTTGATTTACTTTAATTATTTTTAAGCTTGCAAAGTGTATAATAACTTTGAGCTAAACAGAGATGATAGAAAAAAATAATACAAGTATTACTAACACATGCATTATTAATACACCTTATTCTGTTATACACCCTACCAAACGACCCTTTAGTATTTTACTTAATGTTCTGATTTTAAAACTAGTCTTGATTAATTGTAAGAGAACAAAGAAAGCTACTGGTAAGATTTACCAGAAAACAATAAGATAAAAATTAGAGTACTTATATTATTTTTGGTTAAACAAGACAAAAAATAAAGGTGTACTTTCACATTAACTACTTAATTTGTTCGCGCATAAATAAATGGGGTCCCATCTCTTAGGTCTTAATCATTATTTCATCTGGTCCAAAATAAGTAATTTTTTAGATATTTTTATATATATTAAGAAATTCATATTTTAATATTAATGAACAAAGAAATTAACTATATTAACCTTTACTATCTCACTTAAACACTCATAACACATACTTCAACACTATTTACTCCAAAGATAATGTAGGAAAAAAGATAATTAATTCATTCTTGAAATTTGAAACTTATTTTGTATTATAAAAAAATAAAAAATCACTTATTTTGGACCGGAGGAATAGATGCCTAAGTTTGTCGTCAGAAATTTTACTAATTAATTGATAGCAATATTGTTTTTGTTAAAAATCTTATTTAATAAGTTAGTCAAATCACCAGAGAAACTGATATGAATCCGCCAAAAAGACAACTAGAATTCTAAATTGTAAAAGAAGCGCCGTTGTTTCTCCATCGTTTCCTTTCACGTTCCTTGAAGCTAAATGTGCCTTTAATTAAACACCATCAATTATTTCTTTCGTCATTATCAATTACTTTTTAAATTAGGCCATAAGTGGAAAATATCATACTTAATGCTAATAAAAGAACACCAATTATGAACTTCGACAAGTAAGTTCTTTTCGTGGTGACATGATCAACATCGTTTAACAATAGCCCCATACCTTTTTATTTTATTTTATTTTATGAGAATCTCTTTCTTGATAAATGATAATTCACATGAAAGTACAATATTAATTGCCTCCAATAATATCCACTGTTTCTTAATATATCATCTTCTCTTTTCCGTTTAGTTATGGTTGGAAACTAAACCAAGATAATTAGTATTTCTAAGTTGTTTAGGATTTGATATTTGGTAGTTTATTTAATTTATGTTTAATTAGATTTTGTTTACTAATTTTATATTTAAATAGGTTTTTGGTTTTGTAGTATTATAAATAGGAGTGTTGCTACTTATTTTTTTTGTAGAGAGATTCAAGAGTTTATGAGTTGTGAAAAAGCCTCCTACCATGTTCTCTCCCTAGCTTAATAAATTTCTTCTATATAGATTTTGCTGAATTTTTTTGCTTGTGCCTAAATCATTCTTGGGGTATTTCAATCCTTCAAATTGGTATCAGAGCCAGTGTGAGAATCTGTCAGAGTCGATGGAGATTCTAAAAAAAATTTATGAATACTTCATATTTACATGATTGCCAAATTTTAGAGTTTGATGGCAAAAATAATTTTGAAGATTGGCATCAATATATGAAATATTTTTTCAATGTAGCTGAATTATGGTCCATTCTTGAAACGGGATTTGAGGAACCTCCTGAAGGTACAACATTGACAGGTGATGCAGCTATGCAATTAGAGAAAAATAGACAATTGGATTATAGGGCACATTACTATCTCACCAGCAAAGTTGAATTGTGTGTATCTAACAAATTTTTTCATGCAAAATCAACTAACGAGGCTTGGAGAATCCTGGTGAATTCACATCGAGGTTCCGCCGAAGTAAAGAAAGTTAAATTGCAAGAGTTAAGAAGACAGCACGAGTTGGCCCAAATGAAACCAACAGAGTCCGTTGAAGAATTCATTACAAGAATTACTAATATTGTCAACAGCATGAGGATCAATGGAGAAGTACTAGATGAAGTTAAAGTGGTTTTAAAAATATTGCGGTCCTTGAGTATAAAATTTCACACAAAGACGGTATTTTTTAGGCTACAAAAGATCTTAACGCCTTTACATTTGATGATATAGAAGGTGAATTGATGATATATGAGATGTTTCTGACTCAACACACAACCGAAATAGTAGAGGAGGTGTTGCAAACAAAGGTGAATCAACCTAAAGCAAAAGAAGAGACAAGTTATCCAAGAAACAAATCAAAGATACCAGAATTTCAGAGGAAGATGTCATGGTAGGAGTAACTAACGAGGCAGCCATGATAGAGGTAATTTTTCTTATCAACAAAGAAATAGTAATAATTTTTGGAAGGAATAACAAGGTCATCAAAATTTTCAAAGACGTGATAAATCTAAGATTCAATGCTATAATTGTGGACATTATGAAAGTGAATGTTGGTCTAATAAATCTGGTAATAAAGAAATACATGCTAAGATAGCTGAAAATAATGGAGATAAACAAGAGATTTTATTATTTTCTAATTCTAGGGTTGAAGAAACTAAACGGAATGAATAATTTATTGATTCGGGCTGCAGCAATCATATGAGTAGAAATAAAAAATTATTCACTAATCTGGATGAAATATTTAGAGGTACAGTTAGACTTGGAAATAACACAAAGGTGGCTGCGGTTGGAAAGGGAAAAATTTGCATTATTGTGAAAGATGATTCTTCTAATTTTTTATCAGATATATTTTATGTGCTAAGTCTTCATCATAATTTATTGAGCTTGGGACAGTTATCAGAAAATGAGTTTGATTTGCGTTTTAAGTATAGGATTGGCACAATCAATGATGATAAATTTGGACTAATTACTAAGTTTAACATGAACAATATTCGTTTGTGGCATCTTTATCTCAATTGTGATGATTTACCTTGCTTTAGTTCTATAAACTATGATGATACTTGGTTGTGGCATCTACGTCTTGGGCAATTGAATTTTGGAGTTTAAAATTTCTTGTAAGAAAGAATTTGGTTGTTGGTTTGCCTTCTATTGATTTTCCTGACAAGAAGTTTGAGTCGTGCATCTGGGGAAAGAAGTACAGAGAATCTTTTTAGAAGGAAAGGCTTGGAGATCTAATGCACCATTACAATTCATTCATTCAGATTTGTGCTTAGTTGAAGTTTCTTCTAATAGCGGTAGCAAGTATTTTATTTTTTTTCATTGATGATTTCAGCCGAAAGACTTGGGTATATTTTTTGAAAAATAAATCTGATGCATGTGATATTTTTAAGAACTTCAAAGTTTATGTGGAGAAGCAAAGTGGGTGATTAATTAAAATACTGAGGACTGATAGGGGCACTGAATTTCTTGTTTATGATGATTATTTGAAAAAGTATAGTATTAAGCATCAATTGACAGCTAGATATACACCTCAGTGAAATGGTGAGGCTAAAAGAAAAAATAGAACTGTGATGGACATTATGAGATTTATGATGCATTTCAAAAATATTCCAGAAAGTTTTTGGGCAAAAGATGTTTCCTGTACAATTTATGTACTAAATAGGTGTCCTACACGGTCTAATTTCTTAAAAACTCCACAAGAGGTACGGACATGTAAGAAACCAAATATTTCTCATCTAAAAGTATTTGGTTGTCTTTATTATGCTCATGTTCTTGATGCTTTGAGAAAAAAATTGGATGATAAAGCTGAAAAATATATTTTTGTTGGTTATGTTCATGAGACAAATGGTTATAAGTCTTTTAATCCAGACACAGAAAAAGTGATTATTAGTAGAGATGTTACTTTTGATGAGCAGAGTTCTTGGGATTGGTCAAAGAAGGATCCTGAACCATCTAGGTATCAACAAATAATTTCAGTCATAGAGGAAGAAAGTTCTAGCAGACATCAAGAGGAACATGTGGTAGATACTATTCAAGTAGAGAAATCCAGTCGCCTGCAAAGACAATACCAGTAACCGGCTCATTTGTAAGATTATATTATTGGCAATGATAATGATTTATCCGATGAAGATATTGTAAATTTCGGTGTTTTGCAGATTGTGGTCCAGTTACTTTTGTGGAAGCTATTAAAGATAACCAATGGGCTCATGCAATAAATGAAGAAATTCATGCTATTGAAAAAAACAATACATGGAAATTGACTACTTTACCGCCCTCAAAATGCAAATTGGAGTCAAATGGGCATTCGATACCAAGTTCAAACCAACTGGAGAAGTGGATCGTTTAAGCGGGAAATTAGTTGTTAAATGATACAAGCAGAATGCATGTATTGATTACTTTGAGGTATTTGCACATGTTGCTAGACTCGATATTGTTCGTATGATAATATCAATTTCCGCCAATAATTGCTGGAAAATATTCAAATGGATATGAAATCTACTTTCTTAAATGGTGTACTTGAAGAAGAAGAAGTGTATGTTGAGCAGCCTGCTGGTTATGTCAAAAGGAGTCAAGAAAATAAAGTTTATAGACTGAAGAAGGCATTATATGGATTGAAACAAGCACCTAGAGCTTGGTACACTCGTATTGATTCTTATTTTATTGGACATGGATTTTAGAGATATCCATATGAGTATACTTTATACATCAAATTCAAGCCTGGCGAAGATATTTTCATTGTGTGCTTATATGTGGATGCATTATTTTTTACTGGCAATAATCTTAAATTAATTTCTGAGTTTAGGGAGGCAATGATTCGCCAGTTTGAGATAACTAATCTAGGTTTAATGTCTTATTTTCCTGGCATTGAAGTATCTCCATTAGATAATGGAATCTTTATCTCTCCGAAAAAATATGCTGGTGATATTCTAAAAAGATTTAATATGGATAAAGTCAAACCAATTTTGACCCCTGTTGAAGAAAATTTGAAATTGGTTAGAGATGGCACAGGTAACTTTGTCGATCCTACATATTTTAGAAAAGTGGTAGGGAGTCTGAGCTACTTCACTTCTACAAGGCCTGATATTACTTATGCAGTTGGATTAATTAGCACATTTATGAAGACTCCACGGTAATCCCACTTGCAAGCAGTAAAGAGAATTTTGAGATATACTCAAGGTACGCAAACTAATAGTATATTTTATTCAAAGACTAATGATATTAGTTTTGTGGGATTTACATACAGTGATTGGGCTGACGATACAATACAAAAAATAGTACTTCTGGCTATGCATTTTATTTGGGCTCTGGTGTATTTTCTTGGTAGTTGAAAAAGCAACAAATTGTTGCATTATCAACAGCTGAAGCAGAGTACATGGCTGCAACAAATAGTGCTACACAAGCATTGTGATTAAGAAGAATGTTTGGATTTCTTCAACATAAGCAAGACAGTCCTACAACAATATTTTGTGATAGCAAGTATGCAATTGAGTTAACAAAGAATTAAGTTTTTCATGGGTGTAGCAAACACATTGATATCAAATTTCACTTTATTCGTGACTTGTTTCAAGACAAAGAGATAGTTATTGAGTATTACAATATTGGAGAGCAAGTTGCAGATGTTTTCACAAAGCCACTAAAATTGGAGTTATTCATCAAGTTGAAGAAGATATTGGCATGATCAAATTTGAAGATCTTGGTTTAAGAGAGGCTGTTGGAAACTAAACCAAGATAGTTAGTATTCCTAAGTTGTCTAGGATTTGATATTTGATAGTTTATTTAATTCATGTCTCGTTAAGGTTTTGTTTACCAATTTTATATTGGAATAGGTTTCTTGTTTTGTAGTATTATAAACAGGGATGCTACTATTTGTTTTTCTTGGAGAGGGATTCAAGAGTTTATGAGTTTTGAAAAAGCTTCCTACCAAGTTCTCTCCTTCGTTTAATAAATTTTTTCTATATAGTTTTTGCTGAATCTTTTTGCTTGTTCCTAAATCGTTCTTGGGATATTTCAATCCTTCAGTTCTTTCCATTTTCATCGCTTTCCAATGCTTTTCACGATTCTTTCAAATGCTTTTACGTGAGGGTTATTTTATATCAAAGGCTGGATTTTTTTTTTCTAAGGAGTAGTCTACTATTCTAAGGACATTTCATTCCCCATTTTGAGTTTGTGAGATTCTTTTGTTATTAGTTTGGATAAATAAACTAAAGAGTTTCACTTTTTATGCATCGCACACTTAAAATTGATGTAAATGAATTCTGATATACAGTATGGTTATATGATATCATAAAGTACAAAAACAAAACTGAAAGCTTGCATTATATTCATTAACAAAATTTAACCAAAAAACAGAACTACGTCATCTCGGGTTTGTTGAGATTAGTAAAGTAACTGGAATTGAATTTTATACCTTACGCTTTGATTTTAAAATAACTTAAGTTGTTTGGACTGCTTTTGAGAAAAACATTTTTGAAAAGAGAAAAAAACAAGTAGCTTTTATGAAACAATAAAAAAAGTAGAGTATTACAAAGCAGAGTAAAAAGAGAATTCTTATTGATATGAGATGAATTACAATGGAATAGACTCCTTTATTTATAGAGAGGGGGTGATTTAGCCACCGAATAATGAAACCCTAGAATCTCTCTAAATAAAGACATTTACCTTAAATAGAATTCTATTTATAACACTCCCCCCTTGAATGCGTATTCAACAGATAATGGGTCTCGTTAAAACCTTAACTAAAACAAAACCCAATGGGAAAAAAATTTTAGAGAAGGAAAAAGAGTACACATATCAAATAATACGCCTTTTGGTTACCTCGTTAAAAACCTTACAAGGAAAACTGAGTGAGACAAAACCTTGTAAGGAAAAAATAGTGTTGTGACGACCCAAAGGAGTCATCACTGTAATTCTCTCTTTCTTTGTGGTTCCGAGGCCTTGAAAGCCTCTTAGTTGGTTGCCTCGAATTGCGTGCACAGTCCGTGGACGAAGCTGAAATTTTTTTATGTGGAAATACTTGAATTCTATGTTAAAAACTATGAATTTCGATAATAATATTGCTATAGTTGACTTTGGTCAATATTTTGGGTAAACGGACCCAGACCCGTGATGTGACAGTCCCAGAGGGTCCGTAGAAAAATATGGGACCCGGGATCGAAATTCGAGGTCCCAGGCCCGAGCACAGAATTTTTGAAAGAAATTGTTTATCTAAAAATGATATGAAAAATCTAAATGAAAATGAGTTAGAAAGTGATGGTATCTGGCTCGTATTTTGGTTCCGACGCCCGGCACAAGTCTTAAATGAGTGTTCAGCGCTATCTGTAAAGATTAGTTGAAAACGGACGTCATTTAACATGTTCCGGACTAAAAATGCGAAATTTTGAAGCTATGAACCTTGAAATGAAAATTATGAGTTTTGGAGGTTAATTCTTTAATATTGATGTTGTTTTGTCGATTTGATCGCCCGAGCAAGTTCGTAGGAGGTTAATGAGTTAGTGTGTGTGTTTGGTTGGGAGCCCCGGCTCGGGAGTGATTTCAGGAGTGGTTCGGAATGTTTTTACACTTAGAAATATAGCAGATTTTTTGCAACTGTTGCCCGGTCATTTTATTCTACGCGATCGCACTTCTTTGGCTCGTACCTCTATGCGATCGCATCTTTGTTCACACGATCGCGTAGCTTCCAGCTTCCCCTTCTCCACGTTCGCGTACCAGCCCACGCGATCGCATATGCCAATTAACCCCTAAGTGCTTTTTCCTCGACGCGATCGCAGCAACCCTCACGTGATTACGTAGCTCTCGGACTTCCTTCACCACGATCGCTTCCCTAATCTCGCGATCGCGAAGGGCATTATTTTCTAGCGAATTTGTAAGTTTAAAATCAGAACAGTGCACAGGGTTTCTTCCCATTTTTCACATGAACTCCTTCCTAAATTCCTACATTGACGAAATCCAAGCTTTCCTTTCTTCATAGTCCTTTGGGTAAATGATCATAACTTCGTCCCCTCATTATTTCTTCATCTAATTACTAAAATTCTAGCCTAAAAATATGAAATAAAAGTAGGAATTAGGGCTTTTGGGTACAGTTGTGTTTTTGAGAATTTTAGGCGATTCAACCTTAATTTGGGGTCGAATCTTAAAACAAATTATATATTTGAACTCGTGGATTTATGGGTGATTGGGTTTTGGTCCGAGCCTCGAGTTTGGACCATGTAGGCCTGGTGTCGGATTTTGGTGTTTTTGGAAGAAAGGTAGAAAATTCATTTCTAAGCTGTGGAATTGTATCCTTGAGCTATTATTGATAATGTTGTACTAACTATGGCTAGATATCGTTGTTTCGGAGTCGGATTCTAGAGAAAAAGTGGTGTTAGAGGCTTGATTGCTAATTTTCGGATCGAGGTAAATGTTTGTTCTAACTTTGGCTTGAGGGAACAGGATTAGGATATTACTTGCTACGTGCTAAGTGTGGAGTCGGTGTATAGGCATGGTGACAGTTGCCTATGCACCCGAGTCTAGCATGACCATGGGTCTTAATTGCCTTTATTTCGAATAATATGATACAATTTCTTGATGGAATTATTTAGTTCACATAATACGAACGGTTGAGGATAAATAGTGATTTGTAAAATTGTGGAGCATTGGCTCGACTTAGAACTTGTTGGAAGCTAAGTGGTTACACGCGAGAGTACTGTGATCATTCCCTTGCCGGGATTTATGCATTGCTTGGATTCTCCCTTGCCGGAAAAATTGAGCTGTTAGTTGTACCCTTGTTGGGACCCATCTATTGTTTGCATTCCCCTTGTCGGGGTTATTATTATGGTTTCGTTTATATCTTCGTCCTATTATTTGTGATTATTATTTGGGTGAGGATGAGCGATAAAGCACGATGGGTGATGTCGTGCCACTATTGATTTACTCCATACTATTGACTGGGTAAGGCTGAGCGATAAAGCACGATGGGTGTTGCCGTGCAACCATTGATTCACTCCATACTATGGACTGGGTGAGAAAGAGTGATAAAGCACGATGGGTGATGTCGTGTAACCATGGATTTACTCTATGCTATTGATTGGGTGAGGAAGAGTGATAAAGTACTATGGGTGCTATCGCACACTTTAACTGATTATCTTGGTGATGACGAGAGTAAAAGCACGATGGGCGGTGTCGTGCAACATTTGGTTATTCTCCTTCAATGGATTGTTAATGTTGTACAGTTTTATTCTTTCTAACTGTTGACTTTATATCTGAATTGCTTTACCGCCTATAGCATGGTACCCTCCCTCCTAATTTTAAGTTTCTATATCCTTATATATATGTTGAACTGCACAAGTTTATGTGGTAGTTCTGTCTAGCCTCGTCACTACTTTGCCTGGGTTAGGCCAGGCACTTACCAGCACATGGAGTTGGTTGTGCTGATTCTATACTCTGCTCTCTTTTTGCGCAGATACAAGATTCTATCAGCAGTAGCAGCTGCAGTGCAGGGTTAGCATTCTGAGCCGGGAGACACTCAGGTAGTTGCAGGTGTCCGCAGGCCTGGCGTCCTCTCTATCCTTACTTCATTCTTTTGTCCCATTGTGTTCGGAACAAATAGTATATGTATTTCCTTTCAGACTGATATTGTTAGAACTCCTTAGTAGTCCGTGAGTAGTGACACCCGCACTTACTATTATTTTATTAAAGATCTTCCGCGTATTTTTAATTATTTGCTTCAGTTATTATACCGTTTAGATTAAGCTGGTGAAATGTTTAAAAAGGGTTGGCTGGCCTAGATCCGATAGTAGGCGCCGTCATGAATCCCGTTGGTGGGAAATTCGGGCCGTGACAAGTGCAACACGCATTAACTCCCCTTGATGAGAGCGCCAGTTCACATCCTTGAACCTTCGCATCCCAATCTTGTGCATCACCTTCAAAAGATCGTTGGTAGAGATTTTATAAATAAATTAGCCATATTAACTTGAATGTATATGTTGAACCTTGAAATCATCATTCTTAATAGATGTGTTGTCTTTATATGATCTTGTTGGAATCTTCAGTTCAATATCTTCACATAGAGGTGAAAACTCTTGTTATCATATTATCATGCTTATAGTTATAACAAGATACATTTGTGGACAAATTGCATTGAGGAAGTGGTATCTCAAGATCAAGAATTGTATCTGCTTTAAGCAATTTAAATCCTTTGGGGGTTGTCATATAAGTATAGTCAAATAAGCCATTTAAAGAGACTTTAGTTGCATATCAACTTTTCATGTTGTGCTAGACATATAGGATAAATAAAAGTGATTGCACATAACATTGACTTTATACTTTCAAGTGTTTGACTTGCACGTCCAAAACTACATGTCTTTCATATTAAAACCAATTCTATTTGAATTGTGTAGTGTCTATTTGGCCAATATTTTTGTGTCTATCTCGACATCTTTAAGATCCCCATTTATACTTTGCACTATGATAGATCGAACATTTTTTATCGGTTCCAATATTATTTTCATAAAGACATAACATAGAGATCTCTTCATTCATATATTCAGGTACCTGAATCACTCATGAGATTTTATGAAGTGTTATGTTATGTGATCTTCTAGATCACTTGCCTCCTTATTATATTCGCTTTGATCATTTGCTCATCTTCTTTATCAAGAAGTTTATTTGAAAAAGATTTTTCTATACGCTTTAAACATACCATAGACTTTGTCCTTTCAAAACTTAATATGAGTATTTGCAATGAGAATAAGTTACTTTCTTTGGGTCAGCAAATGCATATGGAATTCTTTGCAATATATTCCAAACAAATTCTCTTTTTATGAACTTTAAGTTCATATTATGATATTCAAGGATTTATATATTCAAATGATAATCCATTCCACGTAACGTTTTCTCAAGTGTTTATCATGTCTCCCACTCGTATTAGAAAAACTAACTTGTTTCGTCAACTTTGGAATCTATTTTTGTGCATTATCGTGTTAATATACACTACACATCTATAATAATAAGATGAAATTATTTGGTTCCTGACTCTGAACCATTTGAACCACTTATGATGGGAGAATATAATATACTCTCGTATATAACTATATCAAACTGATATAGATAAGTTTGTTCTCATAAACAATTGTTTAGATATTAAGTCGAGACATTCAATATATTATTTTGCTAAACCAGTTGTGATGTAAACCCACTTATCAAGACGAAATTCTTGAATAAAAAATCTGAAAATTATGCTCGAAATTAAACTATTAAGCAAGTTACCGCGCAAAATACCATGTTGCGGGTTAATAATAATTGCACATGTAACCATATCATAGATGCATATTAGGTGGTATACAGGCATGTGAATGGACCCATATTCACCTTTAATATTTTTGCACATCATACTTAAATTGATGTGAATTCTCTATTATTTTTGCACATCTTAATTAAATTGATATGGCTAAACCATGTATACCAACAGAATAAATTATCAATATTGATAAAGTTCAGATTTACACCACAACATGTGCAAATATCGGTGAACTCCATGTATATTATGATATGAGTTTTATATCAATAAACATTCACTTTATTGTGGCATTCTTTTGTTTGTGTAGTACAAACTGGAGAATAAAGCGATAGCTTTTCACATACATATTATCCCGCTACAAGTTATTGTAATATAAGATGTTAAATCTTTCCTTTATTTATAGTCTTAATAAAATCAACCGCTTTCGCATATACTTTAGAAACTGAATAAGTTTCTTTGAGATTTAAAACAACATAATACCTTATTAGTTAGTAATTGTGTTTCTCCAAAATAGTATAATTGGCTCTTGTAGAGTTCTCAACTAATTTGGTACTACCACATATTCATCAATATCCATATGGTGAATATCTCTTTTAAAGAGAAAGTTATACCATTATGGTTATGGTCAAAATTATATGCAAGATATGTTTCTTGCATTAATGTTATTCTTTACTCGCATTACCAAAATATTTTGGTGTGCAATAGGTACGTGACCAATGACCGTTCATACCATAATAATGACATTATTTTCTTATATCACCTCAAACCTCCTTCTAGAGGTGAGTGTGGTATATTCACTACCACTAGCACGTTCATATTCTTCCAAGAATGAATATGATTTTATAAATCAGATGTTGTCATATTCACATCATTAATGGATCATAATCATGTATATGTGATTTATAAAATCTCATGTCAAATCGATGACAAACATTACTTTTACAGAGTGAAGGATTATTTTGAGAATCCTTATTATTCTCAATATCACATTGATGGCGATTATAATTTTTCCTATTGCCACATCCACATCCATTGATACCTTCACGGTAATAATTTTATTTTCTCTCAGACTTATCACATACTGCTATCACATTCTCTAAAGGGGAATGAGAACTGAGAAAATTCAATGGAACGGGTTTTCAATAGGCCCACAATCATACATGATTTTGATCATGGCAAGACATAGAAATTTTACCATTTTATGTGGGTGTAATTTCATACAAACTCCATTAGAGTTATAATCAAACTTTATTGTGTTTGCTTGTATATAAAATCAAATTATAGAATTTCAAGAACTTAAAAGAGAAAAATAAAGTAACATACTTACCTTAAATCCAGAATTTAACCGTGAAGGAAATTCATAGAATAATTGACAATTATTATGCTCAATCCCAAAGCCTGTACTCAATTGGTTAGAGTCTCGTGCTGATAACGTGTTATGAAACAATAAAAGAAGAAGAGTATTGAAAAGCAAAGTAGAGAGAGAGGGAATTCTTATTGATATGAGATGAATTACAACTGAATAGAACCCTCTATTTATAGGGAGAGAGTGACTTAGCCACCAAGTAATAAAACCCTAGAATCTCTTTAAATATAGACATTAAATTCTATTTATAACATAGCTACTATAAAAAGAAAACGTGTTAGATAGCTATCCTTTTATTTAAGATTTGATTACGGGTGTTTAGTCCTAACATCGGATAACAATTGAGTTTATATGTGGTTTTAAAGATACGTGATATAACTTGTCTCAAAATAAGAAGATAAATATCAATACCGAAATTGGCTATTATAGAAATAAATGCAAACCAAACAAATCGGATAGCCTTGGTCCTCGAGTTCGATCACCCTTGAACCAAGTAAAGTTTAAGTTGATATAAGAACAGAGTAACCAGATAATGAAAACTAGAGAAAGGCAGTGTATTGCGTGAATATATTGTGTTTTACAAATGATCAGACACCATTTATATAGTAGGAGAATACTACTCTTGATTCTAAATACAATAAGAAATTCCACGATTAGCTAATTAATCGGCCTCTTCTTAATACGTGCCGATCCATTGTGATCCTTGCTCGATCTCGAATATTTTGGCTTTCCGTTATTTGGCTTGATAGGCCTCCCTCGATCTTGCTCGATCTCTATCATGCTCGGCCTCGATTTTGACTGATCTCGATCTCAAACGATCTCTGGGTCACGAGCTCGGAAATCTAACTTTGTATCGTGGTCCGATATAACATGGGATAGAATCTTTTCCTACCATGTTCCAGTCTCGATTAGTCATACAAAAAGGGCAAGCCCGATTTTAACGATGTACAACTTTGTAAAAAGCTATAAAATCACTTCTTCGGGAAATTTTTTTTGAAATAAACTTCTTTAAAACATAAGCACGATTTGGAAACTCTTTTGCAAGACCTCAAAATTTATCCACTATTAAATACTCGATCTCGAACGGTCTCGATTTTGACTGATCTTGATCTCGAACAATCTCTGGGTCACGAGTTCGGCAATCTCACTTTGTATCGTGGTCCGATATAACATGGGATAGAATCTTGGCCTGCCATGTTCCAGTATCGATTAATCATACAAAAAGGCAAAGCCCAATTTTAACGATGTACAACTTTGCAAAAAACTGTAAAATCACTTCTTCGGAAATCATATTTTTTTAAAATAAACTTCTTCATAACATAAGCACGTTTTGGAAACTCTTTTGCAAGATCAGAAAAGTTACCCACTGTTAAATGCCACCTAAATACTTTTGCAAGATCTCAAAAGTTATCCACTATTAAATACCACCTAAATACTTTTTCGCATTTCATAAATCATACTCCCTCCGATACATTTTAATTGATTTTTTTCATAATATTTAATTTTTTCTGATATAAAAAAAAGAACTAATATTTTTTTCCAACATTGTGTTTGAAATAAATATCCTAGGAGTATTTGTTAGATTTTTAATGAAGAAATAACTGTTAATATGGTCAATTTTATGTCAATTAACACTAAAAGGTAAATTCTTTTTTGGTTAAAACTATAAATTTTATTTAACCAAGTGTATATATGTACATCCACCTACTCATTAGACTCTAGAGACGTGTGTCACAAGAATAACCTATTCCTTGTATCACTTAAGTTCCATATTTGAAACTTAGATTTTATACTAACATGGATATCTGTTTATCCTATCTAGTAAAGATCTTCATTTACCGTGAGTTTCTCATTTAATATGCAATTACAATACAATTTCTCTAACTCTATCCCTATTCTTTTTTCTTGTATGTTGAAATCTTCTAAGGTTCCTTTCCATCTATATATGGTATACTGCTGTAAAAGCACTTCCCGTTATCTTCCATCGTATGATCCCGCTCTTTATTTTTGTAGCCAGCCATTCATTTTCTTCCTGCCAACTGCCTATTTGTCGATTGATGACAAACAAACTTAATAGAATTTGCCGTATGAACTTCGAATAATATCATTCAAAGAACATGATGGTGTGTTTCCTCTGCATCAGTTGTACAAAGGGCACACTCTTTAGTAACTAGTATCCCCCATCTGGTTAGTCTATCCACAGTTGTTTGTCTCTAATGCATTGCCACTCACAGGATGAATTGATATCGAGGTATAAAATGCCTTGAGTCATGAATAAAGTCTTCCATGTAACTTTTGAGTATTCTGGTGCGATTGAAGTGTATGCTTTGTTGATAGTATATTCCCCTGGATAACATACTCCTTTAGTTCTTTAATTCCAGTAGTTAACCATTTCCTGGCCACAAAAATTTTTCTCACCAACCAGCTAGCATGTTTAGGTGTATCCATGTTCTCTAAGTCATTCTTCTTTATATAGTGATTTGTGAATCCACATGACCCATAATTTGTCTTTTTTGTATGATTTCCCATAGAAGTTATTGCTGCTCTATTCTATACAAAGAAATTAATAATCTTCAGTCCTCCTACTGCTTTTGGTCTACAGATTGTATCCGATGCAATAGGAGCTTTCTTTCCTTCAATGCCTCCATGCCACAGAAAGTTCCTACATATTCCAGCGACCATATCATGTATCTTTTTTGGGTTCAGGAAAACTTGTTCCTAATAAATTTGCATTTCAAACAAAACTTTCTTAATTAGTTAGGCTCTCCCTGCATATGATAAGAATCTAGCAATCCAACATCTCACCCTTCCTGCAATTCTATCCACTAATAGCGTACATTGACTAATAGTGAGATTCTTAGAGGACATGGTACACCTAAGTATTTGAATAGTAAATCTCTAGTGGTGAACTGCAACTCCTTCACAACTTTTTCCTTATATTGAGTTGAAATTACTGCCACATATAATGAGCTTTTCTCCATATTTTCTTGTAAACCTGAGGCAACCGAGAATTGTTCAAACGGTTTCATCATGAGATCAATATACACCTTATCTGCTCTGCAACACATCAGCAAATCATCAACAAAGCAGATATGTACCACCCCCAATTTTTCACACTTAGGATGGTAATTGAAGTCTGGATTTGACTTCAGTTGTTTCAATAATCTGTTCAAATATTCCATCACCAAAACAAAGAGATAAGGTGACACTGGGCCTCCTTAATTTAATCCTTCTTGCCTGAAACTTAGGTGTTAATCCTCCATTAATCAGTAGGGTATACGAGATTGTGCTTACATATTCCATGATGAGATTGACCATTTTATATGTGATTCCAAACTACAGCATTAGATCTCTTAAGAAGCTCCAATCAACTGAGTCATAGGCCATTTTAATGTCCACCTTAATTGTACATCTTGGTGAAACTGTTTTCTAAGTGTATCCTTTGATCAGTTCATGAGATAGAGTTACTCTATCCAATATGTTTCTTCCTTCAATGAATGCTGACTGGGAAGGCCCTACCAGATAATCCACAACCATTTTCAGCCTAGCAGTAAAAGCTTAGCTATAATTTTGCACATTGTATAACAACATGCAATAGGTCTGAACTCTTTTACATAATTTGGATTTTCCACCTTAGATATGGGAATGATTGTCGTACAATTGATCTCTCTTAGAAATTTTCCTGTTTCAAAGAATTCAATTACTTCCTTTATAACATCTTCACCAATAACTTGCGAGTTTTCATTGAAAAATTCAGCTGGATAACCACCTTTTCCTGGAGATTTGTCAATTGGCAGCTCTTGCACCACCCTTGTAATCTCCTCTTTTGTCACAGGCTCTAGCATTTGCTGCTTCTGTGCCATTGATAAGCAAGGTACATCTCTGACTATGTTAATATCAATTCCAAACATTACTAGGGAAGCCTCTCCTAATAGTTTCTTGAGGAATTGTGTAAACTCCTCTTGAATTCGCACAAGATCAGTTAACCTCTCATTTTGTTCTGTACAAATAGAAGTGACTCTATTTCTTGCCTGTCTAGCCTTCAGTTGTGCATGGAAATACTTAGTATTGGAATCCTCATGATTAATCCAGATAGCCCTCAACTTCTGCCTTAAGACCTTTTCATGAACAACATCCCATTTCTCAGTTAGTAATCAAAGTCTTCTTCTCTTGCTCTATCAGTTGTGGGTTTAAGTGATCATCATTCAACTCCTGCTGCATAACCTTTAGCTCCCCCTTCATTTGTTTGAGTTTCACCTCCACTGATGAATATTTTCTTTGTATCCCCTAGTATGAATCTCCAATACTTTGAACTTTCTACAAATGGTGTACATAGTGTGCCCTTCTATGGCTTGGCTCCATATGTGTTTCACTGCTCCCTTATACTCCTCTAGTTGCAGCAGGACATTCAGTAGTCTGTAAGGTTTCTAAACATGCACTCTATGAACTTCAGTGTTTAATAGAATATGTGCATGGTCAGAGCTTCTAGGCAGTAGATATATTGCTTCAATGCTTGCATATGACCAAAACCGTTCATCATTACCAGAAACCCAGTCTATATGACTATATATCCCATTTTCAGCCCCTCTCTTATTACTCCATGAAAAGTGCATCACTTTCTTGTTCATTAGACCTACTCAGTTATGCATTGCTTGAAATCAACCATCGCACATTTTGACAAAAACAAGTCGTAGCTACTAGTTGCAAGCATAAGATGAAAAAGAATTAATCCGAAATAGCCGTCCATCTAACTGTTTAAACTAAAAATATCAGGTGAATGTATAATATATGCATAATTTATGTATTATCTGGATATAATTATATATAGTCGATATATAATTTATATATATAGTTAGAAAAAGTAAATAATAAAATGAGCGGCTATGGACAGAAAGATCCCTTATTTGAAACCAAAATGAAAAAGAGTTTTCAAATACCTCGGGTAACTCATTTTATATGTCCCAGTAATACGATTTTTTTACAATATTTAAAAATATTAGAAATTGGTATTTATAATATTCGCATGAAATACTGCACTATATGCAAAGAGCACAAAAAGGAAAATTGATAGAATACAAAGAATAACTAAAAAGAAGTTCTCTTTCAAATTCGAAAATCCGTTTCAGTTATGGCTTTGTTAGGATTGAATTGGTTGTCATATCAGGCTATATCTAGAGATAAATTTTAACTTGCATGATGTTTATATCGGTTAAAACAATTACTCCACTACAATTTTGCGTCAGGACTAATGGAATGATTTGAGCTGGGGCTAATAGGATACAGACTAGTGTTTTATAGCTGCTCTACCCACTACCTCTGAACAAGAATGCGGCTTTTAATTTCTAATATCTCCTTGTCTTCTTCAATTAATCGGTTTCAAGTTCCGTTATATATGTATTGGTAATTTATTCATGATCCTATCATGCATTATCACGCATCGGACGAAGTGGCATTCATGCATCAACACTTTTGATTGGTTTCCGTGCCACTAACCAAGCGTTAACACCACAAATCATAAGTAAAAGAAAAATTTATTAACAGTGTATGAAGGACTGAGATGAAAGGTTCATGAATACTAGGTAGAGCTGTTGGATCGTGAAATTAAAGCTTATTGTATAGTGGAGATGTTTTCATTTGTATCCAAGTCGTTTAAAATAAAATACGTGAAAATTTCTTTTTCGAGTTCTTCTTTGAGTTTCCTATCAGTATGTGCATATCTTCGTCAAAGAAAGGAAATTACAACAAATTTTCATACACGTACATCTAATTTCATCGCTAAATTTATTGATTTGTATTGATGAATCATTGGAAAATTAAGTTAATGAAAGTAATATGATCTTAACCCTTGTCTAATACTTTCTCCGTTTAAATTTATGTAAACTTATTTGACTGGGCACAAAATTTAAGAAAAAAAAGAAGATTTTTGAATATATGGTGTAAAATAAGACATATATATTTTGTGTGACTATAAATTATTGCATAAAGGTAAATTATTTTCAAATAATAAAAAATATTATTCTTTTTATCATGGACCAAAAAAAAATAGATTCATGTAAATTAAACAGAAAAAGTATAATATAAACAAGACAAATATATTGAATTTAGAATATGTGCATATAGATAGGATGAGGTGCGCGCATGTCAAAAGGCATGAGATGGCTTTTGATGCGTATGAATTATGATGTGGTAAGGCGTTATTGTATGTTGAGATGTTATAATGGGTGAAATATTGAAAATAAGTAGCCCTATGTGTATTTAAGAGTGGTAATGATTACAAATTAAAGTGATGATGGGGTATTTAAAGTTGAAAGAGAAAGAACAACCTACAATTGGGAATGGGACTGCGCAGCCACAGCCGCCGCCATTTCTTCTTCTCCCTCCTTTTCTTCTGATCATGATTAATTTATAAATTCGAAAACAGTTACTATTAGGAATATTAACAACTCTTTCATTAGTAGTCACACACACATAAATTCAACGAACAGCTATTTACAGTATTAGTCCCGCTAAGACCATATATTTTAATTATGAAAATTTAATTTTATAATCTAAATAATATAAACTTATTTTGTTCTTTCATAAAAGTTTCTTCCATTAAGTAAGCAAAAGACAAAAACATAAAATTAAAAAATGTTATGAAATAGAAGATTCTTACACTTCTATTTAAGGTGAATGCACTACAAAAAAAACTCTAATTGCTTACGGATTTTACCAACGCCCCGAATTTATTGGTGTATTAGCAACAAATTGCTAACCAAATGGTAACTAATTTATTTTTCATAATTTAGTAACAGATTTCTAACGAATTGCCAACCAAAATGTTACTAACTAAATAATTCAGTTGGTAAATATGGCGGGAAAAATAGGCGGCTAATATAGCAACTGCGTACTAATGGATTACCAACTCAAATATTACCAACAAATATTTTTTCGTTGGTAATATTACCAACGGAGTACATATCCGTTGTTAAATATGTTGTAAAAAATGAATTATTATTTATTAACAGATTAGTAACGAATTACCAACCAATTATTTACCAACAGAAAGATTTTGTTGCTAATTTTACCAACTAATTTAAAATGCGTTTGTAAATTACCAACCGATTGGTATCTGTTAGTAAACTTGCCAACTAATACTTAATCGGTTGGAAAATTTTATTAATAGATCTTTTTTTTTAATCCACTAGGCAAGAGCCTAGGGCTAGTTTTTTATTAATAATTGAAAATAACATTACAACAAATAGGAAAAGTTCAAATAAGGGACAGTAGACCGGTATTGAAACCGGGCTATCCTTACCGTACTAATCCTATTAATTGAGGTTTGACAACCTCACTTATTAACAAGCATGCATAAAATAAGAACTTGACATGACTAAATATTTTATGATCATCACAGAGTTTATAACATACTATGTGATGAGATTACAATTGAGGATACTAATGAAGTCGTAGAGTAAAATGTATAGTACCCAATTGATTGTTGTCCCTTATTTTCCAAACTTGTATAATGTTGAAGTTGTACTTCTATGTCCTCCACTTTGTTCAAAAGGTATTCAAAAATCATCTTTTATTTTTTGAACGGTTGGATTTCGATGACGTATTTGTAGCAGCCTGCTTTTGTTTGACCGCTCTCATTGGAATTTGCCTAATTAACATTTGATTTTTTGTCTGCCCATGTTGCAATTTTCATCAAAATAGCACCTGACTTACTTGTTCCAATGTGGTCGACCACATTGTTTGGTGGTGTATCTAGGAAGTGAATACATGTGCGATAAGGAGGCTTACTTGGAATGAAATCAGGAGCCTCCCACTTGGTCTTTAATTTTCCAACTATAGTGTTTTAAAAAACTGGAGTTTGAATTGCATCCTTGATTACTCTTTCTACTCGATGATTTTCAAAATGGAAACGTTGTTTAAGTCTATTTTCCTACTCCCTTTTCAAATTTGCGCAACACTTTCCTGCGATCTGAGTTTTATTGTTGGATTTTGGTGTTACTTATTTGTTGGCCATCGATGACCATTGTCCATATTCTCTTGTGTGTTGTCGATTATCAGCAGACTGTAAAGCAGAATTTGGTTGAGCTAAGGCAGCATTAGATATAGCATCAGTAGTTGTATATGAAGAATTGATCACATGGAACAATGTACTTTGATGAAACAATATATTTAGTCAGTTGTGTTATATCAAACTTTGGCATTGAATGAGCCTCTTTAGCTTGACAGTAGATTGATTAGTGGCAACAATTAATGCAGCATTTTCATTTGACTTCTGTTCAAAATTGTAATAGTCTTTACAAAGATGAGCAGTAGTCCAGTTTGTCATTGAAAATTCTGTAGCATTCTTCAGTGAGGATTCTGTCGACAGCAAGTCTGGACCTTTTGTATAATTCTAAACAACTCTAATATTTGACATGGTCAGTGTACGCGCATATCGGCGTGGATAATAATACTCGTTCTAATATTAATTAGAAATAATTTCATTGCATATTCGAACATTAAGTAATTAGCTATAAATTATGTTTGGACCTAGTTTATATTTAATAATTAAAATATGAGTGCAATTAAAATTTTATTATTTTATACATATAGTTTGGTGCAATTAAAATTTATTATTTTGTATGATAATATAATAACCAAACGATACATGTATAATTCATGTGATTAGTTAGTATTAACATAGTTTTATTAAGAATCAAAAATAAAATTACGAAACTCAAATTAATATTTGAAGATTTTATGGATTTTAAATTTCTAACAATTAAGATTTTTTAAATAAGTCTACGCAAACAAATTAAAAGACAGAAAATAAGAGTAAGGAAAAAAAATATTTTGCCACCATATATATCCATATATATATATATATATATATATATATATATATATATATATATATATATATATATATATATATATATATATATATATATATATATATATATAAAATTAATGAAACACCAAATTAAAGTAATAATTCTCAAAGAAAATTACATCGAGTGTACCGCCTAATTAATTACCCCCAATTACACAAATTTCAGGTGCGCATAGAGGGTACCGCCTACCATCCCCACTCTCCTAAAATTACAGAGAACTAGCGCCATTTTAGCTTCTTCTCTGTACCCACGATCACAGTATGGCTAATCCTTTCCATTATCTTCCCAACTGATAGATAATCTCACAACAGTCTCTCACAAGTTATCGTTTGGAATATTCGCAATTCCACAATTCAATATTCGGCGGGTAAGTGGTAAGTATTTTCTATCAATCTAATTTATCCAGTGTATTGTAGATATATGTTGAAAGCTTTTGCTCATTATAATTGAGATTTGAGGCCTAATTTGATTATTAGTACTCTTTTTGTACTACTATCTGACGATGTTTAGAAATCAATAATGCTACTGTAATCCTTTACATTATCAGGAAAGAAAGTTTGTTTGAAAAATGACTTTAAATCGCGAGTGGATATACAGAAGGTTAACGAGAGGTTTGTATAATCCTGAATTCATAAGAGGTGTTGAGCTATAACAAATAAATGATATGTACTTAATTAAATAATTTTCCACTTCATTCCTCCTATTCTCTTCAACTTGGATGAATTTTCACTTTACAGTGGATTCAGTAAATACCTTGAGATAATTGGCTCGATATTGATTTTTTGACTAATTTTGTAATAATTATACTACGAAAAACTTTTAGAAGTAGAAAATAATATTCTAATTAACAAATATACTCAATGAAATAAAAAATTTACTAATTCTTATTAATTTCACATGCCTATATGAAAAAATATATTGCTCATAAAAAACATGAAGATATTTCCTCCAACGGGAAGTGTTTTTGAAAACAAAATTAATAAAACTTTACCTAAGATCAACAAT
This sequence comes from Nicotiana benthamiana, assembly GCA_034376525.1. Classification (NCBI taxonomy): domain Eukaryota; kingdom Viridiplantae; phylum Streptophyta; class Magnoliopsida; order Solanales; family Solanaceae; genus Nicotiana; species Nicotiana benthamiana. The sequence goes on from CM067334.1 coordinate 117,601,784, forward strand.
ATCTCAAGAATAATCAAATAAATTGGTTATATTATAAATTAGAGAAAAAATATTAAAAGAAGTTGATTGTAAAAGGTAGGGTAAATGATAAAATAAAATTATTTAATAATAATGAAGGGTGAAATTGAGAGAAAAATACAAGGTAACGACGCGACCACACCAAATCGATCGTTATATAAAGTGGCACATTTCGTCGTTATGTAACGACATATTTAACGATACGATAAGATACAAGTTTAGTAACAATAAAAAATATTGTATTTAATGTAACAATACGATACAATACAATAGGTACAACTACCCAAACAAGCTGTAAGTTATTTGTGGACTTAGTTTATATTTTGTAATTTAAACATGAATGCAATTATTTTTTAATTTTTTATACACATATATAGTTTGGTGCAATTAAAATTTATTATTTTATATGATAATTTAATAACCAAAGACTCTTATATATGCCATGTGACTGATTAATATAGTAGAAGAGTCTAATAAAATAAAATAACTAAAATACTCCCAAAAAAAATGGAATGCGGGAGAATTAAATAAAAAGAAGAAGAAATTAAACAAAAAATAAGAAGAAATAAAATAAAAAAGAAGAGAAATTAAACAAAAAAGAAGAAGAAATTAAACAAAAAATAAAAGAAATTAAACAAAAAGAAGAAGAACTGGCGCAAAAAAGAAGAAAAATTAAACAAACAAAAAAAGAAGATATGTTAAACAAAAAAAAGCCGCCAAACCAGTTCCTCTGTTTCTGAAAAACCCCGCGTTTTTTTTTCCATTCAGTTTCACGACGACTCCGACAGTTCCAGCCACGATCAGCAAGTTCGTCCATTTTTTTTCCCAACTGAAAGATTATCTCAAGCAGCCTCTCATCACAAGATATCAGTTGGATTCTTCTGATCAATTGCAAAATAGATTCGGCAAAGTGGTAAGTCTCTCACAAGCTATTATTTGGATTCTTCTCAATTCCACAACCCACTCGGCTAAGTGGCGAGTGTTTTTTTTTATCAATCTTATTTTTTCAGTATATTGTCGATATGAATTGATATGCTTGTGAGCTTCACTTGATTGTTTTTTAGTCCTTTGCTATGGTATGTAACTATCTCTGCCGACGCCCTGTTTGAACTTTTATTCTGCCAGTTTTTTGCTAAATATTTGAAAGCTCTTGCTCAATATACGGGGATTTTAGACCTAATTTGATTATTAGTACTCTTTTTTATTGTCCAAAGATTTTTTGTAATAAATAAATGCTACTGTAATACTTTTACATTATCAGGAAAGAAAGTTTGTCAGAAAAATGACTTCAAATCGCGAGTGGATGTACAAAAGGCTAACGAGAGGTTTGTATAATCCCGAATTCATAAGGGGTGTTGAGCAATTTATCGAGTTTGCAAAAAATCATCGTGAAGGGAGGGATGGTGAGAGACTAAGGTGCCCATGTAACCGAAAAAAGTGTCAGAATAGAAATTTTAAAGATGTTCTTACTGTCCACGAGCATTTATTGCGCGATGGCTTTGTACCTGGATATCATATATGGTAGTTGCATGGAGAAAATAAGGTTACGAGAAATATAAATCAACATGAAGAGATGCGAAATTGGGATCAGTCTATGAATACAAAATCCGTAAATGTGGGTGCAATTGATGAGCCTGGATCAGCTACTTCATACCACAGAATGCTCCTTGACGCCGCTGGCCCCTCATTTGATCCGATTGATAGGGATGAATTACCGAATCCTGTTGCGCAGAAATTTTATGATCTGGTAGATTCTGCAAATCAAGAGGTGTGGCCTGGCTGTGAAACACATTCTCAATTGTCAGCTGTTGCACGCTTATTGCACATCAAGTCTGAACACCATATATCTGATAGATGTTTTGATGATATTTGTCAATATGTGAATGAGATGATTCCTCCGGATAACTTAATGCCAAATAATTTCTATGAAACTAAGAAGTTAATGCAGGGAATGAACATGCCAGTAGAAAAAATCCACAGTTGTGTAAATGCCTGTATGATTTATTGGGGAGAAGACAGCGAACTCAACCATTGCAAGTTTTGTCGCCATCCCAGGTACAAGCCTACTAGGCAAATATCGAGTTCAAAGAGAAATCTTGTACCTTTCAAACATATGTACTATTTTCCCCTCACTCCACGATTACAACGGTTATATGCTTCCGACATGACTGCTGCACATATGCGATGGCATGCCGAGCATGAAGTTGAGGAAAATGTGATGCGTCACTGTTCAGATGCGCCCGCATGGAAACACTTTGATAAGATGCATCCATCTTATGCAGCAGAAAGTCGTAATGTCAGATTAGGGCTATGCACAGATGGTTTTCAACCATTTGGACAAACAGGTCAACAATATTCATCTTGGCCAATAGTTGTGACACCATACAACTTGCCGCCTTGGATGTGTATGAAAGAGTCCTATTTATTTTTGTCGGTTATAGTTCCTGGACCGAATAACCCTAAGCAAAAGCTTGATGTTTTCTTGCAGCCTTTGATTGCAGAACTAAAATAATTGTGGAGTACAGGTGTGGACACATATGATATCTCCAAAAAGCAAAATTTTAACATGCGAGCTGCTTTGATGTGGACAGTTAGTGATTTTCCTGCATATTCGATGTTGTCTGGATGGGGTACTGCGGGTAAGCTAGCATGTCCATATTGTATGGAGAATACAGATTCTTTTACTTTGACTAAAGGTGGCAAACAGTCATGGTTTGACAATCATCGTAAGTTCCTACCACTGGATCATCCATACAGAAATAACAGAATATCCATTTAGAAAAAATAAAGTGGTCCGAACGCATCCTCCCCCGATACGGTCTGGTGATGATATATTGAAGGAGATAAATGAATTGGGGTTGAAAAAGGTGACAGAGCTTGGGGCTGATATTGTTAATGGCAAAATTAGTAAGTTTTCGGGTTGGAAGAAAAGAAGCATATTTTGGGATTTGCCGTATTGGAGTACAAATCTGATCCGACACAATCTAGATGTTATGCACATAGAAAAAAACTTTTTCGAGAATGTGTTCAACACAGTGCTGGACGTAGATGGTAAAACAAAAGATAATGCCAAATCTAGAGAAGACTTGAAAGAGTTCTGCCGACGCCCTGAATTACATACTGTTGGTGACGAATATCCGAAAGCTTGTTATACACTAGACAAGAAGTCGAAAAAAGTGTTGTGTGAATGGGTGGAGAATCTGAAATTTCCAGATGGATATGTCTCAAATATGGGAAGGTGTGTGGACATGAAAAAACATAAACTGTTTGGTATGAAAAGCCACGATTGTCATGTATTCATGCAAAGATTGGTCCCTATCGCGTTTCGTGAGCTATTACCACAAAAAGTTTGGGAACCACTTGCTGAGATGAGCCTTTTCTTTAGGGATCTCACTTCAACAACAATTCGGGAAGAGGATATGGTTAGACTTCAACAAGAAATACCTGAAATTCTTTGTAAATTGGAGCGTATATTCCCTCCCAGCTTCTTTGATTCAATGGAGCATCTCCCCGTGCATCTTGCTTACGAAGCAATGATAGCAGGTCCGGTGCAATATCGATGGATGTACCCATTTGAGAGGTAAAATTTCATCTTTCTGCTTGTATCTTTATAGTTTCTATTTATAGTTGTATCTTTGTAGTTGCTGTTTATAGTTGTATCTTTATAGTTGATGTTAATACTTGTATATACTACCTTTTACTTGCTCAATAATTTGATATGTCTTCACAATCTGCCTGTTTTGATTCAACGAGGATGCTGCATTTTTAGGCAATGTATTGCAGTATTGATCTTCTAAAATTGTGGTTCTTTCTGGAGACTTGTTTGAATTCCTGTTATTCAATGTAACAGTATTGACCTTTATTGCATCTTTTTTGCAATCATTTTCCCGTGGTTTACCCATAGAGTATTGATCAGCTGATACTTGGCCATTTGATTTTGTGTGCTCTAATTCAATTTTAGCAGCTGAGCATTCCATCTGCATTGGTACATTGCTGTTTTGAACTGCATTATCCAACTGATCAGTAGAATCTACAGTGTCTGCATCGATGGAAATTGGATTTGAGTCCAGACCATCATCGTCCACCTTCTCCTTCACATCCAATTCAGATTGATTATTAATCAAATTCCGAGCATTGAATTGGTTATGATCAAATAGACCAGTTGAGCTCGATATCTGAACTGGAGAATGACTGCACTGATTAGCCAAATCCTTCTGTTTATAAAGCTCATGATGTTCAGCATCTTCAAAATTTGGACTTAACTCCACAACATCTGAATCCTCCTTGTTACTGTCAGTTTTCTTCCTTTCTTTAACTAACTTCACTTGGCCATTTGATTCTGTGTGCTCTAATTCAATTTGAGCAGCTGAGCATTCCATCTGCATTGGTACATTGCTGCTTTGAACTGCATTATCCAACTGATCAGTAGAATCTTTAGTGTCTGCATCGATGGAAATTGGATTTGAGTCCAGACCATCATCGTCCACCTTCTCCTTCACATCCAATTCAGATTGATTATTAATCACATTCCGAGCAGTGAATTGGTTATGATCAAATAGACCAGTTGAGCTCGATATCTGAACTGGAGAATGCTGCAGCTGTTTTTGAGTGTTTTCTCCAGAGGATTTTTTTTCCATCAAAGCATCATTAGCTCGCGCCTGAAAAACTTCATCTAACTGCTTTGCTTCTTCCTCTCGATCATTTGTCCTTAAGCAGACACATCTTTAATTATTGAGGCAGAAATCTCAGCTGAAAAATTAGCTTTCTCATCATCTCCATTGATTCCTTCATCACGTGGATCCTTCTTGTCTTTGACATACTCATCTTGATTACCTTCATTAAGAGCGTGATGATAATCCCTTACATCTGAAGGATTACTATCAGCATCATCCTCATTCTCATCTAACAACTTCGATGGAACAGTGCTAATAAGATTGTTGCAGATTGATAGATCATTTGTTGGTTTTGAGATATCCTCAGCAACAGATTCATTAACTTGTTTTGAATGACATAAAGAAACAGGAGTAACAGGAGTATTGTAACTAATGAATTCTATACTGTGAAGAACTAACTAAGCTCTGTATTCTCCATAATGTACTGAAATGAATCTTACTGTTATGTACCAGAAGGTGCTGCTCAATTTTTTTATTCTGCATACAGTCATCTGCTACTACAGAAGATGTAGCAGTAGTTTATTGTAATCTTCTGCTCCCAGGAACTCTTTTAATTCAGATTTGTTATTTGAGCTTATGTGTTATTTCCAGGAACGTTCGGAAATTGAAAAATAATGTTCAAAATAAGGCACAAGTTGAAGGATCGATATGCAACGCGTATTTAGTTGAGGAAGCTTCATCGTTTTGTTCACACTACTTTGAACCTCATGTTTACACAAGGCATAGAAAAGTTCCACGGAATGATGATGGTGGTACAAGGGAAAAAGATGAGCGCGATGGTAATCTTTCTATATTTACCTATCCAGGTAAAGCATTTGGGAGATGTAAACCAAGATATATGACTGAAGAAGAACTTGATGCAGCTCATATTTATGTTTTATTAAATTGCCCAAAAGTACACCCATATATCGAGTAAGACTTCAAGCTTTTGTTTTCATTTGTAGATTAACAAAATCATCAAAACCTTAATAAAATATTTTCTTGGATGTGATTCAAAGGATTTTTATTGACTCCCTTCGTCAAAATTTCCTACAAATTACGGAGAAGGAAGTGGATAAGAAACTTGATGAAGAATTTGCATCATGGTTTAAAACATATGTGAGTACTTGTACAATATCCTTCCACTTATACTTACCTCACTTATAAGAAACTCTAATTATTTTTCTTTTATAGGCACGCGTCCATATAGATAATCAGTTCATCAAAGCCCTTGCAGAAGGTCCATGTCGAACAGCACAACCATGGACTGGTTATACAGTCAACGGCTTTAAATTTCACACTAAAGCCGAAGTTCTTCTAGATCATCTAACAACAGCGGTGTATGCATAAAAGGAACTAATTATAGTGCAGATGATAGTGACTACTATGGCGTGCTAACTGATATCCTTGAATTGGAGTACAAGGGTAGTGAGTATATAAAGAGAACTGTTTTATTTAAGTGCGAGTGGTTTGATCCCACACCAAAGGCAGGAATGAAGATTCACCCACAATGTAAACTTGTGGATATCAACCATGAAAAGAAGTTAAAGAAGTATGAACCATTTGTTTTGGCAATGCAAGCGGCTCAAGTGTATTATACAACTTATCCTAGCTTACGACGTGATAAGAGTGAGTGGTGGGCTGTGTGCAAAGTAAAAGCACGGGGTTTGGTGGACATGCCTCCATCATCTTCACAGTCAACTCCGACAGATGGTGTTGAGCCATTTCAATCTGAGGAAGTTGGTTTAACATTTGATGTGGTACCTAACGATGACATTATTCTCCTTAATGATCCAAATGGTGGATTCATAAACATAAGAGACGAGGATGATGATTTAGATGATGAGGTAGAACTTCATGTTGAATTTGGATCGGACGAAGATGAGGATAAGGATGAGGATAATGAGAATGAAGAGCTATATGATGAAAATGACAGTGAATAGAGTCAAAGTGCTTCAATCTCTTCAAATATAGAGTCTGAATGAATGAAACATAGTATATAATTTATTTTTAGTTTTTAGTTTTTAAGAAAAAGTTCCTGGATTTCAGATTTTATGGGTTCTTGTTTTTTTTAACTTAAGTAAGTTTGTCTTTTGAAATACTTTATAAAGTAAATTTGTTCATTTTTAGATGTTTGTCTTTTGAATCTGCCATCTCTAGATTAATACTTGTATGCCTTATTTTTTCAAAGCATTTTGTTCTTGGAGTAATATATCATTTAATTACTCTAGGAATAATATATCAATTATTGTATCCAATTAGATTTGACCATGATTCATTAAATATGTTATTTGTTCATCTGCATCTGGCTTTGGAATCGCAGATATGGCACCTAGGGGAGGTGGAGCACGTAGATATGCTGAAAATAGGAATTCAAACACACCGAGATCTCGTGAGATGTTGAGTCCCACATCTGATCAGTCACCCGAAGCTGATCAGTCACCTGAACCTCCAGTTACAGAAACACCACATTTGGATGCAACTCTAAGCAGATCCTTACCATCTTCTTCTTCTGATCTTGGTACACCTGCAGATGAAATCCGATCAGCAAGTTCGTCCAACACAATTGGCGGTAACCGTATCCCAATTACAATCGTCCCTGGAGGGTAAGAGTAACAGTGTCACTTGTTTATATTTTTTAATATTTTGTTTCTTGCTTATCTGGTATGCATTAGTGCATCTCAAATGCTTCTTGAAAGAATATGAAAGGCTTAAATGGAATAGAGTAACAACATAATTCATTTCTTATTTACTTTAGCCAACTGGACCCGGGCAATGACGTCGCTCGGTCTGTCACAAAAATCTTCAAGGAGAAACTGGATCCTGAAGGACATAATTGGAAGTCTATTACACCAGAGACAAAAGACTTCTATTGGGAAGAGTTTAAGGTAAAGTTATAGCATTATAAGATCAATAATATTTGGAGTTCCTTTATCTTTCTTGAGCAAGGGATTTACTATACTCGGTATAAGTTGTTTTTGTTGTTATTATCAATATCTTGTGTTATTTTCATTTGATGTTCTCAAACAGAAACGATTTCAGTGGGACGCTGCAAATGAAGGTTCCATAAAGGATAAGTTTATGAGCAAATGTGCAGAACGATACAAGGGTATGTTATCTGAAGCAAGAAGTTGTGAGAAGAAGCGCAAAACTATTCCAGTATCTATTTGGGACAGCTGGAAGCCTCACTGGGAGACTGAGGCTTTTAAAGCCAAGTCTGCACAATGCTCAAGGAATCGGCTAAGTGAAAAAGGTGGTGAAGGTTCTGGTCCCTCGCGCCACACAGGAGGCTCCAGAAGTCACCGAGAACATGCAAGACAAATGGTATATTCCTTTTTTATTAGCCTAGTTATAATATCTCCAAAGCTAGTGATTATGTATTAATATAGTGAACGTGGTTTTCAATTCTAGGCTAAAGAACTGGGAAGACCAGCTCATCCACATGAGCTTCTGAAGAAGACACATGTCAAGGAGAACAAGGAGTTTGTGGACCAGAAATCTAAGAGCACCTACGTAAGTTACTTCTCCCATTTTTTCTGTGACGTTTGCTAATTTGATTGCGATGGCCATTTAATTTTAACATATATATCTATAGTAGTCATCGTCACAATTTATAGGATTAGCACAAAGCATGCAAGATGTTACTTAAGAGTCAAAGAATTGATGATAATTGAATGTTATTTTCCAGTGGAAAGCATTCTTCTGATTTTGCGAATCTTCAATATTCTGTCTAAGGGTCCCAACTACAGGTTATGTATACCACCTTTTACTTGCTACTGCGTGTTTTTGCTTTGCCATTCTCATTGGGAGCTTTCTTACTACTGCGTGTTCAACCGATCTGTCGTCCCAACTTCTTTCCCTTCGGTGATTCTTTTTATTAGGATTACTGTGCATTGGAGATAAATCCCCCCGCCTTGTAGCATTTATTCGGCATTGCGTTAGAATATCCTCTTCTTCTCCTTCTTCATATATGTGCCTTCCTTCCGTTTCATTTTGGATAGGAGCTTGCTCTGAGGATATGAACATTCCAAGGGACTGATGCGATACTGTTATCGCCTTGTTTTCCGAAAAAATGCAATTCTTTTATCCGTATTCAGTAGTTGATTTGTCAGCAGAGGAGATGATAACATTCTGTTCTTGTTCTTTTTGTGTGATACTTGTTTGTGGGTCCATCAGAGGATATGCTGTTGCAGTCTTGTTTGGGTTCAAAACACTAGCTGAAGCTACTGGTTTTGAGATTCCGTTCCTTTTAACTTGACTCGGATGAGTAGATGGTTTGGTCGTGGTATCACTTTCCTCTCCTGAGCTATAACCCTCCTGTTGATTCTCTTCTTCTGTAGACGACCCTCCACCAGAGCCTTCGTCCCAACTCTCGTCATCATCGAAAGGTCTTTGATCCCAGAGTTTTGATTTTATGACCGATTCTTTCATGGTAGATATAATTACGTGTTTACTCGTTTCTTCAAAGCTTGAAATATCTTCATTGTCGATGATATCTTCCCCGCTGTATGCACTTGAAATTGACATGGGTGTAATACTGTTCACCTTCTTAATCACTCCTCCAATCTTGTTTCCATTAAGATTTTCCATCTTTTCCATCACAAGAACTGTTTTAGAGGATGATGTTACTATCTGGTTATTGTTTTTCTGGACAGTTTTCTCTGTTTTGGTCTTCGATGAATCAGAAGTTCTTGCAATTTGTTGGTCATCAAAATGGTTCTGTCCATCTGATTCAGAAATGGCAATTTGTCCAGTGTCATGCACACCATCACTCACAGCTTGAATACTGGACTGCATTGATTTATTCCAGCCATTATGCTTTGAAAACCAAGCTGAACCAAATGCAGTTGGAATGTTGTCACTGTTTTGCTTATTCACAAAATTGGCCTTGCCACTGAAGCATTGTCCAGTTTGATCATACAACTGCTGCTGCGAGTGGTCATATTTGGTACCTGACACTGAGCCTATATCACATGAGCTGTTTGCTATTGAGAGTTCAAATTCTTTCATGCTTATTGGCTTTAAAGAAACAGAAGACATGGATTTTTTCCCCCTATCAGTTGCAAATTTGTCTTTTGAGCAGGCTGTTTTAGAAGCATCAGTCTGAGCATTCTTATGGCCTCGATCAGATAGAGGCTCATTGTTATGTGTAGCATCAGTTATAGCTTCCTCATCTTCATTTGAATTAGGCATTGTGACTGAAAATGTTGGATTTGAACTTACCAACTTGTTGGCTTGCTGCACCAATATAACAGTAGAGCCTTCGTTCCCTCTTCCACACCGTTGAATTGATTTAGCAGTTGCATTAGACATCTGAACAGATTTCCTAACCGATTCAAGTTGATCAGCAAGATGGTCAACTCGAGGAACTGATTGAAATGTCCCTGAAACAATTTCTGCAGCATTGGCAGTATCTCCCTTCTCAATTTGTTGACTGTTTTCAATTCGTCGACTTGCACTAATCGCATTCAAATTTCCCCTGTCCTCACAACCTGATTCCCCCAACAGAGTACTATTCTTAACAACTTTAGAGGATTCAACTGTTGACAGTTGTTGATCAGCTCGGATAACAACTTGAGATGTTCCTAATAAAAATTCTGCAGCATCATCATTTGTGACAGAAATTTTATTTTTGGCAGCTTCAACATTCTCAGTTTGTTGACAATAGACATCTGCAGGCATTTCCTTTGCTGAAATATTTGCAAGATCAGCTGATAAGTTAATGCTTTCCGTAACTCCAGCTATGACAGACGATACAACAGTAATGTGTGGTCGATCGATCATATTCACAACCTCCTTTGCTGAATGACCATCAATATCAGCTTCATGAGAATCAGTTTCACAACCTCCTTTGCCCAGGATATTCACAACCTCTTTTGCTGATCGATCATATTCACAACCTGACTCAGCTTCATGAGCATCTTTTGAAGCAGCTGCATTATCTCTAACAACAATCTTCCACACTCCATTTTTATGCTTATTACCTGCTTGGACAACTTTTTCTTTGGCTTTCGTTATTTGCATTTGTGATTCTGACAGAATAGGAGCAGCTGCTCTACTAGGTAGATCCTCTTCCATTCGACGACTTGCATTTTTTGCATTCAAAAAATCTCTAGCGTCACCTCTTAATTTACCCAGCATGTCCTGCGTCACTGTTCAGTTTTGTTACATTTTATGACTGTGTTCTTGATGTTTTCTCTGTCAAAGTTATTATTATAGAGCTTATATCTTTTTTTTTTGTCCAGGACGCCATAATGTCTAAAATTCTAACTGCGTCTCAGCCTGAAGATGGGTCCGGTGAGCCTCCTGAAGTTGATTTCTCACAAATATATTTGGAGGAAGTTGGTGTTAAGAAGACGCGCATTTATGGTCTTGGTTCTCAAGCTCCTTTCTATGGGCATGTTGGTGCTTCCTCCAGCTCGATATCTCCACCTCAAGATCTAGACTTCAATACACGGGTGAGTGAATGTGTAGGACATCGTTTGCAAGAAATTAAGGAAGAGATGAAGCATGAGATGAGATCTGAGATCAGAGAAGAGATTAGACAAGAAATGAGAGAAGAAATGCGTGAAGAAATGAGACAAGAAATGCAGCAAGAGGTGCGCGAGCAAGTTGATCAACTACTCCAAAACCGTCTATCGGTCCTCATAGGTGGCTTACCTACACCGCCTTCTCGTAGACACGACTCGTCGCCAAATGACACGAGTCACATTTAGATTTATGTTAGCTTCTTTTATGTTAGACACATCTTGGATTCTGCTTTCAACTTTATGATAGATATTATTATTTATAAAGTTTTAGTATGTTTTTTATTTTGTTTTCGTTTTTTTGGGATCTTTTAAAGCTTTAAATGAATATTAATACAATTATTATAACCATATTTGTTAATGAATTTGAAATTTGTTTGTAAATTGCCTACAATTTACTAAATAGAACTTTTCTATAGACAAAATTACCAACTGATTGCCAATGTATTTTTAAAATTATACTATCGGATTTACCAACCAAATTGGTATCCATTAGTATAGTTGCTAACATAGTACTAATGGAAATTTTCTTGTTACTATATTTACCAACCAATTACAAACACAATTTAAATAATCAAAAACCAATTTTACTAACTCAATTTCTATATGTTAGTAAATTTACTAACGAACTTCCAACTGAATTTTTGATAGTAAATTTACCAACGAAAATCTTGGACTCAAGATTCAAAATTTGCCAACATATTTATTTGGTGTTTACTAACGAATTTTTAGTTGGTAAGTTTGCCAACCAATTCAATCTGGTTGGTAAAATTTACCATCGAGCCTTTTAGCAACAGGCCAATTTCCGTTGGTAATCGGTTAGTAAGTCAAAATACCAACCAATTTGATCAATTTACCAACATTTTTTTTTTGTTGGTAATTGAGTTTTTTTTTGTAGTGATGTCTTTAATGTATTTAATTAGAGAGGTTTTAGAGTCCTATTATTGGTAGCAAGATCTTCCTCCTCCCTATAAATAGAGGTGCTCTCTACCATTGTAATTCACCCCTCTCAACTCAATAAGAAGAACTCTCTCTACTCTTCTCTCTATTGCTATTGTTCTTGCTCTATTGTTCTTGTCTTTTGCTTTAGTTTATAACACGTTATCAGCACGAGACTCTACCGTCTCAAGTATCATTCTCGAAAATCCAAGGTATTTTCCCTCTTCCTAATTTAATTTTCGAGTATGTCTGACATTATGAAAAGAAAGTTCGTTGCCCTTGAAATTTCGGGCAAGAACTATATGACATGGGTGTTGGATGCTGAAATCCACCTAGATGCTATGGGTCTCGGAGACACCCTCAAAGATAAAGAAAAAGCATCCACCCAAGATTATGCGAAGGCCTTGATTTTCTTGCGCCACCACCTTGACGAAGGTTTGAAGATTGAATATCTCACCGTCAAGGATCCACTCGTTTTGTGGAACAGCTTAAAGGAGAGATATGACAACCTGAAGTTGGTCACTCTGCCACAAGCACGATATGATTGGGCCCATCTGAGGCTACAGGACTTTAAGTCCGTTTCTGAATATAATTCTGCTATGTTCAGAATTACTTCTAAACTGAAGCTATGTGGAGATAACATCTCCGATTACGATATGCTTGAGAAAACGTTTACAACGTTTCATGCCTCCAATATGGTACTGCAGCAACAGTACCGAGAGAAAGGCTTTACGAAGTACTCTGAACTGATTTCTCTCTTACTAGTGGCTGAGCAAAATAATGATCTGCTCATGAGAAATCACGAAAATAGACCAACTGGGTCTACACCACTGCCTGAAGCAGATATGGTGCACTCGCATTATGCCAAACATAAAAGGGACCATGATCACGGTCATAAACGGGGTCAAAGCCAAGGACGTGGACAAGGAAGAAATTCCAAAGAAGTCCGTCACCCCCCAAAGAGAGATAACCACCGAAAGTAGAAACGGGGTCCAGAAGATCCTAAGGCAAATAGTTCAGAAACTATATGTTATCGTTGCGGTGGAAATGGGCACTGGTCTCGGACTTGCCGTATACCAAGACACTTGGTTGACCTTTATCAAGCATCTCGAAAGAGAAAAGGCCCTGAAACAAATTTTGTCTATGACGACAATGAGGATATCACCCACCTGGATGTGGCAGACTTCTTTGAGCAACCCGAGGGAAAGATAGACCACCTAATCGGTGATGGAACCATGATGAAAGAAGATGGAGCTGTTTGATTCTACTTGTATTAGTCAATGAATAAATTAATAGTCATTAGCATTAGCTCGTATTAGTTAATTCATGATATGATGTTAGTATTAGCCCTTTAGAATGTTTCAATATGCTCAAATATTTTTATTGTACAGTAGAGGTAATCGACTAACCTAAAAACTAGTCGATCGTCTAATATTTAGCAATAAAACGAACTTTTTTCCGCCAGGCCAGATATTCGAATATCAGAGTCTGATATTCGAATATCTGGGCCAGATATTCGAATATCAGAATTCCTATATTCGAATATCTGGCAAGATATTAGAATATGTGCTTAAATATTCGAATATCTAATATTTTTCGTATTAAAGTATTATTTTTTCCGCAAGGCATTATATTCGAATATTAGAATACAATATTCGAATATCCTAAATAACTGCTTCCCAAAACGCTGTTTAAACGCGAAACAAAAGAATTGAAGTTGTTTATACTTATATTTATGTATTTTTTTTGTATGTCAAACTATGGGAAAGCAAAATGGATATCTCACAAAGCGAACTTGGATCAACATCCAACTGTAAAAGTATTTGCCTAGTTGATTCATGTACTACACATACAATACTCAAAGAAAGGAAGTATTTCTCTCAACTGAATATGTGTAAGGCAAACATTACTACAATCTCTGGAAGTAGTAAATTGATTGAAGGCTCCGGAAGAGCTATAGTAACTCTGCCCAAGGGCACGATGTTAATCATAGAGAATGCAATGTTCTCCTCCAAGTCTATGAGAAACTTGTTGAGCTTTAAAGATGTACGCCGGAATGGCTACAATATTGAGACAATGGATGAAGATAATCTTGAATATCTCGTCCTCACTTCAAAGAATGTCTCCGGCCAAAAGAGGGTTATTGAGAAATTCCCGTCTTTATCTTGTGGCCTGTATTGGACAAGAATTAGTGCAATTGAGGCACATTCAACAGTAAATCTAAAGAATACTGAGTCCAATACATTTGTACTTTGGCATGATCGACTGGGTCACCCAGGATCAACCATGATGAGACGGATTATAGAAAGCTCATATGGGCATCCGTTAAAGAATTTCAAAATTCTCTCAAGTAATGAATATCCTTGCACTTCGTGTTATCAAGGCAAGCTGATTATCAGACCATCCCCAACAAAGGTTGGGACTGAGTCACCCTAGTTTCTGGAACGTATACAAGGGGACATTTGTGGACCTATTCACCCACCTAGTGGGTCGTTTAGGTATTTCATGGTCTTGATAGACGCATCCTGTAGATGGTCTCATGTGTGCCTGTTGTCATCTCGCAACCTGGCGTTTGCGAAGTTAATGGCACAAATAATTCGGCTACGAGCACACTTTCCAGATAATCCAATCAAGTCCATTAGAGAGGATAATGCTGCTGAGTTTACATCCCAAGCATTTAATGATTATTGCTTATCAATCGGGATAAAAGTTGAACATTCTGTAGCCCATGTTCACACTCAGAACGGTCTTGCAGAATCGTTAATTAAGCGCTTGCAGTTGATTGCAAGGCCATTACTGATGAGAACGAGGCTGCCCACTTCAGTGTGGGGTCATGCCATATTGCATGCAGCAATGCTAATTCGTCTCAGGCCGACGAATTACCACAAGTATTCTCCGTTGCAATTGGTTTTGGGTCATGAACCCGATATATCCCATTTAAGGATATTTGGATGTGCCGTATATGTGCCTGTAGCACCGCCATCCCGCACCAAAATGGGTGCGCAAAGAAGGTTAGGAATATATGTTGGGTTTGATTCGCCCTCCATCATTCGCTACCTTGAAACATTGACAGGCGACCTGTTTACTGCACGATTTGCAGACAGTCGATTTGATGAAACACTTTTCCCAAAATTAGGGGGAGAAGTTGGTGAAACCAAACGGGAAATTTTGTGGAAAAATGAATCATTATCTCATCTTGATCCACATACCTCTACTTGTGAGAAAGAGGTACAAAAGATTATCCATTTGCAAAGAATAGCAAATCAAATGCCTGACGCATTTACGGACTTGAAGAGGATAACGAAATCCCACATTCCTGCGGAAAATGTTCCGATCCGTATTGAAGTCCCTATTGGACAATTATCTAGTGCCATATCCAATGAGTCAAATGCACGCCAGAAGCGTGGCAGACCATTAGGTTCCAAAGATCGAAATCCTAGAAAGAGGAAAAAGAACGATCTAAATGACACTATGAAAGAATCACATGAGGACGCTCATGATTTGATTAATTCCGAGATTCACGAAGAATCTATTGAGCCTGAAGCTCTTGAAAATACAGAACTACTCCCAAATCCAATTAATATTGAGGCAAATATTAATCGAGTGGATGTTGTGGTAGATAATGTCTTTGCTTATAATGTAGCATCTAACATTATGAAAGAATGTGAGGATCTCGAACCTCAATCTGTGAAAGAATGTCGAGAAAGACATGATTGGCCAAAATGGCAAGTAGCAATTCAATCTGAATTGAATTCGCTGGCAAAACGTGAAGTTTTTGGCCCTATAGTTGAAACACCTAATGGTGTTAAGCCCGTTGGCTACAAGTGGGTCTTTGTACGCAAACGAAATGAGAAAAATGAAGTACAAAGATACAAAGCACGACTTGTTGCACAAGGTTTTTCCCAAAGGCCTGGTGTCGATTATGAAGAGACATATTCGCCTGTAATGGATGCGATAACCTTTCGTTATCTCATAAGTTTTGCTGTCCATGAGAAGCTGGACATGCACTTAATGAATGTCGTTACTGCCTATCTTTATGGCTCACTTGATAACGACATATACATGAGAGTTCCCGAAGGACTCAAGGTGCCAAATGCGCACAATTCCAAATCTCGGGAAATGTTTTCAATCAAATTGCAAAGGTCCTTGTATGGTCTAAAGCAATCAGGACGAATGTGGTATAATCGTCTAAGTGAGTACTTGTTGAAAGAAGGCTATATAAATGATGCCATTTGCCCATGTGTGTTTATAAAGAAAACAACATCGGGATTTGTTGTACTTGCCGTATATGTTGATGACATAAACCTTATTGGAACCCCTGAAGAACTCCAAAAGGCAATTGATTATCTAAAGGATGAATTCGAGATGAAAGATCTCGGTAAGACTAAACTATGTCTTGGTTTGCAAATTGAATATTTGGCAAACGGAATTTTTGTTCATCAATCTACCTATACAGAAAAGGTACTGAAACGGTTTTACATGGATGACGCACATCCGTTAAGTACACCGATGGTTGTTCGTTCACTTGAAGTGAACAAAGATCCATTCCGACCTAAAGAACGGAATGAAGAGATACTTGGTCCTGAAGTATCATATCTTAGCGCAATTGGCGCATTAATGTATCTTGCCAATACTACAAGGCCGGACATTTCTTTTTCAGTTAATGTCTTAGCAAGATTTAGCTCGCTCCTACGAGGAGACATTGGAATGGGATCAAACACATATTGCGGTACCTAAAGGGGACTACCGATTTGGGCCTATTTTATGGAAAGAATTGCAGCCCGGATCTTGTTGGTTATGCTGATGCTGGATATTTGTCTGACCCACACAAGGCTCGATCTCAAACGGGTTATGTGTTTACCTGTGGAGAAACCGCCATATCTTGGCGATCGACTAAGCAATCAATTGTGGCTACTTCATCTAATCATGCCGAGATAATTGCTATTCATGAAGCAAGTCGAGAGTGTGTGTGGTTAAGGTCGATAATACATCATATCCAAGACAAATGTGGTTTGAAATGTGATAAACTACCCACAACTTTATATGAAGATAATGCAGCATGTATAGCTCAATTGAAGGGAGGATTCATCAAGGGAGATAGAACGAAGCATATTTCACCAAAGTTATTCTTCACACATGACCTTCAGAAGAATGGTGATATCAATGTTCAACAGATTCTTTCAAGTGACAATATGGCTGATTTATTCACAAAGTCTCTACCAAAGTCAACCTTCAAGAAGCTAGTTCACAAGATCGGAATGCGAAGACTTAAGGACATAAATTGATGTTCTTATCAGGGGGAGTTAATGCGCGTTGCACTCTTTTTCCCTTACAAGGTTTTGTCCCACTGGGTTTTCCTTGCAAGGTTTTTAACGAGGCAACCAATAGGCGCATATTCAAACATGTGTACTCTTTCCTTACTTTAATTTTTCCCATTGGGTTTTGTTTTAAGGTTTTAACGAGGCACATCATTGAATAGACATTCAAGGGGGAGTGTTATGAAATAGAAGATTCTTACACTTCTATTTAAGGTGAATGTCTTTAATGTATTTAATTAGAGAGATTTTAGAGTCCTATTATTGGTAGCAAGATCTTCCTCCTCCCTAAATAGAGGTGCTCTCTACCATTGTAATTCACCCCTCTCAACTCAATAAAAAGAACTTTCTCTACTCTTCTCTCTATTGCTATTGTTCTTGCTCTATTGTTCTTGTCTTTTGCTTTAGTTTATAACAAAAAAGGGTTTGTTAGACTGCAGAGTTTTTACTACTCATATTTCTTTTTAGAAAAAGGGGGGAGAGAAAGGGGTGGGGACTAGAGAAAAGAAAAGACAGCCCCAAAAATCAGTATAAAAAGGGAGGCCACATCTAATTTAGCAAAAGATGAGAAGAAGCAATAATCACTAGTTATTTCTCCTTTCTCAGTTCTGCTTAATCATGAACAACACTTCACTAATACTAGCAACAACACCCAAAGAAGAAAGGCATAAAGAAAAGAACTTTTCGACGGCTTCTCTTTTATAGTTTCCTTGAGTCTGCTCTTTGTCGTTCATATATCTTTAGTCTTTGTTGAATCCTCCTTTGTGTTTTTCTTCAATTTCCATATGCAAAAGCTTTTCCTCTGCCTCTCTGCTTTTTTACCTTCCACTACACGTTATACGTAGTAGAGTGTTATTACATCTATATAAACCTCTCTCTTAGGTCTGTTACAGTTGTTTTTATAGCATAGCAAAAGAAGATGGTAGAGAAAGGTGTAGTGTCGATAGTGGTGAGAGAATTTGATACAAAAAAAGATTGCAGGGAGGTGGAAGAAGTGGAGAGAAGATGCGAAGTTGGACCAAGTGGGAAACTCTCTCTTTTCACTGATCTGTTAGGTGACCCAATTTGCAGAGTTCGCCATTCTCCTGCTTATCTCATGCTGGTAAATATTCATTCTTACTAAACTTTAGTAGTATTATTTTTGTTTTAGTTGTTTGTTATATTAACAGCGCAGTCATTATGATGATCAGGTTGCAGAGATAGTGGTGCATAATGGAGAAAACGAAGAGAAGAGAGCAATAGTAGGGATGATAAGAGGTTGTATGAAAACCGTTACGTGTGGGAAAAAGCTCTCAAGGAATGCTCGAAACAGCTCTGATTCCATTAAATCTCATCCTCAACCTTTTCCTATTTTCACCAAACTCGCCTATATTTTAGGTCTCCGCGTTTCTCCTTCTCACCGGTAACTACTTCTACTACTCATATTCCTTTTCTTTTTATCTATTGATGCCGACAATCTAGATAAATAAATATTGTAGTAGTATGGCTTATTTAGTTTTTTTATGTTAGATCTCCATTTAAGTACACACCTCACACCTGACCAATGATAGTTTAGGTTTTGCTAAAACTGGTTCATTGTGTGGACATTTTCTAAAGGCCCCTCTTAATATTATTATCACTTTTGTCTTTATATTATCATACTCTACTCAGACAACTTTAACAATATTCTACTACTTAGATAGGCCCTTTTTTTGTTGGCATCTTGTTAAATATAGCGAGTGTTGCGACAATATAATGACATGTTTGATATTTTTTTCGCAGGAGAATGGGAATTGGGTTAAAACTGGTGTGCGAAATGGAGGAGTGGTTCAGAGTTAATGGTGCTGAATATTCGTACATAGCTACTGAAAACGACAACCAAGCTTCCATTAGGCTCTTCACCCACAAATGTGGTTACTTCAAGTTCCGTACCCCGTCCATTTTGGTTCAGCCTGTTTTCGCTCATCAGGCCCGGGTATCAAGTCGGGTCACTATCATCAAGCTCCGCCCAACTGACGCTGAAACACTATACCGCCGGCGGTTCTCCACCACCGAGTTCTTCCCACGCGACATTGATTCTATTCTTTACAATAAGCTCAATCTGGGTACTTTTTTAGCGGTTCCAAAGGGGCTTTACTCGGCCCAAAATTGGCCCGGCGTGGACGAGTTCTTGGCGAGTCAACCCGAGTCATGGGCTGTGCTCAGTGTGTGGAACTGTAAGGACGTGTTCAATCTTGAGGTTCGTGGCGCGTCGCGAATGACAAAGATTCTTGCTAAGACGACTCGTTTGGTGGATCGGGCTTTACCTTGGCTCAAAGTGCCGTCGGTGCCGGAGGTTTTCAGGCCATTTGGGCTTCACTTTTTGTATGGGCTTGGTGGAGAAGGCCCATTAGCTGGAAAGCTAACAAAATCGCTATGTGATTTTGCCCACAATCTAGCGAAAGAGTCGCGGTGTAGCGTGGTGGCGACGGAGGTGGCAAGTCGTGAACCGTTGAGGTTAGCAATTCCACACTGGAAAAAGCTATCATGCGCAGAGGATTTATGGTGCATGAAAAGACTAGGGGAAGACTATAGTGACGGGTCATTAGGTGACTGGACAAAATCACAACCTGGTCTTTCTATTTTTGTTGATCCTAGAGAAGTCTAACTTTATATATTTGTCATGTCCTTTCACATAGGACTAGTGAAATCTAATTTTAGAAGCTCCAAGAAAAAGCAGGTGAAAAAGTTGATATTTCCTTTTTGGTAGGTTCTGTTTTTTTGTTGAAGCCAGTTAAACTTTTAACTAGATAAGTTGAAGAATGAGAGAACACTTTTTGTTGGTGGTTGGTTGCTGTAAAGAGGGGAGAATATCCCACATTTTATGTAAATGGATGTGGCTTTTTAGATCCTCTTTCGGCCAAAGAGAAGATGTTTCTGTTGTCATATGCTGGAATTTGTTATCTTTTGGCTTCTCTCTATAGTCTATCCCATCCTTTTTGTCTTTCCTTATTCTAAAGTTTAGGAGCAAAGTAAACGATTTAAGACACGAGAATATAATCAAAAAGGTTTAAAAATTATACTATTTCACGGAATATGCTCCTATATATACTCTTCTCCGTCTAAATCGAAATAGCGAGATTCGATAGTGCAAAGGTTGTCCCATCTATGAATTTTTCTTTTGCACAACTTAACAATTTACAAGGAAACGATTTCTCTACATGAACTAACTTTTTTCAATCATTTTCTTTCACTAGTATTGCTCCATATGTCAAAAATGTTCAAAACTGACTTTTTTTTTAGATTTAATAATTCTTAAAGAATTTACTGAAAACTATTTATTTATTATCAAACGAAGTCTTTTGATTTATTTTAATATTTTTGGACTCTTAACAAATTATGTGGTAAATTAATATCTTAAACTCTATATAACCAGTCATATATCATTACAATAAATGGGAAAATGGAACTTGAAACTATCTTTTGATATGATAAACCACTATTAAAAATTGTGATAAAAATATGTATGAGTCTTCAATAATGTTATAATTTGAAAAAGGACATGAGAGATGTGTGCAAGTTGGAATGATGATCACTTGCATGTGGCTTAGTTTTCCAGAGTAGGCAATCACACAAATTTGTTACCATTTGTGCTAGTGCTTGTACGTGCAAAGGAATGAGTGGGATTTTCAAGTGAATACAATTAAGAGGATGTGAGATTTGACACATTTGGAGGACCCTTCTCATAAACATGGAATAACTTGATGTGCTAGTGCTAGGCGATATATATCCATATGTGTGAAGTCATTAAGATAAGCTAGCCCAAGTACCTTTTTCTTGGTTTGGTTACTTTCTCATTCATCATGTTGTCTTGTCAAAACAAATACTACACTACTTCGTGTTATGATTATGTTAAAATTATGAGCTGTGCAAAGAGTTTGTTTCTATGTGAAACAGATAACAAAAATGGAACTAGAAAGATAGTGATTAGGGATCACTTGGAACTGATGAGGGGTGGGGGATCAGACTTCCACTTATTTCAACTGCACATGAATAAATGAGGGACCATTTCTTGCCACTATCTACTTTTTTTTGTGGTCTCCATTTGATTAGGACAAGCCAGGAATTTTTTCGGTTTGTAACGTAAGTAAAGTTGTCTAATTGACGGGTTTCGAGTTGTTAAAGCAGCTACCAATATTACTTTCCATATATATCTCTTAAGCTGCGGCCCTTTCCCGACTTCAGCATGTACCCGGAATACCTAATGCATCAATCTGCACCCTAATTTCTCCCATTTCTAATGTACTGTAATATTTATGGAAAGACAAGGCTTCTATAAACATATACTGCTGAAGTTACTATCTGAGTAATAATTGGATGTGGGGGTGTAAATTATACAATCTTTAATTTTGTTCCTTTTGACAGTGCGAGAAATTGTAACGTTACTATCCAAGTAATATGGCAAATAATATGTTTTTGGCGTTGCAGAAAAAAGTTTAGTCCGAAGATTGTCTTTTTGATCTGCATAAAGTATTGGCTATTGAGGGTATCTATCAAGAGGGTAGTGGGAGTAGGATACTAAAATCAGACCATCATATTGTTCTACATGATCAATCACCATCAAATCTTAGACATATATAACTAGACAGTTTGGTCCTCATAATTCATTTGATATTATGTTAATATTGAAAGGAGTAAGAGGGAGTCTAAATTAAAAGAAATGAAAACGCAACTAAAAACCCTTTGTTCGTCGTGACTATTAATATAAATTGAGTGCCGATCATATCTTTTTCTTGCATGAAATTCCTACTCCCCCACTTAAACCCTATGATAATATAGGTGCCTAGTGAAAATGCCGTTTACAACTTTTTCTTTGTCATGATTGGCAAGGTTTTCATAAGAATTATGCGTAGAGTTCAAACTAACAAATTTTAATGTATGGATAGTAATAATACCACGTATATGCAGTTCACCGGCCATTAATATTATTTCCCTGAAATTTCTTCTGCAAGTAATCACACTTTAATTTTAACCTTTTTTTTTGTATTATCAAGCAATAATATCATGGAATCTAGAATAAAACTTGAAAGTTGTGTGTCAAATCCTCTGTGTTTCATCTGAATATCAAAACTTCACGAGGAATCCTAATCTGTCCAGTTGGAAAAGTTGTTTTATGATCATACAATTCATGAAGCCGAGGCTACTTTTGGTGACTGGTTTGCTTGGTGCTGATTAATTATGTGTGAGATCAAGTGTTAGTTGTCATTATGGATAGTCAATTTCAGACAATATATAATCCACTGAATAAACTGTATCAAAATGTATTTTTTCCCTTTTGACCATCTTTCAATTGAGAGCAAAAGGCGAACGCTTTCTGGATGAAAGAAGTGCTCCATACTCTTACTAGGTGATTGGACATAAAAATTGTAATTTTTGAAGAAAAAAAAATAATTTTCAGTTAAGTTAAAATTAATATTTGGATTTGAAATTATGTATAGACATGTATTTCAATTTAAAAGGTATTACAGTTTTGTGAGTGGAGTTTTTTTCTTTTTTTTTGAAAATCTCATTTTTTGATTTTTTTTTTCAAAAACATGCAAAAATTCACGGGAAAAAAAATCGAAAAACGAAAATGAAAATTTATGGACAAATGGGTCCATAGTTTAGATGCGAATATGTTTTGCATTAGGAAAGCTAACTACACCATATTTTATTTGAAAATACCATAGTCCCTCATTTCAGTTTTGTGATGTAATTTGACTCGTATCGAGCTTCATTTTTAAAACTTGCGAAAGGAATTGTCAAGAACACCTTCTCAATATTTAAATTGGTCAAGTGACCTCCCATTTTTTTTCTCAGTTTTTTGGGTTGGAAAATGGTTAAATAAGTGAGTTAGGTGGATGAGGCCTTTTTCATATTTTAGAAACTTGTGGGTTACTATAATGTTTGAAAACTTGCTCCTCTCTCGTTCTTTTTTCTGCTCAGTTTCTGTCTCATCTCTTTACTCTATCTGCTCTCTCTTGTCTCTTTTACTCAACCCTATTGACCAAGGTGATTTCCAGGTGGATGAGACAAGAATCAATCTTCGATTTTGGATGTAATCGTGTCTATAGACCCATCAAGTACTGTATTACAGCTCAGAACGCGTTAATTTTGGTAAATCCTGAATTCTTCTTTTTCCGCTTCTTAAATTTTTGATTTCCGATTTTGTAAGGTGATTCGTGCATGTGCATGTTCAAGATCAATTGGATTGTGAATAATCATATTTTATATGACGTGGGTGGTTATATTTGCTTCTTGGACTACCTATGTGCTTTGTATATTAGAATTTCGTCAGAACTGCCGACCTAATACTTATTGATAAACTCGTGGTTGATTATTTTCTGGTCATAGATGTTTGGTGGAATTGGGGCTTATTTTTCTTATTCTGATCATAAGTTTAAAATTATTAAATATGACATTGCATATTTTCATGTAGGTAACATAAGGAGGAAATATGATAACAAGAAACATATTCCTTTGACAAAACCTTCAAACAAGGAGGAATAATGACGAAAAAGAAGCATTGCCAAGTAAAGCAATTGCTGAGCCTTCAAAAACTGCTACTAGAAAAAAAAAAGTGGATACTTCTAAAGCTTCCCCTAGTAAAGGAAGTGCTGAGATTTCTAAGCGTGATCGGAGAAAAAAGAACAAAGAGCCATCAAAGTCTATCAATAAAAAAAACAAGATTAAAGTCTAGATTAATTGATGAGGATTTACCTGTTAGTGAAAAATTTGTTTCAAGGAAGTTAGCATTAGACAGTTTTGATGAGGAGGAAAAAGATGACTTGGACATAAATACAGCACAAACTCAAATGGAAGAACAAGTTTCTGAAAAAATAATTGTTGAAGAAGAAATGGACAGTGATGACGAAGTTTTAGGCATGCAGGATGATGAAAATGGTAATGATAATCCTAAGGAGGTTGATAAAGACGCTATAGAAGAAAAAGAAGAATAAGTAGCAGAAGAAGAACATGTAGTAGAAGAAGAAGTAGCAGAAGAAGATGATGCTGAAGATGAAGATGAAGAAAATGATGAACAACTTGAAAATGGTGAAGATGGACTGAAAAGTTAAACAAATGCAGCAGTTGAAGGTGACCCGGATGCTCTGTCAATTCCTGTGTTTGTAAGGTCGATTGACGCAGCCAAATATAGATTCAGGATTTTTCTAGGAAAGCATAGACGTTTACCGACCAAGATAGTTATGAGGTCTAGGATCAATGTATTCTATGAGTTCAAGGATAAATAAGAACAATTAAGTTGATGAAAAAGTTTAATATTGGTTGCTTTGGTAAGTTTGTAATACTTTCAGAGCACTAGACGCAATTCAATGAATAACTTGTTTATTCCTTGCAGATTCACCAAATTTATTGCCTGAAGAAACACATGTTGTAATTTTTAGTTGGAGACAAGCATTTTCTTTTTAGATTGAAAGAATTTTTTATGATGTCTGGACTGAACTGTAGTGCCAAACCAAGTAAAGAAGCTAAGAAGAAAGTGATGGATGATGGCCAAGCATTCTGAGATAAAGTTTGTCCGTCTAGCAAGAAAGGAGTGGATGCAGAGATGCTTTTGAAACAGTTGAAGTCCAAGAGTTTTGACACAGCCGAGTGGTTTAATATTATATTGGTGTGGTTCATCCATTCAGTTTTGCAAGGAAGGATAATCTAGCGCGTGTCGATAAAAAAGTGGATTCATATAGCTAATAATCCAGAATTTTTCATAAAATATCCATGGGGCAAGGAGTGTTTTGAGCTTATAGTTGAGTACTTGAAGAATGATATGTTGCCAACGTACAAATCATATGCGAGCAAGTGAAAGGAAAATAATATCTCTCGTAAAAAGTTTAAATCTGCTAGTCATGCCCTGTACGACTTCCCGTGGGCATTCATGGTAAGTTTAAAAATAAGATTCTCAAATTTCTTTGTAGCTGAGTACTATTATTGTAATTACTACAGAAAAATTATTACTTTTTGGTTCATAAAAAAAATAGGCATACGCGTACGAAGAAATTTCGCTATTTGGTCATAGTGTCGATAAATCAAAGGTCGTACCGATGCCGCTGCCCAAGGATGTTGAGATGGCACAACAAGAAAGTGGAATCTTAACCTGACTGAGATCCGTTTAAGCAGAGAGTTGATGAACCTAGTGTGGTAAGATAGGGAGTGGAATAACACTCATCCGATAGATTAGAATCAACCAAAGTAGGAGATTATAATAGATCATGTCTATTTGTTATGTATTGCTTGTCTAATAATTTCTACCTATGTTATATTTCAGGAGGTGCACCCTTACCTTATTCCTATCCTGAGATGAATATGGGCTACATGAAGAATTTTGTACCATATGACGATGAGGTAGTGGATCCTATAATCGACCAGCTAGCTGTTAGTTTGGAATGGGTGGCTACCCATTAAAAAAGAACCTGGTGCAGCGAGCTTAGAGAATAATAATGAAGCTGACATCGCTGATGATGACCCTTTGGGTGGGAGTATTCCTGGTTCACCATTAATTGGTGATTTTTCAACTATTGATAGAGGAGGACCATGCATGATGTGCAATGCTCAGCTAAGTGATACTGACATGCGGAAAGAGTTGAAGGTTGTAAATTAGAAATTAGAGAAGGTGTTGAAGATCCTTGGGAAGATGATAAATCAGAATGACAGCTCTTCTAAAGTAGTTAAGTCATCTTGGCACAGAATTGCAAGATTGCAAAATCTACCTAGATTGCAAAATAGATTGAGGAATGCTCCAATTTATGCAAGCAAAATGAGGAAGTTGAAACAGAGCAAGAAGAGGAAACCAAAGGTAGACGTACTCAAACCAGTTTTGCAGGAAGATTAAAAACTATTCTATGACTAGCATCTATGGTTGGAGGTTTTTCGAGCAGTTTTGCGATGCTAACCCATTAATTTTAATTTTGATTAGTCCCTTAATCACTCATTGCGTGTCTTTTTTTTTGTACCTCCATATTTAACATATAGTTTTTTTATAATATTTAGCATGTGGAGAAACTTTTGGCACTGATGCGTGTATGAAACATAAAATGTACACACCTTTATGCCTATAGTCATATTGTTATGGATGTTGCATTATGCAACAACAAGTGAACTGCATGGGATAAGCTCAAAAAAGGCTGCCAGTAAAAAGGCAATGAATTTGGACTTTTGTGAGACAGTTGATGCTTGCCATGACTTGTGTCTTACACCCTTGATGGTATATCCTCAAGGAAGTATGCCAAAACCTGGGGCTAGGGTATGGTAAAAGGCTAAGCTGTTGTACTGTGTGTGACAAATTAATAACAAGTATTTTGTATCTATTGTTTTCTACTTGGCAGTGGTTTGATTCAAATTTATGATAACAATGTCACTTTGTATGATGATGGTAAACTAGAAGAACTGGCACAGTCCCTCGCACTCATGAGGCCTGGGATTTTAATAAAAACTGGGCAATATGCAGACTTAAGCCAAGATGTGCTTACGAAAAAATGATCCTGGGAGCGTATTATAGATGTGCCAACCATTCAACATAGGTTAATTAAATGTGTTATTTATTATGTTTTACTCATTTTTCTGGTTTCCTTAATAATTAATTATATCTTTGAGTATTGTAGTCAAAGCAATGGAGCATATGTAGTAAATGTTATTAATTTCCTACTAATTGATGCCACTGGATCAGCTTAATGACAAACACATGGAGTTGTTCAAGAAAAAAATTATAGTTGATATCTTCTAGAGACAGATGGACTCTTCTTAGTTTTATAATTGAAATTTCAAGTTGTGTTGGTCATGAGACAAATTCATTTTGGTGAGCTTGTAGTAATTTATGATATTTTCATCTACCTTTATGTAATAAAACTACCTTACTGCTTATTAGCTGTTGATGTTGTAACGTTGTTATCTTAGCACTTCCTTATTGTATTACAACAAGCTGTTACTTGGTTGTGTAATACAATGTGTCTAGTAATAAATTAGCTGCTTGGTAGCGTAGTAGATAATGTGTCTAGTATTAATAACTCGATCAAATATAATATTAAATCAGGCATAACCCAAAGGTTGCATAATAGGCGCTGGGTCCATCAGTAAGCTAGCTACTTGATTGCATAATAGACTCAAGGTTGCATTTTGTAACTTCAACAAATTTAACATTACATTAGTACAATATTACATGATCCTAAATACTTTTAACAAAATAATGTTCTCCTTCTCACTTCATCATACATGCTGCCACAAATTCGACAACGATGCACGAGAGCGAGCCTAATTTTATGCATCTTAACCATCCTCCAACTGTATAATTTACAAGAATATGCCCCCCACCGGTTCAGTCCCTCGATCATTATCATCTACCTCATGAACATTCATTGCTAATATATTTTCAAGTTCAACTACATTCATCTGCAGAACGATCTTTTCAAGTGTACTAGAAAGAACAAGTGATTACAAACAAGTTTAGAATATTAAAAAAGTTAATTATCATTATTCCAAAATCAAAGCTAAAAGATCAAGAATGTTGCAACAATACTTTACAAGTCATTTTTTTGTGGCCAAATTCTTTACAAATGGAACACTTATTTTTGCCTTTCTTCCTATTGCCAAAAGAACTTGATTCTAAAATGCTTGGCCATCTCTCAAACTTCCTTCTACCCTTTTTAGGCTCGATACATGGTGGATATATTTTTGTGGATTGAATATCGCCATGGACCACCCATTTCTCTTATCTAGGGATTGTGTGAATGGTTCCTTCGTACATAGCCAAATATGTCGAAACCATATAGAACAGAGAAGAGTGATTGTAAATGGAGGAACCATATCCATCCCTAAAGCTCAATCTCAGAGTTGTCATTACATGTGGGCAGGGTATTTTTCCAAATAAAATTATTGATAACAAGAATACATGTTAAAATCCAGATCAACTACTGAATCCATGTCGTACCCGATGACGCTAAAATGGTTAATCTCTAATTGATGCACCCAGAGCGCGTCGCCGACATCCATATTATTTCTAATCTTCCTTTCAGCAGAAGGAACAACAACAACAATAACAATAACAAAAATAACATGCTCAATATAATCCCTCAGATGGAGTATGGGGAGAGTGATGTGTTGTGATAACCCAAAAATAACATGCTCAATAAAATAACATCACTTGTGTTGCAAGTAAATTCAGTATTTCGAGGCCTAAAACCCTCCTATATAGGTCACCTTGATTTGCGTGCGTGGTTCGGACCTATATCCGGAAAGCCTTCTATGTGAAAATGTAAGAAATAAAAATTTCTATAGTTAAAATATGAATATGGTTGCCTTTGGTCAGCATTTTGAGCAAACGGAACCGGATCCGTATTCCGATGATTCCAGGTGGTCCGTAGTAAAATATGAGACTTGGGCATATACCGGAAAATGAATTCTAATAAATGAAGAAAATGATTAATGTTTGAAATCATTAGTATCAGACCCGTATATTGGTTCCGGATCCTTGTACAAACTCGTTATTGTATTTAAAAGATAACTGTGAAATTTGGCGAAAAATAGAGTTTATTTGACGTTAGTTCGACTTATGGTTGAAGAGTTATGAACTTTGAGAGTTCTTGATGAACATGTTGAGTTTTGAGGTTTAATTAATAATTTTACATATTATGTTGATGATATGATCACACGAGTAGGTCCATACGATGTTTTTGAGTTAGTATGAACGTTTGGTTTGAAGTCCCGAGGGCTCGGGAGAGTTTCAGGTAGGTTCCTCGATGTTTTAGGCTTAAAACATAGCTGTTATAGGTCCAGAGATGTTGCAAATCTCTGAACCCGCCATTGCTGACCGCATTGATTTTAAGCTGACCGTAGAGGGGCCTTTACGGCCGCACTCCTTTTAGTGCGGTCTGCGGTGAGGAAGAATTTCACTGGTCTGACTTTAGGAGCCTATATCTTTTTATTTACAAGGAATTTTGAGATGATTTAAAAACAAAAGTTGTAGCCTGTCGTGTCTAGTTTTCACAAAGCTAAAGAAATCATAATTTGAAGATCTGTAGAGAAAGTTATGGGCAAACTACTAAAGAATATCACTACAGTCAACACTGTGAGCTCGGCGGCCGCACTCCTTTTTGTGCGGTCCGCATAGGGGGTCTGAGAGGGGTATATTTATACTGAATTTTCAGTTATTTTTCACTTTTTGAAACTCAACAAACATAAGAGGCGATTTTCAAACAACCTTTCTCCTTCAAAATATTAGTAAGTGATTTCTAACTTATTTTCTTTATTCCTTAATTACTTTTGACAAGATTTCATCCTATGATCTTGGATTTTTATGGTGGAATTGGAAATTTTGGGTAAAACCTGAGAATATTAAAGTTTGGGGATTTAGACCTCAAATTCAGGTTGGATTCCAAAACTAATGTTATATCTGGGCTTGGGGGTGAATGGGTTATCGGGTTTTGAAATGTCGATTTTTGACTTTTTGGGAAAAATTTTAGAAAATTTATTTTCATGCATTAGAAATGATTCACTTAGCACTTATTAATATTATTAAGTAACTTGTGGCTAGATATGAATGAGTTGGTGGTGGAATCAAGAGGTAAAGCGATAGTTGAGGCTTGAATTGTATTCCTGGCATCGAGGTAAGTATTTGGTCTAACCTTGGCTTGAGGGATTAGGAGTTGTGTCTTATTTTCTATGTGCTAATTGTGGAGTATGACGTATAGGCATGGTGATGAGTATCTATACGTCGGTGTCAATCATGCCCATGAGTCTTATATTGTAATTTTTGTAACTCCGTTGAGGTCTATTATGCTTCATATGAGGATTATCATTATTGTTCCCTTACTGGGATGTTGTTGTCATATTGTTGTTCCTTTGCCGGGTTGTTGTTGTTATTCCCTTGACAGGATGTTATGGTTATAGTATTGTTCCCGTGTCGGGATGTTGTTGTTTTATTATTCTTCCCTTGCCGGGATTCTGTTATGATTGGTATTTACAAATGATAAAGGAGTGGGTTGCAAGCCTGCAAAGGTAACATATGAAATGGGAGCGGATTGCACGCCGTAATATATGAAATAGGAGTTGGTTGCATGCCTGTAACGGTAATATTTGAAATGGGAGCGGGTTTCATGCCTGCATCGATTCAATATGAAATGGGAGAGGGTTGCATGCCTGCAATGGTACTATATGAGATGGGATCGGTTTGCACGCCTGCAACGGTATTACATGTGTAGTTGTTCTTATTATTTCCTTATCTTTGTTGGTAGTTGATTTATAGCACTCCTTACATTACTCTAC